>OX422223.1:303822431-305022431 GCA_949130495.1 Sambucus nigra
CCTAGTAGCACACTCAAAAACTCTATGAACCTTACCATCACACTCATAACATCTCTCACGGTATTTCTTAGGAGGGTCTTTAAAATCTTTTTCATTTTTCTTTTCAAACTTATTTTTCTCAAAATTCTTTTTATCTTTGAAATCTCCATTTTTCTTGAATTTTAGAATTTTCTTGAATTTTTTTGCAAACCAGGCCAAATCATCTAAATCAAGGTCACACTCGGAATCTGACATTTCTATCTCCTTTTTTCCAGATGACTCTACTCTCTTTCTTGTCGACCCCTCACTCTTCCTATCGTGGGCATTAAGTGCAATTCCCTTATCTTTTGGTCTAACAGACTTAGGAAACATGTCAATTTCAAAGGTTTGCAAGTCTCCAATCAATTTCTGTAATTTAAGCGGGTTTAAATTACCCATAGAATTTAGCACAGTGACTTTAGGGATAAAACGCTTAGGTAGTGATCTTAGACTCTTTTTAACAACTCTAACATTAGGAATGGGTTCACCAAGATTAAAGCTAGTGTTTACAATATCAGATAATCTAGCATAGAATTCATCAAAATATTCAGACTTAAGCATGGTGATAGTTTCAAATTGAGTTGCTAAGTTTTGAAATTTTGATTCTTTCACGGCACTAGTTCCTTCATGGGTAAGCTGTAAAACATCCCATGCCTCTTTTGACGTGGTATACGTCATTATCCGCTGAAACTCGTCAGGTGTGACGGATCCAAAAATAGCATTAAGACCTTTAGAGTTAAAAATTGACCATTTAAATTCTTCTTCAGTCCATGCATTCATTGATTTTAAATTAGTCTCATTATCAATAGTGATGGAGGGAGGTGTCCACCCTCTTTTAACCAAAATCCAAACTCTTTCATCTATGGCTTTTATGTCCTTACATGAGTTTCATAAATGGCATGAGTAAAACGTTTTATAATGTCTAGATGTGTGTATTGATGTAATTATGAATTAAGATTTATCACTCATTGTCCAATATATATATATATATATATATATATATATATATATACATTATAATTATATATAGTGTCATATTAGAACTATAAGTTGCAAATTATTATATAATTTTTTAGGTAAATGTAAAAACTTGTATTCATAATGAGTGACTTGATTTTTATTGTTAGTAAAAATGTTGTGAAAATAGTGGGTGAATGACTAAAACCAAATCTTAATGGGGAATAGGTTTATTAACTTAGTCAAGTAGATTTAGGTGATTAAGCACAAACAAACACATCTAAGTCATTTTATAACCTATATTGAATGATCCAAACACCCTAATGTGACATGTGTGATCAACTGTGTTGGAGAAAAAGATAAAGAAGTGCAAGAAAATCACAAGACGATCATAAAGAACTAAAAACCTTGATGCACTCGTAATTTCCATTTCTACATCAAATTTTTTTTTTACAAAAGTTAAAAAGATACATCTCACACAAACACAAATTGTGTAACCCATAGTAAATGAAAATCCAATCCCATTTCCATTAATTGGATGAAGAACTTAGGTCTTCCTTGAAGTTAAGCCACAATCCAATTTTCCCAATAGATCGATTTGCATCCCTTTTTAGATCTAAGGGTCATTAATAACGATGATTCAAAGTATGTAGTTGAACATAACATGGCTAGTGATTATCTCTCAAAAATTCACTCGTAAATGAAGTAATATATGAATAAATCAACGATTTTTGGCAAAATATGAGGATGAGGTGAAAACCTATAATGGAGGGAAAACTAAAAGCTCTCAACCCTCAAAATACATTCTCAAAGGTATTTCAATTATGTAACAATGAGATCATCACAAACGTAAGGAAGATAGGCCCTAAATTGTATTTTTAGAAAATATTGGTTGATCGTGCACACAGTCAGATCTGGATGTTCACATGATATTTCCCAGTGGGAAACTCAACCAACATACATTTTCACGGACACGAAGGGTGCTGGTTTGCACATCTTCGTACACACAGGCTTCAACATTAGCCATGCTAACGATTAAGACTAGAAAGCAAAAGAAACATAAAAAATTGATTGAAACTTGAAACGCCTTTAAAAACATTTTCCTCCAAAAAAAAAATCAATTTTTTTAGCAAAAACTTAATATTCAAAATAAAATACCTCATACATTTTAGATTAAATAATTTTAGTGTACGTGTGTGTAGTCAATTATAGTTCACATATAACCTACAAAAGGATATGTCTTTAATTTCAAGCTTAATGTAAATTTGATGGCACAGGAGACTTCCATGAGTGGCTTCAAAGATCTTCAATTTCTTCTAAGGTTCAATCTAGACTAAAAAATTGTACCTCACTCATACGGAACAAGTTTGTATGACTCTTGTTAGACACAAATGTTTTGACATGGGAGATAGCCAATATAAACCTATACAAGTGTCATACATTTAAAATCTTCCCCTTTGGATATTCCATGGCAACCCCCCCAAACCCAAAACATCTTATTACGCCTAGAAGACCCATACCTCACTATCCATGTAATGAGAGTAGTAGGAGGTAATGTATGATAATCCACGAGACATTGAAATAAAGGAATCATCGAGCCTAAACTTGGGATTAAGAAACCAAATCACTAAAGCTATGACTGCAACAAACAAAACAACAAAAAACATCATGCAGGCAAGCATGCATAAAGAGAAAATAACCCTGTTTGGTAATTCTCCAATAAAAATATAATTTGATACCGATGAGATATAACAATATGAATTACGAAATAAGGCAACATATAATATCATGACATATAAGACAACATCCACAAAATATCGAGTATATATCAACTTGACATGAATCAATAAAATGAACCACCATAAAGCACCCCCCCCCCCCCCCCAATAAAACATCTCCCCTTCAAAAATCAATCAAAATCAGATAATGAAATATAATATCCTCACCCTTTTTGTCACAGAATAACAAAGCGAAGAAAAATAGCGTTAAAGACATAAGTAACATGGAAATAGGGATAACACCAGGATATCAGATGAAATATAGAATCAACAAATGATAGAGATCGTGCACACGCTAAAATAGAGATCGTGCACACGCTACACATTTTGAGCCATGCGAATGGAAGGGCATATGCACGGTGATTTTTGTCGTGCACCCAAAATTGAAGAGTCTGCCCCAAACTTTCAACAAAATGGGGGTTATGCGAACAATTTCCATTTTCATCCGTGCACGTGGGGGTCTAAAAAATTCCACCAGAAATTGAAATAACTTATTGTTGCATGGTATCACTTTTAAAAACAAGGCCAAAACTATCCTTATCAATTCCTTAAAATGAGTTACTCCCACTAAAACATATAAAACATCTCAAAACTGTTTAAATGCCTAAAAAATTCCTTCACCTCAACAAACTACCCAGCACACATCAAGTAATCAACAAGAACCCCTTATGCATCCAATCAACATGCCCAAAGTCTAACAATTAAATAAAGCTTATTAGAACAAAAAAACTAAGCATATATACATGAAAATAAACATGGAAAATCTCAAAGTGCTAACATTTTAGTTAAATCACACGAAATTACATTTACTTGAATTTCAAATAACTTTAGATGAATCAAATCATAATTATTTACAAATTTTAAGAAATTTAAAATATTTTCAATACACACTTATAACATAATTAGACTAAGTTGAGAATTGTATGCTTGAACGTGAATAGAAATAGAATAACCCAACATCAAATATCAAATTGCATTTCTAGACACATTTAAACAAAGTTTAATGAGAAAATCAAGAATGATCATGAGTTTAATTTTAAAAGTTCAAATCCATCCACAAAACGCCCTCAGCAAGTGTTGATGTTGAATTTTATTAGAAGCGAAACAAAAAGAAATTTCATTTTTAAAATGATTAAGACCTATTTTTTTAACATTAAGATCTTGGCTTGTGGCTCTTTCCAACACATAAGCTTTTGTCATTGATTGGCGTTTCACACACCTAGTTGATACCTACCAAAATGAGTGTTATCACACTATTGGTAGCCCTTATCAATGCTTTGAATGGTCCATATTCAGCTCCAACAATATAAAACTCACAAAAACATGTAGACCTTTGGAGCAATTTTTGAAACTCATGCAAGATTGTTTTCAAATAAGTTTGCAAATACTTGAGAAATGACAATTTAATCAATTAATGGTGCATTCATGCGATGTAAAGTGTAAGCAAGCACATAATTCATCGCAATCATACTTCATGTTAATGTTTACATTATATGTTTGAAACGTTTAAATTGACCAAAGATATTCAACAATTCAAATCATCAAATCATCAACCCATATTGTAATCCATAAGACATTGTGATATACAATCTCATGGATTTAAGACACATGATTATATGGGCTTTACGCAAAAATAACTAAAAATGGAAAATATCTTGGCAATTTTTTTAAAGAAATATAAACAAAAATGAAAGAAAATCAAATAAACAAAAGAACATGTGACAATGTGGAAATCAAGACGCGCCTTAACATTCACAATTGAAATATGACTCAATCTTTACTAACCTTAAATAACCCCTAAGGTACTAAAACCTAGTGATCTCTAGCAATTTAGTAAAGATGTCAGCTTGATATTCCGCAGGAAGATATCTCATTGAAATAAGATTTTTCTCAACTAAGTCCGTAATAAAATGGTGGTATAAATCGATGTGATTGGTTCTTGAGTGCTTCACGAGATTATCTGAAATGTCAATGGCACTCATATTGTCATAAAACAGTGTCATCGTGCCTTGATCAACTCATAAAAATGTAACATTTCCCTCATCCATAAGACTTGCGTACAACAACTGTTGGCTGCAATATATCTGGCTTCGACCATGGATAATGAAATCAAATTTTGCTTCGTTGACAACCATGAGACCAAACTCGTCCCAAAATAAAAGAAAACATCGGAGGTACTATTATGATAAATGGTATCAACTACCCGATTATAGTTTGAGTAAGATCATAATGAATCATTAGTATCAAGAGGATACCATAATCCAAATTTAAGAATGCCACTCATGTACCTAATGACCCTCTTAACGGCTTGAATATGTGATTCCTTTAGTTTCTCATGGTAACGTGCACACACACACACACACATTATAGAAAATATTGAGTCTACCCATAATCAAATAAAATAAACTCCTGATCATAGTCCTATTAAAATTTTCCTCCACATCTTTTCCTCCTTCATCTTTTGTGAACTTAGAGTACAATCCCATTGGAGTATTTTCATGTTTTGTCAACCCTAAACCAAACTTATTTACTAATTCCTTTGCACAAATGGTTTTAGATATGAAAATACCATCACTCATTTGATTCATTTGTAATCCAAGAAAGAAGGCAAGCTTACAAACCATAATCATCTTAACCTTAGTTTTCATTTTTCAGAAAAACTTAACGCATACTTCTTTAAAGTTTAGCCAAAAATGGTATCATCAATATAAATTTAACACACAAGTATGTGGTCCCTGGCCCTTCTCATGAGAAGAGTTATATCAAATCATCCATGTTTAAAACTACTTTTTCACAAGTATATCAATAATCTCTCATACCAATCTCTCGGGTCTTATTTGAAACCATATAAAGCCTTATGAAGTTTAAGAACATGATTTGGAATTTTAGGATCTTCAAAACCCTTTGGTTGTTGAAATTAAACTTTTTTGTTGAATAAAAAATTTAGAAAAGTGATTTTAACATTCATTTGGTAAAGTTTGAATTCCATGTAACAAGCAATGACAAGTAAAAGTCTAATGCTTTTTAATCAATCAATGGATGTAAATGTCTCATCAAAATCAATGCCCTCGATTTAAGATAACCCTTGAGCTATAAGGGGTTCCTTGTTTCTCATAAATATACCATTCCCATATAATTTTTTCTTGTACACCCACTTATTACTAATTATGTTGATATATTTAGGTCGGAACACAAATTCTCGAACCTTTAACCTCTCAGATTGTTTAAGTTCCTCTTGCATCACTCCAATCCAATTTTCATCTAACAAAGATTCCTTAATGTTTTTAGTCTCAATTTTTTATGTAAAGAAATAGATATTGATCTCATCTAATAATTTATTACATATTTTAACCCCACTCTCAAGATTTCCAATGATTTTAGACGGAGTGTGTTCGCGTTGAATCCAAGTCGGAATTCCTCTTTTTTTCTTACCTTCAACACCATGAGACATACTTTGGGAAGATTTTCTCTTAATGTCTCCCCTAGGAGCACTAACCTCTCATATCTCAACATTCCTAGTTTAAACCACTTTAGGATTTCTGATCTCATCTTTTACCTCATCATCAACTGTCACTACATTCGACACATCATTGCCAATAACAACCTTGAAAGTCACCATTAACTTTTCACTCTCCAAATTGTAGACTCTATAGGCTCAACTATTTTGATAATATTTAAGAAAGATGCCATCTTCACATTTTTAGTCCAATTTGGTGAAGTATTACCTATCTCTCAAAAATAACATTTGCTACCAAACACCTTGAAATATTGGATAGTAGGCTTATTTTCTTTCCAAAGTTCATACCGAGTCTTTTTGGTAAAAGGTCTCCAAATCCCATGATTTGAAGTGTGACAAGCCGTTCGTAACACCTCGGTCCAAAACCTTTTTTGTCATGTTCTTGCGTTCAATCATGAAACAAGCCATTTTTTGCATAGCATAAACCCATTTTATTGGGAGTTACAATGGCAGAAAACTCATTGATAATTCCCACCTCATCAAAAAATTTCTCAATTTTTGAGTCCTTAAATTCGGAGCCATGATCACTCTTCAACCTGGCAAGAGGAAGTGATTGTTCATTTTTTATCGTTTTGCAAATAAATACTATGATCTCAAATGACTAACTCTTCTTTATCATTAACCTAACAAATTTAAACCTAAAGTAATCATCAACCATCACAAAGAAATATCTTTTCCCACCTATGATTTCAATTTTCGAGAGACCCATCAAATCAACATGAACTAAATCTAGAGGCCTAGAGGTAGTTATTTCATTCAAATTCTTAAGGGAATTATTTCTTTGTTTCCTCTTTTGACAATTACCACACACTTTACTCTTGGTCTACCCTAACATAGGCAAACCTTTAGCTCTCTCCTTTTTAGACAAACTCTCTAAATATCTAAAATTGAAGTGCCCAAGCCTTCGATGCCACAAATCAATTGATTCAACTTTAGTAGTTTGATTCACTATACTCAGCTCACTCACCAAGACATAACAATTCTCACTTGAGTGCACCCCTCCCATCAAACCTCCACTTTCATATTAGCAAGCTAAGCACTCACCCTTGAAAAAGCTCACAAGATGACCATCATCACAAAGTTAACTTACGCTAAAGAGATTAGTGGTAAGTCCTTCAACATAAATTACATTTTTAATGGTCTTCCTCTTCATAACTTTCACCGAACCTGTGACACAGCGCCTAATTAAATATCAAGGGATCAAGACTTTATCAAATTAAAACAGGTTTCTCATATGGTTTATTCTTAGCATCACTGTTGAAAACCAAATTACATACTAACCACCTGAGTTAATTAAACCGATGCAAAATTTTATCTTTCAAATAAACAGGATAAGTGAACAGTTTGAAAACTAAAACAACATTCACAATAGACTAAAATCCAAACCATCATTAATATATAAATGCATCAAAGTTATGCCAAATAAACTGTCGGCAATGACTACAACCAAAACCAATTAATAATCCAAGTCTAAACTGTAAGGTAAAACTAATAAAAAACTAAAATTGTAATAACAACAATGGAGCACATGTCCAAACATGAGATATAATAGTGAGATCCTATGCTAGATCTAAATGGAAGAATTAGCTACTCAAAATCCTTTCAGTATCCACATGCTACATCTCCGAGTCCCTGGAATGAAACCATCAAGTATGGCATCCCTGTGGTTGGACACCTAAAAGGTTTTAAAAATATTTTTACAACAAGAGTTAGTACTCAAAACATTTGAACACATTTAACAAGTAGCTTAACACGATTAAAAATCGGTTATTGATTACACCTATTAAGTTCAGGCACACTCTCTTGAGTTTCCTCACCTGTCATCTATTGTGCATGCCTAATGTTCTATACTTATCCCACCTAGATACCACCCCCAAGCTATCTCGACTAAAGTATATAACCGATCTTATCAATGGTATACTCTCTCGTACCGCTCATATAGCATGATCTATTATTAACAATTCTCACATGTTCTTCATTTCTTATGTAACATTCACATATGTTAAATCTGATCTTCATAATCAAGTCTCACTACTTAATTCATATAGAATTTCATATCTAACACAATACAACTTCCATAATTAAGTTCCACTACTTAATTTACTACAGATATTCCAAATTTATTTTAAATCTTGAAATTAAGTTTCTCTCAACTTAATTTACCATTTACATATATATATATATATATATATATATATATATATATCATCTACAAGTCTACTTTCGCACATAAGTAGAATATCATGAAGTATATATTTCACACATAATATATATTATAAGGATTTATTGGTCGGATAATTCATCGACCCCAATATTCCTATCATTTACATTGGTCCCAATATCCCTCGACCCCAATATTCCTATCATTTACATTGGTCCCAATATCCCTCGACCCCAATGTAAAGGTCATACATATGTATATTGGTCCGACATTATCATCGACCCCAATATTACTCATCTTTGATTTGGTCCGAATAATCATCGTCCCCAAATCGAGCTTTCATGTATTCCGTATAATCGTCGACCCCAATATAGAATTAAGCACACTTTATGTATATATATGTCGTACACAATATATACGATAAACACATATTATATAATTGCCTCCCTGTATCACATTTTAGGGGTTATTGGCTCGGAATCCTCCCTCGATCATTAATAGTGATTTTTATCTCTTGGCTCGGAATCATACCTTGAGCACCAATATTTATTTAGTATACTATAGGTAGTCACACAACCTATGTATTACTATGCATCAATAGGTATTCACACAACCCAATAATACATGTTAGTAAGTAGTATATATCTCTTGCATACTCGTCGTACTATTAACTTTACGATTTATCTCACTATCGTGTATATCTAGGACTATTCACGCAACTCTAAGGGTCCTAGTTAACCCTTTACCGATTTCAGTAGTCAAGCCTAACTTATCCTACTAGTCTCTACAATAATTCATTTGATTTCCATAATTCTTTATCCGTCTCTCAGATTAATTACAACATATTTCATTCTGAATTCGCTGTCATCTTAAATTTCTCAATAAGACTAATTCATATTTCTATCACAGGCCTCTTATAAATAATAAGTCTCCCATTATTATTTTCACAAGGTCTTAAAGTTTGTTCATGACTTCTATTTGGTAATACTAGGCAAAAGAGGAAAATTTCACATTTTCAGGATATCGGACCGATCTGATCTTCCCAGGACCGAACCGATCCGCCATTCAGTTAAGGCCAGACCGATCCAGCTTCCAGAACCGGACCGATTCGTTTTTTTGCAAATTTGTTCTCTTTGTTTCGCAGCAGCGTTTTACACCATTTATGATTCACCCAAACCTCCTAATTCTTCACCAAATTCCCATCCAATTATTTCGAACTATTTCTACATGAGTTAGGATGATTTCTAATGTTTCAAACACATTAAAACTTCACCGAAATCAAATAAGAATGAATCAAACCGTCAAAAATATTTCATTATCTAGTTTTGTGTTCATCGATTACATTCAATCTAAAACCCATATTTAAATTCTTATTAATAATCAAAACTCTTCTGATTTAAAATACCCAAACATGTAATCAATTCATACTTTTCATTTAAGATTTTTCAATGAAATCAATCTATTCATGAAACCCTTACACGTGGGTATTATAACATCAATTTAATTTTCAATAAACACTTTCCTGAAATTGATTGATCTAATTTCGTGGTTCTTGGTTGATGATTGATTGTTTCCTTCTAAAATCTTCCTTTCCACTTTCCTTGAGGTGCAAGAAACCCTTCCACCATCTTCGCAATTCTCTTCTTATGCTTTGAAAAAGGATTCTCTCTTCTCTCAAATGGACTCTCTAATCTTTTATGTTATGAGCCCTAACCCCAATCTCTAAATATCATATATATGGCTCTAAATTTTGTAGGTCCCTTAAGAACGTTTTGAAAAATGATCGAACGCCCTTAATAGGTGCTGGTTTGGTCCAAAATTTACCCGGGACCCAAACAATACCCTGGGTACCCTATTCCGACTATTTTGACCCATCCAGAATCATTGGTAACCTCTACATTATCATCTGAGTCACTGAAAATATTTTTTTCATTTCTCACCTCAAAATAGTCTATACGCAACTCTCGGTGAGATAAAATAAAATACGCACATATCACCCGCTATGCTGTATAACCATAATTAATCAAATATGCACATATCACTCGCTATGCCATAAAACTATAATTATCAATTATTTAATATTCACACTTAGTAAATATCATAATGCGATATTAATCAGTATCTATCTCTCAACTAATTTCTAATGGTCACAATTACCATTTAATCACATTAAATTACTTTGCTTGTGTAATTTAATTAAAACGTATTTTCCCCATTTAATTTCTCAATTTAATTAAATGAAAATACACAGAAATATGGGGTATTATAGAACCTTTACCACTTACACATGATTTCTTTTCATTCCCAAAAGTGACCATTCCTCCATCATAGTAATTGAGTGTGGTGAAAAATGACTTCACATCGGTCATATGAATTTGATGCTATAAAATCCGTAATCACAACATTACATTCATGATTTTCCTTTCTCGCCCATTTTGATTTCACACTCGCATTTATTCAACTCACTCACTTCCCTTTGAATTTTTTTAAGTTCACTTTCAAGTTTCATATTCTTCTTTTAAAAATAATTTTGCCTTTGGAACTTGGGATATGAAAATTTATATCTCTTTGTAATTTCAAACAAAATTTTCACAAGTGACCCCTCAGGTAGCATTAGGACCACTTGTATTTTTGAAAAGGTTTAAGAGAAAAATTTGCATGCCTTCGTTCAAAATGTTGAACTCTTTGATTTAGTAAAACTCTATATCTCTTAGAAAGTTAGGATAATGTCTAAAAGTGAGAATATGTTTTTCAAAAACTTTTCCTTCAAATTTTTTATACTGAGGTCTTGCTCCAACTTTGGGTTGATTGACATTTTAATTCTTCTGAACCTTAGCAATAACTATAGTTTTACTCTTCATGGACGACACTTTCTCCTCAAGATCCTTTTCTTTTGAAACCTTTTTTCCTTTCTCATAAAAAGTTCAAAGTATCATTAGTAAGAGGATTAAAATAATAAAAAACAATCCCTTTAGCACCATTCAAAATAATAGATTTCTTAAAAAGCATTTTGTTCAACTTTTTCAAACGATCCTCTAAAGTAAGTTTTACTTTAATATAATTTTCCAATTCATTTTTAAGAGAAATTATTTATTTTTCAATTTTTTTTTCTTCGAGTTCAAACAAATTGAGTTATCTTTCAAGGTAGGAGTTCAATTCAAGGAAAATATCTTTTACTTTTTCAAACAAATAGTTTTGTTCACTGATTCTTGTGAACTCACGCTTAAGTTATAAAATGATTTCATCTTTCTCTTTCATAAAAACACTTTATTCTTCAAAAAAAATTATTTTATTTTGCAACTTGATGTTTTTTTCAACTTGATTGACCCGTTAAACAATTTTTCATAAGAATGATTAATCGCACTCAACTTTTCGTCATCACTTTCAACGTTATCATTTTGATCAACCTCAAAACTAGACTCACTAAAACATTAGTGAAATGTTCGTAACTTGTGAAGTACGTGATGAAGTATCAAAATTATCAATAATCACTCCAAAGCATATAAATGAGACAAATCCCTATCGACACATGATAAAGAAAGAAAACATAAAAAAGGGTCTAACTCGGGATGTAAAACCTAACATGGTCAAGCTTGTTCTGATACCAATTGATAATAATGTTGGAATAACTACAACCTAACCTAGATGCGCCAGGGGTGGGGGGGGGGGGGGGAATACGTTTGTTAACTCGAGTTGTCCTAATTTTAAATTTCTCAAATTGAATCAAGTATAAACAAATACATATAAGTAATTTTTACACCTAAATTGAATGATCCAAAAAAACTAATATGATTGTTGGAATCAAGTGTGTTATAGATAATAATAGGCAAACACAAGTGAATCACAAGATGTGATTTATGAGGAAAAATCCCCCACCAAGGGGTAAAAAACCTCGACGCACTCATAATTTCCATTTCTAATTGAAAAGACTATTTTATAAATGGAGAAAAGATAGCTCTCACATAAACACAATTTCGTAGATACCAATGAACCATTAAAATCTCCCCCATAGAAACTGAAAATCCAATCCAAGCTTGATGAAGAACTTTGGTCTTCCTTGAAATCGCGACACAATTTGATCTCCCTAATAGATCTAATTGTCGCTCTTTTTAGATCTAAGAGTAGTTGATCATGGTGATTTAAAGTAGGGAGATGAAATGGCTAATGATGATCCCTAAAAAATTCTCTTACAAATGAAGTAGGTCTAGGATTTTTACCAAAATATGAGGATGAAGTGAAAACCTAGAATTGAGGGAAAACTAAAAGATCTCAACTCTATAAATACGTTCAGAAAGGAATTTGACTTATGTAAAAGCAAGATCATCTCAAATGGGAAGGGAAAAAAGGCCTTTAAATAATACTTTTAGAAAATATGGTTTGGATCATCTCGAACGAGATCATCATCGTGTCCGCATCATAAAAAATATGAGAACCACTCAATCAATGGAGTAAGGCCAAAAGAAAGAGAAAAATAAAACGGTAGCCAAAATATGAGCGATGTATTGGATCATGATTTACTATGATAGAGTAAACACACGCGTCTAACGGGAACGCTAAAAAGGCAAATAAAATAAATAAAAAGGTCTACACTATGAGAAATACACAAGAACGTAACTCAGTGTAAATAAGTGAGTAATAATGTATATGGGACCGCTAAAGAGTGAAAAACGGTAGGCTGATATATGTATAAAATACTATCGAAAATTGGGTGAGAAAAGTAAAATAATGAGAATGAGGATTGTTATTCTAGGATAAATTCGAGATTCCTACGTAGCCAAAAATGGAATCAAAATTGACACAATTCGAAAAAAATAAATAAAGGTGTGGTCTAAACCATAAATGAAAAACTAGAGTTTTCTATTTTAATTTTAAGAAGCATGCGTAAGTGGTGAAAATGTAAAAAAGTGATAGAAAACACTAATTAGGGGTTTATGAGTTAAACTCTCTATTTGGATTTTTTAAGTTTATGAAAATAGGTTTATGAGTGCATAAATAATTAAAGGTTGATTAGTGTTGAGAAACAAGAATTAATTAAGATATTTAAAAAATGAATAATATGTAGGAAATAAAACTAAACTAATAAAATTGGATGAATAGAATTTGGACCTTCTAAGTAACTTGAATTCTGATTTTTGGAAAGGTGTAAGATGATTTTAATTGGTGGTGCGGTAGTGGGGGAAAGGGGGGGGGGGGGGGTAAGGGTGAGGTAAAGGAATGTGGAGAGAATGTTTGGACAGTACAGTGTTGGACAAAATCACTAAAAATCGGCCATCTATTCTCACGGTCCTTAAGCATGACAATACACGAGAGATTTTTTGTCATGGTCCTTGATCGTGATTTTGAATTTGTTATATATATATATAATTGTAGTTGTTGAATACATGTGTTTGTTTATTATAAAATAGGTGTATTTACATGCATGGCTTTGTCATTGTTAGAAAACAACTTGTGCAATACCTAGGTTTGAACAATTTTACTTTGATATTATTTTGCACCTGAATATATGTATTTATTTGTTGTAAATGTAATCATTTGGTTTATTAAAATATTTTGTTGGTTTATTTAAAAATGTGAAATATTTTTAGATTTTATATGTGTAATTTGTATGTATAATGTGAATAATTTGTGGATTTATTTAAAAATTTAATCAAGACAATGAACGTTTTATCATAATTTCCAATTATGTATGTATACGTAGCTTCAGGTTTTGGCATATGTTCTGAAAATTGGATTCAATTAGGTTATAAAGTATAAATACACCAATTTGGTATGTATACCCGTCTTAAGCTTTCGACCTATGTTTTGAAAATTGGATTCGATTAGGTTATAAAGTATAAATAAATCCAATTTGACATGTATATGCGGCTTAAGGTTTTGACCTAGGTTTTGAAAATTGGATTTTATTAGGTTATGAAATATAATTAAAACCAAGTTGGTATGTATAGGCGATTTAGGGTTTCAACCTCGGTTTGGAAAATTGAATTCAATTAGGTAATAAAGTATAATTAAAACCAATTAGGTATGTGTATGCTTTTTAAGATTTCAACCTAGGTTTTGAAAATTTAATTCAATTAGGTTATAAACTATAATTAAAACCAATTTGGTATGTGTTCATAGATTAGGGTTTCAAATGATAGTTCTTAAATAGTGCCAATTTGGTAAGTAAACATAGATTAGGGTTTCAACATGATAGTGTTTCAACAATGTTATTATCGGCTAATGATTCAACTACCCAATTACTACAAGTTATTATGGGGTATCCTCTATATACAAAGTGGATGGATGAGATAAATAGACTCGAGGATGTGTACTGTATAGGCGCTAACGAGTTTGTAGAATTCGTAAATAGGTGTCTAAATGATGAAGAGTTATCCTATCCTTGAGGAGTTATGGAAATGGGAAAGGGTTTAAGTGGAAATCAGTTGAATTACATCTACTTAGATAGGGTATGAAAGATGATTTTCTGGTGTGGGGTTTTCGAGGGGAAATACATTATCCCTAAATAACCTTCACTATAACCATCAAGTAGGACAGGGTTGGAAGGACATGAAGATTCCACCGTAGAGAATATTACGTTAGATAATATAATATATGATGGTTACAGAGTGCATGTGGAGGAAGACAATGAGGATTCTGATAAGGAAGATAATTAATCTTATGGTGGAGGTTCTAGTGCTCGTGAATTTATTAGGATAAACCTTAATGATGACTAGAAAAGTTTGAAAGCAAAATTGACCCAACCATTGTACCCAAACTGTGGTAAAGATCAAATAACTTTTCAAGCCATGGTTAGTTTGCTTAGTTTGAGGAATTTTTTTTGTCTGAAAATATCATGACTGGAATTATTAATTGGGTGAATGGTTTTCTTCCCAAATTAAATACGCTTATAAGTATGAATAACGGTTTTAAAGGTTTAGGAATGAAGAATAAATCAATTCATGCTTGCAAGTATAATTGCATACTATACCAAAAGAAGTACAAAAATCTTAATTATTTTTCAGTATGCGAGGAACCTAGATATGTGCCAGAACATGTTTGTAATGATAAGATAGGCGCACTATCAGAAGTTCCTAAAACATATTGAAATATTCCCCATTGGAGCCAGGTTAAAGATATTTTTCACAATACCATTGATAGAGGGGGAAATAACTTAGCATGCTAGGGCAGAACTAGGGAATAATCTCATGTGTCATCCCATGGAGTCAATCGTTCAAAAAAGAGTAAATTTTTCCAATGAACAACATAATATTCATTCGACTATATCAACATATGGTATTAATCCATTTCGAACTTTAATCAGCAATCAAAGTGTATCGATGGTGATCATTGCACCCTTAAATCCCCTCCTCCGTTGTGTATGACACAAGAATTTTTGATATTTCAGAGCGAGTGCCAAACAAAAGAACCTTGTTGAAGAAGAAATGTGCGACACCCCGACGAATTAAATACCGGGTAGCTACTCATTTATTCAGATTAATTCAAAATGTCAAGTTGGTTCAGTTCATAGCATCACTGTCGAAAAATGTTTTAACAATTACTAGCCACCTAATATTTAAAAAGTGAGTTGTCAATTTTAATTAAATCCGATTAACATATAATAAGTATTAAATCAAGAAATAATGATACCACAACCACATTACAGTCACATTACCACGATAAAGGAATAAATGAATCTGGAGGAACACTCCTCGGAAATAATCCGAAATACTGAATAAAACTGAATACAACGTCTGAATCACTAAATAATTAAATACAATACTGAAATAAAACTGAATAAATAAGATGTCTCTAAGAGAAAAGGGCGACATGCCCTACAGATAAGTGCGTCTGAAATGGAATCAAAATGAAAAGTGGAGGCATCTCTAATCAAGGTCCTGTAACTTCCACAGCAGCTACAGCACGTCTCTGGAATGGAATTCCTAAGCTTGATGTCCTTGTGACTGGGCACCTAAAAGATTTTTACAAGAAAATAGATTTGAAAGCAAACGGGTCAGAGCCCGATTGTGAAAACAGTTTAAAATACAACAAGTGTTTAATATCATTAAACAATGAATATAAAATACATGATAGCGCGTGCACTCACATGAGTTCCTCACCTCTCAACTAATTGTGCACTCCTACGTACCCATACCCATTCTAGTTATTCCATTAACTAACTAGTCTATTTCAATAGCTGATTTTTACTATACTATTCATGGTTTAATTCCCGATGTCTTAATATAAATTGAGAGTTTTACTTTCATTCCTCAGAATTAGTTACAATAATTATTAAGAGTTTTCCCATTTTTAACTCTACACAGATGTTAGATTAATTCACACTTGTACTTAATAGCACCCCTAGACTAAGCTGCGTTGCACACATACTCTGCTATCAAATCTCGGTACATCACGTACATAAGGATCACGTATTTCGAATCTCTCAGGAGACGTTTCGATAAGTAACAAACACACATAATGGAGGAAAACATAGTTCACATCACATGGGTCACGCACATACCTACTCTCCCATGATCAGCAGACTTATTAACTCCTCAATACCAATCTAAATCCCCCGTAGGCACACAAAGATTAGATGGCCCTAATCGAACGCTGACCTCCCGTGATAGCAAGTAAGATAGGTATGTTATACACAGATAACCACATATACTAAGCATTCACACATCTTAGATATCTTATAATATTAATAGAGGTATATTTTACATTCTTATACCGTCATTAAATGTTTCACGTTTACAAATCCTCGAATAATATACATTAAAAGTTGTCAACCCTTCTCACATCGCAATTTTAAGTACTTATAACTTAACCCGTAGAAGTCACCCGGTCTATTATACAATTCTAAGTTTTAATCCTCAACGTACTCCATTCTCACAACTATACCCACTAATCATAAGGAAAGAATAACACTCGATTAGATAAGTCTACGGAAAACTCGAAACCAAAATCGGGCCTAAAAATACCATACTGCGAACTCGTTAGAAGTCTCGTTCGAACGAGGTCGTTCGAATGAATGGCTTCGAATGAACTACCAAATCGTTAGAAGGGGTAATATCATATCGTTATAAGCTCATTCGAACGAGTTCGTTCGAACGACCTGGGTTGGTCTTCTAACGAGATGGCAGAAAATGCACAGAAATTTCCCAACTCGTTTTTCTTCATTTTTCTCTTCTCTAAATCCATCCTAAGATCATCCCAATTACGTTTTAATATTTTTAAGCTATTCTAAGTCACCCTAGGTCACTCCTTAACATATTTTTGGGGTCAATTCTTAATAATCAACATGCAATAATCATAAATCCCCAATTCTTGCCCCAAACCCTATGAACATGAACTCAGAATTTAATTGACTACCAAGACTTCTTATTAATACATTTTTAAATCATCAAAAGTTACATTTTTGCTTATTGAATTTTTCCATAATCATTCTACATGCAATCCCTATCCAAAATCATGAGTCTCACAACAATCCCATTGGGTTTTTCAGCAAAACTATCAAGGCATATACAATTCCTACACTAAACATAGAGGAAATATTCATTGAACTTAATAACATCAAATCACTTGCCTTAAATATGATGTTCTGGTTCATTGTTGATGATCAAGGGTTGGTTATCTCTTCTTTCCGGTCACAAGTTCCTTTTAAAATGCTGGTGATGGAGGAGGGTTTGGTTAGGAACCTCTTTTAACCTCTGTCTAACTCCTCTCAAAACTCCCGTAGCCCACTCTCTTGTCTTTGGTTTCTAATGGACTTAGTGGCATCACTAATTATTAATAAATAACCATCAAAATTCGTGGGTTTTAATTCCTAAATTTTTAAAATTACCAAAATACCCTTCTAGGTTGCCGGTTTGGCCTAAAAGTGCCCCGGAACTCAAACCAAACTCTCGGCTAGTGTTTTCTGACTATTTCGACCCTTTCGGATGCGTTGGCGCACTCAAAATGATCATTCGATTGATAAAAATATAAATGACTTTTTAATCTAATTAAATTCATTCCTGACGCGGCTGACACGCGCGTCCCAACTTAATTTCTCAATTTATCATATTTCTGCCTCGTGATAATTTTAATATTTTCAATACTCATTTATTACCATATAAACTCAGTAATATTTAATTTTAACATCATACTCAAATACCAACTCACGTCTTGCTAGTATTTAAATTCGAATTAATTTTCCAATTAATTATCCCAAATTAATTTAATAAATCCCAGAATTAAAAGTAATTCCATTTAATTAACCTCAATTAAAATCCATAAAAAATACGGGGTATTACAAAATGATTTACTATGATGTAATTTAAAACATTTTTAATTAGACTATCTATCTTTTAAAGAGGTTTTGTTTTACTATAGTTCAGTAAGAGTTTAAGACAAAAATTCTTGTAGAGTCAATTTTGGTACCAATTTAATAATAGTAAACATGCTCAAGGTGAAGCGAAGGGGCATATGAATGATGATTCATCTATTTTTGCATGTTAAAGGCTCAAGAAAGTGTTTTACTAGGACTATATCAATAACTAGTCATGGTCAGTTGTCTTTCACGTGCAAAATCATCTATCTAGTAGCGTGGATGACCTGGTTGCCCCTGCCAAATATCAATCCATTTTGGATAATAATCGAAACTCGAAAAAATATCTAGATATTTTAATTGAGTAGAGTTATTTGGGTTATAAAATGAATTGATGATTCCAATTTTTAATATGTAGTTTGAAATAATCTCAAGCATTAATTTATTGTTCGTTAAATTTGAGGTTGGTTGTTATATTAAAACAGTCGTGTGAATATTTCGATTTCATTCATATATCCCGATTGAATATTTACAATTTATTCATTAATGAAAACAAGTGGGTGGAATTTTTGTGCTATTTAAAATCCTATATCCCAAACTTGAGTATTTTCATTTTATTGATGTTATATATTATGCTACTACAACTGATTTTTTGTACAATATGACTTCGTTAGGCCATCAAACCCGGGGAAAAATTAGAGGGTGATAAGATATCTCCTAATAATAAACCCGTCCAATTTTGTAAGTATGGGAGCATAGTTGAAAACAAGTCTAGTCTATAAATGAGGGCATTAGAGTTACTGAAATTGGTAACTGTTCCTGCATACGAAGATTGGAGGATCGTGATCATGGAGCTAAAAAAGGCCATTTGGGGGGGGGGGGGGGTCTTAGAAGAATGAAAATATAAATATTTATACTAAATATTTACTTTCATATAAGATTTTATTATTATGTTTTAAATGTTGATTCACTAACTTTCTTATATTATATGTTTGTAGGGTAGCAAAAAAAATTCAACTTGCCTTAGAAGCGCGAGATAATGTATTGGAGGGTGTAGGCGAACAATTGAAGACATAAAAGAACTTGCGTGCTCATTATTTTGGGAAGGAATGAGAGTCCATTCTTGCACGTAAGGAAACCATCCCAGAGAAGGAAACAATCACATTGGCCAACTTTTTGAGGTTTGTGGACAATGTGGCGTCTGAGAGATAATTGTCCTCACGTTGCTCGAGGAGGACTAACCTGTTAAAGAAGGTGTATTTGCATGAATTCAGGAGAATATCATACGTGGAGGTGGAGTATATTGTGTCTATCCCTCTTTTTGTATTTTTCCTCCCGTCTCGAGGTTTCGATGCTCGCGTGCGTGCACTCGGAGAGGGAGATAAGGTCTCACGCCATTTTCTAATATCGCTTCGACCGTCGTCGATGTGGGGTGATGTAAAGAGATGGAGTCTCTAGCCTATTTTGCACAAAAAATGCAAAAGAACATGTTACCGTCTCAAGAGAGCGGCATCAAAGACAAACTGATGCTTACGAAACCAATAGTTCCGAGGTTCAGGGGCTATGTTACAAAATGGGAAGGTGTTAGGCACCCATCGCACCCTTTCGGTCTCTTATATGCTTATGTTACTATTTTCCTTAATTTCTTTGTAAAATCTGTGCGCGTGTATATATATATGGAGATCAAATTCGTTCAACTCATATCATGGACAACATAGAGTTAGGTCATCCAAAGGAATGTTCGCAGAATAATAATTAGAAAATATGATGTATGTGCTTATCAAGATATTGATCGTTATAATGAAATGATAATGTTTATTATATAAAATGCAAATATGAATCCAAGTCTAATATGAGTAATATATAAATGAAATGAAAACATGAAAATTGAAAAATTGGACTTAAGTCTCGGGTTTTAGCCCAAAATGCCTACATAGCCTATAAAGGCATCAAAGTCCATGTAGTTCGCATGTGGCATAAGGGTGGGGTTTGTCCCATATATTCAAATAGGGGTTTATTATAGGTGTGTGTGTGTAGAAAATTTATTTTTAGATTTGACAAATTATGGTGCATAATCCCATTGGAATTTATAGGTATAACCCTATTTTTCTTGTTATTGTTTTTTTTTTAATAGAAAATAAAGTATGTGCAATATAACAAATAAAGGATGAGATCTTAATGTTTATGAACTAGAGTAAAATCAAGATTAAGGATTTATGTAACTAATGCGAAAATAAAGAAAATTAGATAGAGAGGAGAATATTTGGACCTTCTTTGGAAAATTAAGGCTTGATCTTAGTCCTTGATGAGATCCCTTGAATGATAAGTTGAATGTTAGATGAGAAAGAATGAGATTTTTCTAAATTGGGTATGAAAATAATGGGAATGAAATATGGAAAGGAATTTCAAACAAGGAAACTTCCCTGATTATAAGAGAATGTTACTAAGATAACTGATATTGATGGATCTGAGGTGTTCCCTGAGAGTGAGCTCATTCCTTCCTTTTATAGGGTAGGGGACTACAGATCGGCATTCCTCTAGCCCTGCCAATCAAAAGGTGACCCTAAACACGTTGTCGATGGGGAGAGAAATGGACCTGCCAATCAGTAGTCTCGTGTAGATTTTTCTAAAAAAATGATCATAGAAAGCAAAAGATAATTCAAATACCTTAAAGAGTCCATTTGGCCTCTCATGGTTCAGGAGTTGACTTTGGGTCAAATGGGGCTCAAAAGCGCCCTTTGGTCCTTTCGACGGGAGATCATCGGAAGGTAATGGATCGTTCGTCCAAACCGTAAGTCATAATTGCTCACAAGACAGACCGTTGGAAAGATTATGTGAGGTACTTCAACATTCCAAAGATCTTTGCTTGCTTCAGATAGTTGACTATGGTTAAATGGGGCTCGAAAGCGTCTGCTTACCTTTCGAAGTAAAACAGGTCATTCGTCTGTACTGGAAGGCTGATTCGGGCACAAGGTGGACCATTGGAATCATTATTCAGTTCCCTTTAAAGATCATTCGGTCGCATTTGATCTGAAGAGTTGAACTTCGTCAAATGGAGCCCAAGAGCGCTTAATTGACTCCGAATAAATTTTAAGGGAAAATAAATCACTTGTCCGAATGGTTATGCCCTTCGAGCACATGGAGCAAACCCTTGGAAAGCGGTTTCAGTGCCCTTCGAGTATTCATTGAGGTTTTTCTCTGACTATGAAGTTAATTGGGGTCAAATTTGGGCCCAGGACTGCCTAGTGGCCTTTAGATAAATTTTTGGTAGTAAAATGGTTCGTTCATATGAATCGTTATGCCTATTCATGCACGAGGTGGATTGTTAGAAAGGGAATCCCTATCCTTTTGAAGATTCATTGAGCTTTTTCACGATAGAATTAATCGAAGTCAAATGGGTCCCAGGAGCACCCGATGGCCTCTAGATTGGTTCTCGAAGTATAACCTAGGGTTTGTAGTGAAATAAGGAGGTTCTAGGAACCTAAGGATAGACTTAGGTGGTCCTACACTGTGGTGTCTATAGATCCCCTTAATGGGTGATCTTTAATTAAGTGAAAGCTGTCAAATAGACACCACATGATGTTTTTGGAAGGGGTCAATTTTACGAACCTAAGGGATGAGGATGGATGATTTGGAGGGTCGAGGCCATTTTTATTGACTTAAGGTAATATAAGGGATGGTCAATTCTGCGGTCCGAGGTCAATTATGAGGACCTAAAGGTGGAGCGACCAATTCTAATGGTCAAGGTCAATTCTAAGGACCTAAAGATGGAGCAACCAATTCCGAGGGTTGAGGTTGAATCTGAGGACCTAAGGTAGGGAGCGACCAATTCTAAGGGTCGAGGTTAATTATGAGGACTTTAAGAAGGGCGACTAATTCTGAGGGTCGACATCAATTTTGAGGACCTTAAATGGGAGAGATTAATTCTGAGGGTCGAGGTCAAATATGAGGACCTTAAGTGTGAACGACCAACTTTGAGGGTCAAGGTCAATTCTGAGGATCTTAATTAGGGAGCGACCAATTCTGAGGGTCGAGGCCAATCTGAGGACCTTAAGTTAGAGCCATAAATTATGTGGGTCGAGGTTAATTCTAAGGACCTTAAGGGAGTGACCAATTCTGAGGGTCGAGGTTAATTCTGAGGACAATAAGTTGGAAAAACCAATTCTGAGGGTTGAGGCCAATTTAGAAGACCTTAAGTAGGGGGCGACCAATATTGAGGGTTGAGGTCAATTTTAAGGACCTTAAGGTTAGGGAGCGACCAATTATGAGGGTTTAAGACAATTTTGAGGACCTTAAGTTGGATGGATCAATTCTGAGGGTCGATATCAATTTTAAAGAGTTTAAGTGGGAGCGACCAATTCTCAGGGTCGAGGTCAATTCCGAGAACCTTAAGTAGGAAGCGACCAATTTTTAGGGGCAAGGCTAATTTTGAGAACCTTAAGTTAGAGCAACCAATTCTGAGGGTCGGGGTCGATTCTAAGGATGTTAAGTTGGGGAGACCAATTCTGAGGGTCGAGGTAAATTTAGAGGACCTTAAGTAGGGGGCGACTAATTATGAGGGTTGAGGTCAGTTCTGAGGAACTTAAGGTTAGGTAGCGACCAATTATGAGGGTCGAGGCCAATTTTGAGGAACTTAAGTTAAAGGGATCAATTCTGAGGGTCGAGATCAATTCTGAGGGCATTGAGTGGGAGTGACCAATTCTGAGGGTCGATTTCAATTATGAGGGCCTTAAGGAGGAAGCGACCAATTTTGAGGGTCGAGGCTAATTTTGAGGATCTTAAGTTAGAGCAACCAATTCTGAGGGTCAATCTCAATTATGAGGACATTAAGTTGGAGCGACCAATTTTGAGGGTCGAGGTCAATTCGAAGGATCTTAAGTAGGGGGCGACCAATTCTGAGGGTTGAGGTCAATTCTGAGGACGTGAAGGTTAGGAAGAGAGCAATTATGAGGGTCGAGGCCAATTCTGAGGACCTTAAGTGGGAGGGATGAATTTTGAGGGTCGAGATCAATTCTGAGGACATTAAATGGGAGCGACCAATTCTGAGGGTCGAGGTCAATTCTGAGGACCTTATGTTGGAAGCGACCAATTTTGAGGGTCGAGGATAATTTTGAGGACCTTACGTTATAGAGACCAATTCTGAGGGTCGAGGTCAATTATGAGTACCTTAAGTGGGAATGTCCAATTCTTTGGGTCTAGGTCAATTATAAGGACCTTAGGTAGGGAGTGATCAATTCTGAGGGTCGAGATCAATTCTGAGAGTCGAGGTCAATTATGAGGACCTTAAGGGGGAGCAACCAATTCTGAGGATTGATCTCAATTCTGATGACCTTAAGTAGGGAGCGAACAATTCTGAAGGTAGAGGTCAATTCTGAGGACCATAAGTGGGAGAGACTAATTCTGAGGTTCGAGCTTAATTCTGAGGACCTTAAGTTGGGAGCGACCCATTCTAAGGGTCGAGCTCAATTCTGAGGACCTTAAGTTGGGAGCGACCCATTCTAAGGGTCAAGCTCAATTCTGAGGACCTTAAGTTGGGAGCGACCCATTCTAAGGGTCGAGCTCAATTCTGAGGACCTTAAGTTGGGAGCGACCCATTCTAAGGGTCGAGCTCAATTCTGAGGACCTTAAGTTAGGAGCGACCAATTCTGAGGGTCGAGGTCAATTCTGAGGACCTTAAGTGGGAGCGACCAATTCTAAGGGTCGAGGTCAATTCCAAGGACCTTAAGTAGGGAGTAACTAATTATGAGGGTCGAGATTAATTTTGAGGACCTTAAGGTTGGTAGGGAGTAGTTATCCGTGGGGATTTCAGTTTAAGACTCCACTAGGGAGGAGATATTCATGTGGAATTACATCCTTTTAAGAAGGAGTTAAAATTCTTAGTCTGGGAATTTCATTTGGGAAGACAATTGATGACTTGAGGTTTTAGGATTCCACTAGGGAATGTGTTGCTGGGGAGAGATGCCCTGTTAATGATCCTAACACTACTAGGGGAAATTTGGAATTTCTCTCGAGAAAAGATTAATTAGGTAATTCCTATAGGGGAAACGGGTAACTCTACTGAAGGGGCATTCAATTTTTACTGCAGATGAAGTTTCGGGATTCTTCTAGGGAGCGGTAGTGGATGCGTTGATTTTGAGGGCTTTAAGTTGGGGTAAAATGTGGTATTAATCTGGCTAAAAAATTTTGGAACTTAAAAAATGATTTTCTTGGAGAAGAAATGTTATTAAATTCATTTGACAATTTTAGGAATTTTTTGGGGATTTTTTGTACTAAATTTTAGGGGGTGGCAGCCGGAAGGTGGTGGGATCTGCCAAACGGCAGTGGCATGGTCTTTTGGACTTCCTAGGGAAGGTAAATTATTGATCGGCTGGTGTCAGGGGACTGGCAATCGGCATACCCCTTAGCCGAATATAAAAAGGGGCTAAGTTCTTCTCATTTTTTATAGTTTCTAGCTTTCTCATTTCCTGTTTCTCTCTTATGCGATTCGTTCTTATGTCCATTCTTCCTTTGAGTTTAGAAAATGGAGGATTTTCAAGAATCGATGTCCACATGGCGTGGCAAAGAGTTGATGATTGGGATAATTTGTAATGGCGGGACAGGGTACCCCTAACACGGGGCAAAAATAATGCCTTTGATTTTTTTGAGCCTATGGCCAATGAGAAGACTCTTTTGTGTGAGCCTGTGCACCATCGATCGTCTAGGGTGGGGAACCCTAATGTTTAAGAAAGTATCACATGACTCTTGTTATTCTTTTTTGCATTTTTATTTTTTATTTTCTTTGTTTCTTCTGAATTTTGACCAACGATTTCTTTTTTGAAAGAATAATATTGTTGTGATGAGTCTTCGCTCTCGAGGAACAACAAGATTTAGAGACGTGTGGGAGAACCTTCCTCCGGTGGTGCACTGGGTGGATTCTTCAGTTGGTTTTGGTAGTCTGGCGCCCGCATTGGATGAGATTCCCCGCTCGACGGTCGTTCTCTATGCTTTGGGAGAGAGGTGGTGGGATACTACCCACACCATGCATTTGGGTTTTAGGGAGATGATAGTGACCCCCATCAATGTATATAAGATGCTATGACTAGACTGTGAGTGTAATACCCTGTGATTTTAATGACTTTTAAAATGGGTTATATTTTAAATTAATGGATTAATTGGATTTTATTATTAATTAATTCATTTGGGTTTTGCCCAAATTGATAATACTAAAATGTATGATTATGAATATTACTTAAAGATATTTAGGTAATATATGAATGTGATGATTATTGATAATTGATGTGAGATAAAAATTCGGTAATTTGAATTTTAGTCAGACACGGTATCGGACGTGTCGGGACTAATTTGTTAAATTAAAAAGGAAATTTATTTTCTATCGACCTTATAGTCATTTTGACTACGTCGTTACGTCCGGAAGGGTTGAAATAGTCAGAAAAGTCTATTTGGATGTTGGTTTTGGGTCTTTGGTCATTTGGAAATGAATAGACAACACAAAAGGGCATTTTAGTCATTTTATAAGGGGGATGAATAGTGATTTCGGATTTTGTCCTATTATAAGTATTTGCAGATTAAGTGTACGTGGGTTATTCATCTCTTCTACACAAAATAGAGAAGTCATCTTCCTAGAGAGAGTGAAAGGTTGCTTTTGAAGAGAAGAGTTTACTTGGTAAGGAGAAGAACTAAGAACTAAGGATCACCACCACCAACCGCCACCAAAGGATATACTACACCAAAGAATCAGACCTTCATTAGAGGCAAGTGTTTGATAATGGCAATCTAAGTTTGTATATTGTCCATGTTAGAATAGTTCTAAAAAGAGATGATTTTTCATGTTTAGAAGAAAGAATGGAGTTGTTAAATGGATTTCTGGAAATTGAAAATGTATAGGAATCAAACTCATGTTGTAGGTAGTTAGTAATCCACGACATAATCATAAATCTGTTGCAGAAATTATGAAAACCGTTGATGTGTTCTTGAAGATATTATGTTGATAATATTCTGGAAAAAGAGGATATAAACATGCTTTCAATTCAATCTCTTGATGATTCTAGGATGTTTAGATGATTAGAAATCATTTATATATGTTGATATATTATGTAGTAAGGATTATAAGTCATTTGGGTTGTTAATATGAAGGTTTGAAAGATAAAAACTGGCTAAACCCGTAGTTGCAGAAATGCAGAAAAACTGGGTTGTTTCCTGGGCGATCGATCGATCGACCCCCTGCCTTCGATCGATCGACCTCCCCAGAATCTTTGAAGATGTTTCTTTTAATGTTGGTTCTTATCCTAAACCTTTTGTAGATCTTTGGTGATTATTAATTGGATATTATGGGACTTAGAGAAGACCAGTAAGCCCTAGTTAAGATTTGAATTAATTTGATTGGGATTTAATTGATTAGAATTATGATAATTAAATTGAAAGGTATTTCGGTTGCTAGATTCATTTTTTGGATTATAATTGGTATGAATGAGGATTAAAGATAGGACCAGTAGGGGTGATTGAATATAACACCTAGGTATCCTTAAGTTTACAAGAGGGTTTAATCCTAAGTGAAAGAAGATGTGTTTATAAGAGATGTGAAACTATCGATTATAACCCTAATTAAAGGAGAGTTTAATTCGTAGTAATTCGGGAGATATGATGATATGGACCAGTAGGATATTAGTGACTTCTTACTGAATATATATTGGGGAAAAACCTATTTGGACCTTGAGTATTGAGTGAGGCTCGGGGATAATTAAATAAAGAAGTAAAGTTATGATATTTTAATGAGTACCTTGTTGATATTATATTATAGTCATGATAATGCCTATTTTATTGATTGATGATTATGTGTATGACATACCTAGCTTACTTGCTATCGATGGGAGGTTTGCGCATGAGGGCAGTCATATCCAGATGAATCCATGGGATCTTTGACTTGTCGCTCAAGAACATAGGTCTATAAAAGACTTGTCGGGGAGTTGATATGTCCGCTGACTGTGGGAACATAGGTATGTGTGTGACCCATCGATACGAGAACGATGTTCGCTTCCAATTTTTATGTTGATGTTTAGGGTTCGAGAAATCCTTACCGAACCTTTAGTCCCCTATTCGGCGACCAGCGATGATGGGACATGATAGCAGAGTAATGCATTGCACCGCAGCTGTGACTCGGGGTGCCGTATTATATATGAATATATATATATATATATATATATATATATATAATAAATTAAATGAATGAATGGTTATATTGTGGTTAAATCATGTACTGCGTGATAATTGTAGATAACGGTGAATTGAGAAAAGAATTTAAATACGTTAAAGAATATTTAGTGAGGATATTAATTCATATTAATGAGAAATGATTCATGTTCATGAGAAACGATTCATATAAATGAGAAATGTATAAGAATGATTATATATCGTATGGTATGGGACATACGGGGTTAATATATGGGATCAGAATCATATTATGGAAATGGTGAAGAGTAACTATTAACTAGGAGGTTAATAGGAAATATTAAGCGTGCACTCTAGTTAAGAGGTGAGAATAGCAAGTGAGAGTATGGATACTAACATGTACATAATAAATGCTTTATTGCACTTGTTAAATACTTGTTGTTTTCAAAATCATTTTCACAATCGGGCTATGACCTGTTTCCTTGCATATTTTCCTTTCTATTGTACCTTCTATATCAGGTGTCCTGCACCAGGGTCGCCAACCTTAGGGGATTATGACGAGCTATGGAGCTATGGAGTATTGCTTAGACGCTTATCTTCTTTTGATTCATAGTATTCTTTAGTTAGGGCATGTTGCCCAAAGGAACTGAGTTATCTCTTTTCTATCAAAGTCAAATACTATTGTGTTCGTGTCACTTTAATACATTTGTTATTGTTGGGATTACTGTAATGGATTAATATTATTTGGGAATGTTTATTCCAATTGCATTTAAATTCATTTGTGTTATCTGTTCGGTTATCAGTGTTGTAGAATAAAAAATTTTGTGTTATTCTTAAACTAAAAATGGTTTCTGTTGAAATTAAAATTTGAAAAGTTTTTAACACCAGCTTAATTGGGTATTGAGTGAGTTGTAAATGTTTTTGACAGTTATGCTAAGAATGAGCCAAGTGTATATTCTATTTTAATTTCGTATGGGACTGGCCACCCGGTATTTAATTAGGCGGGGTGTTACAGGTGGTATCAAAGCATCAGGTTCTAGTGTCCTTTAGGGTCTGTACGACTTATTGTGTTTCCTTCTTAGCATTCTTTGATATAGAGCCCTATGTTTAGAATTGTTGATTTCTTTGTTAAGATTCTGTATATATTAGTGAATCTTATTTGCGCTCAGACGGGTTCATACAAGAAGTATGGCAGATAAGGGTCATTGGACGGATAGCGAAGATCGCACTTAGGAGGTTATGAAGTATGTTCAGGTATGATGACCGTAGTCGAGGTCACCCCTATTATGGAAAATTGAGGAGAGTGATCAGTAGAAGTTCTTGAAATGCGAGAATTGTGTGTGTTACCTAATGAAGGCAATATATTCAAAGGCTTGGACATATAGTGGAGTGCGGTGAAATAGAACTGAAAATTTGGGGTAAAATTTTTTCTTGACTCATCGGAGAAAAATTATAATAGTGAGAGTCAACAACCACCACCCACAAATGAGGGTATGTTTTTTATCTAAGGAATTATGAGGCTTATATTGATTTTTGTAGAGATTGATATTGTATGGGCAATAGGGTTGCTAAACTTAGTCTATAGCACTGTTATTTACGTACACTCACCGAGGGGTGTGGGACACCTGTATTTTTCATGTTATCACATGGGTTTGATTTTTATCATGGGATTACTTACTTTGGGCATATCCGAACATGATGTGACTATCGGCGTGGATTGACTTGTAGTATATGAGAGAGTATGTACTACTACTAGTAGCCAGCATCTTGTCTTTAATAAGAAACTAGATGAGTATACTTTTAATTGTGATCGATAAACCTGTAGAGAGGTTATATATTATTGACTAAGGACCTGAGGAGTTTCGATGACCGACTACTTTAGGTAGTAGTGTATCGGGGGGTTCCTTGTTTAGATTTCGCTTACGAGACACCCCACGTATGAAACTAATAACCGTTGGGAGTCGAAATAAGTTAGGTCTTTAGGATATGAGTTTAAAATATTTGCGATATATATTATAATGAAAGTAGTACGATATGGTGTATGGGCTCCCTGGACAGTTGGATTGTAGTAGTTTTCATAATTGTGAAGCAGTAAGTAGTTGTGACTTCAGGAATTATTTGTTTCCTACTTAGAATTCGATTCAGTTGAAACTATATGGTGAGGCTGGGCGTATAACATCAATGGGGATTTTCGATAATGTACTGTATGGGCGGTACTACTTAGATTTCTTGCGATGTGAGATTTATACTCGGAGTTGACCTTACCGATATGATTGTCTTTCCGAATTTCGGGACGAAATTCTGTTGTAAGGGAGGAAGTAAGTAATACCCCGTGATTTTAAAAACTTTTAAAATGGGTTATATTTTAAATTAATGGATTAATTGGATTTTATTATTAATTAATTCATTTGGGTTTTTCCCGAATTGAGGATACTAAAATGTATGATTATGAATATTACTTAAAGATATTTAGGTAATATATGAATGTGATGATTATTGATAATTGCTGTGAGATAAAAATTCGGTAATTTGAATTTTAGTCAGACACGGTATCAGACGTGTCGGGACTAATTTGTTAAATAAAAAAGGAAATTTATTTTCTATCGACCTTATAGTCATTTTGACTGCGTCGTTGCGTTCGGAAGGGTTGAAATATTAAGAAAAGTCTATTTGGATGTTGGTTTTGGGTCTCGGATCATTTGGAAATGAATAGATAACACAAAAGGGCATTTTAGTCATTTTTATAGGGGGGATGAATAGTGATTTCGGATTTTGTCCTATTATAAGTATTTGCAGATTAAGTGTGCGTGGGTTATTCATCTCTTCTACACAAAATAGAGAAGTCATCTTCCTAGAGAGAGTGAAAGGTTGCTTGGGAGGAGAAGAGTTTACTTGGTAAGTAGAAGATCTAGGAACCAAGGATCACCAACACCAACCGCCACCGGAAGTTGGCCGAAAAAAGGTGGAACAACCTGTGATATACTACACCAAAGGATCAGACCTTCATTAGAGGCAAGTGTTTGATAATGGCAATCTAAGTTTGTATCTTGTCCTTGTTAGAATAGTTCTAAAAAGAGATAATTTTTCATGTTTGGAAGAAATAATGGAGTTGTTAAATGGATTTCTGGAAACTGAAAATGTATAGGAATCAAAATCATGTTGTAGGTAGTTAGTAATCCACGACATAATCATAAATCTGTTGCAGAAATTATGAAAACCATTGATGTGTTCTTGAAGATATTATGTTGATAATATTCTGGAAAAAGAGGATATAAACATGCTTTTAATTCAATCTCTTGATGATTATAGGATGTTTAGATGATTAGAAATCATTTATATATGTTGATATATCATGTAGTAAGGATTATAAGTCATTTGGGTTGTTAATATGAAGGTTTGAATGATAAAAATGGCTAAGCCCGTAGTGGCAAAAATGCAGAAAAACTGGGTTGTTACCTGGGCGATCGATCGATCGACCCCCTACCTTCGATCGATCGACCTCCCCAGAATCTTTGAAGATGTTTCTTCTAATGTTGGTTCTTATGCTAAACCTTTTGTAGACCTTTGGTGATTATTAATTGGATATTATGGGACTTAGAGAAGATCAGTAAGCCCTAGTTAAGATTTGAATTAATTTGATTGGGATTTATTTGATTAGAATTATGATAATCAAATTGAAAGGTATTTCGGTTGCTAGATTCATTTGTTGGATTATAATTGGTATGCATGATTATTAAGGATAGGACCAGTATGGGTGATTAAATATAACACCTGGGTATCCTTAAGTTTACAAGAGGGTTTAATCGTAAGTGAAAGAAGATGTGTTTATAAGAGATGTGAAACTATCGGTTATAACTCCAATTAAAGGAGAGTTTAATTCATAGTAATTCGGGAGATATGATGATATGGACCAGTTGGATATTAGTGACTTCTTACTGAATATAGATTGAGGAAAAACCTATTTGGACCTTGAGTATTGAGTGAGGCTCGGGGATAATTAAATTAAGAAGTAAAGTTATGATATTTTAATACGTGGGATTTAAAGAGATATAATTCTACGTATGGGAATAATCTAAGGGTAATATGAGTACCTTGTTGATATTATATTATAGTTATGATAATGCCTATTTGATTGATTGATGATTATGTGTATGACATACCTAGCTTACTTGCTATTGATGGGAGATTTGCTCGTGAAGGCAGTCATATCCTGATGAATCCATGGGATCTTTGACTTGTCGCTCAACAACATAGGTCTATAAAGGACTTATCGGGGAGTTGATAAGTCCGCTGACTGTGGGAACGTAGGTATGTTCGTGACCCATGGATACGAGAACTATGTTTGCCTCCAATTTGTATGTTGATGTTTAGGGTTCGAGAAATCCTTACCGAACATTTAGTCCCCTATTTGGCGACCAGTGATAATGGGACATGATAGCAGAGTAATGCATTGCACCGCAGCTGTGACTCGGGGTGCGGTATTATATATGAGTATATATATAATAAGTTAAATGAATGAATGGTTATATTGTGGTTAAATCATCTACTGCGTGATAACTGTAGATAACGGTGAATTAAGAAAAGAATTTAAATAAGTTAAAGAATATTTAGTGAGGAGATTAATTCATATTAATGAGAAATGATTCATGTTCATGAGAAACGATTCATATAAATGAGAAATATATAAGAATGATTATATAACGTATGGTATGGGACATACGGGGTTATGATATGGGATCGGAATCATATTATGGAATTGGTAAAGAGGAACTATTAACTTGGAGGTTAATAGGAAACGTTAAGTGTTTACTCTAGTTGAGAGGTGAGAATAGCAAGTGAGAGTCTGGATACTAACATGTACATAATAAATGCTTTATTGCACTTGTTAAATACTTGTTTTCAAAATCATTTTCACAATCGGGCTCTGACCCGTTTCCTTGCATATTTTCTTTTCTATTGTACCTTCTATATCAGTTGTCCAGCAACAGGGATGCCAACCGTAGAGGATTATGACGAGCTATGAAGCTATGGAGTTTTGCTTAGACGCTTATCTTCTTTTGATTCACAGTATTCTTTAGTTAAGGCATGTCGCCCAAAGGAACTCAGTTATCTCTTTTCTATTGGAGTCAAATACTATTGTGTTCGTGTCACTTTAATACATTTGATATTTTTGGGATTATTGTAACGATTTAATATTATTTGGGAATGTTTATTCCAATTTCATTTAAATTCATTTGTGTTATCTGTTCGGTTATCAGTGTTGTAGAATAAAATGTGTTGTGCTATTCTTAAACTAAAAATGGTTTTTGTGGAAATTAAAATTTGGAAAGTTTTTAACACCAGCATAATTGGGTATTGGGTGAGTTATAAATGTTTTCGACAGTGATGCTAAGAATGAGCCAACTGTATATTATGTTTTAATTTGGTATGGGACTGGCCACCCGGTATTTAATTAGGTGGGGTGTTACAGTGAGGGGACCCAGATAGAGGTGGATCAGTCCCTGAGGGTGAAGTCGATGGCGGCGGAGGCGACGCTAGGTGATGTTGGGCAGATAGTCTCGGGAGATTTTATCTGCATTTCTTCTTTGCAAGAGATGCTTATAAAATGAAATATCGACGATACTGACAGCCTTTAGGTTCATCAGATGTCTCGTTTATTGATTCTTTTACTACTAGGAGGATTTCTAGTGGCATCGAGGGCCGACGTTTTCCATTTATGGTTTTTACCATATTTGAGGGTATTTTTGAATATCCCTGTCTTTAATTAGGGAAGCCTGAGTTTGAAGACCCTTTCTTTATCTTTGGATTCTTTCATCTGGTGTTGTCGATAGACTTTTACTGGTGTCACTAGTCGTTTAGAGGTATTCTTCCTTTTGTTTGGATTTTTCCTTTATTTCCTTTTTTATTTCTTCTACTTGCTGGCCCTTGTCCTTTTGCAGACGTGGTTCTACGAGGTGATTGGGATCAAAGACCATTTATTTTCTTTGAAGGATAATTCATTGGGGGGCTTCTGCTGGATGTACTTGTGGCAGAAGTCCAACCGACAGTCGAGGCGGTCCCTTTCCTTGGCGACGGTGCATTAGGTCTTGAATGACCTGACGAGAGATCGGTTTACCTCTTCTTTTCTCTTTTGAATTTTTATTTTTGTTTTTTCTATTTTATTTGTGTAACTATTGACTTCATCTTGGAAAAAAGTAGCTGACCTTTTATCCATAAGGGATGGCCATTCAGCATAAGGGGATGACCGGAGGGCATGCGCAAATGCGGTGGTTGCTGGCGCTTAAGTTTGTCTAATCCTAATATCTAGGAGAGAGAGTAGTTAAGAAGATTATGGAGGATGATGTGGCGATCCCAATAGTGATTACCCCGAGATATATACGGCATGTGCAGGAGATATCAGAGGATGCCTAGGTGGCGGAGATGATCAGCGAACCTTATTCTAAATTAGTAGGGTGTCACAGATGGTATCATATCATCAGGATCTAGTGACTTTAGGATCTGTGCAATTTACTATGTTTTCAGTGTAGTGTTCTTTAATATAGGGCCCTATTATTAAGACTGTTGCATTCATATTTATGCCTTTACACTCTTCTTCTTTTATGATGTGTATTACTTGTGATCTCATACATATTCGATCTGATTTCATATGCCACCCAAGAGTGGACAACCAGCTAGGCCCACCGAGAGGGCCAATGGAGGAGAGACTCATCAAGAGCCACAGGTGACAGTGATGGCTACCAAGATGGAAACTATAATTGCTCAGGCGGCTAATGTCACCATGACCTCCATGGCATAGAAGTTCCCACAAACTCAGTCATGCCATCCAATGGCACCAGTCGTCCAGGCCCACTTAAGACCATCAAGTACAGATATGGTTGTTGCCCGTCAGTGGAAGAAAGATATACAGCATCACCTCCACATGGTTGAGTGTAGTGACACTCGATAATAGATCTTAGCTATTTTTAAGTTAGTGGAAGAAGCGTTATAGTGGTGGGAGTCAGTCCTCACGTCTAAGGAGAAGTGCACAGTGATGATAGCAGAGTTCTAAGTGCGGTTTGACCATATGTTCTTCCCATTCATGATTCAGATTGAGATGTGGAGGAGGTTTATTGATGCAGCAAATAAGGGTCCAACTATGGCATAGTACGAGGAGGACTTTACCTAACTGGAAAATTTTGTGCCTGATGAGGTGAACACTAAAAATAAAAAGATGCTGAAGTTAATGGACAAACTCAATTGGAGGATCCAGTAGCATTTATTGGGTAATCTGACATTAAAGACTTACACTGAGGTCGTCAATGCCGCACTTCTTCAATATTAGGATCACGGCTTCCATGTAAAGGGAGGCAAGAAAGTTAGAGAATCTATCCATCAGGGGAAGATGGGAGGTAATGGTGCTAGTGGGGCATCCCAATAGCAGTAAGAGAGACAGTACGAGCGGAATAGCCACCAGGGGGATCTGGTAAGAGATTTCGGTCAGGGGGCTTCAAACCAGGTGATTGTAGGTTTAGGCAGGGCCAATAGCAATGTGTTCCTTAAGGCTAGTAGGGTCAAGGGAATAATGGGAGTGGCCATTAGGGCCAAGGACATCAGGTCCAAAGACCAGGGTTGCCTTACTAGGGCCAACAAGGCTAGCAGTAGGGGGTTTCATGGGCTGATGCTCTATTTGTGGGTAGTCAGGCCATATGCATAGATCTTGTCCACAGTGGTCCTGGGTCAGCAACAGGGTGCCCAGTCGGGGCCTCTGGCACTGATACTACCTGCCCCACCACTAGCTCCAGGAGTCATGCCTCAGCAGGGATAGTTACAGTATGGGCATGTCTAAAATGAGTAGAATGCGATGATTCCACCAGCATCGCAAGCGCCACCAGTTGTAGAGGGTACGTTTCCTATCTATGGCTATATGGATCGGGTGTTATTTGATATGGGGGAATCGCATTCATTTATTGCTCCTAGTTTTGCCCGAGCAGTATATTTATTAGAGACAGTAGATAGTATTATTATGTGAGTCGGGTTCAAATCAGAAGTCTGAATGGATGCTCTATGCCTTGGTTTTAAATTTAGAAAGGCATTGGATTCTAATTTAAAATTATTAGATTGGCTAGAATTACCAAGATCTATGGACAATGATTTTGTTTGTATATGAACAAAAGATATAATTTTGTTGTTAGAAGTAGTTTAGCTTCTATTGTGATTTTTATTAATTTTGAAAATAAAAAGATGTCTATTATTTGAAAACATTTGAAACCAAGCGACAAAAGAGGTGACTTGTCTATTATCTTCAATTCACTTGTAAAATTCATTTTCACAATTGGCTAATTGAGCTTTGTAAAACCCGAAAGAACGAGGTGTGTGATACCGATTTAAATTAATTCGCAACTTTCAAATTTTCACACTTATTTAATTAGTGTCTATCTTTAAACAAACTAAATTCAGTCCCTAAACATGCATCTATGTGTGTACATGTGTCAACCCATAAATAGATAAAGCATGTGACACAAATATTCAGGAAAAATCCCCGCAGGGAAAAACCTTTTTATTTCTAGAACTTTGAAATGTTTACAAGACCATTGACCTACATACCATCTTGCTTTCGTCCACAAGAGTAACGCATGGTGTCTTCGTTAAACCTTCAAAGCAACGGCTAGAAATCTGCAGTGGTTCACGTGCAGTTATACCACAAGGACCGCAGCCCAAAACACTTCGTAGAGACTCCCTCCATAATGGTGCGCAGCTGTCGGTTGTAGAGCTCTCCCCACAAAGTATGAACAAGCATAAAATATGTTCTTGGGTTTCCCAAAACAATTCACATAAAAGTAATTGGTATTTTGTGAATTAAAAATAAACTATGTGAACCCTTAAAATTGTTGGAGAAAAACTTTCTGGAAAAAGGTATTGAATTAAATCTGGGAAGATACACAAATGTTTTAAATGAATAAGACTCTTAAAAGTTGAAACTGTTCTCCACGTCTAAAACACAAAGGCTGACATTCCTTTATATAGGAATTTAAGGTTGTCAAGAGATCATCATGAAAAGCAGCGTGTCAGCCAAAAAGACACCTCGCTCGAACGAAAACCCCATCTCGCTTGAACGAGATTTCATGTTGTTCAAACGACTACGCGCGACATCCACATGTCGTTCGAACAAGATGGTGATCACACACGAACGAGATTGGCCTCGAATCCGAAGTGCATTTACTGCCATTGAAATTTTCTCAAAACTATTCTTTTTCTAAAATAGTTAACACCTTTTTTTTAAAACTCCTTTTAAAAAATATCCCAACACTCTTAATATGAAATGTATATGAAACTTTAAAACATTATCTTACCAAAGTTCATGTTGTTGGGCTTTAATGTTGAAGACAACTTGTAATTCGTATCCGTCTTATGTAGATATAATCTTCTCAATTCTTTGATGACTTGTAGCGGTATATGAAATAATTAATTATGACGGACTTATTAAAAATACGTCCTTAAAAATCTCCCCTTAAGTCTATGACAGTACATACATAAAAACATTCGAATTATCAAATACCTATACAAATCTACCCTCCCATGAATCCCAAAACTGAAAAGGTAAAATTTGTAAGTTCTCAATTTTTTCTTCAACATCAACATTCTCAAATTTTTTCTCATCAGGGTGTGCAACATATCAATCTTCAATTTTGTACCTACACACATGAGATAAATAAAAATACCTTCATGATGAATCGAGTTTGAAATGATATAAGAATAAAGCATTAATAATCAAATCTCCCCCATAATCCAAAAACTCCCCCATAACATGATAATTCTTTCTCCCCCTTTTTATGATGTCCCCAAATAGACATATAAGAAGAAACAATCAAAACATGGAGTGTCACGATAAAATGCTTAGCAAACAAAGATCAAGTTACGCTCATGCAAAGGAGTATCTCTCAAATTTCATAAACTATTTTTGAATTTTCAATTTTTCATACAAAAATGAGATACAAAAAAATCACACCATGGATTTAAAATGAAACAGCCAAGTCATGGAAAGGGAATTAATGGGTGTGAACACATTCGATAGGTAAATAAACTCAATCAATCATATGTGCACGATGCATATGTATACCCCTAACGAATGAACATCAAAGGTATCCTTAGGTGTAAAAAATTGTTGAATTTATATGACATCGTCTTATACAAATCAACAAATCAAAGTCAAAGTGATTTCCACACCAATAACGTCCAAAACTATGTAGCGCTTTTTTAAGATTTTCAAAGATGTGCAAACCCATTATAAAATCTCCAACCAAATACCCTCAGATATATTTTCTTTTAGAGGTGTTACACTAAATTCTCAAACTTTGGAGAATTGGTGCAAAAACCTAATTGGCCCATAATTGGCATGAATTTCTTTTTATTGCCTTTAAATATTTTCGAGCTCTTTTAACCTCTCTGGACCCCGTATAATAAAATTCCTCAATTTTTTACGTCCAATTTAAACGGCGGCTTAATCGCAAAGAATAAATGAAAATCTTTCGTAGCCCTTCACCGTTTTCAAACAAAGACACACAAAACCTCACCAAACGGTTTTTATATGCACAACTTTTTTATCAAGTTTTATCGCGCTTAGTTCGTTTTAAGGACATAATTGAAGTGAAAACACCCAACCAACATGTGATATGACAAGCATAATAATTAAACAAATCCGTGCATGTGTGCAATAAAGGAAATTGTGAGTCAAACATGTAGGAAATAACACTTAATTACATCTTAATGACTCCAAACATTATAAAGCACATAGATGAATTGACCTATTGTCTCAAAACACTATCAAATAGTCACATAAAAATTATGGAATGATGTTGTGACTTGATCATCCTAAGTGTCCATCCATAAACGGTGCAAACAAAATACAAATCTCTTTTTTGATTTTTCAAAAAAAATTATCAAAATAAAATCTTTTTATATTTTTAAAAAAATTTCAGAAGAAAAAATTTATACAAAAAGTACATGTCATTACACTAGAAAATATATATCATGAAACCACAACAAGTGTATGACAAACATGCAAACAGAATCATCTATATGATATGGCAAGAGAAGAATCATGTGCAAGCAAACGGGAATCAACTTGTCTAAAATCTAGTGCCTCTAAAAGTGATTTCCTAACACAAAGAGATGTGAAACGTAGTGTGGGGGATTTAGGAACCAAGGGAATACTAGACATAAACTTCCTCGGACTTTTTCCAAGATCAAAACAAAAACGCCTAAGGTGACCTTCCCTACCACAATGTGAACATGTGTAAACGGGTGGAATGGCACCTATGGGTTGACCTTTTCTAACATCCTGAAAATTAGTTGACCCTCTAAAACAAATAATGGTTTTGGCTTTAGCACTAGAAGCATGAGAACGAGATGAGCCATTACCATCACTATTAAACCTACTTGAATCGTTTAAATCATTTTTCAACTTTAAAATATTTGATTCAAGCAAAGAATTAGACTCTTCCAAATATAGGGATTTCTTTTTCAAATCATCAATTAAACTTAACAGTTTATCACGCTCACCCTCAATTAAAACAAACTTATCCCTAAGAGTCTTTTCACGTGCCGTAAAATCATCAATTAATCTTTTATCCTCGACGGCATAAACGGGAATCCTAGAATTTTTTAAGTCCTTCAATTACTTCTCTAAAACTAGGACTTTCTCATCACTCTTCTTTTTGGCAATTTTCAAAGAATCAAAATCAATACATAAATGACCAAAATGCTCACGATAAATATCACTTTGAGTTTGAAACGCTTGCAAATATTCAATCTTACTTTTAAAGAGAGAATTTTTTTTTCCAAAACTTTAATTCTTTTGCAAAGTTTCAAATTCAAACTTTTTAATTTTTCAGCACGGTCGTGAACTTTTTCAAAAATAGGCTCCTCATTAAATGGGTGTTCCATTGAAAAATTGCGATTTTTCACAAAAGTGATTGTTTTTTAAAAACTCAATATCACACAATTTTGCGGAAAATAGGAATACGCGATAAATTAGCGTAACATGCTTAGATACCAATTTGTAAAACCATAAGAAATGCGGTGTGTTATACCGATTTAAATTAATTTGTAACTTTCAAATTTTCACACTTATTTAATTAGGGTTTATCTTTAAACAAACTAAAGTCAGCCCCTAAACATGCATCTATGTGTGTGCGTGTGTCAACCCATAAATAGATAAAGCATGTGACACAAATATTCAGGAAAAATCCCCGCATGCCAAAACCTTTTTATTTCTAGAACTTTGAAAATTTACAAGACCATTGACTTACATACCATCTTTCTTTCTCCCACAAGAGTAACGCATGGTGTCTTCGTCAAAACTTCAAAGCAACGGCTAGAAATCTGTAGTGGTTCATGCGCAGCTATACCACAAGGACCGCAACCCAAAACACTTCGTAGAAACTCCCTCCACAATAGCATGCAACTATCGATTGTAGATCTCTCCCCACAAAGTATGAACAAACACAAAATATGTTCTTGGGTTCCACAAAACAATTCACATAAAAGTAATTTGCATTTTGTGAATTAAAAATAAACTATTTGAACCCTTAAAATTGTTGGAGAAAAACTTTCTTTCAAAAGGTATTGAATTAAATCTGGGCAGATACACAAAAGTTTCAAATGAGTAAGACTCTTAAAATTTGAAACTTTTCTCCACGTCTAAAACACAAAGGCTGCCATTCCTTTATATAGGAATTTAAGGCTGTCAAGAGATCAGCATGAAAAGCAGCGTGTCAGCTAAAAAGACACCTCGCTCGAATGAAAACCCCATCTCGCTCGTACGAGATTGCGTGTCATTCAAATGAATACGCACGGCATCCACATGTCATTCGAACGAGATGGTTATCTCTCACGAACGAGATTGGCGGCGAATCTGAGTTGCATGTACTTCCATTGAAATTTTCTCAAAACTATTCTTTTTCTAAAACATTTAATACCTTTTAAAAAAAACATTTATAAAAACTTTTTTTTTAAACTCCTTTTAAAAAATATCCCAACAATCTTAATATGAAATGTATATGAAACTTTAAAACATTATCTTACCAAAGTTCATATTGTTGGGGATTGAATGTTGAAGACAACTTATAATTTGAATCCGTCTTTTGTAGATATAATCTTCTCAATTCTTCGATGACTGGTAGCGGTATACGACATAATTAATTATGACGGACTTATTAAAAATATGTCCTTACAAGCTTTGATATATTTAGAAAATTACCAAACACGAAATTTAGCGTAACCTGGATGATAAAAATCTTTATTTATATCTTCTCTGTCGATTTTAGAAGGAATTAAAACATTTTAAAAGTTTTACATTCGTTTCAGAAGGCGTAGGAGATTCTCTACGCTGAGAAATATTTGTCTCAGAAATTCCATGAGGTATTTGACTTTCATTAGTATAAATAACTTGGAGATTTATATCATCTCGATATAAATTATCTTTTCAAATATTTTATTCACAAACAGAATTTTGTGAAGTAGATGAAGAATAAGTTATACAAGGGGATCTATGATTCCTAGAGGATTGACTCCTATTGAACTTCCTGAAATTTAGAAAAACATATACACCTTTGTCTTCAATTAAGTCTCCAATATCCTCATTTTGGTGAGGTTAAGGAGGAACAACATTGTTTTTTTCCCAAGTTTCAGAAAAATCAATCTCTTCTCAACTAATAGTTCTAGGTGTGTGAACATTAGAATCTATTAGATTTGTGTCAATGAACAAAGTTTTTCAAACGGACTAAATTGTTTAATATTCGGTGTTATGGTATTCATGACTTTGTAGTAAATTATGTAAATAATCCTAATAGTTTTCAATTCAGGAAGATAATTATAACCTTTTATTTTGACTTTAAGAGTTAGAGAATTACGAATATGTTTGTCGGGTAAAGACAAAGTAAGATTGAGAAATACATCAAAATAAACTGGTCTATTACAGAGACTAATTTCAATTGTTGCCATTAAAGGTTGTCTAAAATTAATACATCTACCGTCATGCAGTGTACCTTGAAGACAAACATTCATGTCAAAAAGAGTTAAAGGTTTTAAAAAAATTGTATTAAACCTATGTGGATAAAATTATAATTCTTATCCTTTATGTTATCTTTAAGATCTTATTTATCTTGCTCATCCAGACTTATTGTTTATTCTACGGTTTTTATAGCATATTTGTTACGAAAATTATACCTGTTGGTATTATAAATTATTTTTGGTTGGACGTTAAGCGTAGTCCACCTATTCAAATCCTTTTGAACATCAAAATCAATTAAAGATGAGTTCTTTATTGACTCATGTGTATTTTGGGTATCTATGGTGTTTAATTCCATAATACATATGTTAATACTTATAATAGTGATAAATCCCATGATCTGATAAACGAAAAATAATATGCATAACAAAACATATATGTTAATGAGATATAAAATTGAATTAAAAATCACTTGTGACACCTAACACGACAAATTTAAGTCCATATCAAAATCAGACTTCTAATTCTCTTCATTATTACTCAGTAAAATAGACTTGTGAATAGTAATTCACTATTTCGGTATTAAAATTAGATCATTATTATCACTACTTTAAGTATTAGTAAAACAAATTAAGTCATTGCCATCATGGCTCTAATACCAAAAATGGAGCATATAAATACTTTAGAATTAGAATTTTTAAGAGAAATAAAGGGCTGAGATGTGTTTTAGCTAAAGGTTATAACATCAATGACTTGGGGATTTGCTTAAAGGATCTGCTTAAAGGATAAGTTAATTGATATACCAAGCCAACCAATTAAAAACCAAGGTTCTAAAAATGCGAGGCGTGATTGAGGCGTGGAGGCCAAGCCTTAAGCCTTAGAAGCCTAGGCGGGCCTAAGCGTAGAAAGGCGTGAAAAGGCATTTAGGCCTTCTTAATATATTTTAATATTTTATAATTATAACAAGGTTATTAAAATACTAAAATTGCACATATCATAAAAATATGTCTGAATATATGCATATTAAAATACTATTTGATTATTTTGAATGAGATAATGGTCCGGTTTGTAAAAAAATTCTTTAAAAGGCGATATCATTTTACTAAAGCATTGTTGTTTTTAGAAAAAAGTGCGCCTTAAGGGTTTTACCAAGAATAAGGCGTGAAAAGCGTAAGGCGGGGCGTTTCTCCCAAGCCTCAAGCCTAGGCAGGTTTTTTAGAACAGTGATAAAAATAAACAAATAACTTAATAAAGAAAACCAGGGATGGTATTATGAAGACCTAAAATCGGTAAAGAAAGAATCTAAGAAACTGACCTGGTACAAGTTTTATATAAATCGCTCAAACGGGCATAGGAACAAGTGACAGGTCTACCGAACTACCGAATTATGCGTATGTTAAAGATTTAACCATAATCGTTATTGTTTAATATAAGGCATTAGTGAAGTCTCTCCATTGAATGACTGTGTTTCAGATTACTATAGAAGCTACTCGTCAAAACGGTTTAAGTCAATCATAAGGTTAAATAGAAAGAACGAATGGAAATCGTTTACTCCAAACCCCTTTAAAGATCTGACGGTTGAAAACTAATACCTAGAGGTACATCTGATCAAACAAAATTTATCTAGTCAAGAATTACACCAGTTATAAATGGTTTCTTAACAAAAGATTCTATAGCCTAGATAAGTTAAAACCAAACACCTATTGATCTTTAACGGTAAAATTTGGAAACCAAATCGTGAATTCTAACGTTTGTAAAATCCTGTGTATAACTTAAGCTAAAGATAAATGCACAACCCAGATTGATTTCGTATGGAACCTTCATAATCTAAACGACACATGGATAAAGGCTCCCTATTGAAGGGTCAACCACTACAAGGATCACCACCTAATCCATCAGTTTGAAAACTCTTTATCTACGGATACAAACACTCCAAAATACATGAGTGTAAATTGACACATGTGTTTCTCTTAATCAAATGTGCACAAAAAGAAATTGCAACAATCTCTATCACTATCTCTATTACTTAAAAATTTTAGAAACTTGGCGAGGACACCAATTGACGTTTTTACCCTTATGTGTTGACATATTTTTCTTTTTGCCCTCCTCATTCATTAATAAATAATTAATGTTAAATACACACAACCTTTCCTCTTTAACAACGCATCCCTTTGTCACTGTTAGTGAATGTCAAAGTTCTCCACTCCCAGCCATTTCATCTTCAGTACTACTCGATTGTAGATCTCCCCCCGCCCCTCAATGGCTTTTAAACCTACTTAATATTACACTCACACCCCACTAAATCCTATCCATCTGAACAGACCCATAACAAAATACATTATACTCGATTCTAGAACTCCCCCTACCCCCCAATTCTATCATATTATTTCACCCAAAATCAAAAATCGGTGTTCAAGGAAAGAAAATCCTCGCTTGCAGGTATGGTTTTGGTATGATTTTTCATCACATATTTTGTTTATCAATTCAACCATACGATGTTTATATGTTTTTAATGTTGAATTTTGTCTCACGAATGTGAATATATATCTAAATACATTTAGATCCACTACCTCCACATGGACTAGATTCTCGCTACTTCTTTTACAGATATGATTTGTCTTTACATGTGTGATGTAAAAAAAATTCCCATATAATATGGAGAAAAAATATGAATATGGTAAAACTCGGATAACATTTTTCTCACTCATAACAAAACCTGAAATATTTTGTGTACGGATAAAAAGGATTATCTTGACTTTATCTTTAACCCCCATTTACACTTTGATAAATGAAGAAAATTTCGAGATTTTTTAATTGCAATAGTTCTTCATTCCGTTTTTTCACACTTCTCAGTGAAATAAATTTACACGCCGCTATATAGTTTTTATATAACTTAAAACGGTAGTAAATTATATTGACAGACTTTAACATACTAATTATGCATAGATGTTATTTTTTGTTTTCTTAATCACAACTATAAATTCAAGCCCTTCTCTATTTTCTTCAATATTACTTTCTTCACATTTGTCATTTGAATCACAATTTATCATGCATAGTTTGAACGAATCATTATGATTCTTATATAAAATTTAAACTCAAAGTTTCACCATAATACATACAATTTCCTCACTACACCATGGGTCCCCAAAAACATACATATAAAAATAAATCGACACGCACACAATAAAAAAAAAATATTGTATCAATTTCGTATCATGTTTCCATGTCATTTCTAAAATTTATACTCCTATATTAGAGTCATGGGTGAATCGTGTGTTCAAATGCTACGAATATACAAGTTGTTAAGGTAATGATTATTTTTTATATAAGAGTATAGTTAGTATCAGAATTAGATTCAGAATTACAATTACAATATAATTATAATATAAAGTAAAAACTTTAACTATGCATTTTTACATGTATCTATATGTATAATAACTTTGATTTTATATGATTCTTGTTTAATTGCTTGATTTTTGTGTTCTTTTTTTAGTGCAGGCTGTAGATTTTCTAACGTAAGTCAAATCTGTCTATTCATCGGGTGTTTTTTTCCTCAGGTATCTCCCATGTATTCTTTTACCGTGAATATTATTCATTGTCATTTTCCTATTGAAAACCCCGAACACTTAAAGTTGATTGAATTTATTAAATGAAATATAATTTCATGAATCCATATTTGCATTTTTATGGCATAATTTAGTAATTAATCTAACTCTCATATGTACTATGTTTACAAGATGTTTATGAAATACTTTTAATTAATTTATTTGTGATTGTTTATGAAAGAAGGCTCTATAGATATGAGCTTACGTTACCCATTGTAATTTCTGAAGTATGGTTGTTTCATTCTCTCTTATCAAGGTCTAAGGTATTTGGTGTAGTATCTGCCTCCTTATTTACTGAGATTATAGTATGAAAAAATAAAAGATGTGTCATAATATAACTTAAAGAAAATATCAAAGAGAATGAAATAATTGTGAAAAATAAAAACTCAAACCAAGCCAGTTTAGTTTTAACAAAATAACGCTCGCGGTAAAACATCAATACCAAACAATCAAGAAGTATGGTGATATATATTTTCATATACTTTATTTTGAATTGTTGCTTTATTTTATTTCAAAGATTTCTTCTTGTTTAAAGTTACTGTGTGATATGGAGGCTTTATAAAAGATTTAACAACTCAAGAAATTATAAAAACTCTTAGAAATGGAGAATCCTCTTATCAGTAAAAATATCCCTAGAGTAATTAAATTAGGATTTATAAAAAATATGAGATTCAATTGAATCACTTGGGTAGATCGAACTTCAAAGAAGTCTAAAGAATTGAACATGTAAGGAGATTATATTTTAGTTTCTTTCTAAGAAAACTGACATAAGAATTAAAAGAATGTAGTCCATGGGTCTAAGTTTTCATGAAATTAACTAACTTTGAATATAATTATTTTGGTTAATTACACCAAATATTCATCAAAATGACCATGACCCCTTAAACATAAGAATAGTTGAATAAAAAATGAACTTATAGAACTCACAAGTGATGATTCTAATACAAAATCAATCCTACATATTAACAGCAACTCTAACCTATGTCAAGCCTCCAGCCTTAAATTATAAAAATTATTTTTTTAGTCTTCTACATAGTTTCCTCTTATCGATTTATATTTTACACAAATATATTTTCATTTTTTAATTAATAATGCTTATTGGATTCATTATGAACCAGCCCTTGATAGGGATATTTATTTGGGGACTTATGTGTAACATCTTACCAAGGTTAGTATCGTAGGTTAGTATCGTGAAATATAGTGACAATTCAATTTCTTCTTATGTCATTATCGCTACATTTTCTTCCACGCATTTATTTCCTTAAATTCATTACCCGTACAAACTTTTTTATAAGTGTAGAGGGGGCTTGAAGGTAATCCTGAGATTAGGGATAATTCCCTAATTAGCAACAGTGTTTGAGGATTAACGCAATAGAGGCAACTCAAGCATGGCAACTTAGCATGGCAACTCATACTTCAGCTTGTTGTGTTAGTGATATTGTATCTTTGGTTACATTTACCGTAAGCTATAACGGATTGTAATGATGCAACGAGAATAATAAAGAGTTTTAGTGGGAAGTCAAACGGTACTTGCGAGAGACCAGGCTTGGCAGGGCCTGGGAGAGCTGTCATGCTCTATCGAATGACCTCACCGTGGGAACTTTAGAGGGGCTTGGTTTGGAGGATTGAGAAGTAAGGCACCGTTGGGGCTTGTCTTGACCATCTTAGATACACCTGGTAAAACACCGAAGGACCCTGACCGTGGAACCTCAAGCGGAGCAGCTTGGAGTTCCATCGGGCATTGAGTTATGGACCAAACATCCCTCTACTTAATGTCACATCTACTGTGGGTGATGTCACTAGCCATCTAAACAATGTTAGACATGCACTTGAGTAAACCACCGTGGTATTTGGGGCTGTCAGCCAGTTGGTAAGCCACCTCTGCGACAACAGTCCCCTAACACACGGTGGTTAGGCAAAAGGCATGTCTTGGCATTTAATGTTTATGACATGGAGACAGATAGTGAATCAGGTATTTAGTGTTGTGATATAAAGTATGAGGGATGTCTTTCATAGTTTTAATGACTGAGTTGCCTCGGGGGTGGTGTGGGTGTAACAACCCGAATTTTTTAAATGGGAATTTTTAAATTAATTTTGGAAATCGAAGAAAAATGAAATTTTGTATTTTATAAATTTTATAATTTAAAGTGTTGGTTTTTATATTTGAAAAATGAATTTTCAAACGGAATTGGAATCGTAATTAAAATGGAGTTTTAATTGAATTTCTATTATTTAGAAGAGTCCTCAAAATATAAAACTCTCTAAGAGTCCTCAAAACAGAAAACTTTCTTGTAAAAATAATATCTTTAGAAATCCGACCGTCCGATCAAGCTGAATTTTTGTCAGCAGTCCTGTCTCGCTGTTCGCTGCAACATACTAAAATTTCAAGCAATTCTAACGGTCCGATCGTCCGTAATGATTTTTTTCAAGTATTTGTATTTGATTAGGACTCTAATTCTTTTTGGTATATAAACATAAAGTGACGAGTTTAGATCTTTTAAAACACATTTTAGCCTTCTCAAAAATCAGAATCCTCTCATCTTCTTCATCTTCTTCAACCTCAAACCCTAGCCCCATTCTACATAACTTTCAACTCAAGTTTTGTCAAGATTAACCGGATTTTCTGAAGACGCGTCAAGAACGAATCTTTGTCAAATTTTTGAGAGGAATACACATTCAAGATCATATTTCTAAACCAACTTTTATTCAGGCATGAATACACTATTCTTTTCCTTTAGTATTATGCGTTTTAAGTGTCGCCTAAACACTTAATTACATGTTTTCTTAAAAATAATTAGTAACTTAATTAGAAAAACTGAATACTAATTATGGGGCTGTTTTTATAAAATCTTTTAAATCTGAATAATATTCATAACCCTTGGGTACGTAGGATTGATGAGTGATTTTGGGTTTTATTGGTGTAGGGTGCATGTAGAAAAACCCTAGCTTTAAAATAAATGATTTTTGGGTGCGTATAGCCCATGTAATATATGTGGAGATAATAAAATTTGGTTTTGATGAATATATGATGAAAACTTGGTATATTTAATTTAAAATAATTAAATGAGATTATTTGGGTATTGTTGACGTTGTGATAATTAAATTAAAGATTTAATTGAATTGGACTATCATGCGTAGTTTTATATATTGATTAATTATGCTTGTTTGTGTGACTTGTTGGTATTATGATGTTGCCTTTGTGACGACGGGTGGTTGGGTATTATTGCTCTCCCTATATTTTAGAAGGCCTTCTAGGTATGGGACTAGTGGGTATGTCTTTTGATGATTTATGCCTTCTAGGTATGGGACTAGTGAGGGTAGATTATCGCGTTTTTATCATCTTTGGGGTGGGTTGATTTTTGATACTTTATCGTCGTTACGGTAGTCTAAGTACGAGACTAAGTTAAGTTTTATGTTAGAAAATCCTCCTATACATAGGATATGACGTATTGATAACTTGGGGACCCTTAGGTATGGGACTAAGGGGTATTTTAAGGATCTCACATCGATTAAAAGGGTGAGGTGATTATAAATTGTGAATTGAGAAATTGAGAACTAATACCTAAGATAATAAGACGGGTATTAAAATATATTGGCAACATAATCAGCGAGGGCCGACAGTTTAAACGGGCCAGCCGGCGTTTTGACAAGGGGATGTGTATTTTGGTGGAGAAATCACCCGAGGCGGGAGGACCGCCATAATGAATTTTGGTGAATTATCACCCGAGGCGGGAGGACCGCCATACCTAATAATTATGGAAGTAAGAACATAAATAATTGAGAAATTTGATAATTTGGGTTAATTAATAAAGGATTAACTCCGCGGGACTTGGGAATTTAAAATCATATTGGTGTGCCTTTATAAATGGGGATTTCTGCGGGTAGTTAGTGATTTATATTTGTCGCGTTTAATTATCCCGTTTAGTTTAAAATATTCTATTGTGATATTTATTGCGTATAATGCTACTGTCTGGATTCAAGGATCCTATTTGAGGGGAGTAGTGTGTATTCTTGCTCGGGGCTTTGGCTCTGACCCATGCGTTGACTAATCTTTTTCAGGATTAGAATTTGGAGAAGCTGTATAAGTTTATCGGAGTTATCATTGGAGGTGCAGCTGGAGTTATTTACTTTATGGCATAGTTTAGTTAGACTTTCTTTTCCAGTCGTATTATGAGACTTCATTTGAGTTTTATTGGGCCATTCGGTTCCAAAGTTGTTTAGAGGATTTATTTTGGGATTATTTCAGATTTTATTTAATCTTTATTGGAGATTGGATTTTTTGGAGTTAGCATGTGATGGATCTTTTATCGCTTAGTTATTTGTGATCATTTGAGATTGACCAATTATTTATCTTATGGACTGATTTATTTATGTCTCATATCTGTCTCATGCTAAGAATGGTATTTATTTAGTTCACGCCCGGCTTCGTTTTGGTGGCGGCCGACGCTAGAATTAGGCGGGGTGTGACAGATGGTATCAGAGCATGGTCTTAGGTCTCGTAGGTTATGAGTCCGTTTAGCTTCCGCATTACCGATCTTTGATTCCCTTGTTGATTCGTACTTCTTAAAGTAGAGGGTCTAGCATACATGTAAGATATGTTTCTTGGAGATGTGAAGTTTTGAGTTAAGGACGTTGTAGACATTGAGTTTAGAATTAGTAAGCTTGATGTGGAGATGCTTAGAATGGATTTTTGAGACGATAATTATTTTGGAGATTTTAGTACAGATGTTAGGTACCGTATGTATCGATTTTTGATGTTGAGATTTAATTTGAGGAAGTTATAATTTTAATGACTTTCGGATATAGGATCGAGTGGGGGATTTTGAGAGCATGTGGTACGCCATTATTTTCATAGTTATGTGTATGTATATAGGCAATATATATTATTTTGTTGCTCGTGGGGTAGGTGCGCGTAGAATTGGGTGTATGGGCGGCCAATTATGGCATTCTACGGGTAGGCATATGTGAGCCTTATTTTCTTTTTTACGAGATTTAAGTGTTTATGTGTATGCTTCGTTTAATTTCGAGGACGAAATTCTTTGCTAGTGGGGAAGTATGTAACAACCCGAATTTTTTAAATGGGAATTTTTAAATTAATTTTGGAAATCGAAGAAAAATGAAATTTTGTATTTTATAAATTTTATAATTCAAAGTGTTGGTTTTTATATTTGAAAAATGAATTTTCAAACGGAATTGGAATCCGAATTAAAATGGAGTTTTAATTGAATTTCTATTATTTAGAAGACTCCTCAAAATATAAAACTCTCTAAGAGTCCTCAAAACAGAAAACTTTCTTGTAAAAATAATATTTTTAGATATCCGACCTTCCGATCAAGCTGAATTTTTTTCAGCAGTCCTGTCTCGCTGTTCGCTACAACATACTAAAATTTCAAGCGATTCTAACGGTCCGATCGTCCGTAATGATTTTTTTCAAGTATTTGTATTTGATTAGGACTCTAATTCTTTTTGGTATATAAACATAAAGTGACGAGTTTAGATCTTTTAAAACACATTTTAGCCTTCTCAAAAATCAGAATCCTCTCATCTTCTTCATCTTCTTCAACCTCAAACCCTAGCCCCATTCTACATAACTTTCAACTCAAGTTTTGTCAAGATTAACCGGATTTTCTCAAGACGCGTCAAGAACGAATCTTTGTCAAATTTTTGAGAGGAATACACATTCAAGATCATATTTCTAAACCAACTTTTATTCAGGCATGAATACTCTATTCTTTTCCTTTAGTATTATGCGTTTTAAGTGTCGCCTAAACACTTAATTACATGTTTTCTTAAAAATAATTAGTAACTTAATTAGAAAAACTGAATACTAATTATGGGGTTGTTTTTATAAAATCTTTTAAATCTGAATAATATTCATAACCCTTGGGTACGTAGGATTGATGAGTGATTTTTGGTTTTATTGGTGTAGGGTGCATGTAGAAAAACCCTAGCTTTAAAATAAATGATTTTTGGGTGCGTATAGCTCATGTAATATATGTAGAGATAATAAAATTTGGTTTTGATGAATATATGATGAAAACTTGGTATATTTAATTTAAAATAATTAAATGAGATTATTTGGGTATTGTTGACGTTGTGATAATTAAATTAAAGATTTAATTGAATTGGACTATCATGCGTAGTTTTATATATTGATTAATTATGCTTCTTTGTGTGACTTGTTGGTATTATGATGTTGCCTTTGTGACGACGGGTTGTTGGGTATTATTGCTCTCCCTATATTTTAGAAGGCCTTCTAGGTATGGGACTAGTGGGTATGTCTTTTGATGATTTATGCCTTCTAGGTATGGGACTAGTGAGGGTAGATTATCGCATTTTTATCATCTTTGGGGTGGGCTGATTTTTGATACTTTATCGTCGTTACGGTAGTCTAAGTACGAGACTAAGTTAAGTTTTATGTTAGAAAATCCTCCTATACATAGGATAGGACGTATTGATAACTTGGGGACCCTTAGGTATGGGACTAAGGGGTATTTTGAGGATCTCACATCGATTAAAAGGGTGGGGTGATTATAAATTGTGAATTGAGAAATTGAGAACTAATACCTAAGATAATAAGACGGGTATTAAAATATATTGGCGACATAATCAGCGAGGGCCGACAGTTTAAACGGGCCAACCGACGTTTTATGTCGTGTCGTGTGTGGAACCTTGTCAATCAGCGAGGGCCGACAGTTTAAACGGGCCAGTCGGCGTTTTGACAAGGGGATGTGTATTTTGGTGGAGAAATCACCCGAGGCGGGAGGACCGCCATAATGAATTTTGGTGAATTATCACCCGAGGCGGGAGGACCGCCATACGTAATAATTATGGAAGTAAGAACATAAATAATTGAGAAATTTGATAATTTGGGTTAATTAATAAAGGATTAACTCCGCGGGACTTGGGAATTTAAAATCATATTGGTGTGCCTTTATAAATGGGGATTTCTGCGGGTAGTTAGTGATTTATATTTGTCGCGTTTAATTATCCCGTTTAGTTGAAAATATTCTATTGTGATATTTATTGCGTATAATGCTACTGTCTGGATTCAAGGATCCTATTTGAGGGGAGTAGTGTGTATTCTTGCTCGGGGCTTTGGCTCTGACGCATGCGTTGAATAATCTTTTTCAGGATTAGAATTTGGAGAAGATGTATAAGTTTATCGGAGTTATCATTGGAGGTGCAGCTGGAGTTATTTACTTTATGGCATAGTTTAGTTAGACTTTCTTTTCCAGTCGTATTATGAGACTTCATTTGAGTTTTATTGGGCCATTCGGTTCCAAAGTTGTTTAGAGGATTTATTTTGGGATTATTTCAGGTTTTATTTAATCTTTATTGGAGATTGGATTTTTTGGAGTTAGCATGTGATGGATCTTTTATCGCTTAGTTATTTGTGATCATTTGAGATTGACCAATTATTTATCTTATGGACTGATTTATTTATGTCTCATATCTGTCTCATGCTAAGAATGGTATTTATTTAGTTCACGCCCGGCTTCGTTTTGGTGGCGGCCGACGCCAGAATTAGGCGGGGTGTGACAGATGGTATCAGAGCATGGTCTTAGGTCTCGTAGGTTATGAGTCAGTTTAGCTTCCGCATTACCGATCTTTGATTCCCTTGTTGATTCGTACTTCTTAAAGTAGAGGGTCTAGCATACATGTAAGATATGTTTCTTGGAGATGTGAAGTTTTGAGTTAAGGACGTTGTAGACATTGAGTTTAGAATTAGTAAGCTTGATGTGGAGATACTTAGAATGGATTTTTGAGACGATAATTATTTTGGAGATTTTAGTACAGATGTTAGGTACCGTATGTATCGATTTTTGATGTTGAGATTTAATTTGAGGAAGTTATAATTTTAATGACTTTCGGATATAGGATCGAGTGGGGGATTTTGAGAGCATGTGGTACGCCATTATTTTCATAGTTATGTGTATGTATATAGGCAATATATATTATTTTGTTGCTCGTGGGGTAGGTGCGCGTAGAATTGGGTGTATGGGCGCCCAATTATGTCATTCTACGGGTAGGCATATGTGAGCCTTATTTTCTTTTTTGCGAGATTTAAGTGTTTATGTGTATGCTTCGTTTAATTTCGAGGACAAAATTCTTTGCTAGTGGGGAAGTATGTAACAACCCGAATTTTTTAAATGGGAATTTTTAAATTAATTTTGGAAATCGAAGAAAAATGAAATTTTGTATTTTATAAATTTTATAATTTAAAGTGTTGGTTTTTATATTTGAAAAATGAATTTTCAAACGGAATTGGAATCCGAATTAAAATGGAGTTTTAATTGAATTTCTATTATTTAGAAGACTCCTCAAAATATAAAACTCTCTAAGAGTCCTCAAAACAGAAAACTTTCTTGTAAAAATAATATTTTTAGAAATCCGACCGTCCGATCAAGCTGAATTTTTGTCAGCAGTCCTGTCTCGCTGTTCGCTACAACAAACTAATATTTCAAGCGATTCTAACGGTCCGATCGTCCGTAATGGTTGTTTTCAAGTATTTGTATTTGATTAGGACTCTAATTCTTTTTGGTATATAAACATAAAGTGACGAGTTTAGATCTTTTAAAACACATTTTAGCCTTCTCAAAAATCAGAATCCTCTCATCTTCTTCATCTTCTTCAACCTCAAACCCTAGCCCCATTCTACATAACTTTCAACTCAAGTTTTGTCAAGATTAACCGGATTTTCTCAAGACGCGTCAAGAACGAATCTTTGTCAAATTTTTGAGAGGAATACACATTCAAGATCATATTTCTAAACCAACTTTTATTCAGGCATGAATACTCTATTCTTTTCCTTTAGTATTATGCGTTTTTAGTGTCGCCTAAACACTTAATTACATGTTTTCTTAAAAATAATTAGTAACTTAATTAGAAAAACTGAATACTAATTATGGGGTTGTTTTTATAAAATCTTTTAAATCTGAATAATATTCATAACCCTTGGGTACGTAGGATTGATGAGTGATTTTGGGTTTTATTGGTGTAGGGTGCATGTAGAAAAACCCTAGCTTTAAAATAAATGATTTTTGGGTGCGTATAGCTCATGTAATATATGTAGAGATAATAAAATTTGGTTTTGATGAATATATGATGAAAACTTGGTATATTTAATTTAAAATAATTAAATGAGATTATTTGGGTATTGTTGACGTTGTGATAATTAAATTAAAGATTTAATTGAATTGGACTATCATGCGTAGTTTTATATATTGATTAATTATGCTTCTTTGTGTGACTTGTTGGTATTATGATGTTGCCTTTGTGATGACGGGTTGTTGGGTATTATTGCTCTCCCTATATTTTAGAAGGCCTTCTAGGTATGGGACTAGTGGGTATGTCTTTTGATGATTTATGCCTTCTAGGTATGGGACTAGTGAGGGTAGATTATCGCTTTTTTATCATCTTTGGGGTGGGCTGATTTTTGATACTTTATCGTCGTTACGGTAGTCTAAGTACGAGACTAAGTTAAGTTTTATGTTAGAAAATCCTCCTATACATAGGATAGGACGTATTGATAACTTGGGGACCCTTAGGTATGGGACTAAGGGGTATTTTGAGGATCTCACATCGATTAAAAGGGTGGGGTGATTATAAATTGTGAATTGAGAAATTGAGAACTAATACCTAAGATAATAAGACGGGTATTAAAATATATTGGCGACATAATCAGCGAGGGCCGACAGTTTAAACGGGCCAGCCGGCGTTTTATGTCGTGTCGTGTGTGGAACCTTGTCAATCAGCGAGGGCCGACAGTTTAAACGGGCCAGCCGGCGTTTTGACAAGGGGATGTGTATTTTGGTGGAGAAATCACCCGAGGCGGGAGGACCGCCATACCTAATAATTATGGAAGTAAGAACATAAATAATTGAGAAATTTGATAATTTGGGTTAATTAATAAAGGATTAACTCCGCGGGACTTGGGAATTTAAAATCATATTGGTGTGCCTTTATAAATGGGGATTTCTGCGGGTAGTTAGTGATTTATATTTGTCGCGTTTAATTATCCCGTTTAGTTGAAAATATTCTATTGTGATATTTATTGCGTATAATGCTATTGTCTGGATTCAAGGATCCTATTTGAGGGGAGTAGTGTGTATTCTTGCTCGGGGCTTTGGCTCTGACCCATGCGTTGAATAATCTTTTTCAGGATTAGAATTTGGAGAAGCTGTATAAGTTTATCGGAGTTATCATTGGAGGTGCAGCTGGAGTTATTTACTTTATGGCATAGTTTAGTTAGAGTTTCTTTTCCAGTCGTATTATGAGACTTCATTTGAGTTTTATTGGGCCATTCGGTTCCAAAGTTGTTTAGAGGATTTATTTTGGGATTATTTCAGATTTTATTTAATCTTTATTGGAGATTGGATTTTTTGGAGTTAGCATGTGATGGATCTTTTATCACTTAGTTATTTGTGATCATTTGAGATTGGCCAATTATTTATCTTATGGACTGATTTATTTATGTCTCATATCTGTCTCATGCTAAGAATGGTATTTATTTAGTTCACGCCCGGCTTCGTTTTGGTGGCGGCCGACGCCAGAATTAGGCGGGGTGTGACAGATGGTATCAGAGCATGGTCTTAGGTCTCGTAGGTTATGAGTCTGTTTAGCTTCCGCATTACCGATCTTTGATTCCCTTGTTGATTCGTACTTCTTAAAGTAGAGGGTCTAGCATACATGTAAGATATGTTTCTTGGAGATGTGAAGTTTTGAGTTAAGGACGTTGTAGACATTGAGTTTAGAATTAGTAAGCTTGATGTGGAGATGCTTAGAATGGATTTTTGAGACGATAATTATTTTGGAGATTTTAGTACAGATGTTAGGTACCGTATGTATCGATTTTTGATGTTGAGATTTAATTTGAGGAAGTTATAATTTTAATGACTTTCGGATATAGGATCGAGTGGGGGATTTTGAGAGCATGTGGTACACCATTATTTTCATAGTTATGTGTATGTATATAGGCAATATATATTATTTTCTTGCTCGTGGGGTAGGTGCGCGTAGAATTAGGTGTATGGGCACCCAATTATGTCATTCTACGGGTAGGCATATGTGAGCCTTATTTTCTTTTTTGCGAGATTTAAGTGTTTATGTGTATGCTTCGTTTAATTTCGAGGACGAAATTCTTTGCTAGTGGGGAAGTATGTAACAACCCGAATTTTTTAAATGGGAATTTTTAAATTAATTTTGGAAATCGAAGAAAAATGAAATTTTGTATTTTATAAATTTTATAATTTAAAGTGTTGGTTTTTATATTTGAAAAATGAATTTTCAAACGGAATTGGAATCCGAATTAAAATGGAGTTTTAATTGAATTTCTATTATTTAGAAGAGTCCTCAAAATATAAAACTCTCTAAGAGTCCTCAAAACAGAAAACTTTCTTGTAAAAATAATATTTTTAGAAATCCGACCTTCCGATCAAGCTGAATTTTTGTCAGCAGTCCTGTCTCGCTGTTTGCTACAACATACTAAAACTTCAAGCGATTCTAACGGTCCGATCGTCCGTAATGATTTTTTTCAAGTATTTGTATTTGATTAGGACTCTAATTCTTTTTGGTATATAAGCATAAAGTGACGAGTTTAGATCTTTTAAAACACATTTTAGCCTTCTCAAAAATCAGAATCCTCTAATCTTCTTCATCTTCTTCAACCTCAAACCCTAGCGCCATTCTACATAACTTTCAACTCAAGTTTTGTCAAGATTAACCGGATTTTCTCAAGACGCGTCAAGAACGAATCTTTGTCAAATTTTTGAGAGGAATACACATTCAAGATCATATTTCTAAACCAACTTTTATTCAGGCATGAATACTCTATTCTTTTCCTTTAGTATTATGCGTTTTAAGTGTCGCCTAAACACTTAATTACATGTTTTCTTAAAAATAATTAGTAACTTAATTAGAAAAACTGAATACTAATTATGGGGCTGTTTTTATAAAATCTTTTAAATCTGAATAATATTCATAACCCTTGGGTACGTAGGATTGATGAGTGATTTTGGGTTTTATTGGTGTAGGGTGCATGTAGAAAAACCCTAGCTTTAAAATAAATGATTTTTGGGTGCGTATAGCTCATGTAATATATGTAGAGATAATAAAATTTGGTTTTGATGAATATATGATGAAAACTTGGTATATTTAATTTAAAATAATTAAATGAGATTATTTGGGTATTGTTGACGTTGTGATAATTAAATTAAAGATTTAATTGAATTGGACTATCATGCGTAGTTTTATATATTGATTAATTATGCTTGTTTGTGTGACTTGTTGGTATTATGACGTTGCCTTTGTGATGACGGGTTGTTGGGTATTATTGCTCTCCCTATATTTTACAAGGCCTTCTAGGTATGGGACTAGTGGGTATGTCTTTTGATGATTTATGCCTTCTAGGTATGGGACTAGTGAGGGTAGATTATCGCTTTTTTATCATCTTTGGGGTGGGCTGATTTTTGATACTTTATCGTCGTTACGGTAGTCTAAGTACGAGACTAAGTTAAGTTTTATGTTAGAAAATCCTCCTATACATAGGATAGGACGTATTGATAACTTGGGGACCCTTAGGTATGGGACTAAGGGGTATTTTGAGGATCTCACATCGATTAAAAGGGTGGGGTGATTATAAATTGTGAATTGAGAAATTGAGAACTAATACCTAAGATAATAAGACGGGTATTAAAATATATTGGCGACATAATCAGCGAGGGACGACAGTTTAAACGGGCCAGCCGGCGTTTTATGTCGTGTCGTGTGTGGAACCTTGTCAATCAGCGAGGGCCGACAGTTTAAACGGGCCAGCCGGCGTTTTGACAAGGGGATGTGTATTTTGGTGGAGAAATCACCCGAGGCGGGAGGACCGCCATAATGAATTTTGGTGAATTATCACCCGAGGCGGGAGGACCGCCATACCTAATAATTATGGAAGTAAGAACATAAATAATTGAGAAATTTGATAATTTGGGTTAATTACTAAAGGATTAACTCCGCGGGACTTGGGAATTTAAAATCATATTGGTGTGCCTTTATAAATGGGGATTTCTGCGGGTAGTTAGTGATTTATATTTGTCGCGTTTAATTATCCCGTTTAGTTTAAAATATTCTATTGTGATATTTATTGCGTATAATGCTACTGTCTGGATTCAAGGATCCTATTTGAGGGGAGTAGTGTGTATTCTTGCTCGGGGCTTTGGCTCTGACCCATGCGTTGAATAATCTTTTTCAGGATTAGAATTTGGAGAAGCTGTATAAGTTTATCGGAGTTATCATTGGAGGTGCAGCTGGAGTTATTTACTTTATGGCATAGTTTAGTTAGACTTTCTTTTCCAGTCGTATTATGAGACTTCATTTGAGTTTTATTGGGCCATTCGGTTCCAAAGTTGTTTAGAGGATTTATTTTGGGATTATTTCAGATTTTATTTAATCTTTATTGGAGATTGGATTTTTTGGAGTTAGCATGTGATGGATCTTTTATCACTTAGTTATTTGTGATCATTTGAGATTGACCAATTATTTATCTTATGGACTGATTTATTTATGTCTCATATCTGTCTCATGCTAAGAATGGTATTTATTTAGTTCACGCCCGGCTTCGTTTTGGTGGCGGCCGACGCCAGAATTAGGCGGGGTGTGACAGATGGTATCAGAGCATGGTCTTAGGTCTCGTAGGTTATGAGTCTGTTTAGCTTCCGCATTACCGATCTTTGATTCCCTTGTTGATTCGTACTTCTTAAAGTAGAGGGTCTAGCATACATGTAAGATATGTTTCTTGGAGATGTGAAGTTTTGAGTTAAGGACGTTGTAGACATTGAGTTTAGAATTAGTAAGCTTGATGTGGAGATGCTTAGAATGGATTTTTGAGACGATAATTATTTTGGAGATTTTAGTACAGATGTTAGGTACCGTATGTATCGATTTTTGATGTTGAGATTTAATTTGAGGAAGTTATAATTTTAATGACTTTCGGATATAGGATCGAGTGGGGGATTTTGAGAGCATGTGGTACACCATTATTTTCATAGTTATGTGTATGTATATAGGCAATATATATTATTTTCTTGCTCATGGGGTAGGTGCGCGTAGAATTGGGTGTATGGGCACCCAATTATGTCATTCTACGGGTAGGCATATGTGAGCCTTATTTTCTTTTTTGCGAGATTTAAGTGTTTATGTGTATGCTTCGTTTAATTTCGAGGACGAAATTCTTTGCTAGTGGGGAAGTATGTAACAACCCGAATTTTTTAAATGGGAATTTTTAAATTAATTTTGGAAATCGAAGAAAAATGAAATTTTGTATTTTATAAATTTTATAATTTAAAGTGTTGGTTTTTGTATTTGAAAAATGAATTTTCAAACGGAATTGGAATCGGAATTAAAATGGAGTTTTAATTGAATTTCTATTATTTAGAAGAGTCCTCAAAATATAAAACTCTCTAAGAGTCCTCAAAACAGAAAACTTTCTTGTAAAAATAATATTTTTAGAAATCTGACCGTCCGATCAAGCTGAATTTTTGTCAGCAGTCCTGTCTCGCTGTTCGCTACAACAAAGTAAAATTTCAAGCGATTCTAACGGTCCGATCGTCCGTAATGGTTGTTTTCAAGTATTTGTATTTGATTAGGACTCTAATTCTTTTTGGTATATAAGCATAAAGTGACGAGTTTAGATCTTTTAAAACACATTTTAGCCTTCTCAAAAATCAGAATCGTCTCATTTTCTTCATCTTCTTCAACCTCAAACCCTAGCGCCATTCTACATAACTTTCAACTCAAGTTTTGTCACGATTAACCGGATTTTCTCAAGACGCGTCAAGAACGAATCTTTGTCAAATTTTTGAGAGGAATACACATTCAAGATCATATTTCTAAACCAACTTTTATTCAGGCATGAATACTCTATTCTTTTCCTTTAGTATTATGCGTTTTAAGTGTCGCCTAAACACTTAATTACATGTTTTCTTAAAAATAATTTGTAACTTAATTAGAAAAACTGAATACTAATTATGGGGCTGTTTTTATAAAATCTTTTAAATCTGAATAATATTCATAACCCTTGGGTACGTAGGATTGATGAGTGATTTTGGGTTTTATTGGTGTAGGGTGCATGTAGAAAAACCCTAGCTTTAAAATAAATGATTTTTGGGTGCGTATAGCTCATGTAATATATGTAGAGATAATAAAATTTGGTTTTGATGAATATATGATGAAAACTTGGTATATTTAATTTAAAATAATTAAATGAGATTATTTGGGTATTGTTGACGTTGTGATAATTAAATTAAAGATTTAATTGAATTGGACTATCATGCGTAGTTTTATATATTGATTAATTATGCTTGTTTGTGTGACTTGTTGGTATTATGATGTTGCCTTTGTGATGACGGGTTGTTGGGTATTATTGCTCTCCCTATATTTTAGAATGCCTTCTAGGTATGGGACTAGTGGGTATGTCATTTGATGATTTATGCCTTCTAGGTATGGGACTAGAGAGGGTAGATTATCGCTTTTTTATCATCTTTGGGGTGGGCTGATTTTTGATACTTTATCGTCGTTACGGTAGTCTAAGTACGAGACTAAGTTAAGTTTTATGTTAGAAAATCCTCCTATACATAGGATAGGACGTATTGATAACTTGGGGACCCTTAGGTATGGGACTAAGGGGTATTTTGAGGATCTCACATCGATTAAAAGGGTGGGGTGATTATAAATTGTGAATTGAGAAATTGAGAACTAATACCTAAGATAATAAGACGGGTATTAAAATATATTGGCGACATAATCAGCGAGGGCCGACAGTTTAAACGGGCCAGTCGGCGTTTTATGTCGTGTCGTGTGTGGAACCTTGTCAATCAGCGAGGGCCGACAGTTTAAACGGGCCATCCGGCGTTTTGACAAGGGGATGTGTATTTTGGTGGAGAAATCACCCGAGGCGGGAGGACCGCCATAATGAATTTTGGTGAATTATCACCTGAGGCGGGAGGACTGCCATACCTAATAATTATGGAAGTAAGAACATAAATAATTGAGAAATTTGATAATTTGGGTTAATTAATAAAGGATTAACTCCGCGGGACTTGGGAATTTAAAATCATATTGGTGTGCCTTTATAAATGGGGATTTCTGCGGGTAGTTAGTGATTTATATTTGTCGCGTTTAATTATCCCGTTTAGTTTAAAATATTCTATTGTGATATTTATTGCGTATAATGCTATTGTCTGGATTCAAGGATCCTATTTGAGGGGAGTAGTGTGTATTCTTGCTCGGGGCTTTGGCTCTGACCCATGCGTTGAATAATCTTTTTCAGGATTAGAATTTGGAGAAGCTGTATAAGTTTATCGGAGTTATCATTGGAGGTGCAGCTGGAGTTATTTACTTTATGGCATAGTTTAGTTAGACTTTCTTTTCCAGTCGTATTATGAGACTTCATTTGAGTTTTATTGGGCCATTCGGTTCCAAAGTTGTTTAGAGGATTTATTTTGGGATTATTTCAGATTTTATTTAATCTTTATTGGAGATTGGATTTTTTGGAGTTAGCATGTGATGGATCTTTTATCACTTAGTTATTTGTGATCATTTGAGATTGACCAATTATTTATCTTATGGACTGATTTATTTATGTCTCATATCTGTCTCATGCTAAGAATGGTATTTATTTAGTTCACGCCCGGCTTCGTTTTGGTGGCGGCCGACGCCAGAATTAGGCGGGGTGTGACAGATGGTATCAGAGCATGGTCTTAGGTCTCGTAGGTTATGAGTCCGTTTAGCTTCCGCATTACCGATCTTTGATTCCCTTGTTGATTCGTACTTCTTAAAGTAGAGGGTCTAGCATACATGTAAGATATGTTTCTTGGAGATGTGAAGTTTTGAGTTAAGGACGTTGTAGACATTGAGTTTAGAATTAGTAAGCTTGATGTGGGGATCCTTATAATGGATTTTTGAGACGATAATTATTTTGGAGATTTTAGTACAGATGTTAGGTACCGTATGTATCGATTTTTGATGTTGAGATTTAATTTGAGGAAGTTATAATTTTAATGACTTTCGGATATAGGATCGAGTGGGGGATTTTGAGAGCATGTGGTGCGCCATTATTTTCATAGTTATGTGTATGTATATAGGCAATATATATTATTTTGTTGCTCGTGGGGTAGGTGCGCGTAGAATTGGGTGTATGGGCGCCCAATTATGGCATTCTACGGGTAGGCATATGTGAGCCTTATTTTCTTTTTTGCGAGATTTAAGTGTTTATGTGTATGCTTCGTTTAATTTCGAGGACGAAATTCTTTGCTAGTGGGGAAGTATGTAACAACCCGAATTTTTTAAATGGGAATTTTTAAATTAATTTTGGAAATCGAAGAAAAATGAAATTTTGTATTTTATAAATTTTATAATTTAAAGTGTTGGTTTTTATATTTGAAAAATGAATTTTCAAACGGAATTGGAATCGGAATTAAAATGGAGTTTTAATTGAATTTCTATTATTTAGAAGAGTCCTCAAAATATAAAACTCTCTAAGAGTCCTCAAAACAGAAAACATTCTTGTAAAAATAATATTTTTAGAAATCCGACCGTCCGATCAAGCTGAATTTTTGTCAGCAGTCCTGTCTCGCTGTTCGCTACAACATACTAAAATTTCAAGCAATTCTAACGGTCTGATCGTCCGTAATGATTTTTTTCAAGTATTTGTATTTGATTAGGACTCTAATTCTTTTTGGTATATAAACATAAAGTGACGAGTTTAGATCTTTTAAAACACATTTTAGCCTTCTCAAAAATCAGAATCCTCTCATCTTCTTCATCTTCTTCAACCTCAAACCCTAGCCCCATTCTACATAACTTTCAACTCAAGTTTTGTCAAGATTAACCGGATTTTCTCAAGACGCGTAAAGAACGAATCTTTGTCAAATTTTTTAGAGGAATACACATTCAAGATCATATTTCTAAACCAACTTTTATTCAGGCATGAATACTCTATTCTTTTCCTTTAGTATTATGCGTTTTAAGTGTCGCCTAAACACTTAATTACATGTTTTCTTAAAAATAATTAGTAACTTAATTAGAAAAACTGAATACTAATTATGGGGCTGTTTTTATAAAATCTTTTAAATCTGAATAATATTCATAACCCTTGGGTACGTAGGATTGATGAGTGATTTTGGGTTTTATTGGTGTAGGGTGCACGTAGAAAAACCCTAGCTTTAAAATAAATGATTTTTGGGTGCGTATAGCTCATGTAATATATGTAGAGATAATAAAATTTGGTTTTGATGAATATATGATGAAAACTTGGAATATTTAATTTAAAATAATTAAATGAGATTATTTGGGTATTGTTGACGTTGTGATAATTAAATTAAAGATTTAATTGAATTGGACTATCATGCGTAGTTTTATATATTGATTAATTATGCTTGTTTGTGTGACTTGTTGGTATTATGATGTTGCCTTTGCGACGACGGGTTGTTGGGTATTATTGCTCTCCATATATTTTAGAATGCATTCTAGGTATGGGACTAGTGGGTATGTCTTTTGATGATTTATGCCTTCTAGGTATGGGACTAGTGAGGGTATATTATCGCGTTTTTATCATCTTTGGGGTGGGCTGATTTTTGATACTTTATCGTCGTTACGGTAGTATAAGTACGAGACTAAGTTAAGTTTTATGTTAGAAAATCCTCCTATACATAGGATAGGACGTATTGATAACTTGGGGACCCTTAGGTATGGGACTAAGGGGTATTTTGAGGATCTCACATCGATTAAAAGGGTGGGGCGATTATAAATTGTGAATTGAGAAATTGAGAACTAATACCTAAGATAATAAGACGGGTATTAAAATATATTGGCGACATAATCAGCGAGGGCCGACAGTTTAAACGGGCCAGCCGGCGTTTTATGTCGTGTCGTGTGTGGAACCTTGTCAATCAGCGAGGGCCGACAGTTTAAACGGGCCAGCCGGCGTTTTGACAAGGGGATGTGTATTTTGGTGGAGAAATCACCCGAGGCGGGAGGACCGCCATAATGAATTTTGATGAATTATCACCCGAGGCGGGAGGACCGCCATACCTAATAATTATGGAAGTAAGAACATAAATAATTGAGAAATTTGATAATTTGGGTTAATTAATAAAGGATTAACTCCGCGGGACTTGGGAATTTAAAATCATATTGGTGTGCCTTTATAAATGGGGATTTCTGCGGGTAGTTAGTGATTTATATTTGTCGCGTTTAATTATCCCGTTTAGTTTAAAATATTCTATTGTGATATTTATTGCGTATAATGCTACTGTCTGGATTCAAGGATCCTATTTGAGGGGAGTAGTGTGTATTCTTGCTCGGGGCTTTGGCTCTGACCCATGCGTTGACTAATCTTTTTCAGGATTAGAATTCGGAGAAGCTGTATAAGTTTATCGGAGTTATCATTGGAGGTGCAGCTGGAGTTATTTACTTTATGGCATAGTTTAGTTAGACTTTCTTTTCCAGTCGTATTATGAGACTTCATTTGAGTTTTATTGGGCCATTCGGTTCCAAAGTTGTTTAGAGGATTTATTTTGGGATTATTTCAGATTTTATTTAATCTTTATTGGAGATTGGATTTTTTGCAGTTAGCATGTGATGGATTTTTTATCGCTTAGTTATTTGTGATCATTTGAGATTGACCAATTATTTATCTTATGGACTGATTTATTTATGTCTCATATCTGTGTCATGCTAAGAATGGTATTTATTTAGTTCACGCCCGGCTTCGTTTTGGTGGCGGCCGACGCCAGAATTAGGCGGGGTGTGACATATGGTATCAGAGCATGGTCTTAGATCTCGTAGGTTATGAGTCCGTTTAGCTTCCGCATTACCGATCTTTGATTCCCTTGTTGATTCGTACTTCTTAAAGTAGAGGGTCTAGCATACATGTAAGATATGTTTCTTGGAGATGTGAAGTTTTGAGTTAAGGACGTTGTAGACATTGAGTTTAGAATTAGTAAGCTTGATGTGGGGATCTTTAGAATGGATTTTTGAGACGATAATTATTTTGGAGATTTTAGTACAGATGTTAGGTACCGTATGTATCGATTTTTGATGTTGAGATTTAATTTGAGGAAGTTATAATTTTAATGACTTTCGGATATAGGATCGAGTGGGGGATTTTGAGAGCATGTGGTACGCCATTATTTTCATAGTTATGTGTATGTATATAGGCAATATATATTATTTTGTTGCTCGTGGGGTAGTGCGCGTAGAATTGGGTGTATGGGCGCCCAATTATGGCATTCTACGGGTAGGCATATGTGAGCCTTATTTTCTTTTTTGCGAGATTTAAGTGTTTATGTGTATGCTTCGTTTAATTTCGAGGACGAAATTCTTTGCTAGTGGGTAAGTATGTAACAACCCGAATTTTTTAAATGGGAATTTTTAAATTAATTTTGGAAATCGAAGAAAAATGAAATTTTGTATTTTATAAATTTTATAATTTAAAGTGTTGGTTTTTATATTTGAAAAATGAATTTTCAAACGGAATTGGAATCGGAATTAAAATGGAGTTTTAATTGAATTTCTATTATTTAGAAGAGTCCTCAAAATATAAAACTCTCTAAGAGTCCTCAAAACAGAAAACTTTCTTGTAAAAATAATATTTTTAGATATCTGACCGTCCGATCAAGCTGAATTTTTGTCAGCAGTCCTGTCTCGCTGTTCGCTACAACAAACTAAAATTTCAAGCGATTCTAACGGTCCGATCGTCCGTAATGGTTGTTTTCAAGTATTTGTATTTGATTAGGACTCTAATTCTTTTTGGTATATAAACATAAAGTGACGAGTTTAGATCTTTTAAAACACATTTTAGCCTTCTCAAAAATCAGAATCCTCTCATTTTCTTCAACCTCAAACCCTAGCCCCATTCTACATAACTTTCAACTCAAGTTTTGTCAAGATTAACCGGATTTTCTAAGGACGCGTCAAGAACGAATCTTTGTCAAATTTTTGAGAGGAATACACATTCAAGATCATATTTCTAAACCAACTTTTATTCAGGCATGAATACTCTATTCTTTTCCTTTAGTATTATGCGTTTTAAGTGTCGCCTAAACACTTAATTACATGTTTTCTTAAAAATAATTAGTAACTTAATTAGAAAAAGTGAATACTAATTATGGGGTTGTTTTTATAAAATCTTTTAAATATGAATAATATTCATAACCCTTGGGTACGTAGGATTGATGAGTGATTTTGGGTTTTATTGGTGTAGGGTGCATGTAGAAAAACCATAGCTTTAAAATAAATGATTTTTGGGTGCGTATAGCTCATGTAATATATGTAGAGATAATAAAATTTGGTTTTGATGAATATATGATGAAAACTTGGTATATTTAATTTAAAATAATTAAATGAGATTATTTGGGTATTGTTGACGTTGTGATAATTAAATTAAAGATTTAATTGAATTGGACTATCATGCGTAGTTTTATATATTGATTAATTGTGCTTGTTTGTGTGACTTATTGGTATTATGATGTTGCCTTTGTGACGACGGGTTGTTGGGTATTATTGCTCTCCCTATATTTTAGAATGCCTTCTAGGTATGGGACTAGTGGGTATGTCTTTTGATGATTTATGCCTTCTAGGTATGGGACTAGTGAAGGTAGTTATCGCGTTTTTATCATCTTTGGGGTGGGCTTATTTTTGATACTTTATCGTCGTTACGGTAGTCCAAGTACGAGACTAAGTTAAGTTTTATGTTAGAAAATCCTCCTATACATAGGATAGGACGTATTGATAACTTGGGGACCCTTAGGTATGGGACTAAGGGGTATTTTGAGGATCTCACATCGATTAAAAAGGTGGGGTGATTATAAATTGTGAATGGAGAAATTGAGAACTAATACCTAAGATAATAAGACGGGTATTAAAATATATTGGCGACATAATCAGCGAGGGCCGACAGTTTAAACGGGCCAGCCGGCGTTTTATGTCGTGTCGTGTGTGGAACCTTGTCAATCAGCGAGGGCCGACAGTTTAAACGGGCCAGCCGGCATTTTGACAAGGGGATGTGTATTTTGGTGGAGAAATCACCCGAGGCGGGAGGACCGCCGTAATGAATTTTGGTGAATTATCACCCGAGGCGGGAAGACCGCCATACCTAATAATTATGGAAGTAAGAACATAAATAATTGAGAAATTTGATAATTTGGGTTAATTAATAAAGGATTAACTCCACGGGACTTGGGAATTTAAAATCATATTGGTGTGCCTTTATAAATGGGGATTTCTGCGGGTAGTTAGTGATTTATATTTGTCGCGTTTAATTATCCCGTTTAGTTTAAAATATTCTATTGTGATATTTATTGCGTATAATGCTACTGTCTGGATTCAAGGATCCTATTTGAGGGGAGTAGTGTGTATTCTTGCTCGGGGCTTTGGCTCTGACCCATGCGTTGACTAATCTTTTTCAGGATTAGAATTCGGAGAAGCTGTATAAGTTTATCGGAGTTATCATTGGAGGTGCAGCTGGAGTTATTTACTTTATGGCATAGTTTAGTTAGACTTTCTTTTCCAGTCGTATTATGAGACTTCATTTGAGTTTTATTGGGCCATTCGGTTCCAAAGTTGTTTAGAGGATTTATTTTGGGATTATTTCAGATTTTATTTAATCTTTATTGGAGATTGGATTTTTTGGAGTTAGCATGTGATGGATCTTTTATCGCTTAGTTATTTGTGATCATTTGAGATTGACCAATTATTTATCTTATGGACTGATTTATTTATGTCTCATATCTGTGTCATGCTAAGAATGGTATTTATTTAGTTCACGCCCGGCTTCGTTTTGGTGGCGGCCGACACCAGAATTAGGCGGGGTGTGACAGATGGTATCAGAGCATGGTCTTAGGTCTCGTAGGTTATGAGTCCGTTTAGCTTCCGCATTACCGATCTTTGATTCCCTTGTTGATTCGTACTTCTTAAAGTAGAGGGTCTAGCATACATGTAAGATATGTTTCTTGGAGATGTGAAGTTTTGAGTTAAGGACGTTGTAGACATTGAGTTTAGAATTAGTAAGCTTGATGTGGGGATCCTTAGAATGAATTTTTGAGACGATAATTATTTTGGAGATTTTAGTACAGATGTTAGGTACCGTATGTATCGATTTTTGATGTTGAGATTTAATTTGAGGAAGTTATAATTTTAATGACTTTCGGATATAGGATCGAGTGGGGGATTTTGAGAGCATGTGGTACGCCATTATTTTCATAGTTATGTGTATGTATATAGGCAATGTATATTATTTTGTTGCTCGTGAGGTAGTGCGCGTAGAATTGGGTGTATGGGCGCCCAATTATGGCATTCTACGGGTAGGCATATGTGAGCCTTATTTTCTTTTTTGCGAGATTTAAGTGTTTATGTGCATGCTTCGTTTAATTTCGAGGACGAAATTCTTTGCTAGTGGGTAAGTATGTAACAACCCGAATTTTTTAAATGGGAATTTTTAAATTAATTTTGGAAATCGAAGAAAAATGAAATTTTGTATTTTATAAATTTTATAATTTAAAGTGTTGGTTTTTGTATTTGAAAAATGAATTTTCAAACGGAATTGGAATCGGAATTAAAATGGAGTTTTAATTGAATTTCTATTATTTAGAAGAGTCCTCAAAATATAAAACTCTCTAAGAGTCCTCAAAACAGAAAACTTTCTTGTAAAAATAATATTTTTAGAAATCTGACCGTCCGATCAAGCTGAATTTTTGTCAGCAGTCCTGTCTCGCTGTTCGCTACAACAAAGTAAAATTTCAAGCGATTCTAACGGTCCGATCGTCCGTAATGGTTGTTTTCAAGTATTTGTATTTGATTAGGACTCTAATTCTTTTTGGTATATAAACATAAAGTGACGAGTTTAGATCTTTTAAAACACATTTTAGCCTTCTCAAAAATCAGAATCGTCTCATTTTCTTCAACCTCAAACCCTAGCCCCATTCTACATAACTTTCAACTCAAGTTTTGTCAAGATTAACCGGATTTTCTTAGGATGCGTCAAGAACGAATCTTTGTCAAATTTTTTAGAGGAATACACATTCAAGATCATATTTCTAAACCAACTTTTATTCAGGCATGAATACTCTATTCTTTTCCTTTAGTATTATGCGTTTTAAGTGTCGCCTAAACACTTAATTACATGTTTTCTTAAAAATAATTAGTAACTTAATTAGAAAAAGTGAATACGAATTATGGGGTTGTTTTTATAAAATCTTTTAAATTTGAATAATATTCATAACCCTTGGGTACGTAGGATTGATGAGTGATTTTGGGTTTTATTGGTGTACGGTGGATGTAGAAAAACCCTAGCTTTAAAATAAATGATTTTTGGGTGCGTATAGCTCATGTAATATATGTAGAGATAATAAAATTTGTTTTTGATGAATATATTATGAAAACTTGGTATATTTAATTTAAAATAATTAAATGAGATTATTTGGGTATTGTTGACGTTGTGATAATTAAATTAAAGATTTAATTGAATTGGACTATCATGCGTAGTTTTATATATTGATTAATTATGCTTGTTTGTGTGACTTGTTGGTATTATGATGTTGCCTTTGTGACGACGGGTTGTTGGGTATTATTGCTCTCCCTATATTTTAGAATGCCTTCTAGGTATGGGACTAGTGGGTATGTCTTTTGATGATTTATGCCTTCTAGGTATGGGACTAGTGAAGGTAGTTATCGCGTTTTTATCATCTTTGGGGTGGGCTTATATTTGATACTTTATCGTCGTTACGGTAGTCCAAGTACGAGACTAAGTTAAGTTTTATGTTAGAAAATCCTCCTATACATAGGATAGGACGTATTGATAACTTGGGGACCCTTAGGTATGGGACTAAGGGGTATTTTGAGGATCTCACATCGATTAAAAGGGTGGGGTGATTATAAATTGTGAATTGAGAAATTGAGAACTAATACCTAAGCTAATAAGACGGGTATTAAAATATATTGGCGACATAATCAGCGAGGGCCGACAGTTTAAACGGGCCAGCTGGCGTTTTATGTCGCGTCGTGTGTGGAACTTTGTCAATCAGCGAGGGCCGACAGTTTAAACGGGCCAGCCGGCGTTTTGACAAGGGGATGTGTATTTTGGTGGAGAAATCACCCGAGGCGGGAGGACCGCCATAATGAATTTTGGTGAATTATCACCCGAGGCAGGAGGACCGCCATACCTAATAATTATGGAAGTAAGAACATAAATAATTGAGAAATTTGATAATTTGGGTTAATTAATAAAGGATTAACTCCGCGGGACTTGGGAATTTAAAATCATATTGGTGTGCCTTTATAAATGGGGATTTCTGCGGGTAGTTAGTGATTTATATTTGTCGCGTTTAATTATCCCGTTTAGTTTAAAATATTCTATTGTGATATTTATTGCGTATAATGCTACTGTCTGGATTCAAGGATCCTATTTGAGGGGAGTAGTGTGTATTCTTGCTCGGGGCTTTGGCTCTGACCCATGCGTTGACTAATCTTTTTCAGGATTAGAATTCGGAGAAGCTGTATAAGTTTATCGGAGTTATCATTGGAGGTGCAGCTGGAGTTATTTACTTTATGGCATAGTTTAGTTAGACTTTCTTTTCCAGTCGTATTATGAGACTTCATTTGAGTTTTATTGGGCCATTCGGTTCCAAAGTTGTTTAGAGGATTTATTTTGGGATTATTTCAGATTTTATTTAATCTTTATTGGAGATTGGATTTTTTGGAGTTAGCATGTGATGGATCTTTTATCGCTTAGTTATTTGTGATCATTTGAGATTGACCAATTATTTATCTTATGGACTGATTTATTTATGTCTCATATCTGTGTCATGCTAAGAATGGTATTTATTTAGTTCACGCCCGGCTTCGTTTTGGTGGCGGCCGACGCCAGAATTAGGCGGGGTGTGACAGATGGTATCAGAGCATGGTCTTAGGTCTCGTAGGTTATGAGTCCGTTTAGCTTCCGCATTACCGATCTTTGATTCCCTTGTTGATTCGTACTTCTTAAAGTAGAGGGTCTAGCATACATGTAAGATATGTTTCTTGGAGATGTGAAGTTTTGAGTTAAGGACGTTGTAGACATTGAGTTTAGAATTAGTAAGCTTGATGTGGGGATCCTTAGAATGGATTTTTGAGACGATAATTATTTTGGAGATTTTAGTACAGATGTTAGGTACCGTATGTATCGATTTTTGATGTTGAGATTTAATTTGAGGAAGTTATAATTTTAATGACTTTCGGATATAGGATCGAGTGGGGGATTTTGAGAGCATGTGGTACGCCATTATTTTCATAGTTATGTGTATGTATATAGGCAATATATATTATTTTGTTGCTCGTGGGGTAGGTGCGCGTAGAATTGGGTGTATGGGCACCCAATTATGGCATTCTACGGGTAGGCATATGTGAGCCTTATTTTCTTTTTTGCGAGATTTAAGTGTTTATGTGTATGCTTCGTTTAATTTCGAGGACGAAATTCTTTGCTAGTGGGGAAGTATGTAACAACCCGAATTTTTTAAATGGGAATTTTTAAATTAATTTTGGAAATCGAAGAAAAATGAAATTTTGTATTTTATAAATTTTATAATTTAAAGTGTTGGTTTTTATATTTGAAAAATGAATTTTCAAACGGAATTGGAATCGGAATTAAAATGGAGTTTTAATTGAATTTCTATTATTTAGAAGAGTCCTCAAAATATAAAACTCTCTAAGAGTCCTCAAAACAGAAAACATTCTTGTAAAAATAATATTTTTAGAAATCCGACCGTCCGATCAAGCTGAATTTTTGTCAGCAGTCCTGTCTCGCTGTTCGCTACAACATACTAAAATTTCAAGCAATTCTAACGGTCTAATCGTCCGTAATGATTTTTTTCAAGTATTTGTATTTGATTAGGACTCTAATTCTTTTTGGTATATAAACATAAAGTGACGAGTTTAGATCTTTTAAAACACATTTTAGCCTTCTCAAAAATCAGAATCCTCTCATCTTCTTCATCTTCTTCAACCTCAAACCCTAGCCCCATTCTACATAACTTTCAACTCAAGTTTTGTCAAGATTAACCGGATTTTCTCAAGACGCGTCAAGAACGAATCTTTGTCAAATTTTTTAGAGGAATACACATTCAAGATCATATTTCTAAACCAACTTTTATTCAGGCATGAATACTCTATTCTTTTCCTTTAGTATTATGCGTTTTAAGTGTCGCCTAAACACTTAATTACATGTTTTCTTAAAAATAATTAGTAACTTAATTAGAAAAACTGAATACTAATTATGGGGCTGTTTTTATAAAATCTTTTAAATCTGAATAATATTCATAACCCTTGGGTACGTAGGATTGATGAGTGATTTTGGGTTTTATTGGTGTAGGGTGCACGTAGAAAAACCCTAGCTTTAAAATAAATGATTTTTGGGTGCGTATAGCTCATGTAATATATGTAGAGATAATAAAATTTGGTTTTGATGAATATATGATGAAAACTTGGAATATTTAATTTAAAATAATTAAATGAGATTATTTGGGTATTGTTGACGTTGTGATAATTAAATTAAAGATTTAATTGAATTGGACTATCATGCGTAGTTTTATATATTGATTAATTATGCTTGTTTGTGTGACTTATTGGTATTATGATGTTGCCTTTGCGACGACGGGTTGTTGGGTATTATTGCTCTCCATATATTTTAGAATGCATTCTAGGTATGGGACTAGTGGGTATGTCTTTTGATGATTTATGCCTTCTAGGTATGGGACTAGTGAGGGTATATTATCGCGTTTTTATCATCTTTGGGGTGGGCTGATTTTTGATACTTTATCGTCGTTACGGTAGTCTAAGTACGAGACTAAGTTAAGTTTTATGTTAGAAAATCCTCCTATACATAGGATAGGACGTATTGATAACTTGGGGACCCTTAGGTATGGGACTAAGGGGTATTTTGAGGATCTCACATCGATTAAAAGGGTGGGGTGATTATAAATTGTGAATTGAGAAATTGAGAACTAATACCTAAGATAATAAGACGGGTATTAAAATATATTGGCGACATAATCAGCGAGGGCCGACAGTTTAAACGGGCCAGCCGGCGTTTTATGTCGTGTCGTGTGTGGAACATTGTCAATCAGCGAGGGCCGACAGTTTAAACGGGCCAGCCGGCGTTTTGACAAGGGGATGTGTATTTTGGTGGAGAAATCACTCGAGGCGGGAGGACCGCCATAATGAATTTTGGTGAATTATCACCCGAGGCGGGAGGACCGCCATACCTAATAATTATGGAAGTAAGAACATAAATAATTGAGAAATTTGATAATTTGGGTTAATTAATAAAGGATTAACTCCGCGGGACTTGGGAATTTAAAATCATATTGGTGTGCCTTTATAAATGGGGATTTCTGCGGGTAGTTAGTGATTTATATTTGTCGCGTTTAATTATCCCGTTTAGTTTAAAATATTCTATTGTGATATTTATTGCGTATAATGCTACTGTCTGGATTCAAGGATCCTATTTGAGGGGAGTAGTGTGTATTCTTGCTCGGGGCTTTGGCTCTGACCCATGCGTTGACTAATCTTTTTCAGGATTAGAATTTGGAGAAGCTGTATAAGTTTATCGGAGTTATCATTGGAGGTGCAGCTGGAGTTATTTACTTTATGGCATAGTTTAGTTAGACTTTCTTTTCCAGTCGTATTATGAGACTTCATTTGAGTTTTATTGGGCCATTCGGTTCCAAAGTTGTTTAGAGGATTTATTTTGGGATTATTTCAGATTTTATTTAATCTTTATTGGAGATTGGATTTTTTGGAGTTAGCATGTGATGGATCTTTTCTCGCTTAGTTATTTGTGATCATTTGTGATTGACCAATTATTTATCTTATGGACTGATTTATTTATGTCTCATATCTGTGTCATGCTAAGAATGGTATTTATTTAGTTCACGCCCGGCTTCGTTTTGGTGGCGGCCGACGCCAGAATTAGGCGGGGTGTGACAGATGGTATTAGAGCATGGTCTTAGGTCTCGTAGGTTATGAGTCCGTTTATCTTCCGCATTACCGATATTTGATTCCTTTGTTGATTCGTACTTCTTAAAGTAGAGCGTCTAGCATACATGTAAGATATGTTTCTTGGAGATGTGAAGTTTTGAGTTAAGGACGTTGTAGACATTGAGTTTAGAATTAGTAAGCTTGTTGTGGAGATGCTTAGAATGGATTTTTGAGACGATAATTATTTTGGAGATTTTAGTACAGATGTTAGGTACCGTATGTATCGATTTTTGATGTTGAGATTTAAATTGAGGAAGTTATAATTTTAATGACTTTCGGATATAGGATCGAGTGGGGGATTTTGAGAGCATGTGGTACGCCATTATTTTCATAGTTATGTGTATGTATATAGGAAATGTATATTATTTTGTTGCTCGTGGGGTAGGTGCGCGTAGAATTAGGTGTATGGGCACCCAATTATGGCATTCTACGGGTAGGCATATGTGAGCCTTATTTTCTTTTTTGCGAGATTTAAGTGTTTATGTGTATGTTTCGTTTAATTTCGAGGACGAAATTCTTTGCTAGTGGGAAAGTATGTAACAACCCGAATTTTTTAAATGGGAATTTTTAAATTAATTTTGGAAATCGAAGAAAAATGAAATTTTGTATTTTATAAATTTTATAATTTAAAGTGTTGGTTTTTATATTTGAAAAATGAATTTTCAAACGGAATTGGAATCGGAATTAAAATGGAGTTTTAATTGAATTTCTATTATTTAGAAGAGTCCTCAAAATATAAAACTCTAAGAGTCCTCAAAACAGAAAACTTTCTTGTAAAAATAATATCTTTAGAAATCCGACCGTCTGATCAAGCTGAATTTTTGTCAGCAGTCCTGTCTCGCTGTTCGCTACAACATACTAACATTTCAAGCGATTCTAACGGTCCGATCGTTCGTAATGATTTTTTTCAAGTATTTGTATTTGATTAGGACTCTAATTATTTTTTGTATATAAACATAAAGTGACGAGTTTAGATCTTTTAAAACACATTTTAGCCTTCTCAAAAATCAGAATCCTCTCATCTTCTTCATCTTCTTCAACCTCAAACCCTAGCCCCATTCTACATAACTTTCAACTCAAGTTTTTTCAAGATTAACCGGATTTTCTCAAGACGCGTCAAGAACGAATCTTTGTCAAATTTTTGAGAGGAATACACATTCAAGATCATATTTCTAAACCAACTTTTATTCAGTCATGAATACTCTATTCTTTTCCTTTAGTATTATGCGTTTTAAGTGTCGCCTAAACACTTAATTACATGTTTTCTTAAAAATAATTAGTAACTTAATTAGAAAAACTGAATACTAATTATGGGGCTGTTTTTATAAAATCTTTTAAATCTGAATAATATTCATAACCCTTGGGTACGTAGGATTGATGAGTGATTTTGGGTTTTATTGGTGTAGGGTGCATGTAGAAAAACCCTAGCTTTAAAATAAATGATTTTTGGGTGCGTATAGCTCATGTAATATATGTAGAGATAATAAAATTTTGTTTTGATGAATATATGATGAAAACTTGGTATATTTAATTTAAAATAATTAAATGAGATTATTTGGGTATTGTTGACGTTGTGATAATTAAATTAAAGATTTAATTGAATTGGACTATCATGCGTAGTTTTATATATTGATTAATTATGCTTGTTTGTGTGACTTGTTGGTATTATGATGTTGCCTTTGTGACGACGGGTTGTTGGGTATTATTGCTCTCCCTATATTTTAGAATGCCTTCTAGGTATGGGACTAGTGGGTATGTCTTTTGATGATTTATGCCTTCTAGGTATGGGACTAGTGAGGGTAAATTATCGCGTTTTTATCATCTTTGGGGTGGGCTGATTTTTGATACTTTATCGTCGTTACGGTAGTCTAAGTACGAGACTAAGTTAAGTTTTATGTTAGAAAATCCTCCTATACATAGGATATGACGTATTGATAACTTGGGGACCCTTAGGTATGGGACTAAGGGGTATTTTGAGGATCTCACATCGATTAAAAGGGTGGGGTGATTATAAATTGTGAATTGAGAAATTGAGAACTAATACCTAAGATAATAAGACGGGTATTAAAATATATTGGCAACATAATCAGCGAGGGCCGACAGTTTAAATGGGCCAGCCGGCATTTTATGTCGTGTCGTGTGTGGAACCTTGTCAATCAGCGAGGGCCGACAGTTTAAACGGGCCAGCCGGCATTTTGACAAGGGGATGTGTATTTTGGTGGAGAAATCACCCGAGGCGGGAGGACCGCCATAATGAATTTTGGTGAATTATCACCCGAGGCGGGAGGACCGCCATACCTAATAATTATGGAAGTAAGAACATAAATAATTGAGAAATTTGGTAATTTCGGTTAATTAATAAAGGATTAACTCCGCGGGACTTGGGAATTTAAAATCATATTCGTGTGCCTTTATAAATGGGGATTTCTGCGGGTAGTTAGTGATTTATATTTGTCGCGTTTAATTATCCCGTTTAGTTTAAAATATTCTATTGTGATATTTATTGCGTATAATGCTACTATCTGGATTCAAGGATCCTATTTGAGGGGAGTAGTGTGTATTCTTGCTCGGGGCTTTGGCTCTGACCCATGCGTTAACTAATCTTTTTCAGGATTAGAATTTGGAGAAGCTGTATAAGTTTATCGGAGTTATCATTGGAGGTGCAGCTGGAGTTATTTATTTTATGGCATAGTTTAGTTAGACTTTCTTTTCCAGTCGTATTATGAGACTTCATTTGAGTTTTATTGGGCCATTCGGTTCCAAAGTTGTTTAGAGGATTTATTTTGGGATTATTTCAGATTTTATTTAATCTTTATTGGAGATTGGATTTTTTGGAGTTAGCATGTGATGGATCTTTTATCGCTTAGTTATTTGTGATCATTTGAGATTGACCAATTATTTATCTTATGGACTGATTTATTTATGTCTCATATCTGTGTCATGCTAAGAATGGTATTTATTTAGTTCACTCCCGGCTTCGTTTTGGTGGCGGCCGACGCCAGAATTAGGCGGGGTGTGACAGATGGTATCAGAGCATGGTCTTAGGTCTCGTAGGTTATGAGTCCGTTTAGCTTCCGCATTACCGATCTTTGATTCCCTTGGTGATTCGTACTTCTTAAAGTAGAGGGTCTAGCATACATGTAAGATATGTTTCTTGGAGATGTGAAGTTTTGAGTTAAGGACGTTGTAGACATTGAGTTTAGAATTAGTAAGCTTGATGTGGGGATCCTTAGAATGGATTTTTGAGACGATAATTATTTTGGAGATTTTAGTACAGATGTTAGGTACCGTATGTATCGATTTTTGATGTTGAGATTTAATTTGAGGAAGTTATAATTTTAATGACTTTCGGATATAGGATCGAGTGGGGGATTTTGAGAGCATGTGGTACGCCATTATTTTCATAGTTATGTGTATGTATATAGACAATATATATTATTTTGTTGCTCGTGAGGTAGTGCGCGTAGAATTGGGTGTATGGGCGCCCAATTATGGCATTCTACGGGTTGGCATATGTGAGCCTTATTTTCTTTTTTGCGAGATTTAAGTGTTTATGTGTATGCTTCGTTTAATTTCGAGGACGAAATTCTTTGCTAGTGGGGAAGTATGTAACAACTTGAATTTTTTAAATGGGAATTTTTAAATTAATTTTGGAAATCGAAGAAAAATGAATTTTTGTATTTTATAAATATTATAATTTAAAGTGTTGGTTTTTATATTTGAAAAATGAATTTTCAAACGGAATTGGAATCGGAATTAAAATGGAGTTTTAATTGAATTTCTATTATTTAGAAGAGTCCTCAAAATATAAAACTCTCTAAGAGTCCTCAAAACAGAAAACTTTCTTGTAAAAATAATATTTTTAGAAATCCGACCGTCCGATCAAGCTGAATTTTTGTCAGCAGTCCTGTCTCGCTGTTCGCTACAACATACTAAAATTTCAAGCGATTCTAAGGGTCCGAACGTCCGTAATGGTTGTTTTCAAGTATTTGTATTTGATTAGGACTCTAATTCTTTTTGGTATATAAACATAAAGTGACGAGTTTAGATCTTTTAAAACACATTTTAGCCTTCTCAAAAATCAGAATCCTCTCATTTTCTTCAACCTCAAACCCTAGCCCCATTCTACATAACTTTCAACTCAAGTTTTGTCAAGATTAACCGGATTTTCTCAAGACGCGTCAAGAATGAATCTTTGTCAAATTTTTGAGAGGAATACACATTCAAGATCATATTTCTAAACCAACTTTTATTCAGACATGAATACTCTATTCTTTTCCTTTAGTATTATGCATTTTAAGTGTCGCCTAAACATTTAATTACTTGTTTTCTTAAAAATAATTAGTAACTTAATTAGAAAAAGTGAATACTAATTATGGGGCAGTTTTTATAAAATCTTTTAAATCTGAATAATATTCATAACCCTTGGGTACGTAGGATTGATGAGTGATTTTGGGTTTTATTGGTGTAGGGTGCATGTAGAAAAACCCTAGCTTTAAAATAAATGATTTTTGGGTGCGTATAGCTCATGTAATATATGTAGAGATAATAAAATTTGGTTTTGATGAATATATGATGAAAACTTGGTATATTTAATTTAAAATAATTTAATGAGATTATTTGGGTATTGTTGACGTTGTGATAATTAAATTAAAGATTTAATTGAATTGGACTATCATGCGTAGTTTTATATATTGATTAATTATGCTTGTTTGTGTGACTTGTTGGTATTATGATGTTGCCTTTGTGACGACGGGTTGTTGGGTATTATTGCTCTCCCTATATTTTAGAAGGCCTTCTAGGTATGGGACTAGTGGGTATGTCTTTTGATGATTTATGCCTTCTAGGTATGGGACTAGTGAGGGTAGATTATCGCGTTTTTATCATCTTTGGGGTGGGCTGATTTTTGATACTTTATCGTCGTTACGGTAGTCTAAGTACGAGACTAAGTTAAGTTTTATGTTAGAAAATCCTCCTATACATAGGATAGGACGTATTGATAACTTGGGGACCCTTAGGTATGGGACTAAGGGGTATTTTGAGGATCTCACATCGATTAAAAGGGTGGGGTGATTATAAATTGTGAATTGAGAAATTGAGAACTAATACCTAAGATAATAAGACGGGTATTAAAATATATTGGCAACATAATCAGCGAGGGCCGACAGTTTAAACGGGCCAGCCGGCGTTTTATGTCGTGTCGTGTGTGGAACCTTGTCAATCAGCGAGGGCCGACAGTTTAAACGGGCCAGCCGGCGTTTTGACAAGGGGATGTGTATTTTGGTGGAGAAATCACCCGAGGCGGGAGGACCGCCATAATGAATTTTGGTGAATTATCACCCGAGGCGGGAGGACCGCCATACCTAATAATTATGGAAGTAAGAACATAAATAATTGAGAAATTTGATAATTTGGGTTAATTAATAAAGCATTAACTCCGCGGGACTTGGGAATTTAAAATCATATTGGTGTGCCTTTATAAATGGGGATTTCTGCGGGTAGTTAGTGATTTATATTTGTCGCATTTAATTATCCCGTTTAGTTTAAAATATTCTATTGTGATATTTATTGCGTATAATGCTACTGTCTGGATTCAAGGATCCTATTTGAGGGGAGTAGTGTGTATTCTTGCTCGGGGCTTTGGCTCTGACCCATGCGTTGACTAATCTTTTTCAGGATTAGAATTTGGAGAAGTTGTATAAGTTTATCGGAGTTATCATTGGAGGTGCAGTTGGAGTTATTTACTTTATGGCATAGTTTAGTTAGACTTTCTTTTCCAGTCTTATTATGAGACTTCATTTGAGTTTTATTGGGCCATTCGGTTCCAAAGTTGTTTAGAGGATTTATTTTGGGATTATTTCAGATTTATTTAATCTTTATTGGAGATTGGATTTTTTGGAGTTAGCATGTGATGGATCTTTTATCTCTTAGTTATTTATGATCATTTGACTACATGGCAGACCAACCAAGGCCCCAGGCACAAGAGTTAGAGCAGCTAAACCTAGCAGGAGAACGGGAAGATCCAAGTCCTATCTTTATCTCGAAAGATCTTGGTAAGGAGAAATGAGAAGCCTTGGTTGACCTGATTCGGGAATTCATAGATGTCTTCGCATGGAAGTATACTGAAATGGAAGGGCTGGATGAGGAAGTGAGCTGCCATAAGCTGAACGTGATGCCTTCAGCTATTCAGGTGAAGCAGGCAATAAGAACTTACAAGCCTGAACTAGATTTAAAGATTAAAGAAGAGGTCCAACGCTTACTGATAGCAGGATTTATCAAGCCAATACAACATCCCCTCTGGCTATCCAGCATTGTGCCAGTAGGGAAGAAAGACAAAAACCAAATAAGGATCTGCGTGGACTTCAGAGACTTGAATAGGGCTTGCCCCAAGGATGAGTTTCTCCTACCCTCCATCGAAAGTTTGATAGATGCCACGGCTGGTCATGAGATGTATAACTTCATGGATGGATATGTGGGATACAACCAGATCAAGATGGACCCCTCTGACGCAGAGAAAACAACATTCAGAACGCCGTTGGGAAACTTCATGTACAAAGTAATGCCGTTTGGACTCAAGAACTCCGGAGCTACGTACCAAAGAACGATGATGGCCATTTTTCATGACTTCTTCCACAAATTTGTGGAATTCTACATAGACGACTTGGTCATCAAATCGAAGAAGGAAGAGTCCTATCTGAATGATTTAAGGAAGGTGTTTACTCGGTGCAGGAGATACAAGTTGAGGATGAATCCGTTAAAGTGTGTCTTCGGAGTAACAAGTGGTAAGTTTTTGGGCTTCATGGTTAATCGACAAGGGGTACAGATGGACCAGGATAAATAGCGGGCAATCTTGGAGATGCCATGTCCAAGAACGACAAAGGAGCGAAAAAGTTTCCTCGATAAAGTCTCCTACCTTAGGAGATTTGTGCTTGGATTGGCCGAAATAACACACCCACTGATGCAGCTGCTACGAGGGAACACGAAATTCAGATGGGAAGAGGTTCACTAGAAGTCCCTTATTGGGTTGAAGAAGCTGCTCGTATCACCACAAATCATGGTTCCTCCCCAGGCAGGAGCTCCGTTGCAGCTATACCTTACATCCACCACGAGGTCCGTTGGAGCTCTGCTAGCACAAGAAGTGGACGGGCAAGAACGGCCACTTTACTACCTCAGCATAATTATACATGGGCCAGAAATTAGATATAGTAGCTTAGAAAGGCATTGTTTAGCCTTGGTCTTTGTAGCACAAAAACTTAGGCATTATATGCTATCTTTTACCATTCATATTGTAACTAGATGCGACCCAATTAGGTATTTGCTCGCAAAGACTATATTGATTGGTAGGGCAGCTAGATGGTTCCTTATTCTCTCTGAATATGACTTAAAATGTATGGTCCCTCGCACAATCAAAAGCCAGGCGTATGCTGACCTATTGGCCATCTTCCCTTCAGGAACCTTCGAGCCGCCTAGGGAAGACATTCCAGGAGATGATTTGCAGGCCAATTACCTGGATACAACTGAGGAGGAATGGACGATGCAGTTCAATGGATCTTCAACAAAAAAGAAGGGAGGAGCAGGGGTTGTTCTTTCAAAAGGGATGGAAGAGATTTGCCTTTCCTACAAACTAGATTTCCCTTGCTCTAATAACGAGGCAAAATACGAGGCGTTGGTACTAGGGCTTCTAGAGGCTCTTCGGAGGGGAATTCGTTCACTCTGCATTAAGGGTGACTCGAACTTAGTAATTCAGCAGGTAAACGGAGAATATGTGTTGAAACACATGAGCCTGGTGCCCTATAGAACAATCATTCAAAGGCTCCTCAACCAGTTCCATCGGACCAAGATCAGGAGACATCCCAGAACGATGAACCGCCATCCAGACGCCTATGCCACTATTTCCCAGAAGATGATAATGAAAACTAATGAGACTACAGTTATGATCCAACGAAGAACAGCTCCTTCGGTAGTACAGTCAATACTACCGATGGAGGAAGAGGTGGGCTGGAGAAGAGATATTAAGAAGCAACTGGAGTCTGGTGAGGGCGCGATGGGGCTAAGAGAGTTGGCCCAATATTTTACAAGCCAGGGAAATCTCTATTTTAGAAATACAGGAGGATGGTTGTCAAGATGCGTTAGCCCAGAGGAATCGGAGAAAATATTGAGGAAAATGCATGAGGAGCACTACGAAACGACTGAGATACCTCTATATAGGGGAATTCAAAGGGAGGGGTATTTCTGGCCTAGGATGAAGCAAGATGCAGCAGAACTGCAACGGAAGTGCAATAAGTGTTAGCTATTCTTTGAGGCAGCTGAGTTCCATTTCATTGCAGCTCAAACGGACTGGAGGCAGCCCTACATCAACTTCATTAAGGAGGGGGTTGTCCCAACGGAGAAAATAGATACAATGGGTCTGAGGCGAAGGGCTCCAAGATTTTATGTCTAGAGGGGGCAGCTTTATCGAAAGGGGTACTTTAAAAGGCCCTTGCGATGTGTCACGAAGGAAGAAGCAGTGGAGGTCCTCAAATAAGCTCACGATCCAGCACATATAGGAGGAGCCAAGCTGTATGATCAGTTGATGACATTGGGGTATTATTGGCCAACGATGGAGAAAGACTCTGTGGAGTTTGTTCGAAAATGCAAGGCTTGGAAACTTCATGGGAATATGATCCATGCCCCATCGGTAGACTTGCACTCTCTATCAACACCCTATCCATTTCATACTTGGGCGTTCGACCTGGTGGGGGCAATACACCCCTCTTCGAGAGGCAAGATATGGATACTAGTAGCAACAGAATGTTTCACAAAATGGGCCGAGGCGATACCACTCAGACGGGCAATGGCTGGGGTCGTGAGCAACTTCATCAGAGAATACATCATTTGCCATTTTGGGATCCCAAAAGTTATTCTCTCGGATAATGGGACCCCTTTCGTCAATTCTGAAGTAACAATGCTCACGGACAAGTACTCCATTGTTCATCACACTTCAACGGTGGCATACCCAAAGGGAAATGGTCAGGCCGAAGCAACTAACAAAACCTTGGTTAACATTCTGGCCAAAATGATGGAAGACTTTCCAGGGGCGTGGGATGACAAGATACCAGCTGTCTTGTGGGCCTATCGAACGACCAAGCGAAAACCCATGGGATACACGTCGTTCTCTCTTATTTATGGGGCCGAAGCAATCCTCCCAGTAGAATTGGAAGTTCCCTCTGCTCGTTATGCTTTGCGAAGTAGCATGCTTCCTCAAAGTAGACATGTACAGTTGGAAGCGTTGGATGAACACAGAGATAATTCAATGCAGAACTTCCAAATATATACGAAGCAACTTTCAAGGGCGTACGATAACTTGGTGAGACCAAGGAAATTCGTGAAGGGAGACCTCGTATTGAAAGCGGCAGTGAAACACATCAGGGGGCTTCCTTTACCAAAGTTTGCAGCTAATTGGGAGGGACCTTTCGTTGTGAAGGAAGCCCATGACTCAGGTTATTGTTTAATTTCGAAGTTAGAGGAAGATAAGACATTTAAGATTAACAATAAGTGGCTGAAGGTTTATCATGTGTAAACAACCAAGTTTGAACTGATGTTATGACTAGCTATTGCTATAAATATACAAGTTTTGGGTGACAATTTGGGAACATCATGAAATAATTGCAGAAATACAAAACTCTATAGCATACAACAACAATCACAACACACGAAGGGATTGAAAAGTATATATTCTTCATTCATAAACAATAGAGCATTATAAAATTTGTTTTGGGAGCTATCGCCCAAGAATTACATAGATGGACGATCTGTACACAAGAGGCAACTAGTCTAAAAGAAACCATAAATTTGAGGAAGAGAAAAAATCTCCAGGAAGGCTCGAAGAAGCTGCTATGAAAGACCGTTGGGCGTTAATAGAAACCTCCAGCCTCATTTGCACTTGTGTACGTTAGATCAGGAGTCTCTCGTGCTTCAGTTTGACCAGGCACAAAGCTTCTTCGGCATCCTTTACCTCTTGATCCACTGCTTCCAAAAGGAGTGCCAATGCGACCAACCTAGCTTCCTCGGCTTGCTGGTCCTCCTGGTGCTTTCGTAACACTTCCCTTTGGCCGATCAGTTGCTAGTTCTTCAAAGTCTTCAGATACGTTATAAGCTAGTCAAAACGGAAACCATCACGCCCCAACTCCCTCAGAAAACCTAGAAATTGGTTAAGAAGGGAACTGGTAACACTTCCAGTAGGGGTACTGGCAATTTCAGCAACAACGATCGCCATGACTTGAAGTCTGTGACTCATCACGTGAATATTGGAGCGCAGGAAATCTGGTGTGAAGGTCTTAGGGTGGCGATTCACCAGTTGTTCGATCACCAAGCGGTGGTTGACAGGCATTTGAGGAGACTGTCGAAGCACCATTAGGCAGAACGCGTGAGGAGCCAGATCAGGAAGAGGCAGTTCACACCCAGACTCGCTCTCGGCTGCAGCACCAGTCGTGGAACCATGATCATCATGACCAGAATTTTCTGAAACATCAAGTTCTCGGAAGGGTGAGCCTACAGGCGAAAGAACTGGGGGCGAATTTTTTCGAGCAACCTGAAAAGAGATAGCGCACATGATCAACTTATGAAAAAAACTTAACAAGTGTTTTCGTTGTTAAGTCACCGTTATAAGGTGGAGTTTATGGAAAAAAAACTTAACAAGTGTTTTCATTGTTAAGTCACCGTTATAAGGTGGAGTTTATGAAAAAAACTTAACAAGGGTTTTCGTTGTTAAGTCACCGTTATAAGGTGGAGTTTAAGAAAAATCTTAACAAGTGTTTTCGTTGTTAAGTCACCGTTATAAGGTGGAGTTTATGAAAAAAACTTAACAAGGGTTTTCATTGTTAAGTCACCGTTATAAGGTGGAGTTTATGAAAAATCTTAACAAGTGTTTTCGTTGTTAAGTCACCGTTATAAGGTGGAGTTTATGAAAAAAACTTAACAAGTGTTTTCGTTGTTATGTCACCGTTATAAGGTGGAGTTTATGGAAAAACTTAACAAGTGTTTTCATTGTTAAGTCATCATTATAAGGTGAAGTTTAAGAAAAATTTTTATGAAAAATCATAAGATGGAGATTATGGAAAATCTTAACAAAAGTTAACAAAAATACCTCAGTCACAACGGGAGCATATGGGGCAGCCGCAGGGATAGGAACCGTTGGGGGCGAGATTATTACCCCAGAAGCCATAACGGGGTCCCTGGACGCAGAAGCCTCCACGCTTCGCAAAACTCTATCACCTGTATAGGGAACCAGGGTCAGCATACTGGGTTCATCAGGCGAAGACACTGAGCTCCCAAACAAAGGCACAACACGATGGGGTGTAAACACACCACTATGTTGGCTACAAGCACCAACCTGGGCCCTGACTGCAGGAGTTGGTGCAAGATCAAGAGAAAATTATGGCACAAAGGCAAGTGTTAGAAAAGAAGAATGGGCATAGAAAATATGAATAAATATCTCTACATGTTACTTACCTCAGTTATGGTGCTAAAGAGAGGAATGGAAGTCAGGGGTGTCATCAGCGTCGTCGGAAGAAGAACGCTTGCCAACAACGAGGACATTTCAACCTGGGGTACCCAAAACATATCAGAATTCAGCAAGCCAAATAAGAAAAGAGTGGGACCGAAAAGACTACAACAAATGAATTATAGAGGAAATCATACCTCGGGCTCACTCTCCTCAACAAGAACAATTGGGAGAGGAACCTCAGGTGAGGCCTGTAAATCAGAGGGGACCGAGGGTGTTATCTCGGATTGTGTTATCTCGGGTTGTGTTACCACTTCAGGTGAGGAATCACCTCCCACAACGACTTCCCTTGCACGTTGACTGCCTGCACGGTGAGAATAGGTAAGCCCATCATGGGGGAACGGGGAGGAGTCACATCGGTACGAGATGCACCGAAGCGTCCCCCCACAAAAGGGCTCATGGGAGGACTAAAGGGGTCTGGTCTTTCTATTTCAACTCCCTGCACCACAGTTGTCAAAATAAAAAAAAAATATATATATATATATATATAAGTAAAGACAGTCGTCCTTAAGCAAAAGGAGATAATAACTAAATCAGGCATACATACCTCTGATTCAGAAAGAGAACGAGAAGACACGACCACGGGCGAAGAAGGAGGAGTAACAACAACAAAAGGGGCAGGAGTGGAATGCACCTCAGGGGTTTGGTGCACCTCAGGAGTTCGTTTCTTCTGGGACTTGGTTTCTAGAGTCTTCTTCCTCGATCCTGCTGCACCATCACTGACCCCTTGAGGAACCCTGGAGCTCTTTCTCCTCCTAGACGTTGGCTCTGCAGGATCAACCCTCACCGTGGGGAAAGCAATGGAGGAAGTAACAACGACTGCATGCCATTGTCACTCGGCATTTATTTGGTCTATTTGTGCTTGGGCCTCCCTCCTTACATGCTTAGCCATCTCAGCAGGCATGGGAGGTGGAATGGAGGCTATGGGAAGAGCTGCCATGGGAGTTTGGGGCTTCTGGGACTTCGATTTAGATTTTGATGTCCCACTCTTGGCCATTTTTGCCTTCTTGGTAGGTGGTTGAGAAGCCCCCTCATTGGTAGTAGCTGCAGTAGAGGGGGCAGCCTTCTTTGGAGCAGCAGGAGTCCTAGGTTTTGACGTTGCAACTGAGACCATGGGACAAAATGGGGGAAAATCGCTAGGAGGTGCTTTGGGGGTTGAACTGAGAGGGAATTCTATCCCAAGTACAGAGTTTCCTTTTAGCCCCAACTCCAGGGCAAAAAATGAAGAAATGGGAGGATACACCGGCTCTCCCTCAACGAACTCAGCAATTTCAGCTAGTTGTTTCGGCCAGTACTTGGTGGAAAACAAAGGGGTCACATCCCCATGCCTAGTAATACTGGGAATGGTGACACGCCCAGCCATTGTCAAACATATCCCCCATGCAGCGGTCTAAGAAAACAGGGAACATGCCTCGCCAAAGGAGACCTTGGGGTTTGACGATTAAAACACTGGACGTGGCGCCCCCTGGTCAAACCCAAACTGGCGGCTACATCGGTTGGGATTATAATGCTCGCTCATATATCCCCAATCGGTGTAGGAGGGAAGATATCCTGGAGAAAACAGAAGGACCACGGCAAGCAAGGGATCCTTAATATCGGGAGAAGGGTCCTATATCACTCTGGCTTCATGATGGAAAAAATCACAAGTGTGAAAGAAGACCTCCTCCGAATAAGGCCTCATGACGAAGTTCTCGAAACGGTCAATCACAGAAATGAGCTCCTTTCGGCTTTATATCTTGTGATAAATGAAAGACCGTGGAGGCATAATTATTTCCCCTGAAGGAGGACTGTTGGTCTTGGCCGCTATGGCAGGAAAGCGTAAGTAAAGGAAGCTGGTCAGAAGAACGTTGTTGGCAAAATTGGCCAAGTTATAACGGCCAAGAGAGCATTCCATGTCAAACAAAGTCATATCCACCCAGGTGTAGAGGGATCCCAAGGAAATTACAGCCAGTGGGAGTTTTATGCCTCGAGCCAAGCGAAGGGACAGGTTGATTAGGTCCTTTCGGGGCTGGTCATTGGGTTTGCCCGTCAAAAGGAAACGGGAAAGAATCAAAAGAATATAGGCGGGAAGTTCCAACAGTGTACCTTGACCAGGAGCATCTCCTGAAGAACTGCCTTCACCAGAACCCTTGAAGAAATAACTAATCAATGGAGAAAAAGTAGCTTTGTTGGATGAGCCAATGCAGCTTCGGCATATACGATCCAACTCCAAACGATAGGCAGTCTCTTGGGCATCAAGAGCCTCATCGGTGTAGGGCTCATGACATGTTGCATCGAGGCCCAAAAGCTCGAACACGTCCTCCAGAGTGATGGTGAACTCACCCCACGCAGCGATGAACGTATGAGTAGCCACGTTCCATTGAGAGACCAAGACAGGAAGGGCAGCATTGTTCTTTGAGAGAGTGAACTCACCAAACCATTTGGCTCGTTGCAACCCAATCTTGGTGAGGATATCAGCATAGGAACTCTGCATGTGGGAGTTCCAGGCAGCAAAGTTGGAGGGGGATCCCCCGGGGGCTTCAAAATCAATGTGGGACCATGGAAAGTCCCCTCTCTCCAAGCGAAATCTGAGAGTTCCTTCTGGGGGCAGAAATCCCCACTTAGACAATTCTTCATCCTCATCACCCAACAGTAGGGCGTCAAACTTAGAAGAAAAACAGACAGTCTTACAGGCAACAGTAAAGTCATAACCCTCCCCAAAAATGGGAGAGCGACGATAAAACCTCAGCTGTTCCTAGCGGGCAGCACCCTGGGCGGAGGCAGCAGTGGTGGTGGCAGATGGAACACTGGTGGCCGACACGGTGGGGTTACTTGAAGACGCCATGGCAAATAATGACACCGTAACAGAGAAAGCTTCGAGAAAAAAGGGATTGAGAGCGAGAATGGAGAAACACGATCACAAGTGGTGGTATAGAAGGTGAAGAATGAAGCTCGAAGCTCTTGCAACAATGGAGTTTCTCTCTCTCTAAAAAAGAAACGCCAGTCTGAAGAAGATAGTAACAGAGTAAGAAAAAACAAAGGAGAAGGTTCAAAGTGTTTTGAATATGGTTGTTTGAAAATTTCGGGGTTGTCGTTTCAGTCTCCCACCATCACACGTGCAAGGCCGCCTACAATCATTTCCAATGAACATGTGGCACCTTGGGAAGTGCTTTAACAGTTAAGAGGATTGCGCCACATCATTAATGAGGTGACTTCTGGGGAACACTAATCGTTGCCTTCCTATACAAGCTTGAGTTTTGGCGCCAACAAAATTTCTTTTCAGACTTATCTAATAAATCCCCAACGAAGAAGATGTCCCAACGGTTCTGCATAAAGGAAAAAGGCCTGAATCTTTTCACAACAAAGAAAGGTCCATCGATTTGAGAAGTTTTTATGCAGGCATTTCTTGTCCCCATAACCAATCCCTACACGAGGGGGCAAATGTAGAGGGGGCTTGAAGGTAATCCTGAGATTAGGGATAATTCCCTAATTAGCAACAGTGTTTGAGGATTAACGCAATAGAGGCAACTCAAGCGTGGAAACTTAGCGTGGAAACTCATACTTCAGCTTGTTGTGTTAGTCATATTGTATCTTTGGTTACATTTACTGTAAGCTATAACGGATTGTAATGATGTAATGAGAATAATAAAGAGTTTTAGTGGGAAGTCAAACGGTACTTGCGAGAGACCAGGCTTGGCAGGGCCTGGGAGAGCAGTCATGCTCTATCGAATGACCTCACCGTGGGAACTTTAGAGGGACTTGGTTTGGAGGATTGAGAAGTAAGGCACCGTTGGGGCTTGTCCTGACCATCTTAGATACACCTGGTAAAACACCGAAGGACCCTGATCATGGAACCTCAAGCGGAGCAGCTTGGAGTTCCATCGGGCATTGAGTTATGGACCAAACAGCCCTCTACTTAATGTCACATCTACTGTGGGTGATGTCACTAGCCATCTAAACAATGTCATACATGCACTTGAGTAAACCACAGTGGTATTTGGGGATGTCAGGTAGTTGGTAAGCCACCTCTGCGACAACAGTCCCCTGACACACGGTGGTTAGGCAAAAGGCATGTCTTGGCATTTAATGTTTATGACGTGGAGACAGCTACTGCATTAGGTATTTAGTGTTGTGACATAAATTATGAGGGATGTCTTTCATAGTTTTAATGACTGAGTTGCCTTGGGGGTGGTGTGGGGGGCTATTTAAGGACCCCAACCACCTTTGAGGAGAGGATGATCCTTTTGAGAGTTGAAAAGAGTTATTGCAAACCAGAGAGTTTACTCACTCACCATTGTCATTTATTATAAAGCTTTCAATATTTGACAGAGATTCCTGAGGGTATCTGGTGTGGTTTTACCTGCCTACCAAGGTGTATCTAGGGTGCTTACTTCTCTCTCCCTCTAGCTAAGCCACTTCTAAAGTTCATTACTATTTCCTGAGTCAGACACGAGAGCTCTGTGAGTCTAAGCTGAGTCTATCTTCATTGGGTTCATGTTTATGTGTTCTATCATTAATCCAAAGCTTTGGCCAATTATCTTGTCATTACCATACTCAATAGGGGTTACGCCTCCATATATAATCTAAAGTACCCTCCTACAATAAGTTTTATACTTTACATGATCAATTTTAAAACTCACAACTTTTCATTTATTTATTAATCTCATCCAGTTGAATTCTGGACTCACCCGCACGTGCAACGCACGTGAGCATAACTAGTATGTACAAATGTGACAAAATTGTTTTACACACCATTCTAAAAATTAAAAAAAATATTTCAATTCACATAAAAATATGAAAAAAAAAAATTAATAATTTCACATATATTCTGACTTTTCCAAAATATGGGATTTATAAAATATTTTCAATTAAATGAATTAATGCGAATAATGCAAATAGAAAAATGTAGGAAAATATAAAACAAATATGTGGTGTACATGTGAATTGTGAAAACTAGATTATTTTGGTATTTTACCTTTTAGCGCTTGAATTCACTTTCTTGGTTCTTGATCTTGAAAATCTTGGACACTTGAGATGCTTACACATGATGTACCATTTAGAGGGGTCTCAAATTATAAATTATTTTGCATACTTATCCAAACTAGTTCAAGCACTAAATAATATAGTTCAGTCAAACCTAAGATTCAACTATTTAATGTGTTTCAACTATCTTGCATGATATATTTTTTGCTAAGTTATTCAGTTCTTCTAACTCGTTATCCCCCATATGTAACTTTGCATTTATAAGAATTATCTATGACATATAATAGTGCTTTTTGCAGAAGTAGTTTAGCAACTATTTTTGAAATGGTGCTTTGAATTTATTTGGGTCTTCCAATATTTCAGTTATTATATGATCTTGTTATCGGCTCTGAGCTGACCTATCCGGACAACTAGCCACAATTGGGTGAACAGGTGTTGTCCAAATAAGGTTTTTCAATGTGCTAAGTTAATGTTCCCCTGCCATCTTTATATATGCAGTCTTTGGTCATGGTTAGTGGCATGCTTGCTTATATTGGGGTCTACTAGTACTTTAGTCAAGTTACTTCTAAATTGGTTCGTCTCATGTACAACCTCACGTTGTGACAACATTTTTTCCTATATGTCAACCAACTTCTTGATTATGACATGTCCAAGTTACTAGGTCCCTCGTGAAGTGAGGCATGATCATAGTTAACTTATTATGCATAACTTCTTAAGATGCATTTGGACTAAGCTTCTTGCCCATATTTTAAAGCTACAAATATTTGTAGTAAATAATGGAATAACTTGAATAAGAAAAATATGGAAACAAAACTGAATTTTCACTGAAAATTGCAAAAAGGTTTACATAAACTTCTTTCATTACGTCCTCATTCATCTACATCACTTTTTAATTTCAATCGGACTAGTGATAGTAATTTCTCATGTCATATTCATCCCAAAAGTTTCTAAAGGGTTACCCTTATAGAGTCTCTATCCTATACATGCCTGGTTGTACCATTGTGTTGACTCTGTAGGGACCATATTAGGTCGACTCCAGCTTATTTCCTTTTTGGATCACCTTTTTCAAGGGAAAATTACTTTCCTTTAGGTTGCTTGACTTTACTCTTTTATTATAGAATAACATCATTCTTTGCTGATATGCCACAACTCTAAGGGTTTCATGTTCCCTTACCTCCTATATTGAATCCAAGTCAAACTGATGCATAAGGTCTCTCCTCGATGAATTGAAGTTTAAGACCATGTGACTCGACAAACCAATCTTTGTCGATGTAACAACTTCAGTATTGAAGGCCAGTATGAATGAGGTTCCTCCAGTGGTCGTTCTAAGGGTCGTTTATAGGCCCACAGGATGATTTGAAGCTCATTAGTCCAATTTATTTGGATTCTTTTGATCTTTTATTCATTTCATCTATCAAAGTCTTATTCGTGATATTGGTTTACCAGTTGCATTTGAGGTGACCCAGTGCATAGTGTAGATTCCTTATTTTAGACCCGATGTAGTATATTCAAACCAAGTGTTGTCTAATTGGGTGCAATGGTCTGTAATAAAGGGAAATGGAATCTCATATTGGGAGATAATATTCTTTCATAGGATGTGAAAGACCTTCGGATGCGTCATCTCCACCAAGAGCTCTTCCCCCACCCACTTGGTGAAGTATTCCACTTTTGTGACTAGATAATTGAACCTTCCCTTTGTCTTCAACATTGGGATAATAAGTTCTATTACCCATAGAGGGCCTTCGGTGGATGACAACAAACCTTTGATACTTATCATGAATTTTCACATATACTGCGTGATCCTCTTTCATAATTGGTCGATAGTAGCATTGCGTTTCCACTCTATTCACCAATTCTATTTTCGACCAAGTGTGCACCAAAAGATCCCTCGTGCACTTCCTTAATCAAGTATTGGACTTCTTTGGGGTGGAGGCATTGCATAAGAGGTAAAATAAAACCTCTTTTGAATAACACTCCATTCTACGATACATATCGGGTTGCCTGATAGCGTAATTTGCGACTTACTTTGGGTCATCCAGAACTGCATTGGTAACCATTTATGACTTGATAGGATCCATCCAGGATGGTCCCATGTAAATATCCATCACATTCATATTCCCTTCTTCAATGTCACACTGCAATAGTATCATTGTCGACACTGTTCTTCTGAGTTCAACACTAGTTGTCGACGCCAGATGAGCCAGGGAATCAACTCGATATTTCTCGGTACTTGGTATTCTTACCATCTACAAAATAATAAAATTGGATAGTATCATCTTTAACTTCAATAAGTACTTGGACATTATTTCTCCCATTTCTTCATATATTCCCAACATTTCGTTGACGATAAACTACAAGTCACTTTGGGTTGATAATTATTGGGCTCCACATAATGAGGCTAATTCTAAGCTTACCACTAAGGTTACCTACTCGACCTTATTGTTAGAGGTCTCAAAATTAAATCGGAGTTCATACTCAATATTTTTTCCTTTCAAAGTGGTGACTAGTAAGCATGATCTGCTGCCATTAGCGTATGATAAGTCGTCAACAAATAGTTTCCATACCGGGCATTCTTTATCAAAGCTACCATCCATCAAAGAGCCATTCCCCAATATTCTCTTCATTCGTTCCTTATCATGAGCCATTTATACCAGGCTCGTCACTGATCAAAGCTGGTGCAACTCGACTTCGGCAGATCCTCCAATGCATCCTCTTCATAAGTGAATTTTGCTATAAAATCTGCTATTACATGCCCTTTTATTACTGTTCTCAGCCCGTACACAATGTCATATTCTCCAAGATCGATCTCCCAAGCCATCTACCTACTAGGCTTCTCAAGTTTCTGAATAGCTAGTTTTAGGGGTAGATCACTATATAAGATAATTGTATGAGCCTAAAAGTAGGGCTTCATTATCCATGAGAATTAAATTAGCACTAGATCCATCTTTTCCATCCCGGGGTAATAAATATCCACTCCTCTATAGGGTTTACTTGTGTAGCAAACTTGTTTTTGTACTCTATCTTTATATCTAATGAGGGTTGAGCTCACAACAGATCCAAATACAACTAAGTACAAATATAAATTTTCTCCCAGGATCGATCTGGATAACAAATGATGAGATCCTAGGCACCTCATCAACTCCTGGAATGCTCTCTCACACTCCTTATTCTATTAAAAGGCTTTTTTAGAACGTTAAATAATAGAAGGAACCAATTAGTGGCCCTTGATACGAACCTGTTGAGTGTTATAACATGACTAATCAGTCTATGGATTTTTTTTTTAATTTTTGGAGATTGTATATCAATAAGTGTTTGATTCTTATCGGGCTTGGCCTCAACACCCCTCTAGTTGACAATATAGCCAAGAAATTTTCCTACTGGCACATCGAAGACACATTTTGCAGGGTTCAACTTCATTTGATATTTATTCATCAAATCAAAAGTTTGGCTGGTGTAATGGATGTGATCGGATGCAGTATTGATCTTTGTCAACATGACATTGACCATACCTACATACTCTTTCCAATCCGCTCATTCAAAACCTTGTCAACCAACATCTAGTATTTTTCTCCAACATTTTTTATCCCAAAAGGAATAACATTGTAGCATTAAGAACCTCAACTATAATGAAAGAGGTTTTCTCTTTATCTTGATCTCATTATACCCCGAATAGGCATCCATAAAACTGAGAATATCATACCAGATTAGGCATAAATTCTTTAAATTTATCCCCATAATTTAGAGGCTTTTATTACCCCATGTGATGTAATTTGTGTTGATTTATCTCATATCCTTGCTACATACATCTTCTATCTACTGCATTGAATTTCAAGTATATCTCTTACATTTTTTAGGTATTTTATACAAGTGAAGAAAACAGAAAACTCAAAATTAAGAAAGAAAGAAAAGAAGAAAAGTCAAGGGGTAAAAGAGTAATTTTACATCTAAAATTCGGATATGGAACCTAAAAAGAATTTAAAGGCCTTGAGTCCATAAGCACATAAGAAGAAACGACATCTAAATCCGAGTTTCGGTTGCAAAGTTATGAAGCTTTGAAATTTAGAAGAAATTAAAGAGAAAATAAAGGGAAAAAATCCAGAGAACCGAACCGATACAAGTGTAGCAGAACTGATTCCCTAAACTGGAAAGGGAAAACCTAACTGATGGCAAAATAAGGGGACCGGTTTGGTAAAATGGAAAAGCCAAACTGAACCGATGATCAAGACTCAGAACCTGCTCGTCACACTGTAACAAGCAAATTGGTTCGCCCAATAAAGAAGGAAATTTTCAAACCGGTTCGGAGTGATGGATTTTGAATATTTATTTCTTAAAATTAGAGTTGTGCATGGTTAAAACACTTAATCGAATGTGAGAGTTACATTCTATTGTAATACCAAACATTAGGAAGTAAGTTTTTACATGGTTTTGAGAGCTTCTTGAAGGCAAGAACCCTAGGATTAACATTCTTCAATAATTATTCATCTTTTAGCATAGAATTCAAGGGTTTTCATCAATACAAATATAGTTACTTTATTGCTTTCAATTCCTCTCATCTTTTTGGTTTGTGAATCATTTATTTCTTAGTTATACGTCGCTTTCTCATTTTTATCACACTTTTAGCGTAAGAATGATTTCATACTACGTAGCTTTCATGTTAAGTCGTATTTACACCATGTCCAGCTAAGTTTTTAGCGGGTTGGGGTACATGAACCAAACCTAGGTAATACATATGGATTTAAAAGTGAATAAAAACTAATCCCTCATTCAAAGGTTTAAACTTTATCAAGATAAATATTATAGGTCTTTTAATTCCATTTGCCCTAGGTAACCAGAATGTTTAAGGGTGCAATTGGTGTTTTGATAACTTCCAATCTTCATCAAATACAATTTTTGATTTGATATTGTGCCTCATTTAATCCTCATATTTCGAATGCTTAGAGAGTGTTTGATGTTTCTTTGAATGAAGAATTATCTTTTTGAGGATTTTATGTTCTATGTAAACACCAACGGTTCGGAGGAGTATACCCTAACTCAATTTTCCCTCATGTAGTTAAAGTTTAATTTAGTTCTTCTTGCATGCATATTCAGCTATTAATTTAATTCAAATTGCATTAGTTTATAGGTTCAATCACAAAATCATCATCTTTTTCTTCCTTTTCTTAGTCATTCATACGGTTAAACGTCTTTTCTATTCGTCATCACGATTCTTCATCTTAGTCCCTGTGTTCGATACCAATTTTTACTGCATTATTACTTTAGCGACCGTCTTACATTTGAGTCGAAATAAGCATGCACTAGAAACACTTTTTAAGTCGTGTCAAGTTTTTCCCAATAGTGGCATCGACCAACTGGTCAATTTAGGGTAATGGGTAATAATCCTTTTGATAGGCCTTCTTGAGGTCTTGAAAGTTAATGGACATCCTCCAATTGCTATTATTCTTGACCATTATGACATTTTAAATCCAACTAAGGTACTTCACCTCTTTGATGAACTTAGCTTTTTTGAATTTCTTTACCTCTTCTTCAATGACTATATTTTTCTCTTCAGCAAGTACTTTGCAATTTTATTTCATTGGCTACGCATATTTCACTATATTGAGCTCGTGGCAGAGTAATTTTGAGTCAATTCCAAGAATGCCCTTATGGCTCTAAGAAAAATACATTTCGCCTATATTTTATAATGGTTGTAATCTCTTTCTTTAGTGCTGGGTCCAAGGATGAACTTATCTGCATTTTCCACTTAGGATATTTTTCATCCAGGATTATAGACTCTATATGCTCGACTGTCGCGCCTGTAACCAACTTATCTTCATCTCTAGGATATAAAGTCTCGATTTGATAAGTTTGTGTCAACTTCTCAGTCTCCTTGGCTAATAGTTAGTAGCATTATTGTTCCATCATTTAACTTCCTTTCATTTGACCCATTCCGTAATGCATTGGGAACTTCATGATGTGGTGCACTATGGAGGATATTACTTCAAATTTCTTTAAACTATACATACTGAATACGATGTTGTAGGTCGAGGCCACATTATTTTTCGTGATGAAGAAACGCATCATTTGTTCTTAGCATGTCATCCATGACTTCTAGACTAATGGTTCCTAAGGGATAAACCTTATCCCCTAAGAATCCAATGAATGGATGGTGGTGGATTTTAACTTTCTTTTTGATAGTCTGAGACATTTTAAGTAATCATAGAAAAACATATCTACTGAACTCCCATTATCCACCATAATTTTCTAAATGATTCTTTCTTGGACCATCATGCTCACGACTAACAAGTCATCATGTGGGTATAATAATCCACACAAATCGTCTTTAAAAAGGATAATAATTAAATAATCTTTTTTCCATTATGAGGGAGATTGTTCACCTGCTCCTTTTCGTACTGTGCATAAGATTTTTCCTCTTTCAGATATGTTTTTCTTTTCATGGGACCATACCCGCTGTTAGTTTCTCTTCTTGCGATGAAGTTCACTACAAATGAAATCAAGATAACATTTGTTTCGTCTCCTTAGGTTTTTTGGGTTAGTCAGGGTCGCTATCTTCATCATCACGCCCGTATTTGTTTTCATCCTTCCCTTTGCACGGAGACTTTGATCGTCTTCTCGGCTTAGGATCACCCCTTGGGTCAGATGCTAAGCCTAACTTTTCTATGCACTTTTCCATCTTTCCCCTCCTAATCAGGGTCTTAATTTTATCCTTCAAGGCCAAGCACATATCAATTGTATAATTGTAGTCTTTGTGGAAGCCACACCACTTACTTTTATCCATTCTACTTGCAAGAGTTTTCAGCTTCTCGATTCACCCGAGCTTCGCACTTCCTTGGATCTCATCAAGGATGTGTAGTGTTCCCATAGTGAGCGGTACGTACTCATAAAACTTCTTTGTGAAATTTTGCTTCAATTTTTTTACTTGTATTTATTTTAGGAGCTTCTTGTAGCATTGGATTTTGTACGATAAGATTCCTTCATAACTATTGCTTCCTTGACATTCATAATCTTCCCGGACTTATCTATGATTTCTTCTATGGAGTTAAGAGGTTCTTTAGGTAGTTCCCAATATAGATTAACGGATAACAAACCACTCATAATATCAATAATTTCTATTTTCCCATCACAATTCACTAACTCTAATTTTTCAATGTCGAACCTAAAGATGCACTCCCTTATTGTCTTTTCTATATTCTGTCTGGTGTTGAGTAAGTGAGCGACTCTATTACCAGGTTTCGTGGAAAAATAGAAATTATTAATAAATAGTCTGACCAACTACTTGAAATTGGTTATCTTCCCCCTTGGGAGCCTATTATACCATACATGGGATGATCTAGTCAGACTATCAGAAAATGTCTGGCATCTCAATTCATCCAGAATAGAGTATATATTTGAAACAATCTGGTACTGCTTTATATAGTGCATTGGGTCAGTATACATCTTTATATCTCGGTGTTAGCATCGGTGGATTGAACTTGGTCAGGGTCGGGTAACCCATAACTAACGTTTCAAAAGGAGATATTTGTTATTAACACCTTTTGCAAAGGTTTTTTTTGTCCTTAATGTTGATACCCAAAATTACCCACTCATGTGGACCAATCAGAAATAGACATGTGTCATCTACTGTGGCAATAATCCTATTCATCAAAGCATAACCACCGACCAAGGCCTAGAATGCAGACCATCATACTGGGATACTGACCAACGCCAGGAAGCCCGACCAACAGTAGGGAGGCCGATTAACACTGTCAGCAAAATGCCAACAACAAAAAACATTATGAACCTTCTGTACTGATGTAAATGTCTAATTAATAAAGTCATTCCATCTTTTATTCTTCCTACTGGGCTATAAATACGTTATAATCCCTTCGTCAAGGGAAATTGATTGAAGGAGAAATACGAGGCAATAAGAATCATAGTGGACGTATGACTTTCTTCATAGGTCGAACCACTTTAAAAACCTCTTTATCTCTTTATTTTACTTACAAATATTATCTGTGATTAATTAATTAGACCTATTCTAGTTTTTTACATCAATGGATTGGCGCCGTCTGTAGGAAACGTATTGCTAAATATTTTTCACTCATTCATTCAGTCAACATGATCGATGTTCCCGAATGAAGCACCAGGAATGATGGCATTCATCCTGTTCCATCTACTCCACCAACAAACAACGATCTGATGGTAATCCTGGTTAGTATTACTATAGGACAAGAGGCTATTCAAGATAACATTAGGCAATTAGCCCAAACACTGTAGGTTGGATCTCCTGCATTGTCTTCTCGTGGAAATATACCACCACTTCCTCTAAGAGATGGTAGGCATAGCCAATCCAGGACTACTAGAGATACATCCTACTGTCTAGTAGCAAGTTATTCACGTAGAACTTCAGAACCATATAATAAATAATCTTTAACTCCTAAAAAATTGAGTGCGTTGGAAACGTTGAGTAGAGCATCTCCCTTTGATCCTCTGGGACCCAGGGGGAATATAAATATTCCCAGGGTATTTTCAAAAAATTCTCGACGACTAGCCGATCAACGTGAAGCTCATCCCAATCCAGATCAGATGCCCAACGATCTTTCCGTGCTAAATAGACCTTAAAAGATGAGAGTTCAACATAAATATTTAGTTGTAAGAATCGAGATGCAACACATAAATATGATGATGGTAATGATGCTGGTAATAATGCATGGAAGGGCTCTATTCAACGATTGGAAAATAGGTTGGGAGAAATGACGAAGGTAAAAAATCCCTTGCAACGAAGTTTTATGAAAGGATCTCCCTTTATACAAGCTATTGTAGACTTTCCTACTCCTTCAAAGTTTAAAGCTCCTGTGGTTACTCCTAAGTATGATGGGAAAGCAGATCATGTTCTTCATATAGAGCAGTACCAAGCAAAAGCTTATATTTATGTTGATCCTGATAAAATGAGATGTAGGGTATTTTTAGGTACATTACAGGGCCTGCTCAGATTTGGTACAATAGCCTTCCTTAGGGATAAATTTTTAGTTTCAACCAACTCGCTGAGCTATTTATTGGTAACTTCTGCTTTGGAGCCAAACTGGTGAAAAGATCAGCTCATTTGCTAAGTTTAAGGCAAAGGGTAAGAGAGAGTATGAGAGATTATATTACTTATTTTAACAACGAGAAATTTTAAGTCGTCAATTACGAGGAGAAAATAACTATCATAGCCCTAATGAGTGGATTAATCCCCGAGAATCTCTACTACACACTTGCCAAGGATCCTCCTAAGACGATGACAGAATTAATGGCCAAAGTAGCCAAAACAATGAACGCCAAGGAAGCCATGGAATCCAAATGAAATTTAAGGGTAAAGATTGAAGGAAAAATCGAGAAAAAGGAGAAGAAAGAGCATAAGGAATCAAAGCAAAAGGGGAATACTGATAGACTCAAGAAATACCATAATTACACTCCCTTAAAAATGGGTATCCATCATATCTTGGAGGAAATAAAGCATAGAAAAGAGGTACGTTGGCCTAAAAAGTTGAGAGCACCTGTTGGAAGGAGGGATAGGTCCAAATACTGCAAATTTCATAGGGATCATGGGCATATGATAGATCGCTGTGATGATCTTCAGAATGAAATTGAAGCACTTATTTGAAGAGAAAATCTAGAAAAAAAATTTGATCAGCAGGATAACAATGGAGCTCAACGAAGGTCAAAATATCCATGCAAGCCTAGGGATGAGAAAAAGAGAACTTATGGCATGATCAAGAAGATGATACTGACCTACCTAAAAGGCCTAGGCAGCCAAAATATGAGGTACTTATGATTAGTTTTGGATCATTTGATTGTCAAATGACTACAGGTGGAGATTCAAGAGGAGGAAATCATACCGATGAAAGGAAAGCTTACCTCAATGAGGCTCAAGCTTGCTCATATATCTAAAGAATTAATCTGGCCGATGAAGATCTATCGAGGAAGGTTAATAAATATAAGATGGTGATTGGCTTTTCTAATAACGAGCATTAAGGGGTACCATATACCCATGATGACCCCTTAGTAATGAAAGTTAGAAGGCAAGATATAATTGTTTCCAGGGTATTGGTTAATAATGGAAGCTCGGCGGACATCATATTTTACCCTTGCTTTGATAGTTTGGACTTGAAGCTCAGCCAATTGGAACCTTATCACAGCCCTTTAATAGGCTTTTTTGGAGAAAAAGTATTTCCATTGGGCACAATCAAGCTGGAAGTATTGATCAGCACCTGGACATTAAGTCGGATAGAGAAGGTATGTTTCTTTATAATGGATAAGAATTTTCATTCTGCCTAATAATACGATCATGAGAAGGGTAGATTGGAAGAAATTTGAAGTTTTGCCATCTACAGTCCATCAATGTTTGAAGTTCTCGACCAACTTCGGTATAAGCATGGAAAAAGGCAACTAAAAACTAGCTCGAGAATTCTATTACTCTTCAACCGAGCAAGAAGATATGGCAGAAATAAAGAAAAAGACCACCACTTACCAAGTGGACATCACTGAACCCAATAGCGACTCTGAGGTTGAAACCTTTTATCCGAGGGAAGAAACAGAATTGGTGAAATGTGAGATAGTAGAAGCAACAGAGAGCATTGTTCTAGAAGATGATAAGCCGAAATGAACTACTGAAATAGGAACAACACTAGATTATGTTCTTAAATAAAAGATAATGATGTTCCTGAGACAGAGAAAGCACATGTTTGCTTGGAGTCATGAGGACATGTATGGGAATGATCCTAATTTCCTTCGTCATGCTCAATGTCAATAAGGATGCCAAGCCAGTAAAGCAAATGCGTAGAGTATTTAGCCCCAAGAAGAACTAGGCAATCCAAGAGGATGTAGAGAAACTTCATAAAGCCTCATTCATTGAAGATGTGAAATATCGGCCAACGTGGTTATAGTAAAAAAAGAAAAATAGCAAATGGAGGATGTGTATGGACTTTACAAATTTGAACAAATCTTGTCCAAGGACCAATTTCCTTTGTTCGGGATTGATCAACTTGTTGATGCTACCTCAGGGCAATAACTATTGAGCTTCATGGATGTATATTTTGGTTATAACCAGATTAAGATGAAGCCTGAGGACATGAAACGCACTTCTTTTATTACTCACCGAGGAACTTACTACTATAATTTTATGCTATTTGGTTTGAAAAATGCAGGTGTTACTTACCAGAGATTGGTGAATAAAGTCTTTGAGGAGAAAATAAGTAAGAATGTGGAAGTATATGTAGATGACATGATGACGAAGAGAAAAAAAGCATCTGATCACATTATCGACCTCGGCCAAACCTTTGATCAACTAAAGAAGCACCAAATGAAGTTGAATCCTACCAAATGCGTATTCGGCGTTCGGGAAGGAATGTTTCTCGGGTACATAGTAAACTATAGAGGAATTGAAGAAAACCAAACAAGATCAAGGCGTTGATTGAAATGCAGTCTCCTACTTACAAGGAGGTGCAAAGGTTAACTGGGCAAGTAGCAGCCTTGAACATATTTGTGTCCCGAGCTACTGACAAGTGTCTACTATTCTTTAAAGTGCCGAGGAAGAGTTTTGAATGGAACAACGAATGCGAGAAAGATTTTCTAGAGTTGAAAAGTATTTGGGATCACCACTATTGCTCTCTCAACCTATTTTGGGAGAAAAGTTGTACTTATACTTAGCTGTCTCTGAGTTAGCTGTGAGTTCTGCCTTAATACGAGAAGATAATGGAGTTCAAAAGCTTGTCTACTACACGAGAAAAGCCTTCTGAGGAGTAAACACTAAATATCCAAGCTTAGAGAAATTAGCGTTGGCATTTATTAAGGCATCCAGACAGATAAAACCTTATTTTCAATCCCACACTATTATTTTGTACACTAACATGCCTCTTCAATAAGCCTTACATAAACTGGAGAAGTCTGGGAGATTAATGTATTGGGAGGTGAAACTGGGAGAATATGATATAGTGTATGAGCCAAGGTTCTCATTAAAAGCCAAGTTATTTGGATGTTCTCGAGAAACGAAGAACTCATGCAAAGCAAATCTAAATGGGGGATAACCCAAGTCATCACAGACCAACACCCCGAGCATACCCCATTAGGGGAAAGCTCAGAAGAAATTACTGTCGACCTACTAGAGACGTCCACTAGAGCACAGGAGATGTCCAAAAGATATGAGGAAGTAGGGACTAAAATATTCCATCATGGGATATTATTATACCAAGCGTCTGACGACGACATCCCCATATGTAACTTGTATATAGATGGATCATCTTGTGCAACATGAAGTGGATCATGTATATTACTCAACACTTCTGATGGAATAGATATTGAATATGCTCTACGATTCCACTTTCAGGACTCAAATAATAAATCAGAGTATGAAGCTCTCATTGTGGGCTTAAGTCTAGCTCAATCACTGAAAGCGGAGCAAGTTGTGGCACACAATGAGTCTCAATTGGTGGTGAATAAAATTATGAGTTTGTATATATCAAAGGATAGATAATGATAAGATACATAGCCAAGGTGGTGGAAGTCATAGCCAAATTGCCAACTATTCGGGTGAGCAGAATTCCAAGATTAGAGAACCCCCGAGCTGATGCACTTGCTTAGCTAGCATCAGCCACCAGAATTGAGCTCTGAAAAACTATTCCCATTGAAATTTTGGCTAACGGGAGTATTGATGAAGACTTGATGATTAATTTCATCATAGTAGATATGGGGCCATACTGGATAGATCCCATCAAAGCTTATATTGGAGAAGGAATCTTACCAGCAGATCCAATCGAGGCCAAAAAACTTGAGTATAAATCAGCAAGATATGTGCTAGAGAAAGGAGTACTATACAAAAGTGGATTAACAGTTATTCAATAGCGCCATTTCCATTCAATAAAGGTTCAATACTTGATAGAAGAAATTCATGAAGGGTCTTGTCGGGCTCATGTGGTAGGCGGATCATTATTGTAGTGAATTAATACCCAGGGATACTATTGGCCAACTATGAGAGCAGACTGTACAACTTTTGCTAAGAGATGTGATAAGTTCTAAAGATACTTCAGCATTCGTAAAACTCCACAAGATAATCTTAATCCAATCACCTCACCATTTCCATTTTCTACGTGGGGAAAAGACTTAGTCGGGCCACTACCGACCACACGAGGAAGAATCAAGTACTTGGTCATGGTTGTGGACTATTTCACAAAATGGGTTCAGGTAGAACCATTGATAGACATGACCTATAAGAAGGTCTACCAATTTATCTGGAAAAACATCATTTGTAGATATAGTTTTCCTTATGCCCTCATCACAAACAATGGTACACAGTTTGATAATGAAGAATTTACCACATATTGTGCCCAATCAAACATTCAAAAGTTGCACTCTGCTCCAGGTCATTCTCAAAGAAATGGGCAAACTGAAGTGACAAACAGGACTCTGCTCAATGGGTTAAAGAAAAGACTTAATGGGGGTAAAGGAAATTATATTAATTAACTACACTCCATTTTATGGGCATACCGAACAACTCTAAGGCATACTACTGGAGAAACATCATACATACTGGCGTTTGGATATGAAGAAGTGGTACTAGATGAACTGGGTTTTACAACCCATTGAGTGTTAAATTTTAATTATCCTGTTAGTGATTTGATGCGAAGATTAAACCTGGACATGCTGGAGGAAGTACGCGAGGATGCAGCCTTGAGAAAATGCTGCTTGCCAACAAAGAACAACACTATCTTATAACAAAAGGATAAAGTCGTCCAACTTGAAGGAAGGGGATTATGTGCTCAAGAAGGTGATTCAAAAGACTAACAAACTTGAAGCCAATTGTTATGGACCAAATCGTATCTTAGCAGTTGTCCAACCAGGTACTTACAGAATTGAGACTTCGGAAGGAGAAGAGCTCAAAAATCCTTACCATGCCAAGCATCTTAGGAAATATTACCAGTAATGTAATGAGACAAATATTTATAATCATATCACTTCAGTATCAATAAAATGATTATTTCCTCCATTTTTTCAATATTTTTGGAGCACTGATGATATACATCACCACATACTTGGTCGATAAACATGCAAAAGTTCAGTATATATGTAAAAGTTGATCGGAATAACAACCACTTAGTTGGATAGAGGTCAGAACAAAAATAATATAGTTGATTGGTACCATTCAAAAGTTGGTCGGCAAAAGCGAAAGTTGATCGGCAACATATAAAATAGTATACAAAAACCCAAATTAAGGTGGGATTTTAAGTCCTCAATAATACCTGGTCAACATAATCAGGGATAAAACTCTCTATAAAAATAAACAAGTTTTATCCAAACTGGGGAAAATGGTGGAAGAACGTTGTGAAGATTCCTAAATAGGAATGTAGACACATATTCCACATACGCCTGGTCACCACTGGTAATTAGTGTTAAACCTAAAAATCTAGGTGCATTAGTAGAACCTATGTAAATGCCATGGGTAACTAGTACTTAACTTGGATTTAAATCTAAGTGTGCTAGTAGAACCTATTATGAAATCAAAGGTAACTGATACCAAACTTAGAAATCTAAGTGTATCAGTAGAACTTATGATAATATCATTGGTAATTGGTACTAAATTTGGGCAAATGCCTAAGTGTATCAATTGAACTAATGAAACAAAAAGGTCATTCACATCCAGAAATTGACAAGATAAGTTAATCAAATATTTTTCATTCATATAAATGATCATTACATGCAAATATTGTTCATAATTGAATTACAGGAACAAATTATGCTCAAGATTATTCTACTGGATGCTTTCCTCCAGCTTTAGAGGAGCTCAGTGCTAGTTCCATGCCAGCTGGAGGATCATCCAATGTGTATGGAGAGTTAATAAAGTTGAAATATTGAAGCATTATCCTATTACTGCTACTCGGGGTCCTCTAACAGATGAAGAGGTCGAACTATTTCTAGCTCATCATGCAGACCATAATCCCCTAAGTATTTGGAGATCATACATTGAGGAATGGTTTTTACAGGGATCCAGCTGATATCCAGTTTAAAAGGAGGATATTAACACTCCAAAAGCCCCGGATCATCCTAATACCATAGTCTACTATCCTGATCAACCTTCATAACTTTTAGGCAATTGGTTCAGCCCCACTTATAGCCTTCGCGCTGAGCTTGACTAAAGCATTCATCAAAATGACCAAGAGCCTCATTTTACCCCTCCATCTAAACTTCTTTGGGTTACTTGTGAAACTAGAAAGTTAACCTCTCAACCTGGTGTTGCAGTTTCTTCAGCACCCCATCCTTGATTTTTAGTTGAGAATATTGGGTGACAAGTTGTTAGCCCTGAGTTTGGATCATTTAGGACATCTCGGCAATAGCTAAATTCTTGGCCTTTATTTGTGTAGCCTAATTTGCAAGTTTTTGTTGAGTCCTACTTTCAGCAGTTGTAGCTCCTCCAAGCCTTGCCCTTGATCGGGAGGAAGCATAAGGTTTGGATTTTTTCAAAGTCTCCAATTCTTCCCTCAGATTAGCATTTTCATTCTCAGAAAATGAGACTCTTTCATCATAAGCAGCAGTAGTTGAAGGAACCTTTAAAGAGTTCAAATCCTCTCTCAAATTGGTATTTTCTTCCTCTTACATCTTGTCAATGGCCCTAGCCTCATCCACTTCACACTTGAGCAAAAACTCTTTCTTCCTAAAAGAAGATGCATATTTCTCTAATTTTTTCCAAAACCCCAAGATTCACTTAAAGCTTTGTAATTTTTTTCATAATTAGCATACAGGAGAGCCTTAGCTTCTTTGTGATACTCTTGAAGATCTTCAATCCTTTCAAATTAAGCTACATTATTATCTAATTCCTGATCAAGAAGACACTTCAAGTACAAGTAAGCTTCCTTATCTTGATCTGAAACGTCAGCCCCGAGAAACTTTGACAGATCCTCCTCGGACAAAGTCATGTGACTAGACTTGAAAAGATCATTTCATCTTTTGAGTAGCTCGAAGTTGGTAGAGGAAAGTTGATCCATTTTGGTCATGAACTATAAAGAGTAAAGAAATTTCCAAACAACAACAGAATAAAGAGTTTGAACCAGTAATCAAAAGAAGACAAGCGCAGAGACAAGAAATAATCATTTTCATTAATAAAAGTTAGATTACAAATACATTAAAAGGAAATAAAAAAGATATGAAGACAAAAAGGAAAAATACTGATTACCAAGCAAGTCTATACCTTCTCCCTATTAATAGAAGTTTCAACTTGATTAGAGACAGTAATGGGTGGAGTGATTTTCTTGGAAGTGGTGGGGAGAGAAGACTCAGCAATTGTCTGCAGTTGGTCGGCAACAAAATCCATAACAAGGGTGGAATCCCCTGATCCCACATCATATTTAACTTACTCATCCACGTTTGGTAGGGAACCAGGGTCATGTCTGAGGAAGAGTTCAGACTCTTGAGGAGTACTAACCTCGATATGTGCATCCGACAAACCATCCTTGTAACACTTCTTCTTCATATATTTAATCTGGACAGAAGCTGCTGTGATAGCTTTCTCCCATCCCTTATTAAAAGAGGCTTCCCTAGCCTTCACCCTCTTGGGATTCTCAGCAACGAAGTTCTTCTCTAACTCAAAAACTTGTCTCTAAGCTGTAACAGCCTTATCCTTAACTCTTTTTTGAGCATCCTCAGCAGCCTTTATTTTGTTATCCCCAAATTTTTTCTCGTTTGCCAATGCTTATTGGGAGTAAAATAAGGATTTCTTCAGGAATTCAAAAGCCTCTTTTACGTCATTTGAAGAAGAGCAGAGTGCATCGTCCTTCTCCAACATCTGGTTGAAATTAACAAGGATTTGTAAAATAAAGGGGCCAAATTAATGTAAGAAATCAATAAAGAAATACAAGTATGGGAATAGCAGAGGCAGCACCCTATGATCTGGAAAAGCACCAGACTTTATTAATTGTCTGTCTAACCCATAACCTATGTCTATAGGAGAACCCGCGCCAACAACAGATAAATTGGCCAAGTTCTGTTAGGCAGCAGTAACAACAGTTCCTTCTGCAAGTATGTAGGAAGACCATTTCTTATACATTTAAGAAGGGACTCTTCACCCTTCTTAGCTGGGTCCTTCTTCCCAGCATCTTCTCTATTAGTGGACCAACCAGTAGCAGATTTGGTGGATCCAGGATCAGCAGCATCTACTATTATATTCGGGAATTTATTTTTTCCCACGGCAGTGGTAAGAGGAATGTCAAAGTCCAAGGACAAAGAAGGACTAGCAATACGTTCACCACTGCCTGGTGAAGTGGACACTGGGTCTTGGTCCATGTCAAGCAAAATGGTAGGAGCAACAGCAAAAGAACGGGCAACAAAGGAGGTGACAGAACTCCTGTATTTCAGCAAGTATGATGCCGACCTAGTATATTCCTCACCAATTTTCTAATAAACCCCCCGAAGAAACTTGAGCTCATTAAGCTTAATGTCACCTTCTTTGGGACACTTCCTCTTCCTATCAATTGCAAGAAAACAAACTACTAGTGATTAATTAACTTTCCAACAGAAAAATGTTAATAAAGTCACATAAGAATTTAAAACAACCTATACCATGACCCTCCTGAGGGCATTTTCGCCCATTATACATTTTCCCCCTGTTAGGGGTACATATTGCCAATTTTTTGCAATCACTCCATGATCGAAATAATCCCTATTGGAGTCAGGAAGGTTAATAACTAAAGCTCTATTTACAACCCCATTTTTTAAATAGTAAGTACTATCACTAATGATCCAGTTATAACAAAATATGATTTCAGGAATCCCTATATGGGCCCCATGGAGTTAATTGAGCATATGAACAACATTGATAACCCTCCAAGTATTGGGGGCTAATCTAGCAGGTATAATGTCAAAATATGGACAAAATTCTAAATAAAAACGATTTGGGGGGAAAGATAAAACTGCATTCAGCAACGAATAAGGAGGGGACTTAAGGATTCAGTAAGAACTAGAAGAAAGGAAGAACGATCGCACGAAAGCTCGAGAAATTACGATAAAAACTTAGAGGTTTTGAGGTGAGAGATGATCGGGTTTTATCGCCTTTTATAGATTGCCTCGAAAACCAAGGAACGTAATGATTAAAGCAAAACGATAATTGAAATTTTAGCAACTAAGAAGAAAAAAAAATATTTACCCTAAAATGATTCGTTACAAGTTTGGATATTTACAAAAATGACATCAATAAAGCTTATAATTTTACAAATGTGGGAAGTCATCAACCGACCAAGCATCAGAAATGTAGCCTGAGATACTACCAGAACTAAATTTTCCATACTTTTAAGAAAGCATCAATCATGGAACATTGGGGGCTTCTGTTGATACCAAAAATTACCTACTTACGTGGACCAATTAGTAATAGACACGTGTCATCCACTGAGGCAATAATCCTAGTCAGCAAGGCATAACCACCGATCAAGGCCTGGAATAACAACCATTATACTGGGATACCGACTAACTCCAGGATTCCTGACCAACAGTAGGGAGGCCGACAGCCAAAAACATTATAAACCTTTTGTACTGATGTAAATTCCTAATTAATTAGGCATTCTATCATTTAACATTCCATCTCTTAGTCTTCCTACTGGGATATAAATACGTTGTAATACCTTCATCAAGGAGAAGTGAATTAAGGAGAAATACCAGGCAATAAGAAGCACAGTGGATGTAGTCTTTTCTTCATAGGCCGAACCACTTTAAAAACCTATTTATCTCTTTCTTTTACTTATAAATATTATTTGTCATTAATTATTTAGACCTAGTCTACTTTTTTACATCAACACTTATCAAGTCCCCCATTTGATCTTCTGAATTTTAAATGGACTCTTTCAACGGCTGGTCCTTTTTTGTCTCCTTGGCCTTCTCGATCTTCTCGACATTATCGTCCCATCTATGACTCTCAACTAAACTCTCCCCATACCTGAAAGTGTGCTCGGACCTAAACGATCCTCTCTCACGTTTCCTGGATCTCGCTGAGCAGGAGACTAACCTAATTTCTGACATTTAGGATATTTTCATGCTCTCTCCGCACAGATGTCCTCATTCTACTATTAAATTTTGGCCTAGAAGATCAAAGTCACCCCCCTGTATAACCTTTCTAGAAAACTGGATCAGTCGATAATGTAGGAGTCATTATCCCCAATCTGTCAAATGATGGAGATTATCCCTAGCTTGTATGACCAATCTCCTCCCAGACCTACTCCTCTCTTTAAAAGATCCCAAATACAATCACCCAGGATTCCACAAAGCTCATTCTCGAAGTACATGTCTCATATCCTATTGTGGGAATGGAGGTGCATTTATTTTATTCAATCTGAATTTTCCCAACAATAGGTGTTACTAGATTTAACTTCGATCGGTTGTGTCCAACTAGGAAACTCTGAGTCAGTTGTTTCACATTTTCATGCATGGTCTCCTAGGCATTGGCCAATATCTTCAACTCTACTACTTGAAAATCGCCGAAACCAACAGGCGTGGACGTTAGCAATCCTTCTTCAACTATACTAATTTTTGTATTTTTAAACATTTTTATCAGAATCCAAGAAGAAAAATAGAGTATCGTAATACTAAGTAAATTGATTAATTGGGAATGCAGAATAAGAGAGATCTAGGTAGATATCTATGAAATTTCTAAGAATTAAACCAAAAATTATTTAGAGACAAATTTATCCCTTTTAAGCTAGGATGGGTTGATTCACAATTCAAAGGATTACTGAAATTGGGTATCATTTAGCCCTAGCAATAAAAAAATGTTAAAAAATATAGGACATACCATTTTAGGGACGATGACAAACTATTAACACTAGAAATTGATATATGGTTTATCTTACCTAAATATACTAATAAATAGTAAATAAATAGATAACAAACTAAAATACAGAGTACTAACATAAGAAATAACTATAGAGTAAAGAGAGATAAGAATAAGTACCAGATTTATGTGGTTTGTCCCAATTTTGGTGCCTATGTTCACAGGTGCTAGTGATTCTGTTGATTTACTGGGCAAATGCCTTTAAAGATTACAGGATGCAAGGTCTTAATTTCTTTATACATTTGGTTAGCATAACAGTAAAGTAAAGACTTGTGAGATACTCACATGTGGTGAGTGTGTGCTATTTATAGGCTATTAGAGGATAGAGAAGAGAGTAGGACGCGTGGCTCACCTTTATAGGTAAGGCGAGTTAATGATTGACATTTATAGTGAGAGAATAATTACAATTTAGTTGTTGGCACATGGGGGAGAATATTTGCATATCTTCTCCATGTTCATATGTATCAAATTATTGATGTCATCCAGTTACGAAGTACATGCCTTCTTTAATGATGTTAGCTAATAATTCCAATTTACTAGATTAAGTCATTCTATTAACCTACGTTGAGCTGACCACCTGAGCATATGACCTACCTATTTACCATAGACGACCACATTTCCAACGTGTCATTAAGCCCACATGTCATCTTCTAACTATTTCACAGGTCCTTCCATATTTATGGTATAGCAATAACATCTTATGAAGACTCACGAAAATGAACCATGTCAACCCTTATTTGTCATCTCACATCTTAATTCCCACTAATATTTCCCATATTTGAAAAATTATGTATTTACATATGCATGGTTGATAATTACACTAATGGGATGTTAATTTACATGAACTAGTGATATGAGTTGTTGCTTCATTAGATAACTTTTTAAGAAAGTAAAGGATACCAATGCACATGATAGCTACTACTTTTTCAAAATGTGTTATAAAAAAAATTAGAGATTCACACTCTTGAGTTGACAATAACGAAAAGTTGTAATTGTGTCATACGTCCTTAATCAAATGTCGTAATAAGAATATGTTCTAAAACACATTCCCTTCACCTAACTGATATCTCAGTACTGTGAAAATATTTTTACCAAAATGATATATTTTTTGAAACATTGGGATAATTTGTGATTGTTGAACATCCTCATAGGGAAGTGATTGAAATGAGTTATTAAATAAGTGAATGTGAAGTCTTAAAAAATTATGTTTTGAGTACAAAACTTAGCATGATCCTCACTATCTGTGAGCAAGAGTGGGGACATTTTACCTTGTCGAGTTATCACCGAGAATAGTTGATAATTCCTAGTTAGAATGGATCACTTATTAATCCAAGTGGAAAAAATAAAAATTAGTTACATCTTAGTGGTAATGTAATACCCCGTACTTTTGGCTATATTTATTTTTGGGATTAATTAATTAAATGTTAATCCGGGTTATAAATACTAATGTGATACGAATTGGTATTTGATTATGTGCATATATGATTATATATGTATCTGGTACTATAAAATTTGTCGTGGGATTTATATACGGCATTTTAGAAATTTTGTTGAGACGCGTGGGACCGCCGCGTCACGGTATATTATTTTATTATTAAAAGTAAATTTAAAATCTATAATCCGTATGGTCGTTTTGAGTGCGCCAACGCGTCCGGAAGGGTCGAGATAGTCAGAAAACACTAGCCGGGGGTATAGTTTGGGTCCCGGGATATTTTTAGGCCATACCGGTAACTTAAAGGGTATTTTAGTAATTTGGTATTTTTGGGTAATTAAAAGTGACGAAAATTGAGAATTGTAATCTGATAAGGATTGACCCCAACCAACCCTTATTAACCCAACAAGCTACGGAGGTTTATTGAAATTAGGTTTCATAAGTTTCCCCAAAAGCAAACCCTAGCCACCATAGCCTTTTGGAGAAGAAAGCTTGGAGAAGGAGAGAGAGAGAGAGATTCTGCAGAAATTCTACACCGAATCCACACCAAATTCAGAAATCAAACCAAGGCAAGTGACTTTATTTCCATTTAATTACTGAGAATGTCTTTTCCATGTTAGAAATTGAAGAATCTTAGTTGTTCTTGAAAGATTAAAAGAAAACCCATGAAATTTGAAGTGTTATTGAATGTTGGGATAGGTTTGCATGTAGAAACATTGTTGGGAGATTTAATTTCGGATATTTCATATCTAGGTGATGTATAAACGAATTAAAATCTGGGAATTTATGATGAGAAAAAGTTAGGGTTTATGTTCTTGAAGAAAATTGGGAATTAGTGTGGAAATTGTGATTTAATGATGTTTAGATGATATCAAACCCTTTAATGATGTTAGTATAACCCCTTAACATGTTTGAGGATGTTTAGAGAACTCAATATATTGTGGGAACGAATTTTAGAAGAGGTTTGAGGAGTAAATATGGTGAAAAACGATTTTTGGGAAATTCTGGGCCGAAACTGGCATCTCGTTAGAAGCAACCCCCAGGTCGTTCGAACGAGCTCGTTCGAACGAGCTTCTAACGAGTTGACCAGTCGTTATTAACGAGTAGGATTTTCGTTCGATATCTCGTTCGAACGAGATATCGTTAGAAGGGTCAGTTCGTTCGAACGAACTGGGATCTCGTTCGAACAGCCTCGTTCGAACGAGACTTCTAACGACCTGACAGTCCAAACTCGTTCGAAGCCTCGTTCAAACGAGACTTCTAACGAGTTGACAGTTTGACCCTTTTTGGACTGTTTTGACTTTTGGAGTTCCGGGAGATGGTTCAAGGGTAGAGTTAGCATCCCTTTGATGATATAGTGACTTATTTGGGACTTTTGGGTTGTTGGGATGAGTAAATCATATACGAGAGTTATATTCAATGAATCATTTGGGTTGAGACGTGAGTGTCTACTACGATGTGAGGATGAATTATAGCGCGTATAATTATGAACCGGAATAAAATAAGTTGTGATAATTAGTTAGTACGAGAGTGCAATATGTACTACGAATATAATACGGTATTACTAAGAAGTGTGTTTACTTAGTATTGATATATGGATTGTATGTATGACATACCTACCATACTTGCTATCACGGGAGGTTTCGTTCGCTTAGGACCCTCTAATCCTTGTGTGCCTACGGGGGGGATATAGACTGGTACCTTGATGAACATAGGTCATTGAAAGACTTATTGTGATATTAATAAGTCCGCTGACCATGGGAGCGTAGGTATGTGCGTGACCCATGTGATGGTGACTGTGTTCGCCTCCATTATTTGTGATGTTGTTATCGGTAAACTATTCCTGAGAGATTCGGAATATGTGATCCTTATGTACGTGATGTACCGGGATGGATAGCAGAGTATGTGTGCACTACAGCTTAGATTGCGGGGTGCTTGTATTGTATATTTATGAGATGAATAATATACGTTATATTAATGGGAATCCTCATGTTAATGTTGTAAAAATATTACGGTATTGTTTCGAGTTATATAATGAGTTAGCTGATAGTTATATCAATGGTATGCGTAGTAACTGAGTTTACGTTAAACCTCTATTAAATTACGAGCGTTGTTATGTTAAATTAACCGAGTAAATGGGTAGAACCTTTGGTTGTCTAGCTAGTTTACGTTGTCTCTTAGCTAGTGGGAAGGGTAGTTATGGATGGGTACTTACGTTAGGAGTGCACAGTTAGACGAGAGGTGAGAATATCATGCGAGTGTACGTCCTAACATGTATTTTGCATTTAATGTTTTAAATGTTTTTAAAGCACTTGCAGGTTTTTAAAATATAACACATTCGGGCTCTGACCCGTTTGCTTCTTCAAATCTCTTTTTCTTGTAAAACCATTTTAGGTGCCCAGCCACAAGGACACCAAGCATAGGTACTCATTCAGGTGACGAGCTGTAGCTGTTTGTGGAAGCTACAGGGATTTGCTCATAGACGCTTCTATCTTTTGGATTCCAGAGTCACGATCTATCTATCAGTTGTAGGGCATGTTGCCCATTCCTATTTAGAGCATCTTTTACATTTCAGTTTTCAGACTTTAGCATGTAGTATTTCAGGTTCAGTTATTTATTTCTGTATGGGATTGTAGTGAGGGGTTTCCTCCAGACTTTATTTACTCTATTGTGATGGTTATTCATTTCTTTTCAGTATGGTGAATGGTGTTATTTATTTCTTCATTACTTTTGTTGCATGTTAATCAGATTTAATAAAATTTGGCACTTACTTTTTAAATACTAGGTGGTTAGTAATCTTTAAAATGTTTTCGACAGTGATGCTATTAACTGAGCCAACTTGGCATTTTGAATTAATTTTATAAAGGAGTAGCTACCCGGTGTTTAATTAGTCAGGGTGTCACAGGTAATTTACCCATAAGCGTATGTGTATCAATCAAGGACGAAACTTATGGCTCATAATTTAGTGGGTGCATACCATATAGGTTATGATTGTTCGTGTCATCTTGTTTTTGTATAAATTGATAGTCTTTTTTTTCATAATACTTTGATGTTTATTCCATAACCTAAATGCTTTGGTATTTTGTTAAGGGTATTTATGCATCATTTAGGTGTTACAATCGATATTAGTAAGGTTATACATTGTTGTGCGGTAACACATCAATTTCAACATGTGCAATGGATCCCAATTATTGGTGATAGTTTGTATAATTACATTCATGATAGAGTTACGCACTAACAAGTCATTCAACAACATATTTCCAAATATATTTCAATGTCCAACCTTAATGTTGAGCATTACGAGTGAGAGCATTTTTTCTTATGCGGAGTATGGGACCATAGGGGATTAAATAAATTTTAACCCGTTTTAAGATTGATATTATTTGTTTATTTGTTTCTTATATATTCTATTTGGATTGGTAGTTGTTCTCTACACATATTATTTAAGGGTCACCGGGATTTTGAATGAATCAAATCATAAAAATTATTTACCTTGGCACTAGAATATTGACCAAGATATGGCATTGATGTCTTTCTCCATTTTGTAAGAAAGTTGAGACATTTATATCTTTGACACCTAAATGGAGACAAAGGTCTATACTTAAGAAATTTATTTTACATGTCACCACCATTAGACATAAAAAGATAATTTATACATAGCTCAATCATAAAGCATCTCCAAACTCTATCTAACTTGTATTTTTCCAGATGAATGTTGAGAGATTGATTAGGGTGATACTTAAGTTAAGATCTTGATAAAAAAAAAATAACATTAGATTATACGTCGTTTCTTATATTCTTTTATAATAATGAACTACCATGTCCATGGGTTAATTCCATAAGATACATTTAATACTATATGTGTAATGACCCCATTTTGTATATACTCATATATGGTTTGTTTTTGAAATTGCGTCTCATTTATTATCTGATAAATGTTGTATTATTACAAATAGAATATTTTGGATTCTTAATTTGACAAAGCTTTTTTTATTTTTGAAGAATCAACTGTAAAATGGGTCAAATTGAAGTGTTATGGAACATCCTAAGCTAAATGGTAAGTTTTAGGGTAGAAAATGTAATTTTATGAAACTTTAGGGACATGGTTTTAATAAAGAAAGTTTCAGTGACCAAAATGAAAAATAAAAAGGGGCCTTTTTGTAAATAAAATATTTTCAGGGACCTATAAGAAATATTGAAAATATATGGTGTGAAATTATCAAAATGCCCTTAAGGTGCAAAATGACCCTTATACCCCAAATACCTTTCCACCTCGTGCTTGGTTTTGACACCTCCACCGTACACGTGTTGTCATTAGAGGAAAATCCAAAACACGTGTCATCATTAGAGGAGAAGAGAAAACACGTGTTGTAGTCTAGTGAAATAAGACTTCAAAACGCCTCTATTACGCAACACGTCAACGCTGACTTGCCATTGTAAAATCTTGGTCAGCATGGACACGTGTCAACGCTGTGATATCTTTGGAAAACTATAAATAGGGCTTTGGGGATCATTTGAAACTCACACTAAATTCCTTGAGAATTATAGAGAGAAGTAGTGACAGAAAGTGTTGAAACGTTTAAGAATAAGTTCTTAGGGATATTCATCTTAAGGTAATCTTAATGTTATAATGCATCTTTATAATTTTAAGTTATTGTTTTATAGCTTTACTTAGTAGTTATGCTGGTAAAATACACTATATGATTCACTAATCAAAACTTAAAATTTAGAACAAATCCAAGTTAATTTTATAAACTTGTTTGAAATTAAATGATTTTAAAAAAAATATTATTTTTAAAGAAATTGCTCGTTATTATGGAATCCCATTTAAGTAATTCCAAAGTCAGGCCCGGTGAAGTTCTGTCTAGATGAGATGGTATTTAAGTGGTGCCCCTGTGACCCTCCATCTCTACTGGTAATGAATCCGAAAATGTTCTGTCTAGATGAGATGGTATTTAAGTAGTGCCCCTGTGACCCTCCATCTCTACTGGGAACCGACTGATGAGGAAGGACTATGACTTGAATTTTTCAATTACGATCAATGAGTTTTAAAAGTTGACAAATGGGGATTCAGTAATCCTTTAAAAGAAGAAGTTCTTATTAAAGTATACCTTAGAATGTGTACTTAAATCTTTATCAGATTAACGTATGATCGAAGACTCAATACCAGTAAATTTGACCTCCATTTTAGGTGTGTACTCTGACATTCCTTGTGTATTTTGATTATATGATATTATGCAAACTATATATATTTTGTGAACTGCATTTATTCTCAAAATTCATGTGATACCGATGATTGATTCATTTATGATATGTTTATATTTGTGCATATAAACATACCGATTAAAATGATTATTGAAAAGGATATTGAATATTGAAAATATGATTCGGCCTAAGGGACCTCTTTACTGACTGACCTTCCCAGCTAGGTTATTGTTGGTGTGCCCTAACTAAGGTGTTGTGATGAACTAGTTTGATTGACCCTCAACTATCGAGGAATAATACGGTAGAAGAATACGGTATTAGAGTGTACTTGGCCATAAAAATAATATGATTAAAAGAAAAATATATCAAATTTGATTTGTTGCATTCGTCTTATTCTGAGTTATCCAATTCTAACAGATATACTTTCATTTCAAAATATATATATATTTACTGCAAGTTCCTCTCTTTTGACTTGAATAGGTATCTATTTTCTAAAAATCCTGGAATGTCTGGAGATTGAACTTCATTCGTCTTTTAGCTGATGTTGTATAAATAACAATTTTCAGGAAACGTTTAGGCTCACCGACAAAACGAAAAGGGACTATATTGAAGATTTAGCTTTTAGAGCTCTTTTTGTAAAATGTTTATTTAGACCATGCTTGGATCTCTTGTAATAAGTTTAAAAAAAATTCTTTAGTTGTAACTCGTTGTTACTTTTAATATATATGAAGTTTCTTTTAGAAATCTCTGATGACGTAATTCCATTACTTTCAGTATTTTACGATTCATAACCATGTGATCATATTTCCTTTGCATTTATTTAAGGAAACAATTAAATCGGAATATTTTTTTGCCCTGGTGGCGTGTCAAGACACTCGTTACCTACTATTTTGGATCGGGGTCATGACAGAGGTGGTATCAGAGCATAGGTTATGAACCCGTAGACTACTGAACATAAGTTTTGAACGTTATAGATTTTAAGTTTCCGTACATAGGAAAGACGATTAAATATCCGACTTATATGATAACCCTCCACATGTCTTACACTATATATATATAATTATTTATATATCATTGTTCTTCTAAATTGCAATCTTGGGCTAGTATAATACATCTTACGTTTGCCCATGACTGTAGAAAATGACCAAGACAAGATCAACTCCAGGAACTAGTGGTTTGAGTATGGAAGGACTGGAAGGTGCATACAAGGCAATTAAAAGTCTAGCAAGAATTACGGAGCATCAGGCGAATAATGATGCACCAAGGAATCTCGAACTAAGTAGTTGTACTATTGAACAGTTCAAGAAGTTGAATCCGTCGTCTTTTAAAGGTACTCCTAACCCCACTGAAAAAGAAAATTGGGTAATGCGAATGGAAAAGATGTTCGATGTTCTTAAGTGTACAGATGAACGACGGGTTTCATTTGGAACATTCATTTTAGAAGTTGAAGCCGAACATTGGTGGAAAATGACTAAGAGAATAGAGGGGGAAAGGAATAATCCCATAGATTGGAATGACTTGTTAGTGATATTCTATGAGAAATACTTTCCCAAAATGGTGCAAGACCAAAAAGCAGTTGACTTCATGAGTCTGGTTCAAGGAAATATGATAGTTAGTCAATACGAGGCAAAGTTTACTGAGTTATCCCGTTTTGTACCTCATGTTGTGATAACCGATGTTTTAATAGCCAAGAAATTTGAACTTGGGTTAAGGTTGAATATTCGTAGCCGAATTTCCATCCTGAAGTTGACATCATATAATGATGTGGTGGCTAGGGCAAAAATAGCTGAGAAGGATAGTGAAGAATATAATCAGGTTAGAGAGGGGAAGAGGAGGTTTGGAGAACAAAGAGGAAGGAACCCCAATAACAAACCCTTTAGGAATATACCTAATATAGGACAACCTTTAGTAAATAAACCCTTTAATGTTAATAAATGCCAACGCTGTGGTAATATTCATAGAGGGCGACCATGTTATTTGGAGATGGAAAGTTGCTTTGGGTGTGGCCAAAAGGGACATAAAATGAGAGAGTGTCCTAACAAAGGGAAGACGACAACAAACACTTCTAATGACAATAAGGATCAGGGAAGACAGGGTAGAGTTTTTCAAAGGCTTCTAATGCAGTAGTGTCAGGTACACTTTCTGTATGTGCACAACCTTTTTAAGTTTTAATAGATCCTGGTTCTACCCATTCATTTGTGTCTGTACATTTTGTTAATCGCTTTCCTAATATTCCTGAACCCTTGAATCATAGCATACACATTTCTACTCATTCAGGTGAGTTATTGATGGGAACATTAGTGTATGAGTCATGCCCTATAGATGTCAGTAGTCATAAATTATTCGCTGATTTGATAGTTTTAGACATAAGAGATTTTGAAGTCATTTTGGGGATGGATTGGTTAGCATCATATCATACTGGGGTTGATTGTTTTGAGAAGAGAGTTATTTTCCAAATTCCTAACCAACCAGAATTCAATTTTGAAGGAACTAGCATATTATCTCCATGTGTATTATCTCTGCAATGAAAGCTTGTAGTTATCTTAAGAAGGGATGTCAAGGATTCCTTACCAGTGTTATTGATTTGCAAACAAAAGAGCCTATTTTAGAAGATATTGCTATAGCTTTTTCCAGATGATTTGCCCAGTCTACCTCCTAGTAGAGAAGTAGAATTTACCATTAACCTTGTTCCTGGAACTACACCAATCTCAAAACCACCATATCGCATGGCATCTTTAGAATTAAGGGAATTAAAGGTTCAATTACAAGATCTGTTAGACAATGGTTTTATTAGACCTAGTATATCCCCTTGGGGTGCTCCAGTGTTATTTGTTAAAAAGAAGGATGGGACGATGAGGTTATGTATAGATTATCGTCAACTAAATAAGGTGACCATTAAGAATAAATACCCCTTACCTCGTATAGATGATTTGTTTAACCAACTGCAAGGTGCGCAAGTATTTTCTAAGATTGACCTTAAGTTAGGCTATCACCAATTGAAGATTAAGGAAGAGGATATTTCGAAATCAGCTTTTCGTACTAGATATGGTCACTATGAATTTCTTGTGATGCCATTTGGATTAACTAATGCACCAGACACTTTTATGGATATGATTAATAGAGTGTTTAGGAAATATCTGGATTAGTGTGTGGTTGTTTTCATTGATGACATCCTTATTTATTCCAAAGGTATTGAAGAACACGAGAAGCATTTAGAGATAGTATTACAAATCCTTAGGAAAGAGAAATTATATGAAAAATTAAAGAAGTGTGAATTTTGGCTACCTAGTGTTTCTTTTCTAGGACATGTCATATCCAAGGAGGGAGTGTCAGTTGATCCTCAAAATATCGAGGCTATACTAGATTGGCTAAGATGAACTAATGTAACGGAGATTCGTAGTTTCCTAAGATTAGCGGGTTATTATCAAAGATTTGTTGAAGGATTTTCTAGTATTTCCAAACCTCTGTCTAGGTTAACACAAAAGATGGTGAAATATGAATGGTCTGAGGAAGTTGAGAATAATTTTCGAGAACTTAAGAATCGATTAGTAACTGCCCCAATTTTAACTATTCCTTTCGGTACAGGAGGATTTGTGATTTATAGTGATGCTTATAAAAATGGTTTTGGATGTGTGCTAATGCAAAATGGAAAAGTAGTAGGTTATGCCTCGAGACAGTTAAAACCACATGAGCAAAATTATCCAACCTATGACTTAGAATTAGCAGCGGTAGTTTTTGCTCTTAAGATTTGAAGACATTATTTGTATGGTGAGACTTGTGAGATTTATACCAATCATAAGAGTTTGAAATATATATTTACTAAAAAAGAATTGAACATGAGACAAAGTAAGTGGTTAGAATTGATGAAGGATGGAGGATTATGATGTAAATATTCACTATCACCCGGGGAAAGCTAATGTAGTAGCCGACACTTTAAGTAGAAAGTCTACACTAAATTTAAGATGTCTTATTACCATCCAGAAAGCTCTATTGAAAGTTTTGAGAAGTATGGAAATAGATGTACGTATTTATAGCAAAGGAGGAATAATCGCAAACTTACAAATACAACCCACGTTGATGGAAAGAATTAAAGTTGCACAAGTAAATGACCCACAACTGAAGAAGATTAAAGAATAGGTTATCGAAGGGAAGGGAATCGAATTTGCGATAAGAGATGATATATTAAGGTTTGTAAATAGAGTGTGTATATCGGGTGATGCCCAACTAAAGAGGCAGATTTTGGAGGAAGGCCATTACTCAAGATTCATAGTTTATCCCGGAAATACCAAGATGTATAGAGATCTCCGAGAAGTGTTTTGGTGGAATAACATGAAAATGGAGATAAAAGAGTTTGTATCTCAGTGTTTGATCTGTCAACAAGTAAAAGTTTATCATCAGAAACCATCAGGATTATTATAACATTTACATATCCCTGAGTGGAAATGGGAACATATTACCATGGATTTTGTGACAGGGATACCAAGGAGTTCCAATGGTAATGATTCCATTTGGGTAATTATTGATAGCTTAACTAAATATGCTCATTTTCTTGCCATTAAGATTACCTATTCCTTAGAAAAGTTAGCTAAATTGTATATACGGGAAATTATTAAGCTTCATGGAACCCCAGTTTCAATTGTTTCTGATCGTGACCCTAGATTCGTGTCTCGCTTTTGGAAAAGCCTACAAGTAGCCATGGGAACAAAATTTAATTTCAGCAACTCTTTTCATCCTCAAACAGACAGACAATCTGAGATAACCATCCAAACCTTATAGGATATGCTTAGGGCATGTGTACTTGATTTGAACGGGAATTGGGACGATCATTTACCATTAGTGGAATTTGCATATAATAATAGCTATCAAGCAAGTATTCAAATGGATCCATATGAGGCACTATATGATAGAAGGTGTCGTTCTCCTGCACGTTGGGAAGAAGTTGGAGAAAGAAAGTTATTAGGACCAGAATTAATTCAGATAACAACAGAGAAAGTGAAATTGATACAAGACTGACTTTAAATCGCTCAAAGCCATCAAAAGAGTTATGTTGATAATCGGCACCAACCATTAGAATTCCAAAGAGGAGACTATGTTTTCTTATGAGTATCACCGACAAAGGGAGTAATCTGATTTGGGCAGAAAGGACAGTTGAGTCCAAGATACATAGGACCTTTTGAAATCCTTGAAAGGATAGGTGTCGTTGCGTATCAAATAGCCCTACCCCTAAACTCTCTAGGGTGCATAATGTGTTTCATGTTTCAATGATGAAAAAATACATCCCTGATCCAACACATATCTTAAGTCACGAACCTCTTCAAGTTAAACAAGATTTGACATACATTGAGCATCCAGTGGAAATCTTAGACAATAAAGATCAAATATTAAGAACCAAGGTTATTCCACTAGTCAAAGTATTATGGCGGAATCATTCTGTTGAAGAAGAAAAATGGGAGAGGGAAGATGAATAAATTAGCGATATCCATACCTTTTTGGAAATTAATGTAAGTAAAGTTTGGGGACCAAACTTTTTATAAGGAGGGTAGGATGTAATGACCCCATTTTTATATACTCATATATGTTTTTTTTTGAAATTATGTCTCATTTATTATCTGATAAATGTTGTATTATTACAAATAGGATATTCTGGATTCTTAATTTGACAAAGCTTTTTTTTATTTTTGAAGAATTAATTGCAAAATGGGTCAAATTGAAGAGTTATGGCACATCCTAAGCTAAGTGATAAGTTTTAGGGTAAAAAATATAATTTTATCAAACGTTAGGGACTTGGTTTTAATAAAGAAAGTTTCAGGGACCAAAATGAAAAATAAAAAGGGGCCTTTTTGTAAATAAAATATTTTCAGGGACCTATAAGAAATATTGAAAATATATGGTTTGAAATTACCAAAATGACCCTTATACCCTTAATACCTTTCCACCTCGTGCTTGGTTTTGACACCTCCACCGTACGCGTGTCGTCATTAGAGGAGAAGCCAAAACACGTGTCGTCGTTAGAGGAGAAGCTAAAACACGTGTCGTAGTCCAGTGAAATAAGACTGCAAGACGCCTCTGTTATGCGACACGTCAATGCTGACTCGCCATTATAAAAGCTTGGTCAGCATGGACACGTGTCAACGTCGTGATATCTTTGGAAAACTATAAATAGGGTCTTTGGGATCATTTGAAACTCACACCAAATTCCTTGAGAATTATAGAGAGAAGTAGTGAGAGAAAGCATGGAAACGTTTAAGAAGAAGTTCTTAGGGATATTCATCTTAAGGTAATCTTAATGTTACAATGCATCTTTATAATTTTAATTTATTGTTTTATAGCTTTACTTAGTAGTTATGCTGGTAAATTACAGTAAAGGATTCATTAATCAAAAATTAAAATTTAGAACAAATCCAAGTTGATTTTATAAACTTGTTTGAAATTATACGCTTTTAAAAAAATGATTCTTTTTAAAGAAATTGCTCGTTATTATGGAATCCCATTTAAGTAATTTCAAAGTCAGGCCTGGTGAAGTTCTGTCTAGATGAGATGGTATTTAAGTGGTGCCCCTGTGACCCTTCATCTGTACTGGGAATGAATCCGAAAATGTTCTGTCTAGATGAGTTGGTATTTAAGTGCTTCCTCTGTGACCCTCCATCTTTATTGGGAACCGACTGATGAGGAAGGACTATGAATTGAATTTTTCAATTACGATCAATGAGTTTTAAAAGTTGACAAATGGGGATTCAGTAATCCTTTAAAAGAAGAAGTTCTTATTAAAGTATAGTATAAACTGGACCTTAGAACGTGTACTTAAATCTTTATCAGATTAACGTGTGATCGAAACTTAATACCAGTAAATTTGACCTCCATTTTGGGTGAGTACTCTGACATTCCTTGTGTATTTTGATTATATGATATTATGCAAACTATATATATTTTGTGAACTGCTTTTATTCTCAAAATTCATGTGATACTGATGATTGACTCATTTGTGATATGTTTATATTTGTCCATGTAAACATACCGATTAAAATGATTATTGAAAAGGATATTGAATATTGAAAATATGATTCGGCCTAAGGAACCTCTTTACCGACTGACCTTTCCAGCTAGGTTATCGCTGGTGTGCCCTAAATAAGGCATTGTGACGAACTAGTTCGATTGACCCTCAACTACCCAAGAATAATACGATAGAAGAATAGGGTATTAGAGTGTACTTGGCCATCAAAATGATATGATTGAAAGAAAAAGATATCACATTTTATTTGTTGCATTCGTCTTATTCTGAGCTATCCAATTGTGATATATATACTTTAATTTCAAAATATATATCTATTTACTGTAAGTTCCTATCCATATATGTATATGCCTTCTCTTTTGACTTGAATAGGTATCTATTTTCTGAAAACCCTGGAATGTCTAGAGATTGAACCTCATTCGGCTTTTAGCTGATGTTGTATAAATAACCATTTTCAGGAAACGTTTAGGCTCACGGACGGAACGAAAAGGGACTATATTGAAGATTTAGCTTTTAGAGCTTTTTTTGTAAAAATGTTTATTTAGAGCATGTCTGGCTCTCTTATAATAAGTTTTAAAATTTCTCTTTACTTGTAACTCGTTTTTACTTTTAATATATATGAAGTTTCCTTTAGAAAGATCTGATGACGTAATTCCTTTACTTTCAGTATTTTACAATTCGTAACCATGTGTTCATATTTCCGTTACATTTATTTAAGGAAACAATTAAATCGGAATATTTATTGCCTTGGTATGATGTCAAGACATTCGTTCCCTACTACTATTTTGGGTCGGGGTCGTGACAATAAGTGTTAAACTGTAAAGATAAATGAATCCCTCATTCGTCGCTATGTGAGGCACTAAAATCATTTAAATGAGATTTATGCCTTTATCGGAATGTATTTTACATCTTCATTTCACTTTCCATGCATGAACCAAATATTATATTTTAATTTATAATAGGATTCCACTGACTAACCAAAATAATAACGTGTACCAAACTAGGCCTAATGTCTATTGGAATGTGTAACACGCAGCGCATTCTGACAAGCGAGGTGGCCAATTGCCACCACCAAACTACGTCGGGCGTCACTAAATAAGTTATCATTCACACCATGTAACAGAAATATGAGACATTAAATTTTTTTTCTACAAGATATAATCAAATTTATCCAACAAATATAACCATTATGTAAATTAAAAATCCATATCCATGCTATCTCCATAATAAATACAACTCTAAATAAATAAATAAAACCCAAATGAAATAACCCAACTATAAATATATGACTGAAATCATAAATAAGTGTGGAATCAATTGGCCCATCAAATCCATAAATGAAAGTCTCATAATAAAAGCAACAGAAAGGATCTAAACTAGTAAAGAAAGTAAAATAAATCTCTAGATACACTCCCAAAAATATCTCCAATCACTCCTGTGAAGCTACTCCAGTAATATACCTGAAATGTTAGTCAACAAAATGGGTCAGAGCCCTCCGTAAGAATACTAGCTACTCCTCCCAATTAGGGTCCATAAACCCAGACAATAGTATTATACATGAAGAATATAACAATAGAGTATTTTAAATTAAACTAGATATATATTAACATGCGAGTAGAAATAAACTACTATCATCTATCCACATAACTAAGCGACCCTTATTGTTTAAGCTCAATTGTTCCATTTCAACTATAATTTAAACATTAGCTCTTATCCTTACTGAATTTAATTATCCAATTATTTTTATTTGTGCGACACCACTAAGGCCAGTCAACCTTTATTGATTCTGCACACACACTCTTGACGTGCTTAAAGTTCTACACATCACACCCATTCCCCTCACTATAGCCAATCAAACCGATTTATGTCAGCTCTACACATACTCGTGAGGTTCTACGCATGACACATCACTATAGCCAGTCGACCCGACATTTGTGATCCTGCACATACTCGTGATGCCAAAACACACCCACGTCACTATAGCCAGTTAACCCAATTATTGTTAGCTCTGCATATACTCGCGACGCAAATTTATTTTAATACCCGTTTATTATCTCATGCATTAATTATCAGTTTTCTTAAATTCTCATTATTTTCTATTGGCCCCACCCTTTTCTCGATCATAAATTCCTCAAACTATACTTAGTCCCCTACCTAGAGGTCCTCAAAATGCAAGTGTATCGTAGCCTATTATATAGGAAGAATACCTACCAATAATTACTACCAAGCCTCCCACCTAGGCTCACAATCTAATGGTAACGACATACAATCCATCCGCACAAACCCACATTATCTAGTCTCATACCTAGAATGCGTTACCAACAACTAAGATAATCTAAAACACACATACTGATGAATTGATAAATTTGAACTGATGAACTGATAAAAATCCCTAGCTAAAGACAGGAACAAACAACAATCAGACTCGGAATAACTAATCATCAAAAGGAATCAAAGATAAGCAATGTGAAAGATAAAACAGACTCACAACCTACGAGACCTAGAACCATGCTCTGATACTATCTGTAACACCCCGCGCATTCTGGAAAGCGAGGTGGTCAGCCGTCACTGCCCAACTACATCGGACGTCACTAAATATGTCAACATATTACTAAATATGAGACATTAATTTTTTTTCACAAGATATAATCAAATTCATCCAAAAAATATAACCATCCATGCAAATTAAAATTCCACCACCATGATAACTCCAAATAAATATAAAACCTAAATAAAATAATCCAACTATAAATATTTGACTGAACTCATAAATAACCGTGGAACCGATTGACTCACCAAATTCATACATAAAAGTCTCATAATAAAAGCGACGAAAAGGAAAGTAAATCTAAGCTACTTAAGCAAGTAAAATAAATCTCCAACTGCACTCCCAAAAATATTTCCAATCACTCTTGTGCATCTATTCCAACACTATACCTGAAATGTTAGTGAACGCACTGGATCAGAGCCCAGTGCATGAATACAAGTTACTCCCCTCAATTAGGGTCTATAACTCAAACAATAGTATTATACATGATGATCATCACAATAGATTATTTTAAATTACAAAAGATATATATTAACATGCCACTAAAAATAAACTACTACCATCTAACCACATAACTGTAACAACCCTCGATTCTGGGAGTCTCATTTTATACTAATTTTACCGCATAAGGTAATTATATAAAATGTGGGGACTGGAGTAAATATTAATTTAATGAATTGAAAGTTAATATTTACTAGATTGATGCATATTTACTGTATGTGAAAGTAAATAACATCAGGTTGCATGTCTGTAGTGTCATGTATTTTAAATGGCCTTTTAGTTTAAATGATTTTGGAACTCGAAATAATTTATAAAATTTCCGGATGCCAGTTTAGAGGGTGTAGTTAGTCTCGGAAGGTGCGAGACAGTCAAACTAAGTGCCATATTGTATTTTTGTGTTTCGGGCACTTTTACCTGGTTTTAGCTTATATGCGTATTTGCGAGTCATTTTAATGTGGTATTAACCACTTAAGTTGGGAGAATTATGTTAAGACACGATTTTTGGTCTTGCCCCTTATTTCATTCCCTCATTTTATGTCTTAAAACATAGAGAGAAAAGAAGAGAAATGGAGAAATGAGAGAAAGATTGAAGATGGAGGATTTGGGATTGCTTCTTCTCCAAATAAATTTGAGATATCAACCCTAAGGCAAGTTTTCTACTTGCTAATATGTGATTTAAGATGCATAAATTGTATGATAGTTGTGTATTTACATTTATGGTTTAAATGTGGAAATTATGGGGATTAAGCCCTAATCTTAGTTTTGATGATGAAATTTTGGGTTATACTTGTTATTAACCATGTGGGGTGTTTTGGGGTAGACTATGGTTGTTGGTTGTGTGTAAGATGGAAGAGATTTGGGGTTTAGATAATTTAGGGTTCATAACCCTTCGTAGCCATTTTTGGCAAATAGCAGGACCGAATCGATTCGGTAAGGGGTAGCTTCCAGGTCTGCATAACCCGAATCGATTCGGGGTTAAGGCCGAATCGATTCGGTTAATTGCAGAAAGTTGGTTTAGTAGTTCGAACCGATTCGCTTTTTGGGCGAATCGATTCGTTTTCCTGCTGTTTTTGAGTTAATTTTATAACTCAATTCCAATTCTTTTCTTTAAAAATAGGGATTAGGAACCTTCTTGAATGAAGGAAACTTAAAGTCCTAGAGAGTGAGATGAGTTAGTTGTGTGCCCTACATTAGGAATGGGTTATGTGGGGACTTTTCCGGGGTTATGCCTATTGAAGTTAGGGCACTTTTCCTTCTAGTTGATTTGTATAAAAACTAGGAGATGTAGTGTCATGTCCGGGAGACTTTAGAAGCTTAATTAAGCTATACTAGTTTTGATGGTTTATATTACCACCCCAAAAGAATGTTGGGAGATTTTAAAAGTTCGATTGAGCTATGTTAACCTTGGTGGTTCATAATAACGCCATAAAGGTGAGTTTGGAGAATAAATTGAAAGTTATTTCATTCCTTCGAAAGCTGATAACCTTGGGGTTTTAAAATAACATCCTAAAATGATTGGAAGATGATGAAGAGTTTATTTACTCCTTTGAGGTTGTAGTGTTGATATAAGCTATAGTATGACTTTGGATAGTAAGTTAGATTATTTACAAAAGTAAATGGTAAGGGTTTCAGATAAAATGAAACGTATAAATGGAAATGGTATTGATATTAGTATATGATAATTTACTTAATCATGAAACCGATAAATAATGATTTACTTGATTTTGTTATGATAAATAAAATGGCTTAAACACACCTCTCTAAATGACATCATAAGGGAAGTCCGCACGTGAGGTGAAGCCCCCTGGATAATGAATGCAGGGTGGATATAGTCCTAGGCCATGGGAGCGCTTATTGTTGTATATTTTTCTGCGATGGGTAGGAGATTCTGGGTGTGGTCTTGACTACCCCGCAGGCTCATGGACGCTTCCCGATGTCTTGCGATATAGGTGCCCAGGTAGTCTAATGATAGGCCCTGGAAGATGATGGTCATTTAGGGGCGCGCACAGTGGGAAAACCCGGACGGGCGGTCTTAGAATTCGTTATATGTATATAAATATAACAGTTCATAATCAAGTGGGACTTGATGTATTTGTTATGCCATAAAGAGCATGATGGAGTGCCACAAAGAGCACATGTAAATGCCACAAAGAGCATTTGAAAATGATTATTTTCCTGATAAGGAAAGGATTTTTTTTACAAAAGGTAAAATTGAGATAAAATTTCCTTAAAGAGCAAAAGATTGTGATTATAAATATATACTTCCTGGTAAGGAAAAGATATATGAAATAATTGGCACATTTGATGAAGTTTTTAGTTTAATGCTTCTTATTTTTGTTCCTGCTTAGCTTATGTTTTAAATTGTATAGGTTGCTTCTTATTTCTCTTTCTTCACGATTTATCATACATAATTGTCATACTCTTTATTCATCTGGTAATCATATCGAACCGGGCCCTGACCTGGTTACATTTCTTGTTGCATATTCATCTTGTCTCTGCTCAGGTACTCCGCCGCAAGGATGCCTGATTTGAATTCCTATTCCGATGTTTTCGACGAGCCGTGATGCATTGCGGGTATTACGGGATACACTTGGTATAGACGTTTTCATTTTTATTCTAGTTAAGATCAAGTCTTTTATTCGGGCGAGAGGCACAAGCTTTTGTAAATGTCTAATGAAATGTAATAAGTAACTTATTGTACTTGTGTATATTTGGTGTATCAGTTTAGTGACCGGTTACATATCCGGTCTTTTTATCGTATTCTTGTTGTATCATTTATATATGTCTTGGGGGTTCCCTTATCTTTCAGGAATTGGGTTGTTTGTTTTCATTTATTTACTTTCAAATCAAAATTTTTGGCAACACGTTTTTTGAAATATTGGGTGGTTATCCTGGATACTCTATATTTTTATTATGATGCTGAGAATGATTCCATCCATGATTCCGTTATATTTGAGTATTGGGCTGGCCACCCCTTATTTTGGTGAGCGGGTTGTCACAGATGGTATCAGAGCATCAGGTTCTAGAGTCCTTAGGAATCTGTGTGGACGCCTTAAGTTTTTAGCGTTGCTCTTGATTTTATGTAAAGCCTTAGGATTATATCGTTGATTTCTCTTGTGAGATTTCGTTCTTCTACCATGAGGTAGAATCCATAAAATCTTTTGCGTATTCGTGTGAGAATAATAGGTCGATAGAAGAAGGGCGTTATGGGAAGGTTTGTGGAGAACTGTAAGTTGTGGTCGGGGATGAGGACCGCTTTAGAGGTCGCTCCCTTTTTGTAACACTTTCTTGTCTTGCTATTACGACTACAAATTTCAGTTGATGTAGTTTCCCAAGTACCGCTAGAAGTAGGAAGTGGTACTAAACTTGAGAATTCACGCGATGTTATATTGAAGTGGAGAAGTTCCTTGTAGTAGAATGGAGGAAAATCCTTCACCCATAGAAGAAGTGTTGAGGTGGTGAAAATGTGATCACTATATTCGTGGGTGCCAGAAGTTTGTCCTATAGAGAAGCCCGGAGGATACTTGCAATGGCGAGTTTCTCTGGGATAACTGGACTGAGGAGAAGGTGGATTCTCGAATGTTCACAAAATGTCCGGTTAAAGACCAATGGCGAACAAGGTGTTATACAGTTAGGGAGACGAGATCATGCACCATGAAGTGTTAGGCTCCAAAATAGGTGTTGTTAACACTTCTGATGGAGTAAGAATCGTGAAACCCCATTGGTGGACACCCACCTGGGGAGGTTTCATTTAAACTAAGGAAGAGGAGGCCAAGAACGTGTCCTCTTTTACTGAGAGAGTAAGAGGGACTGCATGGACAATCATTGGCAGCCAGAGTCGGAATAACGGCTATGATGTGGAGTATAGAACCACTCATCTTAAACTACGTTGAGTGGAGAGTGAGGGCAAGAGTAAAGTGCCTGGTTGGGGAGTTGGTGGAGATAATGTTGGTATGTGTAAGGCTCGAATATGGAATCTGAGAACCATTAGTATTGACCCGGAGTGCTTGGCAAATTGTGGAGGGAATTCTACCTTGTAGGTGGGTGGTGTATATTCCTTAGGATAAGATTTAGTAGTATTGTGTCTACGATAGACTCGGGTGTGTATATTGAGCTTGTAGTAGTATTTACGCTATTATAGAAGAGTAATGATATGACTTCCATGGTATGGAAGTTCTATCTTTTCTTCACTCGTTATGAAATGAGTGATGATATTTTAAATGTATATGTGTCATATATGTTACTTGGTTTGAGTGTTCCATTGTTTACTTGCATTGGGTGTAGATGCTATGACTTATCTCCATGACCAACAAAGTTAAGCAGTAATGCATAGGAGGGGTTCCTTATTTGGATTCCTCTTTTGCGGGACGCTCCACGCGTGAACCTTAATGACGTTGGGAGTGGAGAGATACCATATTTCCTTTCTCTTATTTCATGTATAGAATGTTAAGGTAAAGTCTAGAAGTAGAATCTTATTAGTAGAATTGTAAATTAGAATTGTACAGATCCCGATCATGTGTCTTAGACCGTCACATATTAATGACCGACGATGCGAGCAATTAGTGTAACGGGAGGGTTCCTTGTCTGGATTTCGCTTCGGCGAGACGTCCCAAGCATGAACCCGAGCGAATGTCGGAAGTTGAGTAAGATCTTGGGCACTAGGGATGTATTTGGTATTATATGCTTACGATTTAGGTAGGATATATATAGATAGACCTTAGGATTTTTAGGATGTAATACCTTGAGGGTAGGTGGTGTTGGTTTAGGAAAGCGTTAGGGAGTTGACCACGAATAAGTTGTCGGTTAACTCTATAAGAGATTAGATCCCTTAGGAACGAGATTATGGGGTCTCGAGAGGTTTGGTAGGTTCGGTCGAAGGAGATGAGACCTTTCTTAGAAATAATGTTACGTTGGTAACTTCATTTCCGGGGAGTTAATAAGGACGGGTGGATCCTCACTCCTGAGCCATGATTGTAAGCTCGAGAGTGAGTTTAATGAGTAAGTTTTGCCAAGATTGGGAAGTAATAATACTAGGGCATAAACTCACTGTTTATGTGTCGCACAAGCTTAAACTTGTGGAAAGTAATATTCCGTGCTTGAATTAAGATTCATCGTGGTAGTGATCACCTTAAATAGATAAGGCACTACTTCCTGGGCAGGAAATTTGGTCCTTCTCGTAAGCAACAAGTTGTTGCAATATGTTGTGGGAGGAATCGAGTTGGTGCTCGGAGTTCAGAAGAACTAGCGATTGGATATTTTTCTCATTCGCTAAGGAAATGCGATTGGGGTAATGGACGTGTCGAGTAGAGAACTCGTCAGAGATAATGGTAATGGCATGGAAGGCCAAGTAGAATGAGCATGAATAGGAAGACTCGGTAGTAAGAGCGTTTATGTCGGTGATTGACCATTTCACCTACTCGTGTAAAGAGAGTGGTAGTGGAACGAAGAAGGGTATTCATAGACGTCTGCATGGAACTACCGGCATCGAACTGGTCATGATCCCAAATTGAGAAAATTGTTGACCGTCGACCCAATCGTTGCTTTTCCGCCCATTATGGACGGACTACATGTAAAAGAGTACACCCCATTCTCGATGGGGGAATGGTATAACCGTAGGAGGTGCCTATTAAAATAGAGTGGTCCGAAACTAGATATTCGTGTCGAAGGTTTAGCAAAATTTTCCGCGAAGTAATGGGAACCATATGGAAATGGCGTATATCCTACCACCCTAAAGTGGATGGATGAAAGGGAGGAAATTGACTTATGTCGAAAGGCATATTACGAACGTGCGCCTTAGTATACATAGAATATGGGAGCAGTAATGGTATGGATGGATATTTTCGTGCAACCATTAGGTTTTGGAGTGGTCTTATGGATCATTTCCTAAGGCATGGTATCGTGAGTGGCCTAGCGTGGTCGGTTGAGTAATTCGTATACTCGTTGGATGGAACCAATGGGTAATATGTTCCTTGGACTTGGAGTGGTCTCGGAACATTTCTTTAGAGATTTGGCTTTTAAGCCATACGCCTTGATGAGATACGTCGATGCGGGGGATAGCTGAGTAGCGTTGGGGCTAAGCCACTTAGAGTCGGTATGGATGCCCCGAGGTGAGATGTAACATAATTCTGAAGATTTGGCTAATTATGCCGAGTCATGTGGGCATCGTGTTCCGCCGTAGGAAGCTAGAATCGATATTTAGTGAAGAGCGCCTTGTGTTACGAGAGAACAAATGATGATTGAATGAGATCGACAGGGTCGACCTTAGTCTGAGTCCATTTGGGACGTTGCAATAATGAGGAGTTTGTTTAGGATGGTAGAATCCTAGTTTAGAGTAGTATACCCTTATAAGATTTGGGTATGCCCGAATTTTGGGGGCAAAATTCCCTCTTAAGGGGGGGAGTATATAATAACCCTCGATTCTGGGAGGCTCATTTTATACTAATTTTACCGCATAAGGTAATTATATAAAATGTGGGGACTGGAGTAAATATTAATTTAATGAATTGAAAGTTAATATTTACTAGATTGATGCATATTTACTGTATGTGAAGTAAATAACATCAGGTTGCATGTCTGTAGTGTCATGTATTTTAAATGGCCTTTTAGTTTAAATGATTTTGGAACTCGAAATAATTTATAAAATTTCCGGATGCCAGTTTAGAGGGTGTAGTTAGTCTCGGAAGGTGCGAGACAGTCAAAATAAGTGCCATATTGTATTTTTGTGTTTCGGGCACTTTTACCTGGTTTTAGCTTATATGCGTATTTGCGAGTCATTTTAATGTGGTATTAACCACTTAAGTTGGGAGAATTATGTTAAGACACGATTTTTGGTCTTGCCCCTTATTTCATTCCCTCATTTTATGTCTTAAAACATAGAGAGAAAAGAAGAGAAATGGAGAAATGAGAGAGAGATTGAAGATGGAGGATTTGGGATTGCTTCTTCTCCAAATAAATTTGAGATATCAACCCTAAGGCAAGTTTTCTACTTGCTAATATGTGATTTAAGATGCATAAATTGTATGATAGTTGTGTATTTACATTTATGGTTTAAATGTGGAAATTATGGGGATTAAGCCCTAATCTTAGTTTTGGTGATGAAATTTTGGGTTATACTTGTTATTAACCATGTGGGGTGTTTTGGGGTAGACTATGGTTGTTGGTTGTGTGTAAGATGGAAGAGATTTGGGGTTTAGATAATTTAGGGTTCATAACCCTTCGTAGCCATTTTTGGCAAATAGCAGGACCGAATCGATTCGGTAAGGGGTAGCTTCCAGGTCTGCATAACCCGAATCGATTCGGGGTTAAGGCCGAATCGATTCGGTTAATTGCAGAAAGTTGGTTTAGTAGTTCGAACCGATTCGCTTTTTGGGCGAATCGATTCGTTTTCCTGCTGTTTTTGAGTTAATTTTATAACTCAATTCCAATTCTTTTCTTTAAAAATAGGGATTAGGAACCTTCTTGAATGAAGGAAACTTAAAGTCCTAGAGAGTGAGATGAGTTAGTTGTGTGCCCTACATTAGGAATGGGTTATGTGGGGACTTTTCTGGGGTTATGCCTATTGAAGTTAGGGCACTTTTCCTTCTAGTTGATTTGTATAAAAACTAGGAGATGTAGTGTCATGTCCGGGAGACTTTAGAAGCTTAATTAAGCTATACTAGTTTTGATGGTTTATATTACCACCCCAAAAGAATGTTGGGAGATTTTAAAAGTTCGATTGAGCTATGTTAACCTTGGTGGTTCATAATAACGCCATAAAGGTGAGTTTGGAGAATAAATTGAAAGTTATTTCATTCCTTCGAAAGCTGATAACCTTGGGGTTTTAAAATAACATCCTAAAATGATTGGAAGATGATGAAGAGTTTATTTACTCCTTTGAGGTTGTAGTGTTGATATAAGCTATAGTATGACTTTGGATAGTAAGTTAGATTATTTACAAAAGTAAATGGTAAGGGTTTCGGATAAAATGAAACGTATAAATGGAAATGGTATTGATATTAGTATATGATAATTTACTTAATCATGAAACCGATAAATAATGATTTACTTGATTTTGTTATGATAAATAAAATGGCTTAAACACACCTCTCTAAATGACATCATAAGGGAAGTCCGCACGTGAGGTGAAGCCCCCTGGCTAATGAATGCAGGGTGGATATAGTCCTAGGCCATCGGAGCGCTTATTGTTGTATATTTTTCTGCGATGGGTAGGAGATTATGGGTGTGGTCTTGACTACCCCGCAGGCTCATGGCCGCTTTCCGATGTCTTGCGATATAGGTGCCCAGGTAGTCTAATGATAGGCCCTGGAAGATGATGGTCATTTAGGGGCGCGCACAGTGGGAAAACCCGGACGGGCGGTCTTAGAATTCGTTATATGTATATAAATATAACAGTTCATAATCAAGTGGGACTTGATGTATTTGTTATGCCATAAAGAGCATGATGGAGTGCCACAAAGAGCACATGTAAATGCCACAAAGAGCATTTGAAAATGATTATTTTCCTGATAAGGAAAGGATTTTTTTTACAAAAGGTAAAATTGAGATAAAATTTCCTTAAAGAGCAAAAGATTGTGATTATAAATATATACTTCCTGCTAAGGAAAAGATATATGAAATAATTGGCACATTTGATGAAGTTTTTAGTTTAATGCTTCTTATTTTTGTTCCTGCTTAGCTTATGTTTTAAATTGTATAGGTTGCTTCTTATTTCTCTTTCTTCACGATTTATCATACATAGCTGTCATACTCTTTATTCATCTGGTAATCATATAGAATCGGGCCCTGACCTGGTTACATTTCTTGTTGCATATTCATCTTGTCTCTGCTCAGGTACTCCACCGCAAGGATGCCTGATTTGAATTCCTATTCTGATGTTTTCGACGAGTCGTGATGCATTGCGGGTATTACGGGATACACTTGGTATATACGTTTTCATTTTTATTCTAGTTAAGATCAAGTCTTTTATTCGGGCGAGAGGCCCAAGCTTTTGTAAATGTTTAATGAAATGTAATAAGTAACTTATTGTACTTGTGTATATTTGGTGTATCAGTTTAGTGACCGGTTACATATCCGGTCTTTTTATCGTATTCTTGTTGTATCATTTATATATGTCTTGGGGTTTCCCTTATCTTTCAGGAATTGGGTTGTTTGTTTTCATTTATTTACTTTCAAATCAAAAATTTTGGCAACCCGTTTTCTGAAATATTGGGTGGTTATCCTGGATACTCTATATTTTTATTATGATGCTGAGAATGATTCCATCCATGATTCCGTTATATTGGAATATTGGGCTGGCCACCCCTTATTTTGGTGAGCGGGTTGTCACAATAACTAAGTCACCCTAATTGTTTAAGTCCAATTATTCCCTTTCAACTATAATTTAAACATTAACTCTTATCCTTACTTAATTTAATTATCCAATTATTTTTATTCATGCGACACCACTATGACAAGTCAACCCCTTATCGGTTCTTCACACACTCTTGGCGCGCTTAAGGTTCTACACATCACACTCATTCCCCTCACTATAGCCAGTCAGCCTGATTTCTATCAGCTCTGCACATAGTCGTGAGGTTCCACGCACGACACGATACTATATCCAGTCGACTCGATATTTGTTATCCCTGCACATACTCGTGATGCCAACACACACCCAAGTCGCTATATCCAGTCAACCCAATTATCGTTAGTTCTACACATACTCGTGACGCAAATTAATTTTAATACCCGTTTATTATCTCAACCATTAATTGTCAATTTTCTCAAATTCTCATTATTTTCTATTAGCCCCACCCTTTTCTCGAGCATAAATTCCTCAAACTGCCCCTAGTCCCATACCTAGAGGTCCCCAAAACGCAAGTATATCTAGCCTATCATTTAGAAAGAATACCTACTAATAGCTACTACCTAGCCTCGTACCTAAGCTCACGATCCAACGAAAACGACGTATAATTCAGCCCCACCCGAGAATCATCCATCCGTACAAACTCACACTATCTAGTTCCATACCTAGAATGCGTTATCAACAACTAAGGTGAAAGCAATCTAAAAATAAGGTGAAAGCAATAACTACCCCAACAATCTCGTCATCCCCGCGGTGTTAATTATTAATAACATTAATGAATCACATAAGACATATTTTTTTACTTGTCATAACAATTCTTTAAATTAATTGCAATATCACTATTTATCCAAATTTTGTCCGTTTAATTATAATATTAATTAAAACAATTCGTTTCTCATCAATTTATAAAATTCCTATTCACATGCATATTTTTGGGAGCACACAACAACAAATCTTTACTCTACACGATGCACATAATTGATGTGATTTTACATGTCGAGATTAATTTATAACATCCCTACGATTTATTCTACATGCGATCGTCATAAATTCTAGCAGAACCCCAATCTTTAATCTAAGCATTCAATGGTTTTGAGTCATAATTCGTATTAAAAGATTTGAGTAAAATCAGTACCAAGCTTTAGTTTCAATTTTCCTAATTAGTTTTTCTAGTTAATTTTAGGAAAACACTAATTATAAGTGTTTAGGCAACATTTAAAACACATAATACCAAAGGGGAACAATATAAGTACTCATGCGTGTAAAAATCGTTTGAAGAATCTAATTTGTTGGTTGCGTTCCTCTTGAGAAAACAACGAAAACAAGTTCTTGGACGATCTTAAGAAATATTGATTAAGTTCTTCAAGTCTTGAATTGATAGTTGAGTTTAAAGGGCAAAATAGATGGTGAAAGTTATGAGGGGTTCTTGATTTTGGGGAATGCTAAAATATGTTTTTAAAACCTTAAACCCGTCACTTGTGTTTTATATCAAAAAGAATTTGAGTCATACACAACTCTAAAATGGAAGAGTTTTAATTTTGCGAAATAGTCCAAGCGAACCAGTTCGCCCTCCGTCCGAACGGGTTCGGATCCCCTTACATTCAAATTTCCCCCTTTATTTTATAAAATGCAAAACTCTCCTGATTTGAATCCGATTTCAATTCCGATAAAAATTTCTTGTTTATATAAATCAAGATCATCATTTGTTAATATAAAATCAATTAATTTCTAAAAATTTATTTTTACTCGAAATTTTAAAATCCCAACAAATTTTTATGTTTTAAATTTGAAAATCTAATGTATACAAGTATGTGTGAAATGACCACGCCACCACAGTGGGAGAAGGTAAAATAACAGAAATGACAACATTTAGCTTGTTGGAACCATTCTGAAATTCTTAGTTGAACAATGGGAAATGTTTTCCCACACTAAACATTTTAGCGTGGTGGACAGTGGGGCCACTCTACGTGCATAAATGTTTAGCGCGAAGAGATTAAGGGTCCGTTTGGTTGGCGCTTTTTCCTAGGCAAATGCCAAAAAGTTGGCAAATATGAAAATTTGCCCACATTTTGGCTGTTTGGCTGCATAATTTGTCGTAGCATTATTTGCCAATGTACAACACCTCATATGCACAATCTGTGTGCAAATTTTGCTTACCTATTTGAGTGGAAAATATTTGACAACAAATTTGCCAACTTCTTAAACGGTTTTAATGTTTTAAAAAATAATTTAAAAATTGTTTTATATAATTAAAAAACTGTTATGAATATTTAAAAACTGTTTTGCAATGTTTTAAAAACTGTTTTTAATATTATAAAAAATTGTTCAGAAAATGTTTTACAATTTTTTTTAAAAACCGTATTAACAAAATATTGTAAAAACTGTTGTGAATATATTATAAAAACAGGTTTAAAGTTTTAAAAAATAATTTTAAAAACCGTTTTAAATAGATAAAAAACTGTTATAAATATTTAAAAACTGTTTTGTAATGCTTTGACAATTGTTTTTAATATTAGAAAAAAATGTTTTACAAATTTTTTTAAAAACCGTATTATAAAAATATTGTAAAAACCGTTTTTAACATTTTTAAAAACTGTTTTGAATATATTATAAAAACTGTTTTAAAGTTTTAAAAAACATTTTTTAAAACTGTTTTAAATAGTTTTAAAAAACTATTGTGAATGTTTAAAAAATGTTTTGTAGTATTTTAAAAACTGTTTTTAATATTATAAAAAATTGTTAAGAGAATTTTTTACAATTTTTTTGAAAAACCGTAATATAAAAATATTGTAAAAATAGTTTTTAACATTTTTAAAAACTGTTTTGAATATAATATAAAAACAGTTTTAAAGTTTAAAAACCAAATAAAAAATATTTTAAATAGTTAAAAAAAACTGTTGTGAATATTTAAAAATTATTTTGTTATATTTTAAAAACTGTTTTTAATATTATAAAAAAATGTTAAGAAAATGTTTTACAATTTTTTTAAAAAATTGAAATATAAAAATATTGTAAAATCTGTTTTTAACATTTTTGAATATAATATAAAAACTGTTTTTAAATAAATTAATTGGATTGACTTTAATTTTGCCTAATCGTTGTTTAATAACCTCATATAAAAAAAATTAGATAAAATTTATCATACTCACCCTTTTGTCTATTGTTAATCAAACAAACCCTAAGTCTTATTTTTATCCGTATGAGCATGTTACGCTAAACATTTTCTGTTTAGTGCGCCAAAGCTCTGCCATCGTGGGGCACTACAAATATTGTGGTGGGACACCCATTGACATTGTGAGCTTAAACAACGAAAATGTGGGGCATTTGCCCACCAGGTGGCCTTAGAGGGGAGGTGTCAATAATTCAACTAGACGCTCTTGACTTTTAACGGTGGGACCATACATTTTTTTTATTTGATCCGTACGGTGGCGCATACTACAATTCATCACGCGTTCTCTTACTTTTCCACTAGTCATTCATCTATTGCAGGCCTAGTTGTACTGAAGAAGTTGACGCATTTTCAACTCTTCACGGATCAATACCTTTTACAACTGGAATCAATTTAGTTGGGATGAATGCATTGTTCATAGACATTCAGGGAGTAACCCCCATCAATTATTCATCATGCATTCACTCGTACCCGAAAAATGTAAGTAAAAAAATATTCACACAGAAAATGGTCCCACAAAATTAATCTTTTTCCTTGTTTCCAACTCCATGTCCCGTCAATAGTACGAACAATAGTAATTTCAATATGGTGTTTGTCGGCTATATATTTTGATAATTTTGCCTCAAATCTTAACATCACAGCTTGATCGGCTTTCTTGATGATGGGACAATTTCTCTCTTTCACTATTAATGTCGTTCCTCGCTTTGGTCAAGACGAAAGTCCCACCAACACCAAAGTGCTGGTCCCTTTCCTTGACAATTCCACACTTTAGTCCCGATAATTTGAGTAGTCTTTGAATCTGGCCTAGCAACACCAATTTGCGCGTAATCAAGGACTATTTTACATGGGTTGTGTATAATAAAACATCTGTGAGCCATTTCCTATATTCAAGTGTCTCTTTCTCTCCGTGAAACCATGATACAGAAGTTATGCTCGGCTTTAAGTTTATTGCTTCTTTTAATGCTAACATGCAATACTTGCATGGCAATCTTTACTACAAACCTCACTGATCACTCAGCTCTCCTTGGGTTCAAATCTGCTATCACAATTGACCCAAACAAACTTTTGCAACTGGGTTGGGGTCACTTGTAGCCCACGCAGGCAAAGAGTTACAGAACTGCACCTCCGTAGCATGGGTCTCGTAGGCACCCTTTCTCCTCATATTGGCTACCTATCCTTTCTCACAGCTCTTGATCTTCACAACAACAGTTTCCATGGGCATTTGATTTATGAGCTCGCTCATTTACGCCGCTTGAAAAAACTGATGTTGGCTTTTAATAATTTTGAGGGAGCAATCCCTGCAAGTTTACAACACTGCCAAAAGCTCCAATTCATGTCTTTGCCATATAACAATCTTAACGGTGCCATACTAGAAGAGCTGACTACCTTACCTCAGTTGCATGTTCTTTTCCTTGGGAAAAACAACCTCACAGGTACGATCCCACCTTCCATTGGTAACATGTCTAGCTTCGAATTGCTTGGTTTGGAACTTAACAGAATTCACGGAAACATACTGACACGACTCAGAATGTGTCTCTAAAGTGTGTACTCTATAGGCTCAAGTGCAAGCCTGTCGTTCAAGTAATAATCCGACAAGTCGGGTATTGATCCTCAGGGAAAAAGGACAACGGAGTTGTGACGACGAGATAAGATAGAGGAATCCTAACGTTGACTCTAAGAAGAAAAGAAAAAAATTGATTTGGTCTTTTGGGATTGATTAAACTAAATGCAATTACGAAAGTATAATGAAAAATGCAACTAACTAAACTACCTAGATTAAGAATGAAGGATTGAATTGAAACTTTTAACTAAATGATGATAAAACGGGATGGGAATACAATCCCCCAACCCTAGTGTAATGCAGTGACAACGTCAATCATAAATTTATCCGATTAATTCAAACCCGGAATTTAGTACTCCCAAGCATTATGTATACGAGGTTCAAGCCCGCGTCATACCTAATCTGAGGATGAGTAAATCGGTATCGCGGTAATTACACTCAAATTGTACTCTAAATCATCACGAGTACCCCAGGGCAAACGAGATATAAAGATCTACAATTCTTATGAAATTACGCGATACGATCAAAATTAATCATTAAATTCAGCGGATCGACGTTATACACATGCACTAACACATCAGGATGGGTTCATGCATACCAACCTTGAAAAACCTAGCCGGACATGTTACTTTGTCTAATGCATGAAATAATAACGTTGCATGTGTATGAATTCATGATAAAACTAGATCTAAACATGTAAATACGTATTATGAATGCGAAAACAAGTTGAATCTAATGGGAAAACAAAGCATACAAGAGCAATAATAAGAAACAAGAATCTTGAATTAAAACTTGCAAAAACAAACTCGAAACAATGAATTCTTGAAGTAATTTGTGCCCTTGATGTTCCTAGATATTTTTCCCCTTTTTCTCTATCAAAAACTCTCTAAAAATAGCCCTAAAAGCTGCCCCTAGGTTAATGCCTTCGTTCCCCACAAGTATTGAGTGTTGTAAACCTAATAGGAGTCTTTGGGACAAATCAGCACAAAAGGAAAAATTCGCGTGTCAGGTACATGCGAACCGGTTCGCATGTACCTGGCTGGGGTTTGCATGTACCAGGCTGGTCTTGCCTTCAACACTTAGATTTTTTCTGGTTTTTCTCTTCTTTTCTTGGATTTTTCTTCAACTTCAACTGAGCATAACTTTTCAACCGTAGCTCGGATTTGGGTGCCGTTTCTTCCAATGTGCTCGTTGTTCCGAGATCTTCAACTTTCAGGAAGGCCCCACCTCCAGAATCGGGCTGTAAAATTACGAAAGTGCCCTTGAACTTGCCTTCCTAGCCTTTCTTCTATGATTTTTTCGCAACTTCAAGGGGTCATAACTCTTTCATCGTAGCTCGGATTGAGGTGCCGTTTTTTTCGATATTCTTGTAATTGAAAGATCTTCAACTTTCTAGTTGGACCCACTTCCGGAATAAGGCTGAAAAATTACGAAAATGCCCTTGAACTTGCCTTCTTAGCTTTTCTTGCACTGTCTTGCTTCCTCTTTTGCACTGCTTGCATAATTAACCTGTAAAACCAATAAGAGAAGCACGAAACACGAAATACTCGCCAACGAAGGTTAGTAGCATAAATGTGAATCAAATCCATATCTGTTACATTACTCGGGTTCACAAAAGTACTGAAATTAGGGGAATAAATATACAATATTTATGCCCAATCAAACCCCCTTAACTTAGAACTTTGCGCGTCCCGAGCAATGTAAAAGAATGAAAGTAAGAGTTAAGGACACTTCAAGGACTTTATTGGGATAGAATACCACTTTCGCGGGCAAGCGATTGCATTTAGCGTATGCAACAAGCCTTTAAACCTCTAGGTTACCCTAGTAGGACGAGTTGTGTCTCGTGAGGGTTTGCAGTGAATATACCCACAAAATTCGACTCAAAGAAAATTCAAAATATGCAAAAATTGTACAATTCAAACTTTTCCATAAAATAGTCATCATCAAGTCATATTTACATGTCTCAAACCGTAGTGTGTGTGTGCGAAGCCAGAAATATAACCGCCAATTTCCATCGATTGATCATTACGTTACTTATCCGAAAATTTGTTTTGATTTCAATTTCTCACGGAATAATCTCTCAAGCGAACCTCTCGGATTATGGCTATTCTCTCGGCATGCGTGATATAAAGAGTAAATGTAATTGAAGCAAATTCACGCATGCAATTCGAAAGACGGAAATTTTATGGTGAAAGGATCTCATCAACGGATTACGGTTTTAAAAACGGGAACATTGCCTCTTATTCGCGCACTTAATCTCCTTTATTATCTTTTGTTGTATTAGCTCTCTACGCGGTAACCAATTCTGCACTTTAGACTCGGTTATGACTTTTTTGGGTTTTAAGGTATATTGGGTAAAATGAAAATGGTAGGGAAGGTTGGAATTGGAAAATTAATTTATGATGTCCATTTGTGCTTTTTTAGGGCTATTGCTCATTCTTTTTTTTTTTTCATTTCTTTTCTTTTCTTGCTATTTTTGTTGAGCATTCTTCTATTTTTTTCTTGCCCCCTTTTTGTTGCACTTTTCGGACTTAAATTCTGAATTTTTTTCATTTTTCGCAATTCCGGACTATTTTGGGTTTTTCGGGTTGTCAAACGAAAGGGAAAATTATTTGGCTCAATTTGGGTTGCAAAGGGTAATTTTTCGCTACTTTTTCTGTCCAATATTTTTGGGGTGACAAACGATGGCCTACTTCACTGTCCGAATTGCCAATTGCTTACCATGTGCATTTCGAGGTGAATTTAAGTTTAGAGACTAATTTAGCACGTTTTTCAAGGCAATATTGCACACATTTTTCCAAAACCGATCAAAATGAAAGAATTAAGATCCTTGACAACTTATTAAGCGCTAAAAAGAACTTTGAGTTAACAATTAACTCGGATTGATTTAAAATCTCGCAAAACGTGATAGGCTCGAATCTCACCGGGTTTGTTAATCTCCACATTTATTCGTTAAGTCGTCAATTTTCGCTCAATTTCCATCTTTGGTCAATTTCGGCTTTGTATCTGTTGGATGTTTACAATTTGAGACTCCAATTCGACTTTTAATGATATTTTTGAAAAATTTGAATTCCAATTTTTATTTATTTTGAACAAAAATATTTTTGGATTTTTCAAAATTTTATGATTTTTTTGGAAATTTTTGGGCATTTTTGAAAATTTGTGAAGTTTTAGAAATACGCACTTGTGACCCCCCCTAACTTAGACTTTTGCATTGTCCTCAAGCAAAAAGGACAAAAATCTAACTCAAGGCGAATGAAAAGTGCGGAAAAATAAAACAAACAAATATGAAAAATGCAACAAGACACTATATGACACTCATGCATGACTCAAAAATACGACAACAATCACCCCATACGCGTCTGGGGTGCGACGACCTCTCATCTCTCCATAAACTCACCCGACCCCACTTATGGGGGTTGATGCTCTCCTTGTCACTCCCGTCCTAGGATCATATTCCAATAATCGAAACAAGTTGGGACCTCGCCCATAGATAAAGGATAGACCGGGAGACTCGTCGTGACTAATTGGAAAGGGATCCTCGTGATGCTGACTCAAAGCATGGTCAACGTGCACTGACTCGGAGGGGACACCTAGGTTTGTTTCAATTTTTAAGACGCATGGGTCGGGATCTAAGTCGGATGAACCACAACTTTTCTCCTCACTCGCCTTCGGGACCTCTAGTGGTATGGGTGGATGGTCACAAAGAAGAAATTCATTGATTTTATCTTCCCATTCACTTTCTTCTAGGTGTCTAAATGAATCCATTAGAGTTTGGACTTGGTCGTTAAGGCTCTCATCTAGGCTCTCATCCACCGGACCGAATTCTTTTTCAAATTCTTCCATGCTCATGTCCCCTAGATCTCTCTCTCTGCGGTGCCAACGTCCTCTCTAACTTTCTCGCTGTCTAACTCCACCATTTTTCTCTCTTCTAACCCCTCTCTCTCTCGCTCTATTGCGGTCACTACACACCTCTCTTCCACTTTTCTCTCCGTGTCACAACTATCACCGTTACTTGATGAAATAGGGCACACTCCTAACGACTCTCTCTTGTGGGACCCTTTATTATCGTGATTTATCATTAAAGATGATCCTAAGGCGTCTCCACAATAATTCTCCTCGTTGTATTCCTCTACGATCTCCTCTATGAAGCTCACTGCGTGAAGGTCATCTTCTTCTCCCGTATGTTGGGAGACATGGAAGATGTTGGTCTCTAGAGTCATGTTCCCAAAAGTGAGTTGCATTCGCCCATTCTGAGTATTAATGATGGCGTTAGCCGTAGCTAAGAAAGGGCGCCCAAGGATGATGGGAACATGGTTACTCCAGTTAAATGAGGGCTCCGTGTCCCAAATGACAAAGTCTACCGGTAAGTAGAAAGTGTCAACTTGGACGATCACGTCCTCGACTATGCCTCTTGGGATCTTCACGGTTCGATCCGCTAATTGGAGAGTGACCTTAGTGGGCTTGAGGTCGCCCAAGTCAAGTTGCCTATAAATGGAGTAAGGAAGTATGTTTACACTTGCTCCCAAGTCAAGTAAGGCTTTCTCAATTTTATTATCTCCAATGATGCATGATATAGTGGGTGCACCGGGATCTTTGAATTTAGGCAGGAGATCATTTAGTAGAATGGAACTCACGTTCTGAGCTAGAAAGACATTCTTTTTAACCTTCATCTTCCTTTTTACCGTCAACAAATCTTTGATAACTTTGCCGTAGGCTGGAATTTGCTTGATGGCATCAAGGAAGGGTAGATTCAGCTTCACTTGCTTTAGTACTTCTAGCACTTCATCACGTGGAGTCCCTTTTTGAGTAGGAATCAATCTTCGAGGAAATGGTGCTGCGGAGGGTGGTTTCACTACCACCTCAGGCTCGCTAGTGTCTTCCTTATCACTCTCGTCCAAGGGGACATCTTCGGCCTCTTTCGTGCCGGACGAAATCTCCTTATCTTTTGTTGTGTCGTGTGGAGGAGGTGATAAATCAACGACTCTTCCACTACGAAGAGTGGTCACTGCTTGACATTGCTCCTGATGTTCAGTGGATGTGGAGCTAACACTAGTTTGACCTTGGGGAGGTCGTTGGCCTTGGGCAGGGAATTTTCCCTTCTCTTGAACACTCAACGAGGATTGTATCTTAGACAGATTTGCATTTAGGTCGCCAATGAGACGATCATACTTGGCATTGGTTGCGGCCTGGCTTACGATGAATTGATTCACAGTATCCTCGAGAGTTCTCCGCTGTGGCGGGATATAGTTTCCATGAGGTGGTGGTGCTTGCACATGTCCTTGCATGTGTGGAGCTTGTTGAAATTGTTGTGGAGGATGAGGGGCAACATGCGAAGGAGGGTTCATTGCGGCGTGTTGTTGCCCGTAGCTAAAACCGGGATGGTTTTCCACGAAGGGTTGTATGAATTTCCGTGCGGGGCACCGAAATTACCCTTAAAGCCTCCTATCCCACTAACTTGCTCTTGTAATATTACTTTGCAAGCGGGTATCGTCGGGCATTCCTCAGTTGAATGTCCCGCCTCACAAATCGCACACAGCGTTACGATAGGATTTTTGATAGACCCAACTACCTCACATAAGTCTCGCAGTCCTTTCTCAATGGTGTCCAACCGACAGTCCGACATAGAATTCTTATCTACGTGGAATAGACCGGATGTCGACGGAGCGGTGGTAGATTGTCGATTTCGATTTTGAGCGTTCGGATCAGAGGTATCCCAGGATTGGGTAGTCTCGGCGACATACCTCATGTGAAGATCAGCATCATGGGCATCTAGATCGACAAATGGACCACTTCCCATGGTTTCAACAAGCTGTTTAGAGTTAAGATTCAACCCATTATAGATAAAGGAGATGATTTGCGATGGATCGAATCCATGATGGGGGCACGAAGCCACTAACTCGTTGAAACGTTCATAACATCGATGGAATGGCTCATTTTCTTGTTGCCTGAATGCTTGAATTTGAGCCTTTATAGAGATTGTTCGATGTGTTGGGAAGAATTTCTTGAGAAATTTAGACTGTAGCTCATTCCAGGATGGAATCGAGCTTGGAGGTAAAGACCATAGCCAAGCTTTAGCTTTATCTTTAAGCGAGAATGGGAAGAGTTTGAGGCGGATTACCTCTTGTGTGCAGGTTTGATCGTTGAGAGTATCACACACGTCCTCAAATTCCCTTATGTGGAGGTATGGCTTTTCAGAATCCATACCGTGATAATGTGGTAGTGTCTGGATCATCCCATTTTTGAAACGAAATTGCCCGGCATTATACGGGAGTATAATGCATCCCGGAGTGACAGTGCGCTCGGGATATAAGAATTCTCTCAACGGGCGGTACGGGGGCTCGTCCTCACCGGTAGCTGCATTGCTATATTGCGACATCTCTATCTCACTTGACGATTCGGTGCTCTCACTAGGTGTGCACGACGTGTGTCCTACGAAGGAGAAGGTAGTGTTACTAGAGATTGAGTGTGACGGTGTGGGAGGTGGGATCCAGAACTGTGGGGCGTTTGGAGTGTGGGGACTATCTGGGTTATACTCCACTATAGGATTTTCGTGAATGCTGGTTGGAGTATTATGGGGTGTGGGAGTGGTTTCAGAATTTTGCATTAAGTTCAGGAGAGATGATGGTGAATCTTTTTGTGTTTTTTTTTTTGTTTTTTTTTTTTTGATTTTTGAATTTTTGGTCAAAGTTTTGGATTAACTCGATCTAATCCTAAGTCTACCTAATTCCCCGGCAACGGGGCCAAAAACTTGACACGACTCAGAATGTGTCTCTAAAGTGTGTACTCTATAGGCTCAAGTGCAAGCCTGTCGTTCAAGTAATAATCCGACAAGTCGGGTATCGATCCTCAGGGAAAAAGGACAACGGAGTTGTGACGACGAGATAAGATAGAGGAATCCTAACGTTGACTCTAAGAAGAAAAGAAAAAAATTGATTTGGTCTTTTGGGATTGATTAAACTAAATGCAATTACGAAAGTATAATGAAAAATGCAACTAACTAAACTACCTAGATTAAGAATGAAGGATTGAATTGAAACTTTTAACTAAATGATGATAAAACGGGATGGGAATACAATCCCCCAACCCTAGTGTAATGCAGTGACAACGTCAATCATAAATTTATCCGATTAATTCAAACCCGGAATTTAGTACTCCCAAGCATTATGTATACGAGGTTCAAGCCCGCGTCATACCTAATCTGAGGATGAGTAAATCGGTATCGCGGTAATTACACTCAAATTGTACTCTAAATCATCACGAGTACCCCAGGGCAAACGAGATATAAAGATCTACAATTCTTATGAAATTACGCGATACGATCAAAATTAATCATTAAATTCAGCGGATCGACGTTATACACATGCACTAACACATCAGGTTGGGTTCATGCATACCAACCTTGAAAAACCTAGCCGGACATGTTACTTTGTCTAATGCATGAAATAATAACGTTGCATGTGTATGAATTCATGATAAAACTAGATCTAAACATGTAAATACGTATTATGAATGCGAAAACAAGTTGAATCTAATGCGAAAACAAAGCATACAAGAGCAATAATAAGAAACAAGAATCTTGAATTAAAACTTGCAAAAACAAACCCGAAACAATGAATTCTTGAAGTAATTTGTGCCCTTGATGTTCCTAGATATTTTTCCCCTTTTTCTCTATCAAAAACTCTCTAAAAATAGCCCTAAAAGCTGCCCCTAGGTTAATGCCTTCGTTCCCCACAAGTATTGAGTGTTGTAAACCTAATAGGAGTCTTTGGGACAAATCAGCACAAAAGGAAAAATTCGCGTGTCAGGTACATGCGAACCGGTTCGCATGTACCTGGCTGGGGTTTGCATGTACCAGGTTGCCGGTCTTGCCTTCAACACTTAGATTTTTTCTGGTTTTTCTCTTCTTTTCTTGGATTTTTCTTCAACTTCAACTGAGCATAACTTTTCAACCGTAGCTCGGATTTGGGTGCCGTTTCTTCCAGTGTGCTCGTTGTTCCGAGATACTCAACTTTCCAGAAGGACCCACCTCCAGAATCGGGCTGTAAAATTACGAAAATGCCCTTGAACTTGCCTTCCTACCTTTCTTCTATGATTTTTTCGCAACTTCAAGGGGTCATAACTCTTTCATCGTAGCTCGGATTGAGGTGCCGTTTTTTTCGGTGTTCTTGTAATTGAAAGATATTCAACTTTATAGTTGGACCCACTTCCGGAATAAGGCTGAAAAATTACAAAAATGCCCTTGAACTTGCCTTCTTAGCTTTTCTTGCACTGTCTTGCTTCCTCTTTTGCACTGCTTGCATAATTAACCTGTAAAACCAATAAGAGAAGCACGAAACACGAAATACTCACCAACGAAGGTTAGTATCATAAATGTGAATCAAATCCATATCTGTTACATCACTCGGGTTCACAAAAGTACTGAAATTAGGGGAATAAATATACAATATTTATGCCCAATCACATACCTCACGAGACTGGTCGTATTGAAAATTTGAAGGGAATTTTTTTGGGTAAAAATTATATCACTGGATCCATACCTCCATCATTATTTAACATCTCATCTTTAGAACAAATCTTGTTAGGTTTTAACGGTCTTTCAGGCAATCTCCCTTCGAGTCTTGGTCTTTGGCTTCCTAAACTCCAATTGCTCCACCTTCAAAGAAATAATCTGAGTGGCAACATTCCTATATCTTTGTCCAATTCTTCTATGCTCACTGAATTACATCTAAATGATAACCAATTCAGTGGAGCTGTTCCTAGAAGTCTAGGCCACTTAGAATTACTTGTAAAGCTTAGTCTCTCAAGGAATCAATTAACGCGGGAACCGGGTAGTCACGAACTTAGTTTTCTCAGAGCATTCACAGGCTCAAGATACTTGAAACAATTGGCTTTAAGTGAAAATCCATTCCATGGATTCCTACCTGATACTATAAGAAATCTTTCGAGTTCCCTTTTATTCTTTTATGCATTCAATTGCCAACTCTATGGTAAAATTCCTAAAGGAATTGGTTTCTTGAAAAACCTGATTTATCTTGTCTTGGCCGATAATAATCTCAGTGGAACAATTTCATCTACTATTAAGGGAATGGGACGGCTGCAAAGGATAACTCTTGAGGCTAACATTCTTCAAGGATCTATTCCAGATGAGATATGCCTTTTAAGCAACTTGGGGGATGTTGGTCTTCAAAGTAACAGGCTCTCTGGACCCATTCTTGGGTGTATTGGGAATCTTACCAATTTGCCACAGTTGTTACTAGGCTCTAATTTATTTAATTCATCCATACCATCCAGTTTATGGAGCCATCAAAATCTCATATACCTCAATTTGTCATTCAATGCATTGAACGGAAGCCTAGGCATGAATGTCAAGGAATTTAGAGCTCTTGAAGGCATAGATTTGTCTTGCAACAGACTTTCTAGTAACATTCCCACCATAATGGGTGACTTTGAAAGCATGATTTACCTACACATGTCTGGGAACACATTTTCAGGATCCATACCAGATTCATTTGGCAACTTGCTTATGTTAGATTTTTTGGATCTCGCTCACAACAACCTTTCAGGTATAATACCTATGTCTCTAAAGGCTCTTTCCCATCTCCATCACTTGAATTTGTCTTATAATGAGCTCGAGGGAGAGATTCCAAGTGGTGGACCTTTCGAAAGATTTACATGGAAATCTTTTATGCAGAACTAGGCACTCTGGGGGTAGCCTGTTTTAGGGTTTCCACCATGCAGGACTCATGGAATCCGAAAATCAAAATCTAGACAATGGCCTTATAAATATATTCTTCCAGCCATAGGAGGACTTATATTAGTATGTGTTTCCCTGTTGCTTAAGGTGCTGAAAATGTATCGTGCAAATACTGTCGAGACTCAAAATTCAGATTCAGATGAGAAATTAAATGTAGTTGAACATATAAATATTTCTTATCAGGAGCTTTGTCGTGCGACGAACAACTTTTCCGAAACAAACTTGATTGGGGTTGGTGGTTTTGGTTCAGTTTACAAAGGAATAATCTCAGATGGAACCACAATTGCTGTAAAGATTTTGAATTTGGAAGTTGAGGGAGCTTTTAAAATCTTTGACGCCGAATGCAAAGTGTTACGAACATTCCGACATAGAAATCTTGTTAAGGTCATAAGTTCATGTTCCAACAATGAGTTAAGAGCTTTGATTCTGCAGTATATGCCTAATGGAAGCCTTGAGAAGTGGTTATACAATCACACCTACAACTTGGATCTCCTTCAAAGGGTTAGCATCATGATTGATGTGGCATTCGCTTTAGAATATCTACATCTTGGTCAACAGGATCCCGTGGTGCACTGTGATTTGAAGCCCAGTAATGTTCTTTTAGATGAGGACATGGTTTCCCATCTGGCAAACTTTGGAATTTCAAAAATCTTACATGCAAACAATACTGAAGCGTAAACAAGTACATTGGGTACACTCGGCTACATTGCACCAGGCAAATCTATTATTTCCTTTAGATATAAGTAAATAAGTAATTTTACAGACACCCAAACAACACTAAAAAATAAATCCATTAAGTTGTCTAAAATACATTACTTAGTGTTTTATGTGGATCAAGTACATCAATTGAGGTGTCAACCAATTGATGACTACCACTTCAAGCGAGTTTGATTTCGCAATATGTTTTCAAAGTCTCCTTAAAATTACTAATTATTTATTGATGACTAATAAAGATTTTCTCAAAATCAACAAACCGTAGTTTATCTCCTATCAGCATAGGAGACTTTTTTTTAATTTAAAATTTACATATTTTTCCTACTGCAAGTAGCAGCTTTGGTTGCTCCTTGAGAATCTGGTGAACTCCGAGACCTTCTCATCCAAAAGTGACGTTTAGTTAGTAATTTTTTCTAAGGAAATCAACCTCAATTTATTAGGCTTTTTTATGATTAAATTCAAATGGTCATAAGAAAATACAAAAATTAAAACTTTAAACTAAAATTTCGTGTTTATGCAATTAATAAAGGAATTATTGGAAATATTTCATTCAACATTTAAGTTCTAAAAACTACTTTCCAAAAAACCAAATTTTGTGACAAAATTATTAGAACTAGAGGTTCATGTTGTTTCACAAAGTACAAAGACACCCTTTGGATTTTGGTAAGATATTGATGGAAACATTACTAAGATGTTTGAACAAAATGTGTGACAGAGTACGGATTAGAAGGAAAAGTCTCCACTAAAGGTGACATTTACATCTATGGAATATTGTTGTTAGAGACATTCACACGAAAGAAGCCCACGGATGAAATGTTTACTTCAGAATTGAACCTCAGACAATGGGTGAATGCATCATTTCCTGAAGGAATTATGGAAATTGCAGATAACAGCTTACTTGAGAAAGAATATGGACACATGAATCATGTGGAGGCTAATCTCATTTCAATCATGGAGGTAGGCTTAGCGTGTACCAAAGAAGTACCGGAGGAGAGGAGTGACATAAAAGAAATGGTTGCCAAGTTGAACAAGATAAAATTACAACTCCTCCAATATTTATAGGTAAAGGACAATGACTAGGTATTTTAATGATTATGTTTTCTCTTATATTGATAAGGATTTATTGTATTCATTTACCAATAACGAAAAACTCATATCAACTACTCAGCTTTGAACTTCTAGCCGCTTAGTCTTTTTTGGATTTAGGAAGTTTGTTGTGTTAGTGTTTACATGGAGTAAAATTAGCCAATAAGGTGACTGCAATATGAGGAACCATCAGAACCACCAGATCCGCCACTACCAACACCTGTCGTCGCCACCAGCAACACCTGAAACAAATCAGACTCGTGATTTAAAGATTAATTCAGAAACAACATAGAGGAAACAGAGGAGGAATAATATGCTTATTACTCAATGATAACTCAGAAAAACGAAACTGATTTGAATTGCATAAAAACAACGTTACATACTCTATATATATAATAGAGTTATGGCTGCAACCACTCCTAAAATTACTCACTAACTCAGACTTAATTTCCACTAACTAAAGACCGAATCAAACTCCTAAAATAACTCTAAACTCAAATAGAATAACTGACTCAACAAGCTGACTAATTCAACTAAGTGACTAATTTAAACTAACTGACTAATTTAAACTTTAGCATATGTCGTGCACTAACTTGCAACACTGCCCCTTAGTGCAAACATACGATCAACAACACCTAGAGCACTTCAAAACTTTTCAAATTTGGCCCTTGACAGAGCTTTGGTGAACACATCAGCAACTTGATCATTTGTCCCTATTTTCTGTAACGCAATCACTTGATTTAACACCTTCTCCCGAACAAAATGATGGTGAATTTCTATATGTTTTGTACGGGCATGAAACACCGAATTTCCAGCTAACTTGATTGTTCTTTAATTGTCACAGCTGATGGGAATATGATATTCCAAAATAATGCCAATATCTTAAAGTAGTCGCTTAAGCCAAATGCATTCTTGAGTTGCCATAGTTGCTGCCATGTACTCGGCTTTTGTACTTGAAAGAGTTATTGTGGGTTGCTTCTTACTACACTAGGAGGCTGCAGTGGAACCAGTATTAAAGAAATAGCCTGTGATCGAGCGTCGATTAATGACATTCCCAGCCCAATCAGCATCGGTAAAGCCATGTAAAAGAAAAGATATATTTGATTTATAGAACAAACCAAACTACACTGTACATTTCACATAACGAAGAATTCGCTTTGCAACAATTAAATGACCAACACAAGGACTTTCCATAAACTGAGATACAACTCCAACAGAGTATACTATGTCAGGCCTTGTGATAGTTAGATAGAACAAACTTCCCATAAGCTAACGGTACTTTGGGACATCATCCAGTGGCTCTCCTTCAATTTTCTGTAACTTGAGTTGTGGTTCCATAGGAGTGGTTATCGATGTCGAATCTCTCATACCAAAATGAGTCAACAAACTTATGGCATAAGAATCTTGAGAGAGGAAGTATCCATCTATTTTGACAATTTCTAAGCCAAGAAAAGAATGAACTTCTCCCAAATTCTTCATTTCAAACAGGATAGACAACTCATCATGGAAAGGCGAAATTTCATCATTATTGTCACCAATGATAATCATATCATCCACATAAAGAAGGAGTATAGTGTACATGGATGAAGTAATCTTGACAAATAAACTCGGATCTGAATTTGAAGAATTAAAACCACAGAAAGAAAGATATTGTGAAATTTGAACATACTAGGCGCGTGGAGCTTGCTTGAGGCCATACAACACCTTTTTGAGTCGACAAACATGATGAGGGAACTCATGTGAAATAAATCCCTGGGGCTGCTCCATAAAAATTTCACGATCCAACTCTCCATAAAGAAAAGCATTCTTTACATCAAGTTTCCATATATTCCATTTGTTGCATGCTGCCAATGAAATAATGGTTCGAACTATCACCATCTTGGCAATCGAGCTGAAAGTTTCCTCATAGTCCAGTCTGCATTGTTGAGAAAATCCTCGTGCAACCAGACGAGCTTTATATCTATCAATCGACCCATCTGCCTTCTTCTTAGCTTGTAGACCCATTTACAAGTTATTAGTTCAGTATCCTTTGATCTGGGTACTAATTACCATGTACCATTTTTATGCAAAGCTTTAATTTCTTCAGTCATAGCACCTTCCCATTCAGGTGCTCCTTGAGCTTCTCTATAACACTTAGGTTCATCATCACATGATAACCCCATGAAGAAACAAGAGGTCACAGTAGAGCAGTTTAGTTAAACCTCATAATCATTAAAGTAATCTGGTTGTCTTCTTTCCCTTATTGATCTTCGAGTAGCAGTTAGATCTTGTTGAACCAATACTTCAATCAATGAACTAGTGCTCCCCCTTTCTCCGCAGTTTGTACCATTGGAGAGTGGTTCAAGTGTGGTTGTCTTACTTCACTCAAGAGCAGTAAAATATGGTGATGTCTCGTCAAAAACCACATCAAGAGAGATAATAAATTGCTTTGTTTCAGAATCCATACATCGCCAACCTTTTCTTCTAGTGTCATAACCAACAAAAATACACTTTTGAGCCTTTGGATTGAGTTTGGTTCGACTACTTTTAGATACATGAACATATCATAGTGAACCAAATACTCCAAAATAACATGCATTTGGCTTAATGTTGTAAATAACTTCAAAAGGAGATGCATATTTACCTGGCCACAGGGGCAACCGATTGATGACATGACAATCACATTGAAATGCTTATGCCCACAACTCCTTAGGTAGATTTTTGTCATGTAACCAAGACAAACATATTGCAGTGAGATGCGCTAACTTCCGTTCAGCTACGCCGTTTTGCTGGGGGTATTTGGGCATGTCATTTGTCGTTGAATCCCATGTTTTTCACAGTATGTAAGAAACTCTTCAGACATATATTCACCCCCATTATCAGTACACATACACTTTATATTCTGGGCAAACTCTTGCTCCACTTGTATCTTTAAACCGAATGAATTGAGAAAATGCTTCACTTTTGTGTTGTAGAAAGTAGACCCAAGTGAAACAAGAAAAGTCACCCACCATTATCATCACATATTGAAAACCATTGTAGCTTGGTGTTCTTGTAGGCCCCATTAAATCTGAATGAATTAACTGAAGCGCAGTGGATGCTCGGTTTGTTCACTTCTGAAAAGGAAGCCAGTGTGATTTTCCATATTGACAACCAATACATACTACATTTGTATTTAAATCCTTGAAGAAAGGAACACCATCAAGAAAATTCTTTGTGGATATCTGTTGTAACAACTGATAGCCAATATAGCTTAGCCGAGCATGCCAAACTGAAGGACTTGTGTTCTTGCTTGTCTTTCGAATATATGCTTCACTTGCAGATAAGACATATAGAGAATTCTTCTTCTTTCTAGTGAAAAGTACATCAGCAGCAACATATTTCAAATTATCAAGAATCTGTACATCACTAGGGCCAAACAAAGCATACTTACCCTTGTCTGTTATTTGAGAAATGAATGCGAGATTCTTATTTAGGCCTGGAACATGATACACATCTTTGAGAGAGACACGTTCATCATCATTTGAACTATCAACATTAACATTGGAATTTCCTTCTTTCATTATAGGATGTAACGAATTATCAGCTATCATAATAACTCGCTTTCCTTCATGTGGTCTAACATTCGAAAGTAAGGTGGCATCTCCTGTGGCATGATGTTAGCACCCCGAGTCAACAATCCACTCCTTCTTATAATCAATAGAGTTAGTACAATCAGTTTTTACACCGTGGAAGCTATATTTTCTAGTTGATCAATAACCTTAATAGAGAAACATTGCTCCCATTTTGGATCCTCAGAATCATCAATTTTATGAGCTGTATTTACATCCTCATAACGAGGATTTACTTGATAAAATTTCTTGATATGGCCTGATTTACCACATCGAGAACAAGTCAACTTCACACGACAATCACGCTTGAAATGCCCCTCCTTTCCACATCTATAACAGGTTCTTGGACTGCCGCTCGTCTCCCCCTCCGTTCGAAACTACTTATCTTCACATGGAATATGCTTGGAAGGAGACCTATTCTTTCCTTGATCTCTGGTGTAAAGAACATTATCTTCTTGAGAGAGAGGTTTGTTGAACATCTGTTTCACTAAAGCTTCCTGATTGGACAACATGTTTTCTAGCTCAATGATCGAGGGCTGATTTGCCCACCCTTGCACCAAAAAAATGAATGTCATGAACTCTTTCCTTAAGCCACGGATAAGATAATGACGCAGGTTTGCATCGCTAAAGGGCTCCTCCGAATCTAGCTCTAAGACTTCAGAACATAAAGTTTTAACCTTAAAAAAATACTCTGAAATTGAAAGATTTCCTTGAACCATTTTAGCCAGTTCGTTCTCCAGAAACTGCAACCGTATCGTATTCTTTTCAGTGAATAATCTTTAAAGTGTCTCCCACACTTGCTTTGGTGAATTCACATCACGAACATACTGGATGTACTCCTTGCTAATCGAAGTCCTGAAAGCAAATAAAGCTTTTCCGCACTTAATCCTCCACTTTCGTCGAAGCTCGACATTTTGCAGAATATCTTCTAGAATTACCGTTTCTTCACCGAAGATAAGCTCCCACAAATCCTGCCCTTGTAAATAATCTTCCATACAAAGCCTCTAATAACTGTAGTGGTCACCTACTAACTTCTCAACAGCAGTTTGAGAGGAACTACTTCCACCATTCATCTTGAAATACTTGGAAAATTACTTCAAACAGCACACCAACTTCACTGAGTAATAAGAACAAACATTTTGATAGAAATCAAGCTCTGATACTATGAAAAAAATCAGACTCTTGATTTAAAGAGTAATTCAGAAACAATGTAGAGGAAAAAGAGAAGGAATAATATGCTTATTACTCAATGATAACTCAGAAAAACGAAACTGATTTGAATTTCATAAAAACAACGTTACAGACTCTATATATATAATAGAGTTATGTCTGCAACCACTCCTAAAATTACTCACCAACTCAGCCTTAATTTCCACTAACTAAAGACTGAATCAAACTCCTAAAATAACTCTAGACTCAAGCAGAATAACTGACTCGACAAGCTGACTAATTCAACTAAGTGACTAATTTAAAGTAACTGACTAATTTAAACTTTAGCATATGTCATGCAATAACTTGAAACACACCTGTCCTTGCCAAAGCCACCAGATCCACCAACACTACCAAATCTGTCACCACAACAATGAAAAGATCCACCAGCATCACTGATCACTGCAGCACAACAACTATTGTTTTCCTAACAACCAACATTTCGTAACCAGGGACAGATCTAGAAATTTATTTCGGTTGGGGCACAAACCATTGTCGAGGGTTCGGGTGTAGGAGCCCCCGAAATTTTTTTTAGGTTACAGATTTTTTAGGTGTAAAAATTTGAATTTTTTTCTTTTTTTGGGTGAGACACAACTCTAAATTTACAATTTTCTTAGGGTAAAATTTTCAATTTTGAGGTTTAGGGTGGGGAACTTGCCCCACCTCCCTTCCACATGGATCTGGCCCTATTCGTGACAACCACTGTCACTATCTTCACCACACTTACATTTACTAAAAGTTTAGAAGAAGAAGATGAATAAGACTTATTATAAATATTTACTTTGAGTGTAAAATTTGGATATTTTTCTCCTTGTTGTTCTTCTTTTCTCCACCTTCTTCTCCTTCTTAGCAAATATCTAGTTTAGAGTGTATATAAAAATTAGTTTGTGTCTTTTGAACCATCCCATCATAATACTTTTTGTATTCCTGCAAGTTTTTCTTAGTCACATATAAATATACACATACACACACTCACACACAAGTATACACACACTCGAACACACATATATATACATATACACACAACCGCACACATATATACATATGCACTCACACACACATATGTACAACAAATTGGAAATCGATATTATGAACGGAGAGAAAAAGAATATAGAAAGAGTGATCCAAAGATGAAAAAATGAAAAGTAACGGTGTTGTGTTTCAAATGGGTTAGATGTGCAAGCTAGGGTTTGATGGATATAATAGACATTTTAGTTTAAGATATTTTAAAATAGGACTAGTATATTAAGAAAAATTCAATAGGACTTAAACAGGGGTTGACTAAATAAATAGGAAATAAATAAAATTACATTTATTTTAAATCATTTGAGTTGTTTAAGGCATTTTCTAAGTTCATAGGTCACATAGGGAAGTTATAAGATTTGTGCACGTGATGAGAAAATTATTGTGAAAATTATAATGTGGAGTAAAATTGCCAATATATATATATATAGGATTCAATTAGTTGCACAACTATGAATAAAAGGACTTTCACAAACAACCATTATCTTATATACATTATATTTTTTTAGTGAACTCCTTGTTGATAAAGACTTAATACATTATTTTGTGCAGCATTGTTTGTACATCAAAGACAACCCTTTTTAAAAAAAATAAATATGATGTCTTAAGAAACAGATGTCTACCTCCCAGGATGAAATAATTTTCGACATGCGTAGGAGCACTTAAATGTGTTTGTCCCACGAAAAAAATATTTTTTATAATCTCTATTGTACGTCAAAATTATTCTCCTACTTGGACCAATGATGAATGTACACCTGTCCTCCTATGTTGTCGACTAACTACCTTAGTCAGCATCAGAGATACTTAGTCGGATGGATAGCCGACCAACTCCAGAAGGCCAACCAACAGAAATATCAATAGTTCCTCGAATGGTATGCCAACCAGCACTGAATTTCAGAGTTTCATTTATTGTACACAAATGTAAACGCTTGGAAATATAAAGGCATTCCATCTCTAGGGTTTTACACCCATATAAATACAATCTACTCCTTAGCTCAAAGGACAACTCGAATCACACAAATGCACATCATACTGAGTTATTGTAAACCCTACTACATAAAAACCAATAGTAGACATAGGCTATTTTACAACTGAACCACTCTAAAAATCTCTTCTCTTGTAGGCTATTTTATAATCACAACTAAAAATCTCTTCTCTAAATATAATGGTAGAGAACCACTCTAAAAATCTCTTCTCTTATAGACATACGCTATTTTACAACAGTAGACATAGGCTATTTTACAATCTGTTGATGTCTAGAAATAGACTAAATACAGACTAAATATATTATTAGCTGTGATTATAAATCTGTATTTAGTCTATTTCTAGACATCAACAGATTGGCACCATTTGAGGGAATATTTGTCTGTCGCCGTTCTCTACCATTTGTTTCGTTTCTTTGCCTTAAAAGAAATGACTGACCCGAAATTCTGCTCCTCCTAGTGTAGCAGATCTACATGGAATTCTTCTCAACCTTGCTAGAGGGAAAGAATCCATGAAAGAATCTTTTAAGAAAATTTCTTGCACTATACAAGATAAGTCTTCCATCTCTAAAAGGGATTTGTCACCTCCACTAGCTAGAAATGAAAGGAGTTATCATTCTCATTCTTCTCATGATAGGTCATACTTTCCTAGAGTAACTTCTTCATTACGATCAATGGATTACTATGATGGTAAAAAAAATTTCAAAGAAAGACCAAGTGTCTTGGAGAGGCTAAGCAGGGAGTCTACTTTTGATTGTCTAGGTCCCTAAGCAACTAAAGAACATCATAAGGAGCAGTAGCATCATCGTGAGAATAAAGAAGGTTATGTGAGATCAAGGGCTAGTATGAGGGGCTCTATGCATTTTTAGAATACCTCTCAAGAGGAGAGTTTAGAACATAGGCACGGTAAAGTCGCTAAATCTTCCTCGGCTAAATCTAAGCCAAAAGAATATCCCTAGAAGGGATCCATGCAGAGGTTGGAGGATCGTCTAGGTGAAATGGCCAAAATCAATAATCCATTGCAAAGGAGTTTTGTTAAAAGCTTACCTTTCATCCTGGATATTATGGAATACCCCACACCTTCCAAGTTCAAGCCACTAGTGGTCACTCCCAAATATGATGGCAAAATTTATCCGGTCTTGCACATAGAGTAATATCAAGTTGCTTTCGACATCTACTCAGTACCTGGAAAAATGAGATATAGAGATTTCTCTAATTATATCACAGGGCCAACCCAAATATGGTATAATAATCTCCCAAGAGGTAGAATCTCTTGTTTTCATCAGTTAGCTAAATTATTTATAGATAACTTTTGTTTTGGGGCTAAGCCGATCAAGAGTATCACTCATCTCTTGACCGTGAATTTATTTTTGGGAGAAGGTATTATATAATATATTACACATTTTAACAATGAAAAACTAGAAGTGGTGGAATATGAGGAGAAAACAACTATTACAGCACTCGTGAGTGGGTTGCTCGCTAAAGATCTCTACTATGCTTTAGCGAAGAATCAACCTAAGACCATAATAGAATTAATGGCTAAGGCCTGAAAGATAATAAATAACGAGGAGGCTATGGCAGCCAAGGAAGCTCTTAAGACCAAGGGTGAAGGTCAGAAAAATAATTCTAATTTGTTCAAGAAGGATAAAAAGGATAAAAAGTTGGATTAGACCAAAAATATAACGAATATACCCTGCACAATAAGGGTGGTCACCATATCCTGGAGGAAATCAAAGGGAACCACAATTGAATTGGCGTTCACTATATCCTCGAGGAAATTAAAGGTAACTGAGAATTGAATTGTCCTGGAAAGTTAAAGACACCCCCAATAAGAGGGATAAGTCTAAATACTATGATTGTCACAGGGATCATGGGAATAACACCAACAGCTGCCCTGCACTGAAGAATGAGATTAAAAATCTTCTTTGGCGGGGAAAGTTTAGCAAGTTTATTGATCAAAATGGAAATCGAGATGATCGGAAGAGGTCTGAAACTCCAGCTCGAGCAAGGGAAGATAACAAAGGGACAAGAAATGGTAGTTTTGAGGAAGATCCAGACCTGCCGAAGAAGTTGGATAAACTAGAGGTGGAGGTAGTCATGAAATCCTTTGGATGCCACTTCATTGCATAAGGAGATAATGGAGGAGGACATATGATTACAGAAAGGAAATCTTACTTAAATGAAGCCAAAGCCTGCCCAACTATCAAACATATTGATATGACTGAATCCAGTGATAGTCGACTAAGGAAGGTCAATAATGACAGGTTGCTGGTTGGATTATCGAAAAATGATTTGAGTGAGGTACTTTCTCCTCACAATGATCCGTTAGCTATTACTTGCTGAGTTCATCATGGAAGAGTTATGAGAATATTGGTTGATAATGTAAGTTCAGATGATGTAATGTTTTACAATTATTTCCAAATCTTTGGCATGAAAGACGATAAGCTAGAACCATATCATAGACCTCTCATTGGATTTGCAGGAGAAAAAGTATACCCATTGGGAACGATCAAGCTAGAAGTTTTGGTAGGCACCTGGCTAGTGATTAGAAGAGAAAGAATTCGTTTCTTTGTGTTAGATTAAAATATCCCATCATCTTACGATATCATCCTAGGAAGAGTGGGGATAAAGCAGTTACAGGCCGTGCCATCTACAGTGCATCAATGAAAGAAATTTTCAACAAGTTATGGAGTCGGCATTGTAAATGGAAATAAAAAAGAATCTAGGGAATGTTATTATACTTCGGCCGACCAACAGGAAATTCAAATGAAAGGCACAACCACTTTCCATATTGACAGTTTGGATCCCCTAAAAGAAGAGAAGATGGTGAAGGAGCAAGTTATGGGAGAAATATAAGTTATTATATTGGACGATGAGAAGCCAGAAAGAAACACCCAAATCGGCTTGAGATTATCTCCTTCTCTCAAATAGGAATTAATTACATTCTTTAGAGAGAGGAAAACTGTGTTTACTTGGAGCCACAAAGATATGTTGGGGATTGATCTAAACTTCATTTTCCATGAGCTTAATATATGTCCATATTCTAAGTTGATTAAGCAAAAGCGAAGAGTTTTCATCCCTAAGAAGAATATGTAAATGGAGGAGGAAGTGGAGAAATTACAGCGAGCACGATTAATTGAAGATGTCAAGTATCCTAGTTAGTTGGCTAATGTGGTAATGGTTAAGAAGAAATATAAGAAGTCGCGCATGTGTGTAGATTTCATAAATCTTAATAAGGCATGTCAAAAAGATCATTTCCCTTTAGCAAGGATTGATTAATTGGCCGATGCTACAGTAGGTCATGAGTTACTCAGTTTTATGGATTCTTATTCTGATTATAATCAGATCAAAATGAAACCTGGAGACAAAGAAAGTACTTTATTTATTACCAATTGAGGAACTTATTGTTATAATGCCATGCTCTTGGGGTTGAAGAATGCTGGAGCTACCTATCAAAGACTAGTGAACAAGGTTTTTAAAGACAGGATCGAAAAAAACATGAAAGTATATGTACATGATATGCTCACCAAAATCAAATTTGTTGTCTACCACATTGCGGACTTAGCTCAAACCTTTTATCAACTGGAAAAGCATCAAATAAAGCATAACACAACAAAATGTATCTTCAGAGTACAAGAAGGAATGTTCTTAGGATACATCATCAATTAAAGAGGAATAAAAGAAAACCCTTCCAAAATTAAAACCTTGCTAGAAATGCAGTCCTCGACCAACAAGAAAGAAGTTAAAAAATTGATAGGATGAGTAGTTGCATTGAACCGTTTTGTCTCCCGAGCAACTGATAAATATCTTCCATTCTTTAAGTTTCTTAGAAAGACCTTTGAGCGGAATAATGAATGTAAGAAAGCCTTCCAGGATTTGAAGAAGTACTTGGGCTCACTCCCACTCTTTTCCCGACTAGTTTTAGGAGAAAAACTATATATATATTTAGCTATTTCAGAGTTAGTCGTCAGTTCGGCTTTAATTCGACTAGATGGAAGAGTTTAAAGGAATGTATATTATACTGGAAAGGCATTCTGAGGAGCTGAAGTCAGATACCCACACTTGGAGAAGTTATTATTAGCTCTCATTAAAGATCGTAGGAGAATAAGGCCATACTTTCAAGCCCACATAATTATTGTCTACATGAATTTTCTTTCGCAACAACCACTGCATAAACCTGAGAAGTCTGTCAGGTTAATGTCTTAGGCAGTTGAATTGGTATAGTATGAAATTATTTATGAGCCCATAGTGGCAATAAAAGGCCAAGAAGTAGCAGGCTTCATTACCGAATTCACGTATATAGAGGAACAACATAATCCAAGTTTACATGCCAAGCAGACTTCTTCGGAAGAGAGCTTAACTCAAAAGTAAACAGAAATTGTGACCAATAAAGCAAACTCATCCAAGAAAGGATTCAATAGAGTAAGAATATGTTCAAACATGGAATATTGGTGTAAGAATATTTCTCTGATGAAATTTTAATTTGGCAATTATTTGTAGATGGATCCTCATATGCTACTAAAAGTGGAGTAGACTTCATCATTCACACTATGAATAATTTGGATGTGGAATATGCTTTGAGATTCCAATTCAAGGCTTCTAATAATGAGTCTGAGTATGAGTCATTGAATACAGGATTAGAACTAACTTCATAACTAGGAGCTGACCGATATTGGTATATAATGATTCTCAATTGATCATCAATCAAATGTAGCAAATTTATGGTGTCAAAGGGGAAACTATGATGAGATATCATACAAAAATCTATGTAAGTTATTTTGTTATTCACTTCAGTATGAATGATGAGAATTTCTAGGATTGAGAATGCCTGGGCAGACGCTCTTACTCGTCTTGCTCCAGCAACTCCAATGGAGCTAAGGCGAATAATATTAGTAGAAATTATCGTCCATAGGAATTTATGGGATGGAAATCAACGTCATCTCTATGGAGTTATGTACCTCATGGATGGACCCAATTAGAGAGTAAATTGAAAGAGTAACACTGCCATCTGACCAGAAAGAGGCCATGATGATGAGGTATAAAGAATCCATTTATGTATTAGAAAAAGGTATCCAGTATAGGTGGGGATATAATGTTTCCTTACTTCGTTGTGTTTATCTAAATGAAGCAAATGATTTAATCAAAGAGGTGCATGAAGGCTCATGTAGATCTCACATAATCAGAAGGTCTCTAAGACAATGAATAACAATGCATGGTTACTATTAGTCGACAATGAAACAAGACTGTGTTGCTTTCACCAAGAAGTGTGATAAATGGATGAAGTTTGTTAGCATTCACATAAGACCAAGAGAAAGTCTAATACCCATAACTTCTCCATGGACTTTTCTTATTTGGGGAATTGACTTGGTCAGGCCATTGCCGACCACCAATGGAAGGTTAAAATATCTAGTTGTAGGAGTTGATTACTTCACCAAATGGGTGGAGGTTAAGCCTTTGATTAATATGACCTATCAGAGGGTCTTCTAGTTTATATGAAAACAGAACATTTATAGATATGGCATGCCTTATGCATTCATTATTGACCATGGCATTCAATTTGATAATGAGAAATTTAAAGAGTATTGTATCGGGTATGGCATCCAGAAACTTCACTCAGCACCTGGGCCCCCCACGATGCAATGGACAAACATAAATCACCAACAAAACCTTCCTAGATGGGTTAAAAAAAGGTTGGATGGGGCTAAAGGCAACTGGATTAATGAACTCCATAGCTTACCTTGGGTATATAAGACTACTCCCATAATAACAATGGGGGAAACCCCATACATGCTAACTTTTGGCACTGAGGATTCACCCAAGAGTTACCTCATGAGGTTGCTAGATCTGGAGATGATAGAAGAACTCCAAGAAGATGTTATTCAGATGGTTTCCTACCAACAAAGTAATGAAAGGTTTTTAATCGAAGGGTTAAGTACACCATCCTGAAACAGGGGGATCAGAAGTGCAACAAGCTAGAGCCTAATTGGCATGGTCCATATCATATCTTAGAGATTATCCGACCAAGAACATATCACTTGGAAACTATTGAAGGAGAGGAATTCAAGAATCCTTATAACGCAATCCATCTGCGCAAGTATTATCAGTAATTCAATTTTTAGAAATTATGTTCTTAATGTAATTGGTTCTTCAAGTTAATGAAATTTTAGGTTCTTCTCCATTATACATCCTTTTTGTGTTTTTTTTGGAGTATGGTGGTTACACCTTAACCCATAAATTAATGAGAAATTTTAATTCAAACTTTTCCAACTTTAGAAAATTTCCTCGCTAAACCTTTCCAACTTCAGAAAAGTGCATGGTTTAAACTTTTCAAAAATTTTCAACTTCAGAAAAGTTCTTATATTTGTTAAACTTTTCCAAATTCAGAAAAGTTCCTCACAAAACTTTTCCCACTTCAGAAAAGTGCATGGTTCAAACTTTTCCAACTCCAGAAAAGTTAAACTTCATGTATGATTTGTCCTCGGAAAATCACGAATAAGAAGGAAGTAAAATTTATTAATTAGAGATTTTACCCGAGCAGGTTAAAACACTAGAATAATTATACATTCCTATTACATTTGGTTGCCACTAATAACTAATGCTACCACTTAGTACAATACAGTTATTTACATTTTTATCTAATGGCATTAGTCAAATATAAGGTCGTACAAATGATTCAAATATAAACCAAATGTTAAACATTTGATCAAGTTATTTAGTATATAAGTCAATTAACTAATCATTATATATGTTACCTAGTCGGCAAAAGATTAATATCAACCATAAACCTAAATAAAGAGAACTCAATCCAAGATAATTTCATGTCCTTGATCAAAATTTATTACAATAGAAGTAATTGATAAAAAATGAAGTACAATAAGTATAAATTTATTCTACGGGATGTTTTCCTTATGCCTTGTCCATCCTAGTAGGAGGGTCATCAAGGGTATATAGAAGATTTATTGTGTTGAATTCTCTTAAAATTTGTCTATTGTTGTTGCTTGGCCTATCAAATAAGTGAGGAAGGCAAACCATCTCACATTCATTATTGAGGTCATAATCACCTAAAAACTTATGTATCAAGCATTGAGGAATAACATCTGGTGGAATCTAGTTGGTGTCTAGTTTGAAGGGAGGATTGGCACAATCCAAGAAACTTGGGTCATTCCAGTACCACAAATTACTATTTTGATTATACTTTTGCAAGGTCAATAAGTAAGTCCATCCCCATCTATAACCTTTACGATTTCTTTGGGCAAGGTGATCATCCATGTGAGTTAAGGCCTCAATATACCTATCCATCCAAAATTCCCTTGGCTGCTTATGGAAATGGGATGTCAGCCTATCAACTTTATCTTAGAGCTTCTTGAGGACAATGTCTTTGGATTTTAGCAATTCATCTTGGTCGACGAGAGTGTTCTTCATTCTTTCCTCCTAAATGGTGGGCCAAACAACAATTCTTTACCTAGAAGCTTACCCCGATTTGGGTTTTCTCTTCTGCAAAGCCTCCAGTTCCTCCAGCAGTCTTGCATTCTCAGTATCCAAGAATGAAACTCATTCATCTGGACTAATGATTTCTTCAGAATATCTAGTTCATTCCCCAGTGCATTATTTTTCCTTTTCTAGCAGCAGTTACTCGAGCATTCTCCAGTTCTTGATATAAGACCAATTCCTTCTTGTTCAAAGCAGAAGTAACGTCTTTCAACTTCTTATCAAATCCCCAGCCTTCACTTAATGTTTTATATTTAGACTCATAATAAGAATGAAGCAGTGCCTTAGAGAGTTTGTGATCTTCTCACAGTTGCTCAATTATCTCATAATAAGCAGCATTATTAGCTACAAACCTATCCAAAAGGCAACGAAGATGGATATATGACTCCTTAACTTTGTCAAAGACATCTAGGCTGAGCAGCCTCATTAAGTCTTCTTCATACATGGGAACATGACTATCCTCCACAAGGTTTCTACTCCACCTGAGTGGTCGAATTCAAAAAAAATTATGGCCCTCTTCCTAGCATCAAATTGGGAAGTTATAAATATATGAATTTGGGGGGCAAATACAGAGAAGTAGACAATACAAAAAATAACAAACAAGAAAGAAATAAAGATTATTCAAAAGCATAAAGAGTTAAGATAAGAAACATTGTTCTTTCATTGATTAATCGTGGAAGTATAAGAGTTAATACATCATTAAGAAAAGAAAGACAAGAAGTAATCTTGCTAAAAAAGACTCATTTGGTGCCATTAAGGACTCAATTGGCATCAGTGAGGACTCGTCTAACCCCTCTTCATCATCAAACTCCTCATCCAGGTTAGGAGAAGTACCAGGGTCATGCCTTCGGAAGTGTTCAAAATTTTCTTCTCTGCTGACCATCTTCAATGCCTCAGTCCACCATTCTTTGAAGGACAGTCTTTTGGCATACTCAATTTGAGTAGAGGTAGAAAAAATGGTCTTCGCCCAACCTTTATCAAAGACGAATTTGCCTTTGGCCTCCAAGGAAGTCACCTCAGAAGTCAAGCCAACCACTTTATCTTCAACAGTTTAGAGCTTGTTTTCGGCAACCCTGTCCCTATATTTAGCATCGATTACCATATGCTCAGCAGTTTTAACCCTTTCATCGGCACCATTTATTTTTCCCTAGCCATAGTAGCCCAATCATTAGCCTTCTTCAAATCCTCTTCCTAAGACTTCTTCTTAGTCTCCAAAGCTTGTCTGGAAGCCTCTAACGGTTGATTTAAGCCTTTAAAGGCCTCTTCCACTTCACCAGGAGAGGAGCTCAGTTGGTCGTCCTTCTCTAACATTTGGTTAAAATCAACCGAAAATTTCAAGAAGAATAAAATACCAGATGTTAAAAATGGTCATCAATATTAAAAAAAAAAAGCAAAAAATAAGATACTTATCAATGCCAAGTTATAACAAGCCCTCTGTAAGCCTAGACCTGGGCAGGGAGGCTGATATAGCTTGATCAGCAGGGAGAGTACTAGATTTTCTCAAACCCATGGCCAAATCATGGTTAATAGAAATATAAGATGACTCGATGTTCATATCATCTTGAATTTTTCTCACCAACTCTTGTTAGTCAACAATCTTCTTTACAATCAATGCTTGCTGGTTAGATGGTGTTTTCTAGGCCTGTTTTGTAGGATTAGGCAAACCTCTCTTTAACCTCTTCAGTTGATAGTTAAAAGTTTGAGTCCCTTCAGTTAAAGGCCTCTTATCATGTTCCTGGGACTTCTTTTTGGCTAGATTCTTACCATTATCAGTAATTTTCTTAGAGGTAGGAGATAGAGGTCCACCTAGCAAGTTAGGAATCTTCCTCTTAGTCATGTCAGTGGAAAGAGAAAGCGATATCTCAAAAATGTCAAAAGATTCAAATGAGGATGAAGTTCCTCCCTGAATGATATCAGTTCCTCCTTGAATGATATCAATATTGCAAACTCAAGAGATGAAGAGGAAGGTACAGGATGTTCTTTAAGGTTCATAGTAACTTGGGGTAGAACAAATGCTGGTTAAGAAATAAAGAAAGTGATGGAACTTTTATATTCCATTAACAACAAGACTGATCGGGGATGTTCTTCTCCCACGCTCTGGTGAAGTCCCCACAAAAATTTTAGTTCTTCAAGGTTAATTTCCCATTCTCTGGGACACCACTTCTTACTTTCCTTTGCATTAAAAAAATGGCCAAGTTAGTCAGCAAATGTCAAAAATGCATAACATAAGAGGAAAAATAGTTAACAGAATTACAACATATGCCACGTCCTAATTGAGGACATATAGGGCAAGTATATGATACTCCAGTAGGGAGGGGAGCATGTTGCTAGTTCTTTACAACTACACCATAATTCCAATAACCCTTATTGGAATCTGGTGGATTTACTAATAAAGCCTTACGGGCTTTCCTAGTCTTCAAATAATATGTACTTTCTCCAACAGTACCCCACTTATAGAAGAACATCAACTCCAAGACCCTATTTATCACCCTTCAAGTATTGGGTGCTACTCGGGCAGGAACTACATCAAAATATTGGCAAAATTGAAAAAAAAGGGTTTGGTGGAATGGTGATGCCGCACTTAGCTATGAATAATATAGGGATCCAGTGACCCTAAGGGAGAGATTAATCATCTATAGGACCCTAAGCTATCTCTAAATCTACCCAAGTTGGGATTTTTCTTTTCTCTCTAAACTCATATAATGAACTCTAATCTACGATGTAAACCAGGGTAGAAATAGAGAAAACGATGATAAAATTAGAAAAATATAGTAAGAAGGCTTATAGGGGATCTAAGACAATTGCAAGAGAATAAAGAAAAAATAGTAGCAAACGATCGCACTAAAAAAGCGTGAAGATAAAGGAAATGCTAATTTCAAAAAGTTTGAGGTGAAAATAAAGATGTAAAAATTATTCTCCTACTTGTACCAATGATGAATGTACGACTATCCTCCTACATAGTCGAATAGATATCTTGGTTAGCATCAGAGATACTTAGTCGGCTGGATAACCGACCAACTTCATAAGGCCAAGCAACAGGAATATCAGTAGCTCCCTGATGGGATGCCAACCAACACTAAATTCCTAGAGTTTCGTTTGTTGTACACAAATTTAAACGCCCGACAATATAAGGGTGTTCCATGTCTAGGGTTGTACACCCATATAGATACAAACTACTACTTTAGCTCAAGGGACAACTCGAATCACTCATATGCACATCATATGAAGCTATTGTAAAGCCTACTAAATAAAACCAACAATGGACGTAGGCTATTTTATAGGTGAAGCACTCTAAATATATCTTCTCTTGTGTGTGTGATTTGAGTTACTTAATATATTATTATTTGTTATTATAAATCTGGATTTAGTCCATTTTTAGAAATCAACAGTCTTCATGACTCGATTAATATGTAATGTATTTAAAACTATTTTTCTCTTTTTTAAAATGAAAACAAGTCTTGTATTCATAGGTAATAATGTATTTTTTTCATAAAATATTGTGTCCTTTTGTAAACAGTCATTTTATGGTGTAAACAGTCATTTATGGACGTTTTTTGTAACATCCATGATTTTTCACGCTCGGTTGATAAAGCCTGACACGAAATGTCGGTAGTGTTAAAAAAATTTATATCATTCTCAGCATCAAAATAAACAAAAATTATAATAAATAAAAATCATCCACAACCAAAACTCAACAAATGATGACAAAAAGAATAACTGAACTGAAATAACTGAATTCTAATAAATGAATCTACTATATCAAATCCGTTATTACAATTGTTCAATTAAGTACTATCACGTAATGAAAAACTAACATGGAACGCAACTAATTACCTAAATAGGATTTCATCCCAAGACCCACATACATATTTTCATTAAGGTATTCGCAGTATCATAAAAGTAATGCTCTCTTAGTTTTAATATGTTTTTTTATTAAATGTGTTCTTCTCTAAACTACCATAAAGGATAAACAACAAATATATATCCTGCAAAAGGGATGTAACTAACTATACTTATAAGAATACAATCCAAGTACCATCCCTCAAAATCTCACTCATAAAGAAAATAAAGTGAACCAACTAATTACGCAAATAGGATTTCATCCTAAGACCTACATATATATTTTCATTAAGATATTTGCAGTCTCATAAAAATAATGCTCCTTTAGTTTGAATATGTTTTTTTTATTAAACGTGTTCTTCTCCAAACTACCATAAAGGATAAACAACAAATATGTATCATGCAAAAGGGATGTAACTAACTATACTTGTAAGAATACAACCCAAGTACCATCCCTCAAAATGTCACTCATAAGGAAAATAAAGTAAACCACGTAAACTATTTAACATGACATAGGGTTCATTTTCACTTTTCCATCACTAGAACATATTAAATTCTTTCTCATTATTTATTATATCACATGAAGGACACTACATTCGGTGTCCATCCCATGCCTCTATCAGTAAGTCCGTAGGAATTCATCACCTAACGGGCTTAAGAAAAATACACAAATAAATAATAGGGCAATCACTAAGCAGTAGCACCACTAAAGGACCCACACCTAACTTGACTAATGAACCAAGTCAACCAATTTTCTCTCATCACGAAGGGGTGACAACCCCGAAGACATGATCTAAACTAATGACCTCCACTAAGTCCTGACCATCTTAATCGGTGCGTGGTACATACATAGTCCCATTTTTTAATGCAACCCACAGCCGATAGATTTACCATGAGTAAAGGTATGTTCACATAATCAACATAATATATATATATATATATATATATATATATATATACACACACACACACACACACACACACACACACACACACACACACACACACAATATATATATAAATACTGGATAATGCATACATTTAAACATACGCCAAACATCTAAATCCCCGAAAGTTAGATCGTCATCTCAATTAGGTTGGTTATCTCTCAAAACCATGTCAAACATATATAACCAAGTATGATTCCGTGTACATTCAAGTGTACCACCAAATCATAGAAATTCCTAAGCATTGGATTATTCTTTACGTTCTTAGGTTTATCAACTCTTAACCTTATTAAACTCAACTTCTATTTTATTGCATCTCTAAACTACGAGTACATATGTCTCTCTCTATATACACATCCTCTCGTAACGTACATATATATTTCCTCATTTAATTAATAAATTATTTGCACAACCTATAATCTCTCAAGACGGAAATTAATCTCCCAAACACTTTTACTTGTTACTCTCTAAGTCGATATACACATACGACCATAGGATACCTCTCACTTGTGCATTTATCCATTCTAATCTAATTCCCAACGTCGGATAGTACAATTACTTGAAGTATTAACCATTATTCTACCTTAATTAAAGTTACACAATTTGTCTTTTGGTTTATACACTAATAAACCAAACTTCTAAATTTTCCCAACCATCTCTCATATGGATAACCTCCCATATACTCGAATAAACTTGGGATAGCTATACAATCCATACCCAAACTTTACCTCAGTCCGACCCTGGGGATGAATCGATTCGCCTCCATGGCTGAATCGATCCACACCTGGGAGAAGGCTTAGATTTGCATAAAAACTAAGGCTTTCTTCCCCAAACTTCAATTAATGGCTTCCAAATCTAGAATTTGAAGACCAATAAATACCAAAACTTAAATCTAAGTGTGGAAGCATATTTCTAAACGTTTTACACAATCATATGGTTTCAGGAACATCAAATCCAATACTAAACCTTTAAAATTCAAACTTTTTAACTTAACGCATTATTAAATCATCTTAGGGTCTATTCATTATTAATTCCAACCCTAAAATTCAAATTAACATGGGAATATTTTTGTAATAATGAAGTTTTATTCTAAAACATCAATTATATATCAGATCTACATCATATGATCCATTAATTTCATACTTTAATCATCAAGGTACACCTATTCAATGCATGACAGATTCATATTAGTCCTAATTAACCCAAATAATTAGTATAATCAAACTTAATCAAACTAATCCTTAAACATGGTTCAAAACTCATATTTGAAAAGGATGAAACACATATTCTAAATAAGTTATAGATTTATAATAAGGATTGCATGATATTCTTACCTGTAATCTAAGAACACGCGGTGTAGGCTTCAGTCCATGTGGTTTGCCCTCCTTGGACTTTTCTCTACTTATCCCAAAGACTCATTGCTGCTAGGGTTTCCTTATCCTTAGAATAAATGGTAATTATTGACCCTTAATCCCATTTAAAAACTTAAATTCCCGCACCTCCATTAAATGATTATTTTTTATCCCCCAAAGGCTTCCCGGATTGACCCGAAACTCCTCTTAAAGGTATACCTACCCCGGGCCCAATTTAAAGTGGTAAAAACACATAAACGTACATACATGTCGCCGAGAGTCCAGTCTAAACGATAATATCCCCAACACACGGTAAGACATCATGTCGTCAATAAATTATTCACTAAATTATTCTACACGTACACATAGTCCATAATCATATAATTAACATCACTAATTAATTATTCTAAACACAGCTTACAAAAATCAGTTCGCATGCAAAATTTAATTATCATATAAATTATGCCATTTTATTATTACTAAACCACATAAGTAATAATTAGTTTCATTTATTAATTTATTTCTCACGTAATAAATAATAAATATAGTCCATGAAAATACGGGGTATTACATTCTTTCCCCCTCATAAAGAAATTTCGTCCTCGAAATTCGCTAAAGTGTAAAGCCAAAACGTAACCCACACAAATATCATAGTCTTGTACGCAATTAGCCTATACCCGTATTTCACGAGATAGAAGAAAAATGATCACATACGCCTACCATAATATGCCATGGTTGGGGCACCCATAAACTTTATACCACCTGTAAAAATGCACAAACATCACATACGAATAATGCATATACATCTAAAAATTAATCACACATACCCTACATAATTATAGACTAAAGGTTCGAATACCTTACTAAACGCGACTCAACTCTTCTTGAGATTTCCCCACTTATCATACTAATGGCGTGAAGGCTCCTAATTGTTCTTGACGTTACACTCCATTGCCCCGCTGGTCTTAAACCTTGAAATATCTCGTCGCTCGTCATTTAACATAACAACCAAAAGTCCTAGTGCCCAAAAGCAACGTTTAACATAACAACCAAAAGTCCTAGTGCCCAAACATCTCTCAACTCTTTAACCTTACTAAGTTTCTTAAGTGGGACATCTTGCAAGATAAATATAAATAAAGAACCCTCCTGATACACCGATTCCCAGCTCAGTCGATTATTGAGATTCGTTGGCCCAAGACCAAACATAAAACAGTGCACTATCCACACAAATCCATATTCATCACTAGGTAAATCCCTACTATGCTTATTCCAATAAAAGGATCACTCCTTACAAGAGTGATACCGAACCCCTTAAGTTAATCGATCCAAAAATTATTATTGTTTTCTAAAATATCCAATAGGGAACCCTTTGCCCACTATTAAATCCAATCGAGTAAATAACGACTCATTAATCTCTAAACACCTAACCATTCTAATATGGATCTACTATCACCAGCCACCCTGACAACATCACTATGCAAGAACCATACGAACCCTCACACAAATTCATGTAAGTGAGGCTGTCACTAGCCATAAAATTCTCAAAATAACAAAAATGTTTATAATACAAATGTTTCTCACCACTTATATCCTTACATACTAACATAAATCACTCATCGGATAACCATCTCACATAACCATCCTATAATGTATGCCATCGCAAACATAAAGTCCATATAAGTACTCCGAACTAAAAAATCACCTCCAATAGGCGTACCCATGTCATAAGTCAAAATCATCATCATCATTGCATTCACTATGAAATTACATAGTAGGTCATTGCCACCACCCAAAAAATAATGAACATAACGCATAAGGCATTTACGAAACCCATCAACCATCCGACTCTCTCATAACTTACAAATAATTAATAATAACGTAGGGGACGCTCACATGCCCACCGATATAAAAAATTTAGGTAAGAATATACACATAATCTACCAATACACAATAAATCACATACTCACTTTCATATGTCATGACTTCTCTCACCACTAACACGATATCCTAGTGAAAACACACCCATTATCCACGTCATTACATCAACAGTAAATCCAAATATAAAGAGATAATTATCGGCTAAAACCATTATGACCAAATAAGTTACAACACTATATAACATATAAAATATTATGAACATTGTACTTCACACTATAAATTGAATATGGTCATGGACCTAGGCCGTGACCATTTTTGCCGTGACCGAAAAACCTGGTCACGAACTTCATTTGTGACCCAAAATGAGGGTTACGATCTCCTCCATAGAACAATATTTGACTTTATAGAGCCATGTGTGGACTGATGTTAAAAGTTGGTCACGTACATGGGTCGTGACCATGTGTGGGACGATTTTGAAAATGGGTCACGCTCTAAATCTGTGACCCCCACTTTAAAAAAACAAATAAAAACATGGTCATGGTCATGGTCTTGGACCGTGACCATGTTTTATTTTTTCTTTTTAAAATTAGGGGTCATGGATTTGGGCAGTGACCATATCCGTTTAATAAAAAAAATGTTTTTGGGCAGTTAATAATAAAAAAACTCTATTTAGCAACCAATTAAAATACAATTAATCAATACTGTAACCATGGAGTTGATAATTCAAAGTAAAGCACTGTTCTATCCTAGTTAATTCATAAATCACATAAGCATTCATAATTGAAACTAAGCATTCATAAATCAAACTAAACATTTGTAAATCGAACTAAGTCTAGACATGTGAAATTTTTTGTCACATTATGGGGATACAATTAAGCAATATGGATTTTCGCCATCTAGCGGAATATTTTTAAGCCTAACTATAGAAATTTGTAAATTTTCATCATATTCTCAAATCGGGTATTTCGTGACTAGGCGATTAGTTCCTACGAGTTACATTGGTCGTGTGCGAGGTGTTTGAGCCCTTTACAGGACCGTTTGGGGGTTGTCTTTGGATTTCGCCCTCTAGCGATATATTTTTAAGCATAAGTCTAGATATTTACAAATTTTTATCATATTTTCAAACTGAGCATTTCGTGACTATGCGATGAATTACTATGAGTTACATTGGTCCAATGCAAGGTGATCGTGCCTCTTATGGGGACGTTTGGGGACTATCTTTGTTTTTCTCCCTCTAGGGGTATGTTTTTAAGCCTAAGTCAAGATATTTAGAAATTTTCATCATATTCTCAAACCGGGCAACCCTTGACTACGTGAGTAATTCCTACAAGTTATTGATCCTGTGCGAGGTGTCCGTGCCCCTTACGGGGTGGTTTGATGGTTGTCTTTGGATTTCTACCTCTAGCGACATATTTTTTAGCCTAAGTCTAGATATTTATAAATTTTAGTCATATTCTCAAATTAGGCATTCCGTGACTATGCGGTTAGTTTTCACGAGTTACATTAGTCCCATGTGAGGCATTCGTGCCCCTCATGAGGTCGTTTAGGGGTTGGATTGGATTTTCTCCCTCTAGAGACATGTTTTTAAGCCTATATCTACATATTTTCACATTATCATTAAAATCTTAAACATGTCATCCCGTGACTATGCAGTCAGTTCCCATGAGTTACATTGGGCACGTGCGAGGTGTTCGTGCCTCTTCTGGAATTGTTTGAGAGTTGTCTCAAGTTTTCTCCCTCTATGGCATGTTTATAAGCCTAATTCTAGATATTTAAAAAATGGCATCATATTCTAAAACCGGGCATCCCATGATTTTGTGGTTAGTTCCTACGAGTTACATTCGTTCCGTGTGAGGTGTTCATGCCCCTTGCGGGGCTGTTTTGGTTTTCTCCCACTAGCTAGCGGCATGTTTTTAAGCCTAAGTCTAGATATTCATAAATTTTTGTTATATTCTCATACTGGGAATCTCATCACTACTTGGTCATGTCCTACGAGTTACATTGGTCTCGTACGAAAGTGTTCGTTCCCCTTACGAGGTTGTTTGGCGGTTGTCTAGTGTTTTCACCCTCTAATGGCATGTTTTTAAGCTTAAGTCTAGATATTTGCAAATTTTCATCATACTCTCAAACTGGGCATTCCGTGACTACATGGTCAGTTCCTACGAGTCACATTGGTCCCGTGTAAGTTGTTCATGCACCTCACGGGGTCATTTAAGGTTGTCTTAGATTTCCCCTATAGAGATATGTTTTTAAGCTTTAGTCTAAATATTTATAAATTTTCATCATATTATCAAACTAAGCATTTCATGTCAATGAGGTCAGTTCATACGATTATATTGGTCACGTGCGAGGTGTTTGTGCCTCTCATGAGGCCGTTTGGCGGTTGTCTTGGGATTTCGCCCTCTAAGTGCATGTTTTTTAAGTCTAAGTCCAGATATTTGTAAATTTTCATCATATTCTTAAATTCGTCTCTCGTGACTATGCAGTCAGTTCCTATGAGTTACATTGGTCCCGTGTGAGGTGTTCATGTCTCTTACGGAGACTTTTACGACTTATTTTTTATTTTCGCCCTCTATGGAATGTTTTTAAGCCTAAGTCTAGATATTTTTAAATTTTAGTCATATTATCAAACTGGGCATTCTGTGACTACCCAATCAGTTCCTACAAGTTACATTAGTCCCGTGCGAACTGTTCGTACCCCTTAAGGGGTCATTTGGGGGTTGTCTTGAGTTTTATCCCTTTAGCGACATGTTTTTAAACCTAAGTCTAGATATTTACAAATTTTAGTCATATTCTCAAATCAGGCATCCTATGACTATGTGGTTAGTTCCTACGAATCATTTTGGTCTCGTGTGAGGTATTCGTGCCCCTTACGGTGCTGTTTGGGGGATGTCTTGGATTTTATCCCTATAGTTTCACGCTTTTAAGCCTAAGTCTAGATGTTTGTAAATTTTCATCATATTCTTAAACCAGTCATCCCGTGGCTATGTGATCAGTTCATACGAGTTTCATTGGTCTCGTGCGAGGTGTCCGTGCCCCTTACAGGGTCGTTTGGGGAATGTTTTGGGGTTTAATACTCTAGCGGCATGTTTTTAAGACCAAGTCTATATATTTATAAATTTTAGTATATTCTCAAACCCAGAGTCCCGCGAATAGTAGTTAGTTTTTACGAGTTACATTTGACCCGTGCGAGCTGATCGTGCCCCTTCCGGGACCGTTTGGGCGTTGTTTTGGGTTTTTTCCCCTCTAGCGGCACATTTTTAATCCTAAGTCTAGATATTTGCAAATCCTAGTAATATTCTTAAACTGGGAGTCCCGTGACTACGCAGTCAGTTCCTATAAGTTATATTGATTCCTTGCGAGGTGTTTGTGCCTCTTATTGATATTCCGTTGTTTTGCACCAAAAGTTTTTCCTCAAATGCATATGAAACGAAATCAAAACCGTTGGTGCGGAATTTCTTAAACTCTTTCGCACAAAATTTGGGCCATTTTGCTCGATGTGAAAGCCCAAAAGTGATATCACCTCTTTTTAGAAGTTGCATTTATTAATGAATTTGTATTATGACATGTTTATTACCACATGTGAATAAATCACCACACACATAAGAGGTGGAAATTACCACACACATATACCAAAATTCAGATATAACTCTAGACACTCTTTTTTGATCTGCTGATGTAACACTGTAAATCTTCAAATTTTTTCAATCTACAGTAAACTGAAAAGGTCATTCTCTCCAAATTGTCAACCATAACAGGGGGAAGTGTTGTGTAGTGTGTGACATGTAGTGTAGTGAATCGTTCTGTAATTCACATGCAAAAATTTACTTTCACAATAGCAAAATAACAATAGATAAATATAATCATAATGCAAATTTCACGATACTAAGTTTTTCTAAAAAAGAAACTTATAAAACAGATCAAAAAATTTTAAACAACGATTTCCAAATTTCATATTATTAAAAATTAACATTCTAAATTTGAAATAATTTCAGTTTACAAAAATCTCAAGATATCTAAACATTAAGCACAAATTTATTTCTAAAAACCGAGTTAATAATTTTCTTTTCACAAAAACATATTAAAGAAATCTAAGAAAAGAAAAATAGTACATACATTTGTCTAAACAAATATTTCTCCTAACAATATTAGAGAAAATATAACTATAAGAATAAATCGATAATATGCAATAACAAAGAAAGAGTTGCATTAATATCACCATTTTAATTTAAGAAGACTTCTTTCAGGGTTAATGTAGAACATTAACGGAGAGACATCAAGTATTTACTCTCACTCTAAAACTTGTTCTCTCCCTCTAAAAATATAAATTTGAATTTATGAGAGAAGTGTTAAAAATAAGTCTGAAAAATTCTATTTATAGTATCTAAAAAATATTACCTCAAAACAAACTGCCTAGATTAAACATTGAATTCAGTTAGCTTTCAAAGGTCGAGATTACTCATAAATTTAAGAGAAAACAGATTTACAAAAGTTATTCAATAAACACTTTAGATCTGGAGATAAAACTGATTTAAAAAAAATATATGTTTCACCACAAAATCAGAATAGTTAGATAATAAAAGATACTCATTAAAAATTGTAATCTAACGCTAAGAGAGTTTAGTTTTTGATAAAAATAATTTTGAACATATAACCACCCGACTCTCTACTATACAACATAATATTATAATCTCTTATTTCTGAGACAACGTGTGGTTTAAGATCCTTGAGTGTTTCAAATCAACAACTAAAAATTAAGAGCAAAAATGAAATTAAGCACAATGTTTGAATTTGAAAAATATACTCTCCCTCTCTTAGAATATCTTTCTTTCTCTCTCTACACCCTTAGTTCTCTCTTTTTATCTCTCTCTAAAAAAATGCTCGTGTTTTACGATAATTTAAAAAATATCCATGTTGAGCTTATGGTGGGTGGCTCTTATTTGCTGGTAACCTGTTTGTACAACTTGCACGAGCTCATTATGATTACACCATTAAATGCAGTGCTGGAAGATTAATTTATGTTTTGGATTGATGAATTACGGATTCTGTGTTAACAGGTGGTGGTGTTCAAGTTCTATTAGGACTCAAACTACTAACAGTGCGCATCTTTGAGAAAATATCCAAAAATTATGTCCGGGTTTTCTAAAATGGGTATAAAAGTCTTTTTATATATTTTTAAAAGGTTAGCAATTTTTAACGCTTCTTGGGGCTCTAAATAGATTCCGTGGGTGTAAACAAAAACACCCATATTTAACGATACATTCTAGAAACCACTAAATATGCCAATCAGTTGTTAGCAACCAAACCATGAATTATAACGGCTGTAAAATCATGCGTACAACTTAAGCTAAAGATAAGCGCACAACCCATATTGATTTCAAAATAAATAATTTAATTGACATAAAAATATCAAAAAATATCTTTGGCGATTTCACATATATTCCGACTTTTCCAAAATAAGTGATTTTTAAAATGATTTCAATTAAATCAATTAATTCCAATAATGAAAATGAAAAAATGTAGAAAAACAAAAAACAAATATGTGTTGCACATGTGAAGTGCGCGAACCAGTCTATTTTGGTATTTTACCTTTTACCACTTGAATAGATGTTATTAGTTCTTGATCTTGATAATTTTGGACACTTGTGATGCTCATATATTGTAAAATTTAGAGCGGTCTAAAACTATAAATTATTTTTCACAATTATCCAAACCACTTGAAATACTAAATATTGTAGACTCAATCAAACCTAGGAGTAAACTATTTAGGAGTAAACCTAGGAGTAAACCTAGGAGTAAACTGTCTAGCGTGATGTGTTTTTTGCTAAGTTATTATGTTTGGCTAAGTCGTAACCCCCCATACATAACTTTTTCTTTCTGAGAATTATCTCTAACATGTATTAGTGTTTTTCGCACAATTAGTTTAATAACAATTTTTTAAATAATGCTTTGAATTTATTTGGTTATGTCGGTATTTAAGTCATTGCATGGTTACTAACTACCACTGGACGAACACGTGTTGTCCAAATACGATTTTTTTTAACAGTGCTAAGTTAGTGTTCCCCTATCATCTTTATTTGTGCAATCTTTGGTCATGTCTAGTGACGTGATTATCTGGACTGGGGTCTATTAGTACTCTAGTTAAGTTATTCTTCAATTGGATCAGCTCACAACCAAGCTCACCTTGTGACAACATAGGTTTCCTATCGATCGACCAACTTCTTGATTATGGCACGTTGAAGGTGCTAGGTCCCTCTTGAAGTGCGGTATGGTCATACTAAACTTATTATGCTTAGCTTTTTGAGATGCCTTCAGCCTAGGCATCTTGCTCATCTCTAAATCTAAACTTATATTCTAATATAAGATATACTCTAGCCAATGGCAGTACAATAACTATATCAATCTTTTTACTTCTTCGAAACCAAATTTGGAGGATGTAACCTGTGGGTACCTGGAAATTAGTATTATAGGCCTGGACGAGTAGCCCAGCCCTAGCGGCCCAAAGTCCAGGCCCCTCATCTTTTGTATTGATCCGATTTCCCCACGACCCCATGAAGGGAAGTTATAGGGGAGAACGATCCCATAGAGGGAAGTTATAGGGAAGATGGCTAATAAGGAGGAACCCATCATCTCCACTAACTAACATACACATATATAAATTAAACCCTAGGTCCAGGGCAAAGGACAAATTGTATTCTCTGTACTCATTCTCCAGAATATTGAGAAATAATACTGACTGCACCACTGTGGACGTAGGCACATCTTTGCTGAACCACGTACATCCGTTGTTGTGTGATTGGCGTTTTATTTTCTTTGCTCTTTCTTGGTCATTACTTCTCTCATCTTTATTTGTGTTGCACAATCATTGTCTCCACAATTGGCGCCGTCTGTGGGAAAGTTTCATCTTTCCCTGAGAAGAGCCCACACTAAGAAAAGAATCTAAGATGTCTGGTCATAGCAGCAACGCTCCTCAAGCAGGAAATATTCAAGAGCCACCTGCTCCTCGCAGGATTAGGTCTGAAGTCCAACGTTCAGATCGTGGGGCTCGCTTGGAAATGCCAGCCTCAGAAGAAGGTCAAGGACCAGCAAGGTCCACGCTGATATCCAGATTGATTGATGCATACGAGGCAAGGCTCCAAGAGCAGAGGGAGTCTTCTTGCAGATACGAGGCTGAGAATGCTCGCTTGAAAAGAAGACTGGAAAGACTGGATAAGGAACTACATCCTGATACCAGGAGACACCCCTATCGCACTCCTAGACCTCAGGCGAGCAAATCTCGCAGCCGAGGAAGGAGCCCAAGGCGGGAATATCAAGGGGTCGAAGGTGGCGACTCAGACGATGACCTCCGCGAACAACTAAGAAGAGCTCGTCGCTACCAGATCCCTGCTCACAGCGAAGAAAACATAATGAACCTGGTCCGCAGAGAAATGGACCAACATCCAGCTCACCGCGGCACCAGGTCGACCAGAGAACTCGCCAAGAGAGCCCTCAAGACCCATATGAAGTTACCCTTCACGAGGGAAATTGAAGAGGAAGAGGCTCCCAAGAAATTTTCCATTCCAAGGTTTAAGATTTACGACGGGAAGACTGATCCCATTGATCATGTCAGGCAGTACCAACAGGCCATGACCCTCGGGAATCATCGGGATGCACTGATATGCTGTATTTTCCCCTCGAGCCTCCATGATGTGGCCCAGAAATGGTTCGAAAAACTCCCTCACCGATCCATCAGAAATTTCAAATCCCTGGCCGAGCTCTTTACGACCCAGTTCATCACCAGCAGCTCCCATCCCAAAAGGATGGATGCTCTATTAACAATGAAGAAAACGCCTCAAGAAACACTCCTAGACTATGCGAAGAGGTACTGGGAGTTATTTAACGAGATCGAGGACTGCGCGGAAGAGGTGGCAGTGGCTTCCTTCAAAATTGGGCTACCTAGCTCTTCCCTCCTTTACCAGTCCTTGACGAAGAAGGAAGCTATGACCATTAACGACCTGATGGCCCGGATTGAGAAATACGCAAAGGTGGAACATGTCACCCGCCTTAATGTAGGAGAAAACGGTCGAGCCAAGCTCACTACCAAGGGAAGTGAGAAAGTTGAGAACCAGAAGAAAGGAGGAAAGAGTGGGGGCAAGAATGGCTCTAAAAACGGAGGGAACCCTGACGTAACAAAATCGTTCCAGGCGGTCAACACCGTCTTCAAAGAGACAATTTACAAAATTCTCGCTAAGATCAAGGATGAGCCATTCATCAAATGGCCCCGGAAAATGGGAGGAGAGCCCTCGAAAAGAAATAATGCATTAAGATGCGCTTTCCACAAAGAGGGAGGGCATAAGACCGAGAACTTCAAGGCTCTTAAGTCCCACCTCGAGGAGTTGGCCCAGTTTGGACATTTTAATGACTTTTTGGAAAAGAAGGTAGAGAAAGTGGCTGCCCACAAAGAGGCAAAACCCGACAACGTGCTGGAGGATGATGTCGGACATGAATTCGCAGTAATCCACGGAGTATCTGACGTCAAGCAAATACAAGGGAACTCAGCTCGAATGGAGGTAAAGAAACTGACAGTGGTAATGCAAGCTTTTCAGATTGATCCAACAAAATCACAGTCAGGAAAACATCGGCGAGCAGAGGACATCAACTACAACAAGCATATTATTTTTACGGATGAAGACCTAGTGGGAGTAAGGACCCCACATCATGATGCCTTGGTCATTACACTCAGGATATCCAACTTTGACATCGATAGGCTGCTCGTTGATCAAGGAAGCTCATCCGAAGTAATGTACATCGACCTGTTCAGGAAATTGAAGTTGAGCGTCGCTGACCTAAAGGGAGCTACTGTCCCTCTGGTCGGCTTCGCTGGAAAAATGACCATGCCCCTGGGCAAAATAGTACTGCCGGTGCGTGCTGGAAATGTTTCCAAGATGATCGAGTTTTTGGTGGTCGACATTGATTCACCGTATCAGGCCATTCTCGGCAGGGGATGGCTTCACGCGATGAAGGCAATCTCCTCGACCTACCATCAGAAGCTCAAATATGTTACCGAGCGAGGAGTAATGGAGATACACGGTGACCAGGTGACGGCAAGGAAGTGATTCATAGCGGCAATCCGACCAAAGCTAGAGAAAAAAGCTGATCAACCCAGTGAGAAAGTGGAGGAAGGTGCAATTCCTTCCAAATAACAATTAAAATACGGAAGGCCTGGAGTAGAAGAGACCATGCTCCTCCCCTCCGAGCGTATCGTCGAGGACCTGGTAGAAGTGGCGGCTAGGGAAGGCGAAAATAGCAGAGTCTTCCTGATCGGAGCGTCACTCACCGACCAAGAGCAAAAGGAGTTGTCAACCTTACTCAGAAGAAACATAGATGTTTACGCTTGGGAACCTTATGAGCTGCCAGGAATCGATCCCAATATGGTCTGCCACCAGTTGCACATCGATCCCATATTCAAGCCGATAACGCAGAAGGCACGGCGAACTGCTCCCGAGAAGGCCAGAGCAATAGAAAAAGAAGTCAAAAAACTGCTGGATGCAGGATCCATACGGGAAGTGTAATTCCCCAAATGGTTATCCAACCCAGTGGTAGTTCCGAAAAGCAACGGAAAGTGGAGAGTTTGCATAGACTTCACTGACCTCAACAAAGCCTGCCCCAAGGATAGCTTCCCTCTTCCAAAAATAGACCAACTAGTAGACGCCACCGCAGCTCACGAACGAATGAGTTTCTTGGACGCATACTCAGGGTATCACCAAATTCCCTTGTATGCCCCAGATCAGGACAAAATGGCGTTTATCACGATGGTTGGTTTATATTGTTATAAGTTCATGCCTTTTGGGCTCAAAAATGCAGGGGCAACCTATCAGCGGCTAGTTACTAAAATGTTCAAGAATCAAATGGGAGACACAATGGAGGTCTACATCGACGACATGCTCGTCAAGAGCAAGGAGAAGGAGAATCACCTCTCAGACCTATCAAGTACCTTTGAAATCCTCAGGAAGTACCGAATGAAACTTAATGCGAGCAAGTGTTCCTTCGGTGTCCAGTCAGGGAAGTTTCTTGGGTATTTGGTCAACAAACGAGGCATAGAGGCTAATCCGGACCAGATTGATGCAATCAATAGAGTGCAACCTCCTCGCACAATTTGGGATGTACAGAAGCTCACTGGAATGCTCACTGCTCTAAATCGTTTCATTTCTAAATCCTCCGAGAGAGGCAAGACTTTCTTCCAACTCTTAAAGTGCAGCAAAACAGTAGAGTGGAGCCCAGATTGCTCGCGAGCATTGGACGAGCTCAAGTCCTACCTAAGCACTCCACCACTGCTTGTCATACCACAGCAAATGGACTCTTTGTACCTCTACCTCTCTGTATCCAGTCATACTGTCAGCTCGGCGCTAATGTGCAAAGTTACAGGAATCCAACATCCTGTCTATTACGTGAGCAAAACCTTATTAGATGTCGAGCAGCTCTACCTACCATTGGAAAAGCTCGCATTCGCCCTAGTAATAGCCTCGAGAAAGCTGAAGCATTACTTCGAAGATCATACGATCATCGTCCTTACATCACACCCCCTCAAGGTTGTCCTAAGGAAGGCGGATTTGTCAGGCAGACTGTCTAACTGGTCAGTTGAGCTCGGCCGGTTTGCCATCCAATTTCAACCAAGGACAGCTATCAAGGGTCAAATCCTCGCTGATTTCATAGCTGAATTCACAGGCGAAGAACCCTCCGACTAGCCTAAGACAACAGAGCAAAAAAACCCAAGCTATAGTGGAAAGCTGGAAACTATTCGTTGATGGAGCCTCCAACTCAAAGGGGGAAGGGGTAGGAATTGTTCTCATCACTCCAGAAAACACAGTCCTTGAGCAAGGAATCAGGCTGGTATTTGCAGCCTCCAACAAGGAAGTAGAATACGAAGCCCTAATAGCAGGTCTCCAAAAAGCGCAAACTCTGGGAGCAAAGCGTTTGCAGGTATTCGGCGATTCGCAACTAGTTTCCAACCAGATAAGTGGAGACTATAACGCAAAGGATGAAAGAATGTCAGCCTACCTCTCATTGGTGAAAAACTTAATGATGAGCTTTAAAGAGATCAACATCTAGCAGTTTCCCAGGGGGCAAAACAGCCACGCTGATGAGTTAGCAGCCCTGAGTTCGGCAGTTGATTCTAGCCTTAAAAGGGTTATCCCTATCGATTTCCTCAGTTGCCCAAGCATTTATCCCAACTGCGAGCTGCCAAACGCGGAACCAATAATCCAATTGGAATCATCCCCCAGCTGGATGGATCCCTTGAAGGACTATTTAAAGGACGGAACGCTTCCAGAGGACAAGAGAACTGCCCACTAGATAAGGGTCAAAGCTGCTCGCTTTCACTTATCCACAGGAGGCGACTTGTATAAAAGATCTTTCTCCAGTCCCTAGCTTAGATGCGTCCACCCAGGCGATGTCAAGGCAGTTCTTCACGAGCTTCACGAAGGAATCTGTGGAAGTCATTTCAGAGGAAGGTCTCTAGCCTTCCGAGCAATGAAGGAAGGCTATTGGTGGCCATACATGCAAAAGGACTCCGCAGTATATGTCCATAAATGCCTGAAATGCCAACTTCATGCTCCTATGGTTCACCAGCCCGCCAGCAAATTAAAATCCCTGACCAGCCCCTGGCCTTTCACCCAATGGGGAATGGACATCGTGGGACCACTGCCCACCGCTGCCGGTAATCACAAATACCTGTTGGTTGCAACTGACTACTTTACTAAGTGGATCGAGGCAGAACCACTGGCGAACATCCGAGATGCTGACATGATAAGGTTCATATGGAGGAATATAATCACTCGATTCAGAATCCCCAGAACCATCATCACTGATAATGGAACACAGTTCGAGAGTGGCCCTTTTCAGGACTTCTGCAACGAACATGGGATCAGGCACCACTTCAGCTCGGTGGCCTACCCTCAAAGCAGCGGACAAGCTGAAGCTTCCAACAAAACACTAATCGCTGGATTGAAGAAGCGGTTAGAGCAAGCCAAAAGCGCATGGGCAACCGAGCTACTGCATATCCTATGGGCATACAGAACGACTCCTAGGCGAGCAACAGGAGAAACACCATTCTCACTAACATATGGTATGGAAGCAATCATCCCACTAGAAGCGGGATTGCCAACAATGAGATCCGACCGTGTGGAACAAGGCCAGAACGATGAGGCTTTGCTCGCTGAAATCGATCTGGCTGACGAGCGCAGGGAACTTGCCCTAGTGAAACTAGCGAGCTATCAGCAACAGCTCGCGAAGCACTATAGCAAAAGGGTCAACCCGAGGAGATTCAAAGTTGGGGACTATGTTCTAAGAAAAGTCCTGGGCAACACAGTGAAGCCATCAGACGGTAAGCTGGGCCCAAACTGGGAAGGACCTTATAAGATAATTAGAGATGACCTGCAAGGTGCCTATCATTTGGAAACGATGGAGGGCAGGGAGATACCACGAGCATGGAACGCAACTAATCTCAAGAAATTCTATTTTTAGGAATTCTATTATTAAATCTTTTATTGTATTCGTTATGTGAAAGGACAGTTCATTTCCCATTTCACTAATGAAAATTTCTCAGTTGATCACTCCCTAATTAGTAATAGTTATATTTTATTACACATCCCTTCCAAATCACAGGCATAATGGTCGACATATCATGGGAACACCCCTCCTCTGGTCATCGTCATGAAGCACGAGAGACCTCTTAGCATTGCCCCTGGAAATATATGAAGCCCTATAGAGTACTCTTAGGCATCAAACCTACTTTGGCTAAACAAAATCCTGATCGGATAAAGACATCCAATACCAGGTGTGTCCTCGCCAATTTCCCTACTTAGGCCTAAGGGAGTGTGACGACACAACCTAAAAGGTAAAGTGAGGGCACAATCGTATTCTTGTATTATACTGGACTGGGGGGACACTCGCATGACAAAATAAAAAGGATTATGAAGCAGCGAAAATATAAAAAGATTGGATGAACACGTTTAGTCGGCAAAATTGCCCAAAATGCGAACTTTTTTGTTAATCCTTTATATTTACAAACAATGATAATACATGTTTAGTCGGCGAAGCTCGCCCAAAGCATTTACATTATCAAAAAGAAAAAGAATAACAAAATCTCAAGGAGGTGGAAGCCTCCGAGCAAGATAATCAGCAACTTTAGCTCTCCTTCCATCATCAGGAGCGGGGGCTAGCTCTTCCACGACCTCATTTGCGTCCAACTCCAATAGTTGTCGAGGAATAGCATCAATGGGGATCCATCGATCATCCATCCTGAATGGATTGGGCATCAGAGTGGAGGAAGACATCTCGTGTTGATACCATAACACCAAGTTCCTCGGGACCTGCAGCTCTCTCAGGGCACTCAACCACCCTCTGATGAAAGAAAGTTCTTCGAACTCTGATAGTCTCGTGGGAGCATCCAGCCAGCCCTGATCGTAGCCATCAGACCACACTTGGCGAGGTCCCTTCTTGAATAGACGCCGCAGTCGGGAAACGTCTCTCTGGAGCCCAGCAGCAATTACATAAGCTCGCTGAACATCGTCGCACAGCTCCCCAATCTCCCGCTATTCGACGGCTTCCCTGTTCCTACCCCTGACACTCCTGCCAGCACGGGGGAGGGGAGGCCGAGCAGCTTGCGACGAAGAAGAGCCTTGCAGGACTATTGGAACGGTGCTCGGTGAATGCTCCTTAAGCTTCAAGACCTCCCGCCTCAGGTCTTCATTCTCCTGCTGCAAGAACTCCCCAACTTGGTTAATCTCGGTGGCCTCCAGTAACTTTGCTCTTAGTGCACTAACTACTTCTTGTACTGAGGCACCGATTTCTTCCATTTCCTGGAGCCTATCCTTCAGCTTAGCCACCAGCTCGGATTGCTCCTTATATTTCTGATTCCTAGACCTAAGTGACTTACAAAGTCTAACAAAGGCCTGGTGAACAGCAGGGCTTGCATTAGGACCAAGAGTCCTACCCAGTTGGGAGGTAGCAGGAATATAATCATCAACATCAACCAACTACAAGTAAAAGAAAGAGAAGAGAAAGAGATCAGCATAAACAAAGATGAAGTCTTTTCATTAATAAGGAACGAGGTTACATCAAACTGAAAAAGAAAAAATTACAAAGCAGCCCTATCAATTAGCAACCTCGGGTGGCCCAGAGGTGGATGGTCCCTTGTCCTTATCAGCATCAGCAGGGGCATTACACTCTGCAGGGGTGTCCTCTATCCTCTCAACCAAAGGAGCGTCAGCAGGAGTCGCCTGAGAGACAGGATCAGTGCCTTCAGCAATTGGGGCAGGGTCCTCATCTACGACTGGCCTCGGCCCTGGATCATGCTCGTCAAAGAGTGGGGATGCAACGTCCACCCCAGCAGCCACGAGAGCCTTATTCCACCCTTTCTTGAAGTTCAGATGGCTGATATAGCCTATCTGAACTTCAGCATCCTCATACGCAGCAGCCCATCCAGAGTTGTACGAGTCCTCCTTAAGGGTGGCTGCCTGGGCTTTCTCTGCCTCTAGTTGCTCGGCCAGAACCCTATTCTTCTCTGTAAGGTCCAGCTTGCTCGTGCACACCAGATCATAAGCCTTCCTCAGCTCGCCCAGCTCCTTGACCGCATCATCTCTCTCACGAGAAGAATTGACAAGGGACAGGTCAGATGAAACTCGAGCTGCATCAGCAGCCTTCAGGTTGGCCTCTAGTTGAGAGCCTATGGCTTCTAAAGAAGATTTTTGCTGTTCCAGCTCACCATTACTCATCACCAGCTCGTCACGAGAGCGATAGAGCACAGCGAAGTCGGTCACAAACTGCAAAGAATAAAGAAGAAATCAAGAAGAAGAAACCATCAAGACTTGTTAAAAGAAATTAAGAATTAGAAGAGAAATTTACCAAGGCAAGCCTCTAGCTATCTTGCAGAGCCAGTTGATCGGACCCAAACGCCCTCTGGAGATCCGTAGGAAGGACTGCTCTCTCGAGCAGCGCAGGGGCTAGCTGAGGAGAAGTGGCCACCAAAGCCCCCTTAGGCAAGGCAGATACTGGGACCAGGGCTTGACCTGTTTTGGTCCTCGATTCCATCTTCCTCCTCTCCTCCACTTTCTTCTTCTCCTCCACCTTCCTCCTCTCCTCCTCCTTTTTCCTCTCCCTCTCTCTCGCCTACTCCTCCTCTCTCCTCTTATTCTCTTGCTCCTGAGAAGAAGGCCGAGAACCAGTAGCTATGACCCCAGGTGCAGACTTCAATTTCTTGGACCTCTGTGCAAGGAGCACGTCATCATCATCGTCATCATCTCTGATCAAATTATCCCTGGGAGGCATCTCTTCACCAGAACTGTTGGAAGTGCTCGACGATCCTTGAGCTTCAGAATTCTCCTCAGAACTAGAAGAACTGCTACCGACAGGCTCACTCTCAGAGCTCCTCTCCTCTTCATCCAACTGGATTAGCTCGGCAGTAGTCTCTTCGAGGGAAGCAAACTCTGGAACACTGTCCACAGGTCATGCTATGAAGCTGGAGCCTACGTTCTTATACTCTAACAATAAAACGGCAGATCTGGGATGCTCTTTGTCACCCAAAGGCTCTCTGATGTTCCAAGCTTTAACCAACTCAGAAATTCAGACCTCGCTAAGAGCAGGCTCCACGTTCCTTGACCTCGCTGTAAAAGAAAACGCAGAAAGGAGTTAGAAAAGTCATAAGTCAGCAGAGATTGAAGCAACAGTACAAATATCTACCTATATATTCTTCCCCATAAAAGGGAATAGTGAATCTTTCAGACCTTGACCCTTCAGATTGAAGAAAGAACTGCCAATTCCTAATAAGAAAACCTTTCTGCCAGTAGTCCTTATGGGAATCAGGTAGATTTACTACCAATACCCTATCAGGGCTCCTAGCTTTGAGGTACAGGATACCTGAACTAGTTCGAGAGAAGGAGTAACAAAAGAAGACCTCGGCAAGCCCTAACCTTGTGCCATACAATTGATTTATCCTATGCACGCCGTTCACTATTTTCCACACATTGGGCGAACATTGTGCAGGTACAATACTAAAATAGCTTAAAAAATGCAAAAACAGATCATTAGGGGGAAAAGTAAGTCCCCCCTGGGAAAGCAACAAAGCATGAATCCAGTGGGCATCCTCTATATCCCTAACCTTCCTAGGAGGCGAGGCACAACACTCAATCTCCACCCACTCAGGAATGTTGTAGAATTTTCTAAATTTCGAGATTGACCTATTTCCAATCTTCGCCATTGGAAAATACAAGAAAAGCTATAAACCAAAGAGAAAATGCAAAGGGCACGAGAGACTTACAAGACAGAAGATCAGGTCAAATGACGAAGAAGCAACAAGAATGGAGATCGAAAGTAGAAGGTACAAAGTGCAAGAGTTCTTAGAAGATAGAAGAGTGCTGGAAAAGATGAAACGATGAAAAGAAATGAGCCTTATTCCAACAAACCTTCAAAATCTAATCATATCGCACAGTAAGCGAAGCGGCTGCCGCCAAAAATCGACTCTATAGCTCCCGAGGAAATGCAACACGGCTATTATGGCTAATCATTTAAATCTGTTGGGCCCACATGCATGGCACAACAAATTTATGGGAAATTGTGGGTACCCAGAAATTAGTATTACAGGCCTGGACGAGTAGCCCAGCCCTAGCGACCCAAAGTCCAGGCCCCTCATCTTTTGTATTGATCCGATTTCCCCATGACCCCATGAAGGGAAGTTATAGGGGAGCACGATCCCATGGAGGGAAGTTATAGGGAAGATGGCTAATAAGGAGGAACCCATAATCTCCACTAACTAACATACACATATATAAATTAAACCCTAGGTCCGGGGCAAAGGACAAGTTGTATTCTCTGTACTCATTCTCCAGAATATTGAGAAATAATACTGACTGCACCACCGTGGTGGACGTAGGCACATCTTTGCTGAACCACGTACATCCGTTGTTGTGTGATTGGCGTTTTATTTTCTTTGTTCTTTATTGGTCATTACTTCTCTCATCTTTATTTATGTTGCACAATCATTGTCTCCACATAACCTTAGACTATTGCCCTTCTCAATTAGATAGTGATGACTTAGCTTCTCTCAATAAGTCGATCACTGCCCAAGAAATTCAATAAGTTATTTGACATATGCCTAATCACAAATCACCTAGTCCGGATGGACTTACGACTGAGTGTTTTAAAGATCACTAGGAGGTCGTAGGCACATCTATTATAAAAGTTGTACAATTTTTTTTTCAAAGTTGTTATTTGCTGAAAGAGCTTAATAAAACTTTTTTAGTTTTTATCCTGAAAACTAAACATCCAACGAAAACCTCTCCATTTAGTCCTATTAGTCTTTGTAATGTGGTCTACAAAACTTTATCCACTTTAATAATTAATAGAATGCGCCCTTTTTAGCTAAAACTGTCTCTCCATTTCAAAATGCTTTTGTTCATGGGCGGCACATATAGGATAATATTTTAATCACTCACGAGATGTTGCATACTATGAGGGACTCTAAATCTAAAATTGGTAGTTTGGCTCTTAAACTGGACCTTTCCAAATCTTATGATAAATTATAATGGCCATTTATTAGATGGATGCTTCTCCAGCATGGTTTCCCCGATTACTGGATTACTCGATTTATGTCATGGGTGACTACCCCTTCCTTTGCTACTATTATTAATGGCCAGGTGGGTACGTTTTTCAAATCTTCTAGAGGTATTAGACAGGGGGATTCACTTTCTCTCTATCTGTTCGTTCTTGCCCTTGATGTTTTTATTCGCAGTTTAAACAAAGCTAATATGGATCATATTATTAATTCTTCAAAGGCTTCAAAATTTGGTCCACTTATTCCTATCTTGGATTTTGCGGATGATTGTATTATTTTTTTAAAAGGTAATATTAAAAAATGTGGAGAATATGAATATATTACTTAATAAATTTTTCCCCCTATCTGGTCAAAGTCTTAATAATGATAAATCGACCATTATGTTCTCTTCTAAAATGGACAAGAATAATAAGCGTAAGATTAAAGATCTTCATATCCCTGGGTTTTCTACCAAGGAAAAATACTTGGGGGTGCCCCTTATTAATGGGAGAGTCACAATTTTTTTTCCAGGATTTGATCCTCAACTTAGATAAAAAGGTTAACATCTGGTACAATAAATTCTTATCTTACTCTAGTCGGGTACTTCTAATTAATTATGTGTCTGCCTCTATGCCGATTTATGCTATGTCGCCGTTTAAACTTCCCAAAACCTTAATTGATGAATTCTGTAATAAATTTAAAAGGTTTTTCTAGCAGGCGAAACCTTCTTCCAGGAAAAAAACAAATATTCCTTGGCATAGTATGGCAATCCAGAAATATATGGGAGATTTAGGTATTAAAAATATGCACACTTTGAATACTGCTTTCATGCTCAAATTAGGTTGAAACCTATTTGAAAAGGATAGTTTTTCTGAATCAATGCTCTGATACCACTTTTTAGAACACGAGGCCCCCAATTTTTAAAATCTTACTACAAATAGTAATTTCCTTTTAAATGCGAAAGCAAGATGGTTCAATTAAACAAATTGACTAATTTTAATTTCTTTTCAAATTAAAATTAAACATAACTTAAAGTGAAATTAAATTAATTTGCAAATGAATTTTTTTCACTTTAACAACATAATTCAATCCAAGTACTAGAAATTTGCCTAAGTCATATTTTCAATATTACCAATTTATGCCAAACCAATTTTAACCAATAAAATTAATGACTTGAATTAAATTAACATTTACCCAAATTCGTGTTAGCACCAAATTAAACAAGTAGTTATTTAAACCAAATTTTATCTTTTTACCTAAGCATGCGTTCTAGGTGTTTTTGCAAAAGATAAAATAAACAAATAACCACAACTCCCCGATGTCCGAGGAAAAACCCACAACGGGAAAAAACCTCGAACGACCCTAGCCTCAAATCCACTAAGTACAGTTTTACAAACACAAGACAGTAAGACTTACAACACTCGACTTGACTCCGTCCAAGCCCTGACGCTTCTTCTTGAATACACCTCTTCCTAGAGAATAATCACGGAGATCCACCGCGGTCTCGAAATCCACCGATCGAAGTTTTTCGATCACCACCACCCGAATAAGTTGCCTTTCTCGAAGTGGGGTAAGTCAACACAAACAATCTTCTTCTTTGTGGGATGTAGAAGAAAATCCAAACTCTCTTTTACGGTGGAGATGAGTCCGGTGCCAAAACAAACTCTCCAAGCAATATGTATATATATATAGATAGAAACTTGGATTAAAACAAACAATTGGGTGAAACTTTGGTTTTGTTCTTTGAATATATCAATTTGGATAACAAACACCATGGGAACTTCATATGAAAGAATTAAGCTCTCAAACACTCTCTAGGAGATGGAAAAAGTTCTTAGAGAAATTTTGTTCCCGAAGTCATTAAATTATGTGAAAGAATAGTTGGACAAAGTAGTGGGAAAGTGCTAAAAAACTGCCAAAAACTGTTCCCGCCGAAATATCGTTCGAACGACATTTTCGTTCGAACGATATTTCGTTCGAACGATAATTCTAATGTAGTTCCAGAGGCAGGTCATTGGCAAACCTTGTTCGAATGACACTCTCGTTCGAACGACAAACTCGTTCGAATGACAATATCGAACGAACTTTCAAAAAGTATAAAAATTTGATTTTAGCCCAGAAACTATATTTTAAAGTTTTAATGAAACTTTCTGGAAAAAACAACAGTTTAAACATAAATTACACCCATATAAATATTGTTCCAAGCTCCTATATATATATATATATATATATATATATATATATATATATATATATATATATATATTAAAATGCACTCATACCTTAGAAGCAATGGAACCATATTGATGACGTAGAAACGAGGCACAATACACATGGCATTTAATGAAGCTTTAAACTCTTGGCCGTTATGTCTTTAACTTTAGTATGTCATAGGCTTTAAGGATGGTCAATAACTCTATCCTATGACTCAAACGTTTTTGTCCGAAATTGATCCAAAATAACAAAGGACTCAATTGGAAATTTGTGTCCTTACAAATCTCCCCCTTTGGCTATTCCGGGAGAAAAACCCAACAAAAATCCTAAAGGGCCGTCAAGCTCTACTAGACTAATAAAAATGTCCCACCCAAAATAAAAATACAATGCTTGACTCAAACAACCCAAGGATTAATATCTTTACCGATGATGAAAGTTGCCATTTAGAAGAATTCCTACACACTTAAGCAAACTATCAAACGCATAGGGAATATCAAAATATGAAATGCAATTAAAATAAGTACTCCCCCTAAATTAATTCTCCCATTTATAAAAAAAATGACCTACTTAGAAAGATGTCCCCCCCAAGATAAATCTCCCTAAACTAAGATACGATTATAATAGGTTTAGATACCATTTCTCCCCCTATCATTCTCCCCTTTTTTGTTCAGGAATAGACAAAGGCTAAAGAATAAAAAATTAACTTATCTTCCCCAATTAAAGCATAGACACACCCTAAACAAGGGATAAATATAATGGGATAACAAGATAAACATGCAATAGCCCGTTAAGTGATGAGAACATTAAAGCATATGGGCAATAAAATCATAACTAATCCAACAAATAATAACGGATACTAACTAAGATGCAAAAAAATGATACCAATATGATACATAACGTATTAAGCATGTGATATCAACAAAGAAAGCAACAAGATAGATACCAATTATGAATTAAAGCATATATGGACTAGAAAGCAAGAAAAAGACCAAATAAAAATATCATATATATACATAGACTAAACATACCAAAAATGTACATGCACGTATATATAGATATAAATACACAAATGACATAAAATAAGATAAGCTTTTCACACTCGTATGGCAAAAATGTGACATATGGAAACGGAAGTGTTGGGGTGTAAACTAGCAACAATTAAATTTAGACCCAATCACTTAAAACATGTTCACGGAGTTCTCAATTGATTGCAAACTTCATCACATTTGAATATAACATCATGTGACAATATAGATTGAACTCAATGAACAAACATACACAATGCATACAAGCCTAGACTTTTGATGAATCTAGAAACCAATAGAGTCATGACATTGGAAGTACAACTAGGATAAACGGACATTGTGCAAACCGTTGATATACCAACCAATCTCCCTCAATAAGCATATATATTTGAATGAATATATCACACAAAAATAGGCATTGGCAATTATTTTTCTTTTTAATGCCATAATTCTATTTTTAGTCCTTTGGACCACGTATGTCTTTTAGGTCCAAAAAAATGGAGGCTTACTATTCGTAAAGGATAATAATTCATTTTGGAGCCCTTCCCCGTGCACATTCATATATAATATTTTTATTTCTCACAAATCTCACGTGCAACGTATTTTGACATGCACTAGCCCTCCTAGGTCACAAATATGTAGATGACCAGATTGGTAGGAGAACACCTCACAAATCTCAAATATAACATGTGACGATTAAATTTCAAAAAAGATCGTGCATGTGTGCGTAGAGGGATATAAAAAATAAAATTCATTATATCAACACAAAATCTAACTACTCCATGTAAGCATGGTAAAGAACATAGTAAGGATTGACAATCTAAATCAAAAGTTCTAGCCACATGGGAGCAAAAAAGATTGGATTCAAACATAAGTGTATGCCACATAAAGTGTGTCAAACCACACACACAAAAAAAAAATCTTTTTGAGTTTTTGAATTTTTTTTAACCAAAAATAAAAATATATACTCGAAAGACAAATAAACATCATTTGAATTTTTTATTAAGCTTAAATTTTCAAGAGATAAAAACCCAAATGATAAACAAAAAGATTTTTGTATTTTTCATTTAATGCAAACAAAAATGAAGGAAATACAATACAAAAGATAAACAAAAATCATTATTCTAGCATGTGATTACGCATGGAGCATAGACTAGAACATGATTAAACATGCATACACCTAGCAATGATATATAATATGAAGCACAAAAAGATAGAGTATGCAAACAAAACTAACACCATCAACCTTTAAATTTAGCAAGGGAGGTTTTATGTGAAAGTAAATGGGAATCAACAAATCTAATATCAAGCACGTCTAAAAATGATTTCCTAACCCATATAGATGTATATTTAAAATGATGGGATTTGGGAACTAATGAAAGGCTAGACATAGACTTCCTAGGACTTCTTTTAAGATCAAAACAAAATGACCTAAGGTGACCTTTCCTACCACAATGCAAGCATGTGTAAACACGGGTAATGTTACCTAAGATGTGACCTTTTCTAAAGTCCTTGGATAAAGTTGAGCCCCTAAAATAAACAATAGTCTTAGCTTTAGCAATGGAAGTATTTGAACAGGATGAGCTAGAATCATTACAACTACTGCTCGAGTCAAGTAAATCATTTTTAATTTTTAAAATATCGGACTCGAGTAATAAATTAGACTCCTCAAATTTACGAGACTCCTTCTTTAAATTTTCTATAACTCCTAGAAGGTTATCACGCTCCCCCTGAATGTGAGCAAACTTATCTTTAAGAGTCTTTTCTCGACTATCACTCTCTTTCTTGGACATTTCTAAAATATTAAAATTGTGATTTATGTCCATGAGCTTTTCACGAAAAATATCATCTTGAGATAGGGAGATTTGCAAAAACTCAACTTTAGTTTTAAAACAAGAATTTTCATTTTCAAGAAATTTGATTCTTTTTACAAATCTTAAATTTAATTCTCTTAATTTTCATTACACTTATTAAGATCATTAAATTCCTCTCTAATAGCAAAAACTTCATTATCATTAGAAATGGACAAATTATCATTAGGCGTTCCATTGAGAGATATAAAAAATTGAGAGTGAGTAAAAAAAATGAACCACCTAAAATACAAGGAGCACAAAAATTATAAAAGAAAAAAAAAGGATCTTTGACGCGATAAGTTAGCACTCTGGCTATGATACCAATTTGAAAAGGATAGTTTTTCTGAATCAATGCTCTAATACCACTTGTTGGAATACGACGCCCCCAAATTTTAAAAATCTTACTAGAAATAGTAATTTCCTTTTAAATGCGGAAGCGAGATGGTTCAATTAAACAAATTGACTAATTTTATTTACTTTTTAAATTAAATTTAAACACAACTTAAAGTGAAATTAAATTAATTAACAAATGAATTTTTTTCACTTTAACAACTTAATTCAGTCCAAGTCCTAGAAATTTGCCTAAGTCATATTTTCAATATTACCAGTTTAGGCCAAACCAATTTTAACCAATAAAATTAATGACTTGAATTAAATTAACATTTATCCAAATTCATGTTAGCACCAAATTAAACAAGTAGTGATTTAAACCAAATTTTATCTTTTTACCTAAGCATGCGTTCTAGGTGTTTTTGCAAAAGATAAAATAAACAAATAACCACAACTCCCCGATGTACAAGGAAAAACCTACAACGGGAAAAAACCTCGAACGACCCTAGCCTCAAATCCACTAAGTACAGTTTTACAAATAGAAGACAGTAAGACTTACAACACTCGACTTGACTCCGTCCAAGCCCTGACGCTTCTTCTTGAATACACCTCTTCCTAGCGAATAATCACGGAGATCCACCGCGGTCTCGAAATCCACCGATCGAAGTTTTTCAATCACCGCCACCCGAATAAGTTGCCTTTCTCGAAGTGGGGTAAGTCAACACAAACAATCTTCTTCTTTGTGGGATGTAGAAGAAAATCCAAACTCTCTTTTACGGTGGAGATGAGTCCGGTGCCAAAACAAACTCTCCAAGCAATATGTATATATATATAGATAGAAACTTGGATTAAAACAAACAATTGGGTGTAAATTTGGTTTTGTTCTTTGAATATATCAATTTGGATAACAAACACCAAGGGAACTTCATATGAAAGAATTAAGCACTCAAACACTCTCTAGGAGATGGAAAAAGTTCTTAGAGAAATTTTGTTCCCGAAGTCATTAAATTATGTGAAAGAATAGTGGGACAAAGTAGTGGGAAAGTGCTAAAAAACTGCCAAAAACTGTTCCCGCCGAAATATCATTCGAACGACATTTTCGTTCGAACGATATTTCGTTCGAACGATAATTCTAATGTAGTTCCAGAGGAAGGTCATTGGCAAACCTTGTTCGAATGACACTCTCGTTTGAACGACAAACTCGTTCGAATGACAATATTTTTGCATGCTGGAGGCTGTGGAATATGCGTAACGTTGTTATATTTACCAATAGTCCAGCTAGTTTATCTCTTTTAATGCACCAAGTTAGGGAGGACTATTATAATTATAGTACTTTCCCTAACACTCACAGTTGTACCACTCGGTCTAAACATGGTATGGATATTAGGTGGACTCCATCGAATAAAACCAATGTTAAACTTAACACAAACGAGTCTTCCAACACTGCCATTAAATCTGCTGAATTGGGGTGTCCTTCGGGACACCAAGGGTACTTTTCAGTGGGGCTATGTAGAGAATATCGGGGTTACTAATAATGCTATAGCTGAAATTTGGGCTCTTAAGGAGGGTTTAAAACTTTCTAGTTGTAAAGGTATTTGTAGTATTCACATTGAAACACATTCTATGACAACTTTTTATTTGTTTTATAGAGAGAAATGTTCCAACCAACATATACAAGCGTTGCTCGGGGATTGCCTTAGGAAAGCTCATCAGTTTCAGGAAGTCTGGATATCTTTTTGTTTCAGGGAGGCCAGTGGAGTGGCATACATATTGGCCAAAGATGGTAATATTAATAGATATATGAATGTAATTTTTTGTACTCCTCCTTGGTTTATCCACAAACCACTTTGGGACGATCAAATAGGTAGTTTGGTTCGTAGGTTTGTGGATAAACCACTAGTTTGTACTCCTATAGTAATGTAATATAAAGTTTTGGTTTGTTAAATAAATAATTTGATTACTAAAGAGTTTTACTTTCAAACAAAAAATCTTTAGTTAACTAAACATGGACAAACAAATCACCCTGAACACAAGCCCGAAAATGAATGCTTCAACATGTTGCTTATTTTAGCCACATTTCGAAGTCTACACATGAAGAAGAACCACAACCACAACCACAATGTAATAAAAATTAGAACTTGAAGAGAAACATAATAAAATAATGCAATTAGTTAAATTCACTTGTTTGGAAATAAATTTATAGTCTTAGTTACCTTGATAAACTATCAACCATAAATTATCAACTTGATAGGGAACAAAAAAAAAATATTATATTACGTGAATTAGGCACAATCCATCTAAAGAGAATGCAAAAAAAAAAAATTGTTACAATAAAAGGCAGAATCCGTTAATGAAATTTTGAACTCTTTTTAGAAAGCTAATATTATGGAAGCGTTGTCAAAATTTTGTTAATGAATAATTATGAATGAGTTGAATTAGAGATATAATTTTTAAAAAATTCAAGACCATAACTCGGGGTATGACATGTGTCAACCGTCAACAACCAACCACCATTATTCCAAATGTTTTACATGTGTTGGTGCGAGTGTAAACCAGGTGCACTAAACATATTCTCCTTTTTTGTCACCCTTGTAAGATCCTTAGGCCTTTTTGTTTCACCCACTCTTTTATAAGGAATTTTTTTACGTACATGTCCTCTTCACTATATCTGTAGTCAAAGAGGTTCTACATATGCAAATTGGTCCCATTACAAAACTTTTTGTGGTCCCATTACAAAACATTTTTTTCTCCCATAGATCTTATTAAAATTTGGTAATAAATATGTACTACTTATGCAAATTGTGCAAATCATATAGTAAAGGCTCTTGCTAAAGGAACCACTTTAGAAAGAAAAAAACACATGGATTATGCCACCCATAAAATTTAAACATTTTTATAGTTTAAAAAATAGAAGTCAATCCCAAAATTATTCTATAATTTAACTTTTAAACAGTAAAAGAATCTAAAATTTAATTTTGACTCAAACTATTTCAAACCTTAACTTGAACTTCACCACCACCACCATCCTCCATTGAAATTCCTCATCACCCGACACTCCATTTAAACTCTTTCAAACTCATCACAAAACTCCATTGAAGTGACTGGTGTTCGCACGAAGCTTTTTATAGACAATGGACCTTCAAGAAGCAAGCTACAATAATGGAGATAAACCTAGTGTTTCAAACTCAAAGGAACATAAAAGATATACTCCTAGAGGTATAAAATCATGTTCCTAGCCACTATATAGATTTTAAAACATTTATTGATCGAAATGAACGTAAAAAAAAGTTCCGAGTTGTTTCGGTGTTACACTGGCCACAAGGATAAAAAATTTTGGCATCATAACACCGAATGGAGATTATTAAATTCAAAACTTTAGTTCGGTATCCTATTACCAACAGTAGAGATGAATTTTGGCATTACAATACCGAAACGCTCCCCGACTCCACAACAAATGAGAAAAAATTATCCCTAGAACCACATTTACTAATTTTTTTAGCATTAGTGTGTCGAACTATATCGTCATTTTCGCACTTAGGTGCTGAAGTGAACCAAAAAATGATGTTCAGTTGCTTCGATATCCTAATACCGAATGTGGAGGATAATTTCTTCACCACAATTCTAACTCGGTATTAGAGTGTTGAATTATATTATCGTTTTTGGCACCTAAAGTTATGACATTTAAAAAAAGACCCTACATAGTTTTTAGTGGTTGAAACATACATACACTTCTTGTTTCTTGGTCGTTTTCAACTTACTAATATTGTCATAATAACAATTTATGATTTGTTTACATGAAAAATTAGATATGAAACAAAAAAGAGAAAAAAATGGAGAAATGAATAAGTGGCATATGGGAGTAGCATAGGTGTGGTTCCTGGAGTGGTTGACGGGGTGGGGGAGGGGAGGCAGCGAGGTGGAGGTGAGGTAGTTGTGGTAGTGGTATAGTTAGGGTTAGGGTTTTTTAAGTTTGAAAGAGGGAGAGAAAAATGTAGAGAGATAATAGGTTGGGAGAAAATAAATTTGGTAATTTTTTAATACCTTTCACTTGTGGGTACCTCACTTTTGGGTGGTAAGAATAATTTTTGACAACTTATGTGTATTTTTGCTAGGTGGTGCCAAGAAAAACAATTAGTAGTGTCTTTAGCAACAAACTATAGGAAATATTTACTACATGTGGTATATATGTAATGAAATCATATTGCTACATGTGAAAACATGTAATAAGACATTGAGAAAAAAATATTTTGATGGAACTAATTATAAAGGGTGGTTTTATTTGAACCCCATATTTATGTCTAACCATCCCCGTGAAAATAACTATAGAGAAGAGATACTTTAAATACAAAGGAACCTATTACTTTTATTACACGATCCTAATTTTATATTTTTCATTGAAAAAAATGCCCCTAGATAGTTTTTAGTGGTTGAAACATACTTACACTTCTTGTTTCTTAGTCATTTTAAACTTACTAATATTGACATAATAACAATTTACGATTTGTTTACATGCAAAATTAGATATGAAACAAAAAAGGGAAAAAATGGAGAAACGAATAAGTGGCAAATGGGAGAAGCATAGGCATGGTTTGTGGAGTGGTTTAAGGGGTGGGGGAGGGGAGGCAGCGAGGTGGAGGTGAGTAGTTGTGGTAGTGGTATTGTTAGGGTTAGGGTTTTTTATGTTTGAAAGAGGGAGAGAAAAATGTAGAGAGAGAAGAAGGTGGGAGATAATAAATTTGATATTATTTTAGTACCTTTCACTTGTGAGTACCTCACTTTTGGGTGGTAAGGATAATTTTTGACAACTTTTGTGTATTTTGGGTAGGTGGTGACGGTAAAAATAATTAGTAGTGCCTTTAGCAACAAACTATAGGAAATATTTACTACATGTGGTATATATATAATAAAATCATTTTACTACATTTGAAAACGTGTAATAGGACATTGAGAAAAAAATATTTTGATGGAACTAATTTAAAGGGTGGTTTTATTTGAACCCCATATTTATGTCTAACCATCCCTGTGAAGATAACTATAGAGAATAGATATTTTAAATACAAAGGACCCTATTACTTTAATTACACGACCCCAATTGTATATTTGTCATTGAAAAAAATGCCCCTATATAGTTTTTAGTGGTTGAAACATACATACACTTCTTGTATCTTAATCTTTTTCAACTTACTAATGTTGACATAATAAAAATTTACGATTTACATGCAAAATTAGATATGAAATAAAAAAGGGAAAAAATGGAGAAACGAATAAGTGGCATATGGGAGCAGCATAGGAATGGTTTGTGGAGTGGTTGACGGGGTGGGGGAGGGGAGGCAGTGGGGTGGAGGGGAGGTAGTTGTGGTAGTGGTATAGTTAGGGTTAGGGCTTTTTAAGTTTGAAAGAGGGAGAGAAAAATGTAGAGAGAGAAGAAGGATGGGGAAAATAAATTTGGTATTTTTTTAATACCTTTCACTTTTGGGTACCTCACTTTTGGGTAGTAAGGATAATTTTTGACAACTTATGTGTATTTTTGGTAGGTGGTGCCGGTAAAAATAATTAGTAGTGCCTTTAGCAACAAACTATAGGAAATATTTACTACATGTGGTATATATGTAATGAAATCATATTACTACATGTGAAAACGTGTAATAGGACATTGAGAACAAATTATTTTGATGGAACTAATTATAAAGGGTGGTTTTATTTGAACCCCTATATTTATGTCTGACCATCCCCGTGAAGATAACTATAGAGAAGAGATACTTTAAATACAAAGGAACCTATTGTAATACCCCGTAATTTTAAATGACTTTTAAAATGGTTATATTTTAAATTAATGGATTAATTGGTTATTATTATTAATTAATTCATTCGGGTTTTATCCGGACGGTGGATATTAAAATGGATGATTATGAATATTACTTAAAGATATTTAGGTAATATATGAATGTGATGTCATTGATATGACTGTATGATATAAATTTGGTAATTTATATTTTAGTCAGACGCGGTATGGGATGTGTCAGGACTAGTTTATTAAATTAAAAAGGAAATTTATTTTCTATCGATCTAATAGTCATTTCGACTGCGTCGTTGCGCCCGGAAGGTTTGAAATAGTCAGAAAAGTCTATTTGGATGTTAATTTTGAGTCTCGGGTCATTTGGAAATGAATAGACAACCCGAAAGGGCATTTTGGTCATTTTTCTAGGGGGGATGAATAGTGATTACGGATTTGGCACTATTATAAGTATTGGTAGACTAAGTGTATGGGGGTTATTCATCTCCTCTTCACAAATTAGAGCAGCCATCTTCCTAGAGAGAGAGTAAGGGTGCATGGGAAGGGAAAAGCCACTTGGGAAGGAGAAGAACAAGAACCAAGGTTCACCACCACCAACCACCACCGGAGTTTAACCGGAGAAGGGTCAACCAACTGAAATATACTACACCAAAGGATCAGACCTACAGTAAAGGCAAGTGTTTGATAATGGCAATTTAAGTTTGTATATTGTCCATGTTAGAATAATATGAAAAGAGAAGATTATTCATGTTTGGAAGAAATAATGGAGTATTAAATGGAATTCTGGAAACTGAAATGATATAGGAATTTAACTTATATTGTAGGATGATATTAATCCACAAAATGATCATGAATATGTTGAAGAAAAATCTGAAATACCATTGTAGTGTTCTTGAAGTTATTATGTTGATGATTTTCTGGAAATAAGGATTGAAACATGCTTTTAATCCAATCCCTTGAAGATTCTAGGATGTTTAGAGTATTGGAAATCGTTCATATATGTTGATATATCATGTAGAAATAATTATAACTCATTTTGGAGGTTTATATGAAGGTTTAAATGAGTAAAAATGGTGAAACCCATAGTTGCAGAAAATGCAGAAAACCAGGCTTGGACCTGAGGGATCGATCGATCGACCCCTGCCTTCGATCGATCGACCTCCCCAGATTATGTAAAGTTGTTTCTTTTTAAATGTTGATTCATATCCCAAACCTTTTGTGGATCTTTGGTGATTATTATTTGGATATTTTGGGACCTAGAAATATTAGTAAACCCATGATAAGATTTGAATAAATTTGATTTGGATTCGAGTGATTTAAATGATGAAAATTATATTGAATGGAATTTTGGTTGCTAGATTGATTTGTTAAATGTTAAATGGAGATGTATGAGGATTAAAGATAGGACCAATAGGGGTGATTTAATATAATACCTGGGTATCCTTAAGTTTACAAGAGGGTTTAATCCTAAGTGAAAGACGATGTGTTTATAAGAGATTTGAAACTATCGATTTTAACCTTAATGAAAAGGAGAATTAAACTCGTAGTAATTTGGGAGAAATGATGTTATGGACCAGTAGGATATTAGTGAATTCTTACTGAATATATTTTGAGTAAAAACCTATTTGAATCTTATGTACTGAGTGAGGGTAGCCTTAGGGTTACAATTTGAACATCAAGGACTGAGTTTAAACTCATTATTGATTACGCAAGGATTGAGGGTAGTACAAGAGCGTAGTGGTATGACTCCTAGATAGAGATGGGAGTTTAAAACACTTTTGGTTGAAAGAGGTATGAGGTTATCCCGATCGCATAGTTGTAGTTGTCGGACCTCCTCGATCGACAAAGTTAAGTAGTAGTGTATTGGAGGGGTTCCTTGTTTGGATTTCGCTTTGCGAGACGCTTCGCGCATGAACCTTAACGACGTCGGGAGTGGAGAGATGTTATAGGATGCGAGGATAATTAAATTATGAAGTAAAGATATAATATGCTAATACGTGGGATTTAAAAGGGATATAATTCTACGTATGGGAAATATTTTAGGGTAGTGATAATTACCTTATTGATATTATATTATAGGTATGATAATACCTATTTGATTGATTATTGATTTATGTGTATGACATACCTAGCTTACTTGCTATCGGTGGGAGGTTTGCGCGTGAGGGCAATCATATCCTGATGAATCCATGGGATCTTTGATTTGTCGCTCGAGAACATAGGTCTATGAAAGACTTATCGGGGAGTTGATAAGTCCACTGACTGTGGGTACGTAGGTATGTACGTGACCCATGGATACGAGAACTATGTTCGCCTCCAATTTGTTTGTTGTTGATTGTGGTTCGTGGAATCTTACTGAACCTGTAGTCCCCTATTCGGCGACCTGCGATGATGGGACATGATAGCAGAGTAATGCATTGCACCACAGCTGTGACTCGGGGTGCCGTATTATATATGAATATATATATAATGGATTAAATGAATAAATGGATATATTGTGGTTAAATCTATCTATGGTGATAATTGTAGATAACGGTGAATAGAGAAAGATAATGGAATTAAGTTAATGAATGTTTATGCGTATAGAATTGAAAGCTTAAATCATGTTAATGAGAAACGATTCATATTAATGAGTAATGATTCATGTTAATGAGAAACTAATCATATAAAGAAGAAATGTAAATGAATAATAAAGTGACGTATGGTATGGGACATACGGGGATTATTATATGGGAATGGAATTATAATATGGAGACTAGAAAAGAGGAACCATTAACTAGGAGGTTAATAGGAAACGTTAAGTGTGCACTCTAGTTGAGAGGTGAGCATTGCAAGTGAGAGTTGGATCTAACATGTACATAATAAATGCTTTATTGCACTTGTTAAATACTTGCTGTTTCAAAAATAATCTACACATTCAGGCTCTGACCCGTTTCCTTGCATATTTTCTCTTCTATTGTATCTCTATATCAGGTGTCCAGAAACAGGGACGCCAACGTTAGCGGATTATGACAGGCTATGGATTTATGGAGTTTTGCCTAGATGCCTTCCATCTTTTGATTCACAGTATTCTTAGTTAGGGCATGTCACCCAAAGGATTCAGTTATCTTTTCTATCGAGGTCAAATATTATTGTATTTGGGACTTTTTAATACATTTAACATTGTTGGAATTATTGTAAAGGATTTATATTATTTGGGAATGTTTATTCCAATTGCATTTAAATTCTTTTGTGTTATTTATTGTGTTACCAGTTTTGTAGAATAAAATGTGTAGTGTTATTCTTAAACTAAAAATGGTTTTGTTGAAATTTAAATTTGGAAAGTTTTTAACACCAGCTTAATTGGGTATTGGGTGAGTTGTAAATGTTTTCGACAGTGATGCTAAGAATGAGCCAACTGTATATTCTGTTTTAATTTGGTATGGGACTGGCCACCCGGTATTTAATTAGGCGAGGTGTTACAGGTGGTATCAGAGCATCAGGTTCTAGTGTCCTTTAGGATCTGTATGGCTTACTGTGTCTTCAGCTTAGCGTTCTTTGATGTAGAGCCCTATGAGTAGGATTATTGCTTTTCTATTTACGCCTACAAAGGTACGATGACTGCGGTTGAAGTTGCTGCAATTGTCACTCAGGCAGTCAATGCGGCTTTAGCTGCTGTTCAGCAGGCTCCAGCACCGGCACCGATTGTGCCAGCCGCGCAAGGGCAAGTATTTCCTACTGCATGGGAACGAGCGAGGGATGCCTTTCGGAAAGCGCACCCACCTGAGTTTCAGGGAGGATCAGATGTTGTGATTGCTAGCCAATGGAAGAAAGATATCCAACGGCACTTGAGAATGATCGAATGCACTGATGTTCAACGTCAGATACTAGCCACATTCAAGCTAGTAGGGGAAGCTTTACAATGGTGGGAAGCTACGACCACTATGGAAGAGAGGGACATAATGACTATCCGAGACTTTTGGATACGGTTTGATGGGAAGTATTTTCCTTCCGCCATCCATACAGAGATGAGGAGGAAGCTACTTGATTTGAAACATGATGAGAAAACTGTGGCGGAATATGAGGAAGAGTTTACGAGATTAACTAATTTGATACCAGCTGAAGTACCTACTGAGGAGAGGAGAGTCCTAATGTTCACTGATGGGTGGAACTATAAAATGCGACAACATTTATTGGGGAATCTTTCATTTATTACGTATGGCAGATGAGGGCCATTGGACGAATAGCGGAGATCGTACTTAGGAGGTTATGAAGTATGTTCGAGTATGATGACCGTAGTCGAGGTCACCCCTATTATGGAAAAATTGAGGAGAGTCATCAGTAGAAGTTCTTGAGATGCGTGAATTGTGTATGTTCCCTAATGAAGGAAATATATTGAAAGGCTTGGATATATAGTGGAGTGTGATTAACTAGAACTGAAAATTTGGGGTAAAATTTTTCTTGACTCATCGGAGAAAAGTTATAATATTGGGATTCAACAACCATCACCCGCAAATGAGGGTATGTTTCCTATCTAAGGAAGTATGAGGCGTATTGATTTTTGTAGTGATTGCTATTGTGAGGGCAAAAGGGTTGTTAAACTTAGCCTATGGCATCGTTATTTACGTAGACTCACTGAGGGGGTGTGGGACACCTTTTTATTACATGTTATCACGAGGGTTTGATTTGTATCATGATATTACTTACCTTGAGCATGTCCGAGTGTGATTTGACTATCGGCATGCATTGACTTGTGGTATATGAGAGCATATGTCTGCATCTTGTCTTCTATAAGAGAGTAAATGCGTAGACTCTATTTGAAATCGAGAAAAACCAAATTTTTGTTTTAAAATCGATAAACCTGATATTATTTTTTTTTAAAATCAAATTTTTTTTATATATATTATTCACTAAGGACCTTAGGAGTTTCGATGACTGACAGTGTATCGGGGTGGTTCCTTGTTTGGATTTCGCTTGCGAGACACCCCACGCATGAAACTAATAATCGTTGGGACTCGAAATAAGTTAGGTCTTTGGGAAACGAGTTTATAACCTTTGCGAAACTTTTAATATTGAAAGTGGTACGAGAGGATGTATGGGCGCCCTGGATGATTGGATTGTAGTATTTTCATATTTGTGAAAAAAGGTAAGTAATTGTGACTTCAGGATTTATTTGTTCACTACGAGCGGATCATTTATTTTTCCCAACGTTTTTCACGAGGAAGGTATAGGGAAGATTGGGTAAAGTTTAAATTCGATGTAGTTGAAACGATATGGTGAGGCTTGGTGTTTAACATCAATGGGGATTTTTGTTAATGTACTATATGGGCGGTACGTCTTGGATTTCTCGCGCTGTGAGATTTATACTCGGAGTTGACCTTACCGGTATGACTTATATTCCTGAATTTCGGGACAAAATTCTGTTATAAGGGGGGAAGTATGAAATACCCCGTAATTTTAAATGACTTTTAAAATGGTTATATTTTAAATTAATGGATTAATTGGTTTTTATTATTAATTAATTCATTCGGGTTTTATCCGGACGGTGGATATTAAAATGGATGATTCTGAATATTACTTAAATATATTTAGGTAATATATGAATGTGATGTCATTGATATGACTGTATGATATAAATTCGGTAATTTATATTTTAGTCAGACGCGGTATGGGACGTGTCGGGACTGGTTTATTAAATTAAAAAGGAAATTTATTTTCTATCTATCTAATAGTCATTTCGACTGCGTGGTTGGGTCCGAAAGGTTCGAAATAGTCAGAAAAGTCTATTTGGATGTTAATTTTGAGTCTCGGGTCATTTGGAAATGAATAGACAACCCGAAAGGGCATTTTGGTCATTTTTCTAGGGGGATGAATAGTGATTACGGATTTGGCACTATTATAAGTATTGGTAGATTAAGTGTATGGGGGTTATTCATCTCCTCTTCACAAATTAGAGCAACCATCTTCCTAGAGAGAGAGTAAGAGTGCTTGGGAAGGGAAAAGCCGCTTGGGAAGGAGAAGAATAAGAACCAAGGTTCACCACCACCAACCACCACCGGAGTTTGACCGGAGAAGGGACGACCAACTGAAATATACTACACCAAAGGATCAGACCTACAGTAAAGGCAAGTGTTTGATAATGGCAATTTAAGTTTGTATATTGGCCATGTTAGAATAATATGAAAAGAGAAGATTATTCATGTTTGGAAGAAATAATGGAGTATTAAATGGAATTCTGGAAACTGAAATGATATAGGAATTTAACTTATATTGTAGGATGATATTAATCCACGAAATGATCATGAATATGTTGAAGAAAAATCTGAAATACCATTGTAGTGTTCTTGAAGTTATTATGTTGATGATTTTCTGGAAATAAGGATTGGAACATGCTTTTAATCCAATCCCTTGAAGATTCTAGGATGTTTAGAGTATTGGAAATCGTTCATATATGTTGATATATCATGTAGAAATAATTATAACTCATTTTGGAGGTTTATATGAAGGTTTAAATGAGTAAAAATAGTGAAACCCGTAGTTGCAGAAAATGCAGAAAACCAGGCTTGGACCAGAGGGATCGATCGATCGACCCCTGCCTTCGATCAATCGACCTCCCCAGATTATGTAAAGTTGTTTCTTTTTAAATGTTGATTCTTATCCCAAACCTTTTGTGGATCTTTGGTGATTATTATTTGGATATTTTGGGACCTAGAAATATCAGTAAACCCTTGATAAGATTTGAATAAATTTGATTTGGATTCGAGTGATTTAAATGATGAAAATTATATTGAATGGAATTTTGGTTGCTAGATTCATTTGTTAAATGCTAAATGGAGATGTATGGGGATTAAAGATAGGACCAGTAGGGGTGATTTAATATAATACCTGGGTATCCTTAAGTTTACAAGAGGGTTTAATCCTAAGTGAAAGAAGATGTGTTTATAAGAGATTTGAAACTATCAATTTTAACCTTAATGAAAAGGAGAATTAAACTCGTAGTAATTCGGGAGAAATGATGTTATGGAACAGTAGGATATTAGTGAATTCTTACAGAATATATGTTGAGGAAAAACCTATTTGAATCTTGTGTATTGAGTGAGGGTAGCCTTAGGGTTACAATTTGAACATCAAGGACTGAGTTTAAACTCATTATTGATTACGCAAGGACTGAGGGTAGTACAAGAGCGTAGTGGTATGACTCCTGGATAGAGATGGGAGTTTAGAACACTTTTGGTTGAAAGAGGTATGAGGTTATCCCGATCGCATAGTTGTAGTTGTCGGTCCTCCTCGATCGACAAAGTTAAGTAGTAGTGTATTGGAGGGGTTCCTTGTTTGGTTTTCTCTTTGCGAGACGCTCCGCGCATTAACCTTAACGACGTCGGGAGTGGAGAGATGTTATAGGATGCGAGGATAATTAAATTATGAAGTAAAGATATAATATGCTAATACGTGGGATTTAAAAGGGATATAATGCTACGTATGGGAAATATATTAGGGTAGTGATAATTACCTTATTGATATTATATTATAGGTATGACAATACCTATTTGATTGATTATTGATTTATGTGTATGACATACCTAGCTTACTTGCTATCGGTGGGAGGTTTCCGCGTGAGGGCAGTCATATCCTCATGACTCCATGGGATCTTTGATTTGTCGCTCGAGAACAGAGGTCTATGAAAGACTTATCGGGGAGTTGATAAGTCCGCTTACTGTGGGTACGTAGGTATGTGCGTTACCCATGGATACGAGAACTATGTTCGCCTCCAATTTGTTTGTTGTTGATTGTGGTTCGTGGAATCTTACCGAACCTATAGTCCCCTATTCGGCGACCTGCGATGATGGGACATGATAGCAGAGTAATGCATTGCACCACAGCTGTGACTCGGGGTGCCGTATTATATATGAATATATATATAATGGATTAAATGAATAAATGGATATATAGTGGTTAAATCTATCTACGGTGATAATTGTAGATAACGGTGAATAGAGAAAGATAATGGAATTAAGTTAATGAATGTTTATGCTTATAGAATTGAAAGCTTAACTCATGTTAATGAGAAACGATTCATATTAATGAGTAATGATTCATGTTAATGAGAAACCAATCATATAAAGAAGAAATATAAATGAATAATAAAGTGACGTATGGTATGGGACATACGGGGATTATTATATGGGAATGGAATTATAATATGGAGACTAGAAAAGAGGAACCATTAACTAGGAGGTTAATAGGAAACGTTAAGTGTGCACTCTAGTTGAGAGGTGAGAATTGCAAGTGAGAGTTGGATCTAACATGTTCATAATAAATGCTTTACTGCACTTGTTAAATACTTGATGTTTTAAAAATAATCGACACATTCGGGCTCTGACCCATTTCCTTGCATATTTTCTCTTCTATTGTATCTCTATATCAGGTGTCCAGAAACAGGGATGCCAACGTTAGCGGATTATGACAGGCTATGGATTTATGGAGTTTTGCCTAGACGCCTTCCATCTTTTGATTCACAGTATTCTTAGTTAGGGCATGTCGCCCAAAGGATTCAGTTATCTTTTCTATCGAGGTCAAATATTATTGTATTCGGGACATTTTAATACATTTAACATTGTTGGGATTATTGTAAAGGATTTATATTATTTGGGAATGTTTATTCCAATTTCATTTAAATTCTTTTGTGTTATTTATTGTGTTACCAGTTTTGTAGAATAAAATGTGTAGTGTTATTCTTAAACTAAAAATGGTTTTGTTGAAATTTAAATTTGGAAAGTTTTTAACACCAGCTTAATTGGGTATTGGGTGAGTTGTAAATGTTTTCGACAGTGATGCTAAGAATGAGCCAACTGTATATTCTGTTTTAATTTGGTATGGGACTGGCCACCCGGTATTTAATTAGGCGGGGTGTTACACCTATTACTTTGATTACACGATCCTAATTTAATTTTTTTCATTGAAAAAAATGCCCCTACATAGTTTTTAGTGGTTGAAACATACATACACTTCTTGTTTCTTAGTCATTTTAAACTTACTAATACTGACATAATAACAATTTACGATTTGTTTACATGCAAAATTAGATATGAAACAAAAAAGTGAAAAAATGGAGAAACGAATAAGTGGCATATGGGAGAAGCATAGACATGGTTTGTGGAGTGGTTTAAGGGGTGGGGGAGGGGAGGTAGCGAGGTGGAGGTGAGTAGTTGTGGTAGTGGTATAGTTAGGGTTAGGGATTTTTAAGTTTGAAAGAGGGAGAGAAAAATGTAGAGAGAGAAGACGGTGGAAGAAAATAAATTTGGTATTTTTTTAATACCTTTCACTTGTGGGTACCTCATTTTTGGGTGGAAAGGATAATTTTTGACAACTTATGTGTATTTTTGGTAGGTGGTGCCGGTAAAAATAATTAGTAGTGCCTTTAGCAACACACTATAGGAAATGTTTTTTACATGTGGTATATATTTAATGAAATCATATTACTACATGTAATAGGACATTGCGAAAAAATTATTTTGTGGAACTAATTATAAAGGGTGGTTTTATTTGAACCCCATATTTATGTCTAACCATCGTGGTAAAGTTAACTATAGAGAAGAGATACTTTAAATACGAAGACCCTATTACTTTGATTACACGACCCCAATTTTGTATTTTTCATTGAAAATCAATTATTCATTACACAATTGTGTTGCCTTCGTCCCCATTGGTACAATAATAACAATCAACTATTATAAGGTTATAATAACAAACCACATAAGCCTCCTCATCAATTTAGAGATACTCTTCGAAAAGATTTCATATTTGACCCCATGCTCAAAATATGATAAAATAATATGTCAAGTATGTCATAAACATCTCTTTCTTCAGAGAGGTCATTAACCTTAATCTTGAGCATGTAAGAAATAAATAGAGAATAATGGGATGTATCTTTTATATACTATCTGTCGGTATCTACAAAATATATATTACTGCCCCCTTGTTGGTGCTTATGCATAAATCTCATACTTAACATATGGGAGCCCATGTGTGGATTTTCTTAAAAAATTATAGTCTTTTCTTTGGTTCCTTTAGTAATATCTTTATTAAATGGTAGTGCCTTTTTAAATTGCTAGAATTTTCCCTTTTGAAGAATTTAATGGTTATATCTTTTCTGATTGTGTCATTATTATTTAGTACAATGTTAGCTGTATATATTATCTAAGCCAACTTTTTTTTTGCGTACTGTATATGTACTCCATGAAAAAATAGAATAAAAAGAAAGAAAGAGCAAAGAAAATCTACTAAGAAGTAATAAAATAAAAAAATTGAAGAAAAAAGGGACGAACAAATAAAAGAAGAAAGAAACTAAAAAGGAAGATATACACTAAAATAAACAAGGAAAGTTTACCGAAGAACTGAAAAATATCAAAGAGGAAGAAAACATATTTAAAAAGAAAGAAAAAATAAAGTTGTTTTGAATGCCTACACGTGTATTTAAAGTATATTTTTATTTTCATTTAAACCACCCCATGGGTTGGGATGGGTAAATAAAGGGTCGACCCAACGATATGGGTATAGGAAAATTTAAGTGATTAGAAAAATAATAGGTTGAAATAAACTTCCCACTACAAAATAATTGATTTAAATGTGACTTATCTATCAAATTTTCCATTTCATGAGGGCTTTACTTTATAATCCAAACTTACCCGGTACCCATCTCTCTCTCTCTCTCTCTCTCTCTATTTTTGTTTTTCCATTTATGAAATTCCATTTGCCTAGTTTTATATGTGCAAATATTTTGCCAAAACTTCTTGTCGGCACACTCTCTTCCTTAGCACACACGAGAATTATCTCGTCGGTCCTTAGGTCGAGGAGATCGATACATAAAGGCGGGCACCAAAATTACCTTTCACGATTTTGGTCTCTTTAACTTTGGAGAAGGTGAAATTATTTGGTTGTCTATATTGTCGACTAAAATTAGTTTTGCTGGTGACATTGAACGCAATATGATAAGGCATAAATATTTCATATTTATCCCCTTAGTTTCGATTCTTTTATGATATCATGCATTGAATTTAACCTTAATTTATCTTGTATTTATGATACTGACCCTTTTTGGAAAGTATTTCTTATTTTGTGTATCTCTCATGTGTTTTGCACGTATTCCATGCAATAATGCAAGAGAGAAACCAAAACAGTGAAAGAAAAAAAAGGAAAATCTCTTTAAGGGCATTTCCATAATTTTGTAGCCATGATCCAGAGGAGGAGACAACTAAAAAGTTGAAGAGCTTGAAGTCACAAGAATACTGGAAAAAAACATCACCTAAGTCGGAGCTATAGTGAAGAAGTTATGTGTGTTTAAAGTTAAGAAGAAAATTTAGTGGTAGAATTGTTCTTAAGAGAACTTCGAGCACACAAGACATCACTTGGGCAGCATTGTAAAACTGAACCGGTTCTGGTCCTAGGTATACTGGTTCAAAATTAGTAACGCTCCATATCCATGACAAAATGTTTTCACACTGAAAAACCGTTACAAATTATCTGAAGCGGGATTTTTATTTTGGCCCTACTTTTTAGCCTAGATTGTTTTATGGCTTAAGGACTCTTCTAATGACTTCTAACCTATTTATTTAGTCATTAGGGTTGTTTTAAAATATATTCAATTTTTTGTAAAGCTCTTAATCAAGAAGGAACATCTAGGAGAATAATTTACAAGTTTTACACATTGAATTAAAAAACAATTCGGTTCTTCTTCAATCTTTTATTTCTTCTTCTATGTTTATGTTCTTCAATCTTGGAACCTTAAATGCCAACACTTTTATTATTATTTCATTATGTTTACATGAAACATATAATTCATGTGTAGTGTTAAATTTTTCATGTCCGGGTAGGTTTTTAGTGGGTTGGGATACATGAACCCAACCGAGGTATTATAGATTGATATAAAATATGATTGAATTAAATAAATAATTAGAGGCTTGAAACCTTGTCAGTATGAGTATTGTAAGCCTTTAACTTCATTTGCCTTAGGTAACCGTAGTGTTTAAGGGTGAGATATGCATGACGACAATTTCATCATTCACTTTAGATTTAATTTTTAATATTGATTGTGCAGAGTAAAATCCTTATATATATAGTGCTTAGATGAATTTAAGGTATTCTCTAAATTATATATTTGATACATGAAATTTGTGTATCTTCCATAATTGACTACGATTCGGGGGAGTGTACTCCAATCCCACTTTTCTCGCATAGTTTTAAATCAAAAGTTTTTAGTCTTTGCATATTTTAGTTAATTCGCATTTGTTGAGTAAGTTGCATTAGTTCAGTTGAGGATTCTATAACAACATTATGTTTTCCTTCATTTATGTGAACCGATCATTAGGATTAGTCATTTTTCTTAGTAGTCATTACGTTTAATGTCTTAGTCCCTAAATTCAATGCCCGACTTTCTTGGATTATTACTTGTGCGATCGATTTACACTTGAGTCATAAACACAAGCGCTAGAGACACAAATATTTAGCCACGTCAAGTTTTTGGCTCCTTTGCCAGCGACTAGGTAAACACACTAGTAACCTAAATGAGAGTGACTTGACTGATGAGATAGACCAATTCCTTCTTTATGAACGTGCACCCGAGACTTTTGAAAGTATGCTGAAACATGAGGTTTTATCTATTAGTGATGAGATTAAAAATATAATTAGAGTGTTTCCACCTAGTAATGCATGGGTTGTCATATCACATTATCACTTTCTATTAAGTTCTCCATTACCGTATGAGTTCTTGGATGAGATAGAGGACATAACTAGAGTATCATCATATTTGAAGCCCGATTTATCCATTCTCGAATTATAGGAAAATCTAGGCTTAATGTGTTAGTCGGACTTTCAAAATTATAGAGTCTTCAAGTTTGACCATTTATGTTATGACGTGGTTGTGCATATCGATTTCACCCACCGCATTGACTTTGTGCCTCCATATGTATACTTGTTCTATTGGGTTGACTTCCATTTGTTAAGACTTTTAATTTATGATTTGGTGGACTCTGTACATGGGGTTGAGTAAGTTCTAGGATAGAGGTCATCGCACCCCCGACGCGTATGGGGTGATTTTTTCTGTTATATTTTTGAGTTGTGTGTTGGTGTTATATAGTGTATCATTGCATTTTAATATTGTTCATTTTATTTTTGCAAAAGGGCATCTTTCTAAAACTTCACAAATTTTTTAAAATGCACAAAAAAATTGAAAATTTTTGAAAAAAAATATTTTTCTTCAAAATTAATAAAAATTTAAATTTAAATTGTTAAAAAATATCACTAAAATTTTGTTTAAAATCTCAAATTGTAAAAATCAAATGCACAAAGACGAAATTGACCAAAGATTGAAATTGAGCAAAAAATGATGACTTTACGAATAATGGTGGAGATTATTAACCAAGTGAGATTTCGAGCCTATCGATTTGTGTGAGTAATTAAATCAATTCGAGTTAATGGCTAACTCAAAGTTCAATTTAGCTCCAAATAAGTCGTTGAGGATTTCAATTCCTTTGTTTTAATCGGTTGCGGGAAACGAGTGAGATGTTATCTTGAAAACGCACTAAAAATGTCTCTAAATTAAATACAATTTGAAGTATATGGTAAAATAATGAGTAATTCGGATAAATGAAGTTAGGCCATTGTTTGTTACCTAAAAATATTAGCCATAAAAAGTGATGAAAAATTATCCTTTTTCTAACCATTTTGAGCTGAATAAAATTACCAATTCATTTGATTAACCCTAATAAAACCCATGAAGCCCGGAGTTCTGAAAATCTAAGAATTCATCGATTAAGACCAAATGGTACAATATAACGGGGGCAAGAAAAATAGAAAATGCTCAACAAAAATAGAAAGAAAAAAAAAGAGAAAAAAAGAGAGAAAAAAATGCAAATGCTCGAAAAAGCACCAAAGGACATAGCAAAAAATTTCAACTCCGTAATTTTCCAATTATTCTCATATTACCTAGTACATCTTATAACTCGAGGAAGTCTTAACTGAGGCCGAATAACGAAATTAATTACCGCGTGGAGAGCTAAAACGAAAGATAATAAGTGAGAATAATTGGTGTGAACTAAAATATGATGTTTCTCATTTTTCAACAATCGTATTCCAATGATGAGATATCTTTACCCATATAAATGTAACACCCCGTATTTTTGAGTAATTAGAAATTAATTAATTCGATAATTTTTGGAATTTCACTTGTGTCGTAATTTAGTGGGATTTATTTTTTCTTGTTGATTAAAATATTAATTGGGAGAGGTGATGATAAATATATATGGGAGATAATTACCAAGTGGATAGTAATTTGTTATTTGACGTCATAACGGGTAATAGTGGCGTGACTGTGTTAGATCTCAATCGAGGGTCGTGTATAGACTATAAGAGGTCGAGATGTGATCTCATGATAGAGTGACTTGGATGGTGAGTTTGAGGTCACGATTTATTTCGAAAGGGTCTAAATAGTCAGAATAATGTGTATGGGTGTGCTAATTGGGTCCTAGGGTGATTTTAGACCAAACCAGCACAAAATAAGGGAGTTTCGGTCTTTCAAGAGTTTGTGGTGGATGGAACTCCTAAAATTTGAGAAGTATTTTAGCTCATTAGAGTAGGAGAGTAGGGTTAAAACACCTTAGAGATAGAGGAGCTTGTAAGAGAGAAAGAGGAGAAGGAATTTATGCTCTTCTGTATCGTTTTGCACCACGGACATCGCTCGAATTGAGATCGGAGCAAGGAAAGAACAACTTCATCATCAATCAATGAAAATCAAACCTTCTAGACCAAGTAAAGTATTTATCTTGCACTTTATTTCAAAATGTTATAATACCCATGATAGTGTAGGGTTAAGATTAGATGAAGATATGATTTTGGAATGTATTTTGGGGTTTCAATTCATGCTTTGTTGGGAATCATATTAGAGTCTGTAATACCCCGTATTTTTATGCTATATTTAATTTGGGGATTTATTAAATTTAATGTGATGATTTATTTAATAAAAATCCAAAAATTAATTATGTTATAATTATTAACGTGACTAGAGTTAGTAATTATGGGAAACTTGTTGAATATTACTAATGAGCATAGTAATATATTATATTAATTATATTGAATGTCATAGGTGAATTAAATGACTATTTCGAAAATTTAAGTCGGGACGTGCCCGTGCCACGTCGGGACTAATTATGTTAATTAAAAAGTGAATATCTTATAAGTTGTCTGTATGGTCGTTTTGAGTGCGCCAACGCGTCCAGAAGGGTCGAGATAGTCAGAAAAGTGTACCCGGGGGTTTAGTTTGGGTCTCGGGATGTTTTTAGGCTTAATTAGTGACCCGGGAGGGTATTTTGGTCATTTTACAAAATAGGGTAATTAAACCCACGAATTTCAGCCATCCTTAGCAGCCATTTAAGTCAGCCTTTTAGGGTTAGAACATTCAGAACCCTAGAACGGCCATTGGAGAAGAGAGGAGAGAGCTCTCAAGGTGATTCAAGGCCCAAAACACCACCGATTTCACCGCCGTCACCACCAATGCGTAGATCGCAAGGAGGAGAACGCAACCACACCAATATCAGCAGGAAAGCAAGTGTTTAACTTGCATATTTTCATTGGTGCAATAATCATATTAGTGTAGGAATGATTAGGAGTATAATCAATGGAAGAAAACCCCAATTTTTGATAGGGATTTGCATGTAGAAATCGTTATAACCATATTCTGGAAATAATATGTGAAGTAGATGATTAACCCACGAATTTGTGATGTTATGTTAGAAGGAAATTCTAGAGAAAACTGATTAGAACAAAAGTTAAGAAAACTTTAGGGTTCTTGATTATTAGATGAGATTTTAGGTTGTTTAACCATGTTTAATGATGTATACACGCATGCTGAACGTTAAAGATATCTGGAATTATGTTAGTATGTTAACAGTAAACTTTTTGGGCCGATTAGTGTTGGAAAATATGAGTTTTGATGAAGAACTTTAATCAATCCCGTCACTGCAATTTCTGCAGAATTTTGCCCAGACCTGCTTGATCGATCGATCGAGCCTAGAGCTTCGATCGATCGAAGGTTCGATCGATCGACCCCAAACTTCGATCGATCGACCCCTCCTGGTAGACTCCTATTTCTCTTGTTTAATTAGTTAAATTAATTTATTGTGAAATAACCTTTGGGCATTCTAAATAAAAGGATTTGGGAGATATTGAGGACCAGTAGGGTATATGGATAAATGTTAGAACCTTTAATCTTCAACAAGTATGGTAATTATGGGATATTTACTTTAGGTTGATAGATTTATAACTTAAGGGTGAGGTACGTAAGAGAGTTACGTTGGAATCAAATAAAGTCCCTTACTGAATTTCAGATTTGTGAGGATATAAACCATGAGTATTAGGTAATGAGTGAGAAAACTCTTCGAATTAAGGTTAGAGACGAAACCTTATACGTAATCATAATAATGGGAAATTAAAGATAAATGTTGTGACTATGGGTTACGAGAGAAACCTATATTAATATGATGAAATGGGTATATTTATATAATTGTGTGTACATATATTATATACATGTGAAAAAACGTACCCGCGCTACTTGCTATCCTCGAGGTTACCGCGCTGGGACGATCGTATCCTGTGTTGCTTTATGGGGGATATTGAATCGTACCCTAGAAGATAGAGATCCTAGGTACGGGCTATTAGATTGATAGTCGGATGATCCTAAGAGACGTGTGGGTATGTACTGACCACTTGGACTTGGAATCTATGCTTCGCCTCAACGTTGTTTTGTATATGTTAATACAGTTCGAGAGTGATTCCGAACTTGTGTTTCCCTTTGTGTGAGCGATACGGGGATTGGATAGCAGAGTATGCCCGCACCATAGATTAATTGGGGTGCTGTTATATATATATATATATTATACGAGTAGTTAATATATATATATATATATATATATATGGTTATAAACTTTAATCTGCCTACTATAATGTGATAAGTAGGACATGGTTGTTGACGCAATAATAAATACTTGTTTTGTGAAAGTATGAGAAGGCACTGGGAAACCTTATAATTTAATGAAGCTAAAACGAGAGGAGTACTGCATTATTGAAAGTAACCTTTTTAAAACATTGACATCGTTCGGTTTTGAAAATATATGCGTAAGCTAAGATAAACGAACAGTGGGGAAGGTTAGTGCGATAGGTGTGCACATTAGAAGAGAGGTGAGTATTTCTCAAGAGAGAGACGCACTAATATGTAGTTGCATTGGCCTGTATCAATTTAAATACTTGCTTAACCTATTTTAAAATCAAACAGACTTTCGGGCCCTGACCCGTTTCTTTTTTTCTCTCTCTCTCTTGTATATATATATGTATATTTTCAGGTGCCCAGCCACAGGGGCATCTTGCTTAGGATCCTTTGAGAAGAACGAGCTGCAGCTTAGGTTGGAGTTGCAGGTCACTTGAGTAGACAGCTTCTGTTATTGACTCCACTCCTACTACTCTCATTTATTGGGCACGTGTTGCCCTTTTCATCATTTCATTTATTGTTGGGATTTTTATATTTCAGTTATTCCAGTATTGTTTTACGGGCTTTATTCAGGATGGTTTATGATTTTTAGTTTTATTATGTTGACATTCGATTGACGAATGTATGGTTTTATTTTGGTTCATCGTGGTGTGATTCTATATCGTAGAAATGTTGTTTTGTGTATATAAATCTTTTCTTTAATTAAAATTTGGAAGTTTGTATGAAAAATGTTTTTTTGACACATAGCTTAATTCTTTAGGGTGTTAAATTGGAATTTTTTTTATCGACAGTGATGCTGAGAATGAACCAACTGTTTACCTTGATTTAATTTAATAAAGGAGTGATCGCCCGATATTTAATTAGGCGGGGTATCACAGGTGGTATCAGAGCATCAAGTTCTAGTGTCCATAGGATCTGTACAGCTTATTTCGCTTTCAGCGTAACTTTATTTCTATAGAGCCCTATTTTTAGGATTGTTGTATTCTTGCTTTAACGTTTAAGTCTTCAACTATTTGAGATGTGATAATAACTGTATAGTAATAAACTTGTTCATGTTTCAGATGCCTCCGAGACGTGCTCCGAAAGATAGGCGTGCCCAAGCCGAGCAGCCAGCAGCTCCGGTACCAGGCACAATGAATGCGAATGAAGTTGCCGCTATTGTTGCTCAGGCGGTGAATGCCGCGACAGCGGTGATTCAGCAGGCTCCACCCCAGGTCCAGGCAGTGGTGCCAGTACCAGCTCAGCTTCCATCTACATGGGAGAGGGTTCGGGATGCTTTTTAGAAAGCACATCCCCCTGAGTTCTCCGGTAGCTCCGACATTGTCACGGTTAGCCAATGGAAGAAAGACATCTAGCGGCATCTTCGCATGTATGAGTGCACCGAAGTACAAAATCAGTTATTGGCTTATTTCAAGATGGTGGGAGCCGCATTACAGTGGTGGGAGTCCACTACTACTTTGGAGGAGAGGGACACGATCCCTATTCAGTTGTTCTGGGAGCGGTTTGACCGCAAGTATTTTCCACCCGCAGTGCAGACTGAGATGAGGCGGAAATTACTAAATCTGAAGCAGGAGAACCTTACTGTAGCTGAGTATGAGGAGGAGTTCACGAGACTTCTCACTATTGTGCCAGATGAGGCACCCACTGAGGGCAAGAAGATTTTGCTGTTCGTCGACGGGTTAGCTTGGAGGATCCGTCAACACCTTATTGGAAATCTATCCCTGAGTACTTTCACTGACGTACTCAATGCAGCGTTACTACATTGCCAAGAACACCGCTTCCATCTTCAGGGAAGCAAGAGAGCAGGAGAGTCCAGCCAGCAGGGCAGGACCAGGGGTAATAGTGCCGGTGGGGCACCAACTCATGGACAGACTCGTCAACACGAGCAGAGTTCCCATCAGGGGGACCCTGCTAAGCAATTCCGTTCAGGTGATTCTAGGCAGGGATTCGGAGGATTCAGGCAGGGCCATCAGGGTCAGTCTAATCAGCAGGGCCAGCAGGGTCAACACCGACCGTAGGGACAGCAGCAGGGCCAGCAAGGCCAACAGCGTGCACATCAGGGCCAACAGGGCCAATGGCGTGGAGGTAACGGCCAGCAGGGCCGTGGTCAGCAGGGACAGAGGGGAGGTAATTTCAGAGGCCGGTGTTTTGTGTGCGGCAAGCACGGACATAAGCGTCAGGATTGCCCAGAGGGCGATAGGGCCCCACAGCAGCAGGGAGCCCGTAATGAGCCGCAGAGACCACTCTTCCCACCTGCCCTTCCAGCTCCAGCCCAGGTGCCAGCCCTACCAGCCATTCCAGCAGCTCCAGTGCAGCAGGGGTAATTACAGTATGGACGTGTCTATAACGTCCACCAGGCAGCAGCTCCACAGGCACCACCTGCGATTGAGGGTATGTTTCCTATCCATGGTACTATGGGTAAAGTTTTGTTTGATACGGGGGCAACGCATTGTTTTATAGCTACGCACTTTTCGAAGTCCTTAGGGTTGTTAGCCACAGCAGAGAGCACCGTGACATGTGTCGACTCACCACTGGGGAGTGGGTCACTTATATTCTTTATATGCCGGGGAGTAGGGGTAGAGATTGGTAGCTTGGTATTGCCTGCAGACATGCTAGTCTTAGACATGCACGAGCATGATGTGATTATTGGTATGGATTGGCTCGCATCTTATAAAGCCATGATTGATTGCTTCAGTGGGAGCATTGTTTTTGCCATTCCGGGGCAAGAGATGTTTGTAGTAGCGATGCCTCTCCCAGAGGGAGGTTCGACCGCTCATTTATATTACATTGAGGAGGATACCTCTAAGGAGGTTGTGATTCCTTTGGATCCGATCCCAGTTGTTAGGGAGTATTCCGATGTGTTTCAGGAGATACCAGGCCTACCGCCCAGTCGTGAGATAGACTTCGTTATAGATTTATTGTCGGATACGAGACCTATAGCACGCACACCGTACCGTATGTCTCCGACAGAGATGCGAGAGCCACGAGATCAGATTGAGCAGCTATTAGATCAGGGCTTCATTCGTAGGAGTACCTCACCTTGGGGCGCTCCAGTCTTATTTGTAAAGAAGAGAGATGGTTCACTGATATTGTGAGTGGACTACCGGGAGTTGAACAAGGTCACGATACGGAATAAGTATCCATTGCCTCGAATCGATGACCTATTCGACCAGTTGAGGGGAGCAACTTTCTTTTCGAAGATAGATCTTAGGCCGGGGTACCATCAGTTACGAATTAGAGAGCAGGATGTTTCAAAGACTGCCTTCTTGTCGAGGTATGGGTCCTATGAATTCAGAGTGATGTCGTTCGGACTCACAAATGCCCCAGCCATTTTCATGGACTTAATGAACCGAGTATTCAGAGAGTTCTTGGATCAGTTCGTCATCGTCTTCATAGATGATATTTTGATATATTCACACTCCGAGGAGGAGCATGCCGAACACTTGAGGCAGGTTCTTCAGACTCTACGAGAGCATCAGTTGTATGCTAAGTACGAGAAGTGTGGAATCTGGTTGCGAGAGGTACAATTCTTGGGCCATGTTGTTTCTGAGCAAGGGATAGCAGTTGACCAGAGCAAAGTCACAACGGTGAGGGAGTGGGGTCAGCTCACGACACCGACGGAAGTGCGTAGTTTCTTGGGGTTAGCCGGATACTACAGGGGATTCATTCGGGGATTATCCAAGATAGCGGGTCCATTGACGAATCTGACTCGCAAAGGGGTACCATATGTTTGAGATGACGCTTGTCAGTTGGCTTTCGACGAGCTGAAGGACAAGCTTACTTCGAAACCAGTCCTTGCTTTACCGAAGCCGGGTGTAGAGTACCTGGTTTACACAGATGCGTCCTTACGAGGACTTGGGGGAGTACTTTAGCAGGAGGAGAAGGCTATAGCTTTTGCTTCCCGCAAGCTTAAGCCGCATGAGAAGAATTACCCCACCCACGACCTGGAGTTAGCTGCGGTCATCTTTGCATTGAGAATTTGGAGGCACTATTTATTGGGCGAGAAATTCCGTTTGTTCACAGACCATAAGTCACTACAGTACCTGTTCACTCAGCGAGAACTGAATATGCGTCAGCGCAGATGGTTAGAGTTTGTGAAAGATTATCAGTTCGATATACAGTATCATCCGGGGAAAGCCAACGTAGTTGCTGATGCGTTGAGCCGTAGACCGGTTGATGATGTAGCGGACATCTGGAAAGCAAAGTGGAAGGAGTTGGGTCACCAGGACGCAGTAGCACGTTCTTTCATATCCGTGATGACAGTCACACCCGAGATTGTTACGAGGGTGATACAGGCACAGACCACAGACCCATTTTGTCAGGAGCAGATCGTACGACTTCTAGCCGAGGGTGCTGAGTCCTATTCTGTTGGTTCGGATGGTGGGTTACGGTTTAATGGGAGATTGGTGGTTCCAGAAGGAGCGGTGCTACGTCATGAAGTGATGACTCATTCTCATGGGTCCCGATTTGCAGTACATCCGGGAGGCGATAAGATGTACCAGGACATGAGACGACAGTACTGGTGGAGTGGAATGAAGAGGGACATCACTGAATTTGTGTCCAAGTGTTCTACTTGCCAGCTGGTGAAGGTGGACCACCAGAAACCGTCAAGATTACTTCAGCCGTTGGAAGTACCCGCGTGGAAGTGGGAAAGTATTTCCATGGATTTCATTACCGGGTTACCTACATCACAGCGGGGCCACGATTCTATCTGGGTGATTATAGACCGTCTGACCAAGGTGGCTCATTTTCTGCCAGTAAGGACAGATTATACCACGAGTCAGTATGCCCAGTTGTTCATCGCTGAGATTGTCAGATTACACGGGGTGCCCCTGAATATTGTGTCAAATAGAGGCAAGATTTTTGTGTCACGTTTCTGGGAAAGCTTTCAGGAGGCTATGGGTACAGAGTTGAGACTGAGTTCAGCTTACCAGCCACAAACAGATGGACAGACAGAGCGTACTAATCAGATGTTGGAAGATATGCTACGCATGTGTGTTCTCGATTTCGGAGGAGGTTGGGAGCCAGACCTTCCACTGGTAGAGTTTGCTTATAATAACTCCTATCAGTTTACAATTGGCATGGCTCCATTTGAGGATTTGTACGGCAGGCCTTGTCGTTCTCCAACTTGTTGGCTCGAGGTGGGGGACAACAAGTTATTAGGGCCCGAAGTGATCCAGGAGACCTCCGCGAGGATTGAGATAATCAGGAGTCGTATTCGGGTAGCCCAAGACAGGCAGAAGAGCTACGCCGATGCGAAACGGTTCTTCCGGGAGTTTAATGTGGGAGATCAAGTGTTGTTGAGTGTATCTCCAATGAAAGGAGTGATGAGGTTCGGGAAGAAGGGGAAATTGGCTCCGAGGTACGTAGGACCATTTCCCATCATCGAGAGAATTGGGCCAGTAGCATACAGGTTGGGATTGCCAGAACATTTACATCGCATCCACGATGTATTCCACATCTCGTCGTTGAGACGATATCTTCGGGATGATATGGCCCATACTCACATTGCGATAGATGAGATTGACTTACAGTCAGATAGCTCTTACGAAGAGAGACCAGTGGCTATTCTAGACTATAGTGAGAGGAGATTGAGGTCGAAAGTAGTTCCACTTGTGGGAGTCCAGTGGGAGCATCATAATGTGGAGGAATCCACTTGGGAGCGTGAGACAGATATGCGCGAGAGATATCCAGAGTTGTTTTTACCAGGTATGCCTTATTTCCCGAATTTTGGGACGAAATTCCGTTATTAGGGGGGAAGTATGTAATACCCCGTATTTTTATGCTATATTTAATTTGGGGATTTATTAAATTTAATGTGATGATTTATTTAATAAAAATCCGGAAATTAATTATGTTATAATTATTAACGTGACTAGAGTTAGTAATTATGGGAAACTTGTTGAATATTACTAATGAGCATAGTAATATATTATATTAATTATATTGAATGTCATAGGTGAATTAAATGACTATTTCGGAAATTTAAGTCGGGACGTGCCCGTGCCACGTCGGGACTAATTATGTTAATTAAAAAGTGAATATTTTATAAGTTGTCCGTATGGTCGTTTTGAGTGCGACAACGCGTCTGGAAGGGTCGAGATAGTCAGAAAAGTGTACCCGGGGGTTTAGTTTGGGTCTCGGGATGTTTTTAGGCTTAATTAGTGACCCGGGAGGGCATTTTTGTCATTTTACAAAATAGGGTAATTAAACCCACGAATTTCAGCCATTCTTAGCAGCCATTTAAGTCAGCCTTTTAGGGTTAGAACATTCAGAACCCTAGAACGGCCATTGGAGAAGAGAGGAGAGAGCTCTCAAGGTGATTCAAGGCCCAAAACACCACCGATTTCACCGCCGTCACCACCAACGCGCAGATCGCGAGGAGGAGAATGCAACCACACCAATATCAGTAGGAAAGCAGACCTCTGAAATCCCAGGCAAGTGTTTAACTTGCATATTTTCATTGGTGCAATAATCATATTAGTGTAGGAATGATTAGGAGTATAATCAATGGAAGAAAACCCCAATTTTTGATAGGGATTTGCATGTAGAAATCGTTATAACCATATTTTGGAAATAATATGTGAAGTAGATGATTAACCCACGAATTTGTGATGTTATGTTAGAAGGAAATTCTGGAGAAAACTAATTAGAACAAAAGTTAAGAAAGCTTTAGGGTTGTTGATTATTAGATGAGATTTTAGGTTGTTTAACCATGTTTAATGATGTATACACGCATGCTGAACGTTAAAGATATCTGGAATTATGTTAGTATGTTAACAGTAAACTTTTTGGGCCAATTAGTGTTGGAAAATATGAGTTTTGATGAAGAACTTTAATCAATCCCGTCACTGCAATTTCTGCAGAATTTTGCCCAGACCTGCTTGATCGATCGATCGAGCCTAGAGCTTCGATCGATCGAAGGTTCGATCGATCGACCCCAAACTTTGATCGATCGACCCCTCCTGGCAAAATCCTATTTCTCTTGTTTAATTAGTTAAATTAATTTATTGTGAAATAACCTTTGGGCATTCTAAATAAAAGGATTTGGGAGATATTGAGAACCAGTAGGGTATATGGATAAATGTTAAAACCTTTAATCTTCAACAAGTATGGTAATTATGGGATATTTACTTTAGGTTGATAGATTTATAACTTAAGGGTGAGGTACGTAAGAGAGTTATGTTGGAATCAAATAAAGTCCCTTACTGAATTTCAGATTTGTGAGGATATAAACCACGAGTATTAGGTAATGAGTGAGAAAACTCTTCGAATTAAGGTTAGAGACGAAACCTTATACGTAATCATAATAATGGGAAATTAAAGATAAATGTTGTGACTATGGGTTACGAGAGAAACCTATATTAATATGATGAAATGGGTATATTTTTATATAATTGTGTGTACATATATTATATACATGTGAAAAAACGTACCCGCGCTACTTGCCATCCCTGAGGTTACCGCGCTGGGACGATCATATCCTGTGTTGCTTTATGGGGGATATTGAATCGTACCCTAGAAGATAGAGATCCTAGGTACGGGCTATTAGATTGATAGTCGGATGATCCTAAGAGACGTGTGGGTATGTACTGACCTCTTGGACTTGGAATCTATGCTTCGCCTCAACGTTGTTTTGTATATGTTAATACAGTTCGAGAGTGATTCCGAACTTGTGTTTCCCTTTGTGTGAGCGATACGGGGATTGGATAGCAGAGTATGCCCGCACCATAGATTAGTTGGGGTGCTGTTATATATATATTATACGAGTAGTTAATATATATATATGGTTATAAACTTTAATCTGCCTACTATAATGTGATAAGTAGGACATGGTTGTTGACGCAATAATAAATACTTGTTTTGTGAAAGTATGAGAAGGCACTGGGAAACCTTATAATTTAATGAAGCTAAAACGAGAGGAGTACTGCATTATTGAAAGTAACCTTTTTAAAACATTGACATCGTTCGGTTTTGAAAATATATGCGTAAGCTAAGATAAACGAACAGTGGGGAAGGTTAGTGCTATAGGTGTGCACATTGGCCTAATATGTTGAGTATTTCTCAAGAGAGAGACGCACTAATATGTTGTTGCATTGGCCTGTATCAATTTAAATACTTGCTTAACGTATTTTAAAATCAAACACACTTTCGGGCCCTGACCCGTTTCTTTTTCTCTCTCTCTCTCTTGTATATATATATATGTACATTTTCAGGTGCCCAGCCAAGGGGCATCTTGCTTAGGATCCTTTGAGAAGAACGAGCTGCAGCTTAGGTGGGAGTTGCAGGTCACTTGAGTAGACGACTTCTGTTATTGACTCCACTCCTACTACTCTCATTTATTGGGCACGTGTCGCCCTTTTCATCATTTCATTTATTGTTGGGATTTTTATATTTCAGTTCTTCCAGTATTGTTTTACGGGCTTTATTCAGGATGGTTTATGATTTTTAGTTTTATTATGTTGACATTCGATTGACGAATGTATGATTTTATTTTGGTTCATCGTGGTGTGATTCTATATCGTAGAAATGTTGTTTTGTGTATATAAATCTTTTCTTTAATTAAAATTTGGAAGTTTGTATGCAAAATGTTTTTTTGACACATAACTTAATTCTTTAGGGTGTTAAATTGGAAAAAAAAATTATCGACAGTGATGCTGAGAATGAACCAACTGTTTACCTTGATTTAATTTAATAAAGGAGTGATCGCCCGGTATTTAATTAGGCGGGGTGTCACAGAGTCTAACCTCCTGTGATTTATAATTCAAAATTTTATTTTTAATACGGATAAAGATGGAATCTACTTGGGTTCTTGGTTGAAGAACATGGATCTTGAATAACATAGGGTTTGATTGATGAACATAAAATGACATTGTGCTAGAATTTTTTATGTTACTTTAAACGTATTCCATTTTAATTGTAGTTAGAATAAGAATGAGAGTCATATATCTGTGGAAAGGTGTAGGTATTATCTTTCTAATTAGTTTTTAATGAGGTTATTTAGAGTTCTATAGAGGGAGAAATCGTAATTTTACTATAGCATGTCTGATTTGTCAACATAGTAACCTGTCATAATTTTTAACGTTACTTTAAACATATGCCATTTTAATTTGAGTTAGGATTAGAGTGGTATCCATATATGTTTGGGAATTTATAGGTCTTAGCTTTATAATGAGATTTGAATAAGATCATTTGGAGTTCCGGGGAGAGGGAAATCATAAGTTTACTACAGGGTGTTTAATCTGCCAGCATAGTAATCTGCCTATTTTTTTATGTTAATTTAAACGTATGCCATTTCAATTATGCTTAAAATTAGAGTAAGAGACATATATTTCAATAAATGCCTAGGACTTATCTTGGAGTTATGTAAAGCGATAAATAGCAATTCTACTATGGGGTGTTTAATCTTCCAGAATAGTTACTACTCCATTCGGTTACCTAGAGTTCACCAATTTCCCTTGTTTATAACCGAAATTCCGACTTTTGATCAAGATACTTTTTGGGTTATTGTTTAAACTATATAGAGGGACCTATTTAATTATAATAGACTATGGTAAGGTTTGAGATTATCCAAAGGAGAGGATTTAATGCTAAGACTTTTAGGACATAATGTGTAGTTGAAGAAATTCCGAGAATCGGAATGGGTTGTGAGGAGCGTGAGTGAAACCAAGTCGTAAACGAGTAGGATAGGGATATATTATTTACTAGCATTAATTAAGGGGTAACTAGAACCCTTCGTGTAGTGATCGATACTCAAAAATATCTATATGAGAGGTCGTTATGGTAAATTGATAGTACGTTAAGTATTTGGGAGTTACATACTACGTACGGGATATATTATAGGTTATGTGTGTACCTATACTGTTTATATTGATAGATTATGTGTATGCCTATACTGGTCATGCTTATAGATTGTGTGTGCGTATATATATATATATATATATATATATATATATATATATATAGGTTCTGTGAATACCTATGAAGTGATTTGCTATGTTTGTGAACATACCTATGCTGCCTGTTATCCGGAGGTTTTCGCACAGAAGGTGATCCCACCATAGAGATTCCAGTGAGGTTTGGATGTGTTCCCCATAACATAGAACTTAGGTACGATCACTCTCTGAGTGTACGATAGTATTGACGGTTATTTGGGTATGTTAGGTACGAGCATAGCCCAAAGGCTTGGAATTATGTTCACCTCCAATATATGTGGATTTGATTTTTGGGTTCGAGGAGACATGCCCAAGTGATAGTCCTTGATTTGGGTACGAGAGGTACATGGACCTGATAACAGAGTATGCCATCATCATGAGTGGCCATTTCGGGGATGCTATAATTTTATATATTATATGTGTGATGAATATATACAAGTGTGAATTATTTTACTTATGTGTGATAGTAGAAAATATAGACAGTGTATATCTAAAAGAAATTTAGGTGTGGTGAAATGTCATTAATGGTGTGATAATAATGAATGGTTATTGTAATTGTGTGACACTAAGAAGATAGATAATTAATATCTAAAAGTGAATTAAGTATGAGAACTTAATCTAAATGGTTTAATAATTGACGAACTTTGACCGACTTTTTTAAAATAGTAAAAAGATATATTTTGAGCTGATTAATTTTTTAAGATCCTACTGAAATGTTTAAAAACCATAGAAAAAAAATCAGCTCCAAAATATTTTTTTTACTATTTTAAAAAAATGGTCCTCATTCAGGGTCCTCAGACTGGGGGACCTCACTTGATCCTCTCTCTCTCTCTCTCTCTCTCTCTCTCTCTCTATATATATATATATATATATATATATATATATATATATATATGTTGTGTGAATACCTATGATATTATTTGCTAGTGTGTGAACGTACCTATGCTGCCTACTATTAGGAGGTTTTTGCGCAAAGGGAGATCCCACGATGGATATAGGACCTAGGTATGATCATTATCAGAGTGTACGATAGTATTGATGGTCGTTTGAATACGTTAGGTATGTGCATAGCCCAAAGAATTGGAGCTATGTTAGCTTCCAATATGTGTGGATTTGATTTTTGGGTTTGAGATCGAAGCAAGGGAAGAAGAACTCCATCATCAATCAAAGAAAATCAGACCTTCTAGACCAAGGCAATTATATAATATCCATGATAGTGTAGGGTTAAGATTGGATGAAGACATGATTTTGGAATGTATTTTGGGGTTTTAATTCATGCTTTGTTGGGAATCATATTAGAATCTAACCTCCTGATATTTATAATTCAAAATTTGATTTTTAATATGCATAGAGATGGCATCTACTTGGGTTCTTGGTTGAAGAACATGAATATTGAATAACTTAGGGTCTGATTAATGCACATAAGATGACAATCTGCCATTTTTTTTTGGTTACTTTAGATGTTTGTCATTTTAATTGCAGTCAGAATAAGAGTGAGAGCCATATATGTGTGGAAAGGTGTAGGCCTTATCTTTCGAATTATTTTTGAATGAGGTCATTTGGAGTTCTGTAGAGAGAGAAATAATAATTTTACTATAGGGTGTCTGATATGTCAACATAGTAACCTGCCATAAATTTTAATGTTACTTTAAACAAATGCCATTTAAATTTTAGTTAGAATTAGAGTGCGAGACATATGTTTGGAAAGGTCCAGGTATTAGATTTCCAATGATATTTGAATAAGGTCATTTGGAGTTCTTTGGTGGGAGGAATCATAATTTTACAACATGGTATTTAATCTGCCAACATAGTTATCTGCCATAATTTTTTACGTTAATTTAAACGTATGCCATTTAAATTATGTTTAGAATTAGAGTGCGATCTATATATGTATGGAAAGTTCTAGGTCTTAGGTTTCCATTGAGATTTGAATGAGGTCATTGGAAGTTCTGTAGAGGGAGAAATATCAATTTTATTATAGGGTGTTTAATCTTCAAGAATATTTACTACTCAATTCGGTTACCCAGAGTTCACAAATTTCTTTTATTTTTGCCCAAAATTACGACTTTTGATGGGGATACTTTTTAGGTGATTGTTTAAACTATATGGAGGTACTTACTAAATTACAGTAGACTATGGTAAGGTTCGGGCTTAGCCAAAGGAGAGGATTTAAGGCTTGGACCTTTCAGACATAATATGTACTTAAAGAAATTCCAAGAATTGGAAAGGGTTATGGGGAGAGTGAGTAAACCCAAGTCGTAATGAGTAGGATAGGGATATATTATCTACTGACAATAATTAAAGGGTAACTAGGACCCTTTATGTAATGAGAGATACTCGAAATATATATATGAGAAGTCATTATGGTAAATTGATAGTACATTAAGTATTTGAGAGTTATATACTACGTATGTGATATATTATAAGTCAAGTGTATACCTATACTGGCTATATTGATAGCTTGTTTGTATGCTTATACTGTGAATGCTTATAGGTTCTGTGTATACCTATATATATGTATATAGGGAAATGATCAAGTGAGGTCCCAGTCTGAGGACCCTGAATGAAGTCCAATTTTTTAAAATAGTAAAAAAAAATATTTTTGGGTTGATTTTTTTTTATGATTTATAAAAATTTTAGTAGGATCATAAAAAAATAATCAGCTCAAAATAATTTTTTTTGCTATTTTAAAAAAATCGGTGAAACTGTGTCAGTTTTTTAGTTGTTAAAAATTGACGAACTTTGACCGACTTTTTTAAAACAGTAAAAAGATATATTTTGAGCTGATTAATTTTTTAAGATCCTACTGAAATGTTTAAAAACCATAGAAAAAAATCAGCTCCAAAATTTTTTTTTTTTACTATTTTAAAAAAATGGTCCTCATTCAGGGTCCTCCTACTAGGGGACCTCTCTCTCTCTTTCTCTCTCTCTCTCTCTCTCTCTATATATATATATATATATATATATTTAAATATATATATATATATATATATATATATATATATATGTTGTGTGAATACCTATGATGTTATTTGCTAGTGTGTGAACATACCTATGCTGCCTACTATCAGGAGGTTTTTGTGCAAAGGGTGATCCCACCATGGCGATTCCAATGAGGTCTGGATGTGTCCCCAAAATATAGGACCTAGGTACGATCATTATCTGAGTGTACGATAGTATTGATGGTCGTTTGGATACGTTAGTTATGTTCATAGACTAAAGCCTTGGAACTATGTTAGCCTCCAATATGTGTGGATTTGATTTTTGGGTTCGAGGAGACAAGTCGAACCGATAGTCCTTGATTTTGCTATGAGAGGTACATGAACTTGATAGCAGATTTTGCCAACATCATGAGGGGCCATTCCAGGTATACTATAATTGTATATATTATATTTTTGATGAATATATACAAGTGTGAATTATTCTACTTATGTGTGATAGCTAAAAAGATAGATATTGTATATGTAAAAGAAACTTAAGTGTTGTGAAACCTCATTAATGGTGTGATGATAATGAATGATTATTCTACTTGTACGATAGTAGGAAGATAGATTGTGAATATCTAAAAGTGAATTAAGTATGAGAGCTTAATCTAAATGGTTTAATAATAACATACGAGAAATGTTAGTTATTAGTGTTACGATAGCGTACTATATGGGCGGTACGGGGAGAGCTGAACCTTTTGTGATTTGTTAGATACGGATTTTAGTTATATTGGGTAGCATAGATAGGTAGGATGCATTAGGCGTACACATTGGATAAGAGGAGAGGAACTCAAGGGAGTGTACGGGGAACTAACATGTGCATCTAATAACAGTTTTTTAATTGTGATTTAAATACTTGCAAAATATTTTTAAAAAGGTTTCTCGGGCTTTGTCCCATGTTAAATATATTTTTCTACTTTGTTACAAAACATTATAGGTGTCCATCCGCATGGACGCCAAGCTTGATGATTCATTAACATGATACGTAGCTGCAGCATTGTGGAGTCTTGCAAGATTTGATGTAGGCGCTTCAGTTATTCATTCCTAGACAGGATTTCATTTCAGTATTTCATTTGGTCGTGTCCCCTTTCAGAGAATTTAGAATTTCAGTTATTAATTATTTATCATACTTGGTTTTATTTACTTTAAACTTGTCGATAGATTTTGATTTGGGAACTGATGGTTTATTCGGTGTTATTTTATTCAGTGATTTATCGTGTAATGTTTTGAACTCTATCATTGTGTAATGGTTTATAATTTTATATTTATATTATTATTCTGTGGTTAATAAAAGATAAAATTTTAACACCAGCTTAATTTAACATAGGTGGTTAAAAATTGAAAAAATTTTAGAACAGTGATGCTAAGAATGAACCAGATGAGATTCCTATTTATTTTAATTAAGGACCGACCACCCTTGGCTAAAAAAGGTGGGGTGTCACAATATATTCATCTTTCAATTTGTGTACATGAATTTGTGTTCCATTATATTTAATCTTAGAAATCACGTTCACCAAGAGAATTAGACACATTTTAAGTGATTTATTTGTGTGTGCATCCGTGCAAAATTGAATCAAAACAAATTTTTAGAAAGTAACGTAATGATCAATCAGTGGAAGTTAGCGGTTTAATTTTTGGCTTCACCCCCCCCCCCCCCCCCTCCCCCAATTTGAGACTATTGAACACAAATTTATGGTAAGTATTTTTGGTGAGTTTAAATTGTACAATTTTTAAGTATTTTGATATTTCTTTCAGTTAAAAACTGAATTTCGTGGGTATATTCACTGCAAACCCTCACGAGACACCACTTGTCCTACTAGGATAACCTGGGGGTTTAATGGCTTGTTGCATACGCTAAATACAATCGCTTGCCCACAAAAGAGGTATCCTATCACATTAGTTGTTTAGAAGTTATTTAGGCTCATTCTTTTGTTCTTTTACATTGCTTGCGACGCACAAGGTTCTAACTTAGGGGAATTCGATAAGGCATAAATATTTCATACTTATCCCCTTAATTTTGGTTCTTTTATGGTCCCTTATATTACATTTAACCTGACTTTATCTCGTATTTATGTACTGAACCTTTTTGGCAAGTATTTCTTATTTTGTGTATCTATTATATGTTTTATAGATATTTCATGCAAGTGAATGCGGGAGAGAAACCAAAACAGTGAAAGAAGAAAAGGAAAAGAAGTTGAAGGGAATTTTTGTAATTTTCAGCAATGATCCGGAGGATGAGCCAACTGAAAATTTGAAGAACTTGAAGTCACAAGAATAGTGGAAAAAACGGCACCTCAATCTGAGCTACAATGAAAAGGTTATGCGTGTTTAAAGTTGAGAAGAAAATCTAGTGGCAAAATTGTTAATAAGAGAACTTCGAGCGCACAAGGCATGGCTTGGGCAACATTGAAAAACTGAATCGGTGCAGGTACTAGGAAAATCGATATGGAATTAGTAACACTCCAGATCCTTGATAAAACATTGTCACGCTTTAAAACTGTTACAAATTATTTGAAGCGGGAAAATCGATTTGCAATTAGTAACACTCCAGATCCTTGATAAAACATTGTCCGCTTTAAAACCGTTACAAATTATCTGAAGCGGGATTTTTATTCTGTCCCTACTTTTTAGCCTAGAGAGTTGTGTGTTTTGAGGAATCTTCTAAACTATTTTTAACCTATATATTTAGTCATTAGGATTCTTTTAAAATATATTTGATTTTTTGTAAATCTCCTAATAAAGGAGGAACATCTAGGAGAATAATTTACAAGTTTTGCGCCTTCAAATCAAAATATTTTTTGGTTCTTCTTCAAGCTTTGATTTCTTATTCCATGTTTATGTTCTTCAATCTTGGTAACCTTAAATTCCATCACCTTTATTATTGTTTCATAATGTTTACATGCAATGTATAATTCACATGTAGTGTTAAATTTTCCATATCTCGCTATATTTTTAGCGGACTGGGATACATGAACCCAACCTAGGTATTATGGATAGATATAAAACATGATTGAATTAAATAAATAATTAGAGGCTTGACAATTTTTTGGTATGATAATTTTAAACATTTTAACTTCAATTTTTGTAAGTAACCGTAGTGTTTAAGGGTACGATATGCGTGTCGACATTTTTGTCATTCACTTTAGATTTATTTTTGACTATTTATTGTGTGGAGTAAAATCCTCATATATATAGTGATTAGATGAATTTAAGGTATTCTCTCAATTATATATTTGATTCTTGAAATTTTTATATCCTTCATAATTTCCTACGGTTCGAGATCCCACTTTTCTCCCATAATTCAAAATCAAATTTTTTTAGCCTTTACATATTTTAGTTAATTCGCATTTGTTGATTAAGTTGCATTAGTTCAGTAGAAGATTCTGTAACATCATCATCTTTTCCTTTTTTTAAGTCGATCGTTAGGATTAGTCATCTTTCTTAGTAGTCGTTACGTTTCATGTATTCGTCCCTGAGTTTGATACCTGACTTGCTCAGATTATTACTTTCGTGGTCGATTTACACTTGAGTCGTAAACACACACATTACAGACACACATTTTAAGTTACGTCACAAGATGCCGCTGATGTTGGAGGGAGAGAAGGAAGGAATGAGTGAAGAAAAAAGATATAAAATGCCAGTGAAGTTGGTGTTGTTTTCATCCATAAGGTGAAGAAGATTCTAGTCGAGCCGCCATCTTCAGCGATGATGGTCACGATAGGTGGAAAAATCTTACATTTGTGGAATCAACAAAAATAAGTAAAAAAATCAATAATTACAATTACATAATAATACATTATGTGCATGTTTTAGAAATGTGACTATGTCCATGTGGTGTGAATTTTTTTTTATTGATCGATTCTTGATAACAAAGATTGCATGCCTCTTTTCCCAGATATATGAGTTATATTTATTAGGAACAAAAAGACCTTGTGTTTCTTATGATTCCATAACCTTCGACAACTATATTTACTTAATATATTGAATCTAATTATGATAATTCCACCAATCGATTTATATCCATACTTATCCCTTCGAGATATGATCATTATCAAATCTTCTAGACACATGTCAACTCCTCCTGCCTAGTTGGATAATTCCCCCAAAGCTTTGCATCTTGATTGGTGCCCAGTGTTTCACTCCCCTATTGAGTGTATGTTTAATCATGATTCACAATGAGATTTGGTTACCTATAAAATATATAGTCGAAAGGTACCAACACTTTGTATTTTTGTAAACATCCTTCATAATGCTCATTAAACTTGAGGGGTATGCTTTTAATTGTCCCCGCCATTTTAAAGGTACACATGTAAATATGCATTGATTATCCCAAAGGGCGATAATATGTGTCTTGCATCATCTTCGTAAAAAACCCAACAAGAGACAGCTAGAATAAACACAAATAAACTTTTATGTGATAAATAAGGTCTATAAGATTTGGAAACCTTTGACTGCAAGTGACTAATATCCCAGGTCAGCTTCATTATTATTGTACTACACATTTATCGCCACCTCTTTCTTTGCTCGACCAGTAGATAGGGAACTAAAGATACCTATTCTACATGATGAGGAAGAGTTTTCCTCTCCAAGAACTTCAGGTTTATTTGAGTTTGCGGACATCAAAATCCATTCTTTCTATTACCCCTTCCGCATTTGAGGAAAATAGGCCCCCGAAGAAGAGGATTGCTAATTTGATAGAGGCGACATTTTCCCAAAATTCTCTTAGTGCATAACCCTCCAAAAGGAAGGAGGTATGGTGTTCCTCTAAAACTATTACTTTAGTGGATTCCCCTAATAAATCACATGGGAATCCTATGAAGAATACAAAAATTGGGCCAAGTCTTGCAGTAATTTTTCCCAATAAGAGGAAGGTGGATGTATCGACCAAGGGGAAGAGACCTGCCAATGTGTCAGTGACTAATAAGGTCAATTTTTCACTTCCATTGATGTCTTCCTATAGACTAGGAAGTGGCCGAGATATTGTCTATTGAAATGTTTCTTATCCATAGTGCCCAAACGCTTTCATTTGGTAAGCATTTGTAATTTTATCTTTGAATGTTTTTTCTTTCAATTTTTTTATATACTAACTTTTTTCTCGGCTCCTAACTTTCAATTTCTAGTGGACATTATCGACCTCCTTGATAGAAGGGCCGACCGTGCTAAGAATAATACCGACCTTGGCCATGCTTTGAATGATCCCCAAAATTCCTTGATGGTCATCCAGACGAAGGTGAATAAATTTGATGTTAAAATGAGGGATAAGTAGTTGGATCATTCTACTCTAATATTCAAGACTGATCATATGGAAAAGGCCATCAAGGACTCTTTTCGATCATTAGCTATTGCTTTGGAGTCTAAGGAAAAATCTTAAGACCAGGTCTACGAAGAGGAATTTGGTATTGCCAAGAAATAATTGGACATCGTACATTAGTAGTTTTTTAAGAAAGGCTGGGATAAAGCCTTAGGGAAGAATGGTGTTCCCCTTGATCCTTATCTATGTTATGCCCCAAACCTTGATGTGGAAGGTGAAGTAAAGGGTTCCAAGAAAGCGATGAACACCATACATCAAGAGAAGATCTTGGTCAATTAGGAGATGGTGACAATAGAAAATGAGGGTTCAACTAATTATATTAGTTAGGACTTTCTTGTAATTTTTATCTCTTATCTTTTTTATGTTATTTTTGCATCTTAATTAAATAGCTTATTATTTTGGCTCCAATGTACATGATCCAATTTCTTTTGATTACTTATTTTTCCTCGCATGCTTATCTTTAGTTTGTGAATACCCTTTTATTTTTTACTTTTTGTAGTTTGATAATAACTTGGCCGTAGTGCCAATAGTTTAAGAAGGTGAATACCTAGACTTTATTCTTGGTCGGGATGTTTCTGGCCTAGATTGTGAAGCCTTTTCTTTTGTTTGACAAATTCTTCCAAGGATGACAAGTGATAATAGAAACTAGGCAGGTGTGGTCTCCACACATCAAGCAGAACTCATAGATGCTAGAAAATTATTAGTGTGTTGCAAAATGAGAATATTTCTCCAAATGAGCATCTTGAAAAGGTTAAAAATATTTTGAGAAGAATTAGGCGATAAAGAAAGGCTTGCATAGCTAGATCATGAAGTTGAGGTATCACTTTCATAAGGGTCCTTGTGTAGTTTGGACTACTGGATATGGCTAAGGGTGGATGAACTCTCCTTTACACCTGGACAAAGATAGATAAGTGGATTATAATTATAGTTGGCTTAATGCCTTGTCGAGTTATAGATTCTCAACGATTCTCAATTTTTGTATTGGTACCATGTGAACTATCCCTTTACCCGACTTCCTCCACTTGGGAGTTAAGAGTGTTTGATACGTAATAATGCAATTCCCCTTTAGCTAGTGAAGAATTGTCTTTTAGACCATGGTAGTGATGACGAGTTTCAGCCTAATCCTGATAATGGTTGTTGAATTGATATAGCCGAGATGGTGACTCAGCGAGGATGATGGTTACTTTCATTGTTTTATGTCTCTGTGTACATTCAATTTGTAATTGTTTTTGATCTAGCTACTTCTAATAAAGTGAATATTTTACGAATGAAATTATCAGTTAATTCCATGTTTGGCCTTTTCATATTTTCTAAGTTGTCCATATTTTTATCATTTAGGATAGTGTCGTCACCCTCCCCCCCCCCCCCCCCCCCCCCCAGGCTTAGAGTTAACTATGGTGAAAATTCATCTGGTCGCAGGGCCATCCACCTGTTAAAGATTTAAACTGACCAAATTCAGGACACTTAGTTCCTAGGGATCCCCTATAGGTATTTTTCTTGCCTCAACAATTCTTGATGTTTTTCTGTTTGTTAATAATGAAAATATTAAAAATAAAATATGATTAAATGTAATCTTAATAAGGCATGAAATTGGTGAAATAAGCACAAACCCTTTACAATAATGGCCTTGCCATAATGAAATTAATAATATGAATAATGTTGGAGTTCCATTTGAAATAATAATAAATGTTAATTTCATTATTTGAATCTTTTAAACATCTGGATATTGGAAAAACAATTGAAATTTACAGCCATGTTTTAAAAATAAAATTTTCTAAGTTTAGAAGTCGCCTTTGGTGACTTTGAATGGTCCTTCCCACTAATGAACCAATTTTTCATTTGATGGATTCCTCACATTTCCAACGACCTTCCTTGGTACATAATTCTCGATCGGAACTTCCTCAGATTTATGCCTTTGTTGTACTTGTAGGTGGTAATTTCTTACCATGTTTGTATTAAATTCGCTCAAGCCAAATAAATGTAGATATTCAAAGAGAAGGATAAAAACAAACACAACACAAGATATATAGGGTTCGACAATGTGCCTATGTCTATAGGATTTATGGTTTGTTCTTTTATTAGCTGAGAGAACTTGTCAGTAGAGTTGTGATACTGCTTGACAATACAACATCACATGCCGTCTTAACGCGAGGTGAGTTTATATTTATAGAGAAGCTTAGAAGAGTCCTAAGATCCATTAACAGCGATTTCTAGAATTTCAAACCTATCCTTTATCAGTTTGAACCTTTCCCAAGTGATGGATACATGGGAGTCTTCCATAACTTGTGCTCTTTATTAACTTGGTGCGCAAGGATATTGGACACTTGTAATGAGAACGTGTAGGGCACGTGGTATTGAATTGTAGTCCCCATAATTGGCCCCAAAACTCGGTGTAACTATGAGCTCGAAGGGCATTATTGTAATTATATTAACTGTTGATTCTGACAAGTCTTTCGTACTAGATGGAGATGCGATATTTATTCCTCAGAAGTATTTGTTAGTTGGTCGAGGGGTTGTTTTGTAAATATCCTAAATTTTTTTTGGATTTTTCCCACTGAGTGTGCTAGGGAAACACTCATAAAATATAACCCATTTCCTTTGTGGTTAATCATTGCTTCGATAAATGCCACACGTGTCATCACCCTACTTTTGGGGAATCGTGAGGGCATTTATCACCATAAAATAAAGGTTCCCACTCTTTTCCTCACTTTTTAGTTCATTTAAAAAATTTACAATCTTGTAAAGGAGAGCTTTTCAATGTCGTCATGCCACCTGCAAGAACTTGCGAAACTCTTTCTTTATTTAAACCTTCTTCACTTTTTTTATTCTTTTATTGAGTTGTCATATTTTACCATGGTGTATGTTATTGACGAAAACACCATCGAGAAATTCGAACTTGACCATCAAATCCCACCTTGGGTATCTGTATAATTAGTTGAGGGTCCTTGTGACCTTTGCGACCTTTCTGAAGGCCAATGGTTGCCTACAATCTTTATTGTTAAGTGTGGGATCACATTTACCCAAAATTGCGTATTTTTGGAGTTCTGTCAATAATTAATATGGTCCCTTCCCAAGTTGCCCCTAATTAGGGATGTGTTTTTTTAACATTCTGATTTTTTCGATATCTGATCCGATATTTTTCGATTTTCGAACGTATATAGGGTTTTCTGATTTCCAATTTTTTGATTTTCGTTTTTTTTTTCTAAAAAAAATTGGATTGAAATTGGAAATAATTATGAATTTTTTATTTTTCGATCCGATTTTTTTGAAACTCTGCCGATCCGATATTTCTGAATTATTTTCGAAATATTTTTCAATTTATATTTTTTTTCGATATTTTTAAACATTTTCATATGTCCAACATCGTCTAGGAGAGGAAGAGAGGTAAAGAAAATGTCCTATATAAAAGGAGATTATCCCTTTATCCTCTACGCAAATGAAAAAATGGTTAAATCCTTATGTATTTACATGTTGGGTTAAATCTTTTTCTTGATTTTTTTAAAATGATAATTTCGAGTAATAAAAAATCCTATATTTATATTTTTGAAATTTTGGAATTTTTGAAATTTCAAGATTTTTAGTATATTTTTTGAATTTTTGATTTTTCGAAATTTATGTTAATTTTCTGAAAAAATTGGGTCGAAAATCGTAATAATTATTTTATTTTCGAAAAAATCATAATTTTTTTCGAATGGTCATTTTTCGGTCTGATCCGGCCGAAACACAACCCTACCTTTATTACATGGAGTATGGTTCACAAGGTAAATCCTATTAACAAGCTATAAGGGACCCATCTATACATTACCGAAATTATATACTATTACTATTGGGTGACAACTACTAAGAACATTTATTATATGAAGATGAGGATGGCTAATCGAGCACTGGTTGTGAACCTCCCTGATTCCAATAAATCTTATTGGGATCATGGGTCGATTGTTAAGAATTGGCAACAATCTACCCTTCCTAAGGTTGTGGTGTATGAATTGCCGAGAGGATTATCAAGAAGGGAAATGAATAGGTTAGAATGCCATTTTTTTAGCTTTTTTATCTTCTCTTAACTGGGGCTCATGTTTTGTTCTTTTCTCTATTTTTTCAATATGGAGCACGAAGAAGATTCCTCGTGAAAGGGACATTAACTTTGTTGATCTTCGAACAATTTGGTCTATCTAACATAAAGCTAGAACTGTTGAGCATCCTTAGTCGGTGACATTTCTGCTCGACTAAAAGAGTTCTACCACTTCTTTTGTTGCAAGACTAATGGAATGAACACATGTCATCCTTATTACCTTGGACGACCTAAAATCTCCCACCTCCCCGGACTCAAAAGGGGAGGGATCAAACGAATCAACCGAGGAAGGTGCATCATCTTCCTTTGAATCTCTTGACCTTTAATTGGTTCCTTCTACTATTTCTCCAAGCGCTATGGCTAAAAGGAAGGATATGAACTTGATCGCTGTAATTTTTGATACTATATCCCCTCCCTTTACTCGTCCATTTAGAAAAGAGAATGATCTTGCTTAGTCAGCGAGCAATAAAGGTGAATTTGGGGGTTCTACTAACCCCATGGACATCGACGATTCTCCTTCCAAGGACAATGGACCTATTTCAAAGAGGCACAAGAAGGATCAAATTCCTCCTCCCCAATTGGACATTATGGGGAAAAAACTGATGATAAGGGCAACGGTGTTGCTCAATCTGGTGTTGCTCGCCCCGACGTGGATCGATACTTTATTCGATACGGGGTTTTGTCTACAGATAGAGAAGTTATCTTTATCTTGACCCATTCCATGTTATTAGAGCATGCCAATCACAATGTATCCCTTGTAAGTTGATCGTCTTTACATCGTTCTTTTATATGTGTTTCTTACATTAATTTTTCTCACAATTTTTCACCCGATATTTTGCAATTTATGATTGATTATGATAAATTATAGGAGAGAAATGACTGGATAAAGGATTACTATGTTGACTTGGAGGTCGCCTTTGAAGATTTGGGCAAATCCTTGGTGTCCTCTCGATCGTTGAACACTTCCCAAGAGATCGAGAAGTAGATGCTCAGTGAGAAGGTTAGTAGCCTAGAGGTAAATATCAATCTTCAGAAGAAGATTGATGATTCTGCTATGCTGGTGGTTGTTTCCTAACATGAAAAAAAAGATGCTAGGGATGAGGACAACCTCACCAATACATAAGAAATTAAAGTTAAGGCCAAAGCTAAGGAGGTCTTATATAGTGTGGTGAAGACCAAAGATGATGCCTTTACCCACGTCTTAGACTAAACGTTGGCCAATGCCAAAATGAAGATTGCATATCTTAAAAAGGTATTTTTTTTTAAGAACGGTTGGGTCGAGGATCTTGTTAAGATCAACACAAGTGAGGGCTCATACCTATTTTGCGAGAACCAACCAGGTCCCCCTATTTGAGGAATAGGTTGAGGATGATGATGGCGTGATGGTTGGAAAGAAAGATAATGTCACCAATCGGAATGAGGTAGCTAATACACAGGCAACGGAGAAGGACGAGGTCAGTAAGACAGTTCCTTAAAGCCTTGATTAGGGAATATTGTATTTATTTTTGGTTCTCAAATGATGTAGGGGAATTCCCTATTTGTAATACTTTTTAATGAAAATTAATAGTTTGATTGAACCGTTGCCTTTTTGTATGATTTTCACATGTCTTTTTATGATGGATAAGGTTATTTAGATCCGACCACTTGTTCATGCGATTTATCACAAGACTTTCGTGTTGGTCACTCCTCATAATGACATTTAAGAAATATGTTGAAGGTTATCCATTACTAGTCATGATGACGATGATGAGGATGATGATCTTGACCATTACTTAGGTCTTAATGTCTCTGATCAAGCAAAATAGGCATACTTGGATCTTCGTCAGCTCTTCCATCAGGCGTTCACTTTTAATGCTTATTTCCATGATATGAGTTTTAATTCCCAAAGCATTCATAAAGAGTTTAGTCACTCTAAAGGCCAAGTTCAAAAAAAATCTTACCGATCTGAGCCAAAAGAGTGAACTTGTTGAGATATCGACCGTAATTGAATCTACTCATTCGAGTAAGTAAGAGTGATGATCACTTAAATAAGCTCTAATACCAATTTGTGAATGTGCTATAATGGAATAATGCGACTTCTCAAATAAATCCAATTTTAATTGTATAACAATCCAACCAGTTTTAACTAAACCCAAATTTTAGTTAAACCCTAACACATGCATCTAGGTGATTTAAAATCATAAAATCAATAAACTTGCAAAGGAAACCAATTTCATAAAAAATCCCCGAAGGGAAAAACATTTTATTTCACTATAATTTATAAATCTCAACTTACACGGATTACAATGAAATACATTAACACGCGAATTCCTGCAGGTTTCGCTGGTCGTCGTCAGCAATGGAACAACTACAACATCTCCATAAGAACACACAGTTCTATATTCTGTAAAGATCGACACGCAGTGAACCTCAATGTTCCCAGTCATTCGTCATCCCAATACCTCCCTCAAGTGGCACCTATATCAGCAGTAGAGATCTTTTTTATAAGAGAAAACTTCAACAAGATTGTATCTTGGGTTCCAAAACAATACACATAAATATTGGGATGTTTTGTGAATTGAAAAACAAAGGATTAAACTCCTTAATGAAGAAGACTAAAGAATTCTTCCGAAGAATTTTTGTCTCTGTTTAAAATCTCAAGCCTTTTTATGAAAAAAGGAGTTGGGAAAGCGTATTTATAAAAGCATTAAGGCGGTGCGTCGTTCGAACGAGATCCTCTGTTGCTTAAACGTTTCCACATGTCTCTCAAATGAACTTTGCGTGACATCGCTTGTCGCTCGAACGATCTGTCATGTCGTTCGAATGAGACAATAAATAAATATTTTTTCATTTTCTTTTTGCCAGTAAATGCAGCGCGTGAAAACTTCGAAATTAATTTTGACGAAAAACTTAAAAAAGTTCACTACAACACTTAGAAATTTTTTGGAAACATTTTCAAACCTCTTTAAAACTTATACCAACACCTTTAAGTGAACCGTAAAGGGACTTAAATACTTTCTCACCTAAATAAACCTTGTAGAGCCTTGGATGTTGAAGAAGCTTGATACTCGGATCTGTCTTGATGCATATGTGATCTTGAATAATTCTTCGACAGTTGTAGTAGTATACGACATACTCAATTATGACGAACATTTATAAAATCATGTCCTCACCAATCTCCCCCTATGTCTATGTCAGTACAAATTAAAAACAACCGAATTATCAAAACATAAAATGCCTATACAAATCTGATACCTTCATGAACCGAAAAATAAAAAGCTACTAAATATGTAGGTCTCAAAATTTTTCTTCAATGTCTTCAAGATCAAATCCTCAACTCTCAAAGCTTTTCTTATCAGAGTGTGTAACATATGATCTTCCATTGTTGTACCTACACACATGAGACAAAGCAAATACCTCGTGATGCTTCGAGTTTGAAATGATATAAAACTACATCAATAATCATAATTAAATCTCCCCCATAATGCAAAAACTCCCATAATTCATTCTCCCCATTTTTATTTGACCAAAATAGACAAGGAAACGAATTAATAAAGCTAGCATGGAGTTGTCACGATCAAACATGGAAACTATTTTTGATTTTTTAATTTTTTTATACAAAAAAATATAAATCACACCATGAATTTACACTAAGACAACCAAATCATGGAAACAGAATGAATGGGTGCGAACATATTCAATAGGCAAATCAACACAATTAAACATAACATATGCGCATGATGTATACGTGTATTCCTATCGAATGAATCTCAAAATCGTCCTTAGGTGTTGAATTTAAATGACATCGACTCAATCCATCAACTTATCAAAGTCAAAAGTGATTCCCACACCAATAATGTCTAAAACTATGAATGCCTTTTCAAGACGCTGTTAGGACGTGCAAACTCATTTTTCATTTCTTTCCATCCAAACTCCCTAATATGTAATAATCATTATTTTTTTTTGAGATGGGCCCTTTTTGGCATATTTATCTTTTTATTGCCTTTAAATTTTTTGGGGGGCTCTTGTAAACGGTGGCTTTCACGAAGAGTTAATTTTGAACTCTCGCATCCTTTTACCGTGTTTCACTCATCAAATTTTGTTGCAATTAAATTCCTCATGGTAAACGGTTTTTACATGCACTACTTTTATTATTCTCATATTATTGCTGAGACAGTAGCTACAGCGGAAATATTGTGACTTCTCAAATAAAAACTAATTTTAATTAATCCCAAATTTTAGTTAAACCCGAAGACATGCATCTAGATGATTTATCAAATAAAATATAACATGCAGGATAAAAATAAACAAATTATATATAAAACCCTTTTAACACTAACAAACCCTAAACATGCAGCAGTATGTGATTGAATAAATAGATAATCTACGCAAGAACATTCAAACACATGCAATTAAGGAAAAATCCCCCACAGGGGCAAAACCATTTATTTTCACTATAATTTGTAAGAAAACGGCTTACAATCGGATTACAATGAAACTACAAGTTGACTAAGAATTACCCTCGGGTATCGGATTGTGTAGTCGCGGCTGGAATTATCCCTTTCCAGTAGGGCTGCAATGAAGAAGAAGAACGGTCTCCTCCACAAGGGTTGAACAAACCAAAGTTGTGTTCTTGGGTTCTAAAAGGATTCACAAAGGTTTGGCTAGGATGTGTGAATCAAAACATGAGTCTTGGGACTCAAAAATATGAAGACTAGATGTAGTTGGACTCTCAAATTCGTCTCCTAAAGTCTTGCAAAACAACTCCCCCGAAGTTGGTATTTATAGGAAAAAATATGAAGAGTCCCATGTTTTTAAAACTCTAAAATTCTATCCAGCGTACAAAAAAAATAGCATTCTTTAAGGAATTTTCTCTATCTTCAAAAGGCCATAACTCCTTCACCGTAGCTCGGATTGAGGTGCCGTTTTTTCCAGTATCTTCGTTGAGGCGAGATCTTCAACTTTCTAGTTGACCAAACCTCCGAACTATGGATGTAAAATTACGAAAATGCCCTTGAACTCTCCTATAGTGCCTTTTTTTCACTGTTTTGACTTCCCTTGCGTACCACTTGCATTAATTCCCTAAAATCTTGGACCGTGAAGTCGTTGAGGCAGATGTTGGACATATTAATGGAGATGTTGAATGCTTGATTCCCGGAATTCGAATAGAGGCCGTCATGTGAGATCGTGAGGTGACGTGCCCAATGTAGCGGCGTACGACATACACAAATGTAACATGTTGGACATGAGAAAAAATGTCCTTACAAATCTCCCCCTATGTCTATGCCGGTACATACATAAAAAATTCGAATTATCAAATATGAAATTGCCTATACAAATCTACCCTCCCATGAACCCAAAACTGGAAAAGGTACAAATGAATAGTCTTCATCGTTTGATCTTCAAATCTTCAGGAATCTCAAATCTTTTCTCATCAGGGTGTGAAATTCAGAGATCATCAATGTAGTACCTACACGCATGAGATAAAGAAAAATACCAAGTGATGTATCGAGTTTGAAATGAGATAAACATAGATACCAATATATGATAAGCATACGTCAAATCTCAAAACTCCCCCAAAATTCAAACTCCCCCATAAAATGATAATTCTTTCTCCCCCTTTTTATGATGTCCCCAAATAGACAAATAAGAAGAATGAATCAGACAAGCAAGAAAAATCGGGGCGTCACGGTATACAAATCAAGGCATTAATCAAATGACAAACGTGCTCTTACAAGGAGATGCTAAAAAAAAATCTTCGCAAACTATTTTTGATTTTTTTCAATTTTTTATACAAAAAAGAGATACCATTTTGAAAAAAAAATGTAAAACATGATACCAAAATCACACCATGGATTTAGACTCAAACAACCAAGTCATAGGAATGGAATGTATGGGTGTGAACACATTCGATAGGTAAATCAACTCAATCAATCATATGTGCACGATGCATATGTGTACCCCTAACGAATGAGCATCAAAAGTATCCTTAGGTGTAAAAAATTTGTTGAATTTAGATGACATCGTCTTATGCAAATCAACAAATCAAAGTCAAATTGATTTCCACACCAATAACGTCCAAAACTATGTAGCACATTTTCAAGCATTTCAAGGACGTGCAAACCCGTTTTAAATTCTCCAACCAAACTCCCTCATATATATATATATATTCTTTTAGAGGTAATCTAAATTCTCAAACTTTGGAGAATTGGTGCAAAAACCTAAATGACTCATAATTGGCATGATTTTTTTTTTATTGCCTTTAAATTTTTTTCGGGATCTTTTAACCTCTTTGGACCTCGGATAATAAAATTCCTCAATTTTTTAGGTCCTTTTTAACGGTGGCTTTTGCGCAAAGGATAGATGATTACCTTTCGCAGCCCCTCCCCATTATCAAACAAATCACACAAACTCACAAAACGGTTTTTATATGCACAATTTCCTTATAAAAATTATCGCGCTTGGTTCGTTTTAAAGACAGGATTGGAGTGAAAACACCCAACCAACATGTGATAAGACAAGCACAATAATCAAACAAATCAGTGCATGTGTGCAATAAAGGAAACATGAGTCAAACATGTAGGAAGAAACACTCAAATACATCTTAATGACTACAAACATTATAAAGCACATGGATGAATTGACCTATTGTCTCAAAACACTATCAAATAGTCACTTGAAAATAATGGAATGATGTTGTGACCCGGTCATCCTAAGTGTTCATCCATAAAAGGTGCAAACAAAATACAAAAATCTTTTTGGATTTTCTCAAAATTTTAACAAACTAATTTTTTTTTTGTATTTTTCAAAAATTTTCAAAAAAAATATATACAAAAGGTACAAGTCATCACACTAGTAAAAATACATCATGAAACCACAACTAGTGTATGACAAACATGCAATCACAATCAACCAAAAGATTTCACATGGGGTGAATTACGTGCAAGCAAACGGGAATCGTGGACAAATAAAGCATAAGCCTCTAAATCCGATTTTCTAACCCAAATTGATGTGTAACGAAGTGTGGGAGTTTTGGGAATTGAATTTATTCTTTCATTAACCTTCTTAGGTCCATTTATAAGCTTATAACAAAAGTGCCTAAGATGACCTTGCCTACCACAATGTGTGCAAGAGTAAATCGGGCGATTTGTGTTCCCTAAAGGTGGCCCTCTCCTCAAATTTATTGGTTGCTCTCTCCGAATTTGCCTAGGTGGGTCTCTCCTAATGATCCTAGGAGGTTCTCTCACACGTGTGGGAATGGGTGCAACATATTTTTCAAGACCAATCCCACCCCTATCCGTTTTGATCTCGACTGTGCCTAAAATCTTATCAAGTTTTTCAGACCTAGACTCCAAATCAAATTTCACTTTACTTGAATCTTTCAATTTCACCTCAAGTTCACATATCCTAGATTCAAGTATTTGTTTAGAATCCTCAAACTCTAAAAGCTCCTTTTTCATAGTCTCCATCAACCCTCTAAGACTATCTCTCTCACCCTCGACGTACTCAAGCTTCTCTTTCAAAATTTTCTCATGTGCCCTAAGTTCTTTAATTAAAAAATCATTATTTTTTATGGCACACTCTTTCAATTGAGCTTTCAATTTCAAATTTTCTTTCTTTGTTTTCAAAGTTTCAGCATAAAGTTCATTGAAAGCAGTTTGCAAGTCATGCTCATCTACACTTTCCTCCTCACTTTCATCTACACTTCGATCACCTTCACTATCATTACTAATCACAAGGATGGGAAACTCTCTCCTAGAAGCATAAAAAACTTCTTCTTCCGAATCACAATCACTAAAGGTAGTAACATGAGAAATCGGTTTATTCAATTTCTTCTTTAAATTTATGGTACACTCATGTAATGTGTGACCAACACCCTCACAACAAGGACACCTCTCAGATTCGTTTTCAACAAGAATTTAAAACAAGAGTTTGTGTGAATTTTCCAAAATTTTTCAAAAATTTGACATCGAAGATCATCAAAACCATCAAAATCCATTTTTGTGCAAAATCAGAATCAAAACGCAATAACTTAGTGCAACAGGCTCTGATACCAATTTGAGAGAGTAGCTACAGCGGAAATATTGTGACTTCTCAAATAAAAACTAATTTTAATTAATCCCAAATTTTAGTTAAACCCGAAGACATGCATCTAGATGATTTATCAAATAAAATATAACATGCAGGATAAAAATAAACAAATTATATATAAAACCCTTTTAACACAAACAAACCCTAAACATGTAGCAGTATGTGATTGAATAAATAGATAATCTACGCAAGAACATTCAAACACATGCAATTAAGGAAAAATCCCCCATAGGGGCAAAACCATTTATTTTCACTATAATTTGTAAGAAAACGGCTTACAATCGGATTAAATGAAACTACAAGTTGACTAAGAATTACCCTCGGGTATCGGATTCTGTAGTCGCGGATGGAATTATCCCTTTCCAGTAGGGCTGCAATGAAGAAGAAGAACGGTCTCCTCCACAAGGGTTGAACAAACCAAAGTTGTGTTCTTGGGTTCTAAAAGGATTCACAAAGGTTTGGCTAGGATGTGTGAATCAAAACATGAGTCTTGGGACTCAAAAATATGAAGACTAGATGTATTTGGACTCTCAAATTTGTCTCCTAAAGTCTTGCAAAACAACTCCCCCGAAGTTGGTATTTATAGGAAAAAAATATTAAGAGTCTCATGTTTTTAAAACTCTAAAATTCTATCCAGCGTACAAAAAAAATAGCATTCTTTAAGGAATTTTCTCTATCTTCAAAAGGCCATAACTCCTTCACCGTAGCTCGGATTGAGGTACCGTTTTTTCCAGTATCTTCGTTGAGGCGATCTATTCAACTTTCTAGTTGACCAAACCTCCGAACTAAGGATGTAAAATTACGAAAATGCCCTTGAATTCTCCTATAGTGCCTTTTTTTCACTGTTTTGACTTCCCTTGCGTACCACTTGCATTAATTCCCTAAAATCTTGGACCGTGAAGTCGTTGAGGCAGATGTGGGACATATTAATGGAGATGTTGAATTCTTGATTCCCGGAATTCGGATAGAGGCCGTCATGTGAGATCGTGAGGTGACGTGCCCAATGTAGCGGCGTACGACATACACAAATGTAACATGTTGGACATGAGAAAAAATGTCCTTACAATTGCACTTGGTTCGATTTAAGGACAGTATTGAGATGAAAACACTCAACCAACATGTGATAAACAAGTACAATAATCAAACAAATCCATGCATGTGTGCAGTAAAGGAAATAATGAGTCAAACATGTAGGAAGTATCAACTAATAACATCCCAATGACTCCAAACATTGTAAAGCACATGGTTGACATAACGTATTGTCTCAAAACACTATCAAATAGTCACATGGATATGGAATGATTTTGTGACTCGGTCATCCTAAATGTTCATTCATATATGGTGCAAATAAAATACAAAAGTCTTTTTGACTTTTTAAAATTTTTCAAAACAAATGAAAATCTTTTTGTATTTTTTGAAATTTTTCAAAACAAAAATCTTTTTGGATATTTTGAAAAAATATATTATAAATAAAGTACAACCAGCAAAAGGAATATGAAATTACCATGAAAGTCATCCTATTCTTTTAAACAGTAATCACATAAGTGAATCGATAATTAAAGTGGTATGATTAAACAAACAATGTAGTATAAGCAATTAAGAATGAATACCAAGAGCAACTGCATATAAATTGTCAAAGGCAACTCCAAAGTCGCTCAAATAAAAACTGATCTCGCTAGAACGAGAAAAATAGATTTTCAGATATTGCCTAGAAAGTTAAATAGTGTTGCCCAGTGAAACAATTTCCAGAAACCAATACCTAGAAGGTGCTGACCGAAGCAAAATAGTGCTAAAATAGTAGCATACTTAATAAAACAATGTAAACTACAACAAAGTGAGTCATAACACTAGTAAGAGTATATCATGACTACAAGTAGAGTATGACAAATGTCTAACACAATCAACCAAAACGAGAATCGTGAACAACCAATCCAAATGCCTTAAAATCTGATTTCCTAACCCAAAGAGATTTGTAACGACAAGTGGGGGTTTGAGGAATTGAATTTATTCTTTTATTAACCTTCCTAGGTCTATTTAAAATTTTGTAACATAAGCGCCGAACAGGACCTTGCTTACCGCAATATGTGAAAGTGTAAATCGTCCGGTTAGTGTTACCTTAAGGTGTCCCTCTCCTCAAATTCTTAGGTGGCGCTCTCTGAATTTGCTTAGGTGGCTCTCTTCTAATGATCCTAGGTGCCTCTCTCTTAACAATCATTGGCGCCTCTTTCTTAACAACCCTAGAAGGGTCTATCACACGTGTAGGGTTGACTTTGGGAATGGGTTCAACACTATCATCGAAGCCTATACCACCCCTATCATCTTTAATTTGGACAGTGCCTAACATCTTGTCTAATTTTTTCTAACTGAGACTCCAAATCAAAATTCACCTAACTTGACTCTCTTAAACTCTTATCAAGCTCACCTATCCTAGACTCAAGTACTCGTTTAGAATCCTTAAACTCTAAACGGTCCTTTTTCATAGTCGCAATCAACCCTCTACGAGTATTTCTCTCACCCTCAACATATCCTAACTTCTCACTAAGCATCTCCTCACGTGTCCTAAAATCCTCAACAACACATTGGTGTTGTTTCTATTTGAGATGAGTTTTTTCAAATTATCCTCTAATTTCAAGTTTACCTTTTTTTAACTTTACAGATTCTAGATACAAATTATTGTAGGCAACTTGCAACTCACTAAATTCGTATTCTTCCTCGTCCTCACTCTCATCACTTGTCACAGGGGTGGGGAGCTCCCAATTAGTAGCATAAAAGACTTATTTTTCAGAATCACTATCACTAAGGGAAGAAACACGAAATGTCGATTTATTCAAAATCTTTTTTATATGAGTGGGACACTCTTACATCGAATGACCAATTCCCTTACAAGCACGACACCTCTCAGAGTTACTTTTAACGGAAGATTTAAATAAGAATTCGAGTGAATTTTCCAATTCGCCCATTCAAAAGTTGACATCTCAAATCATCAATACCACAAAAAGCCACACTTAAGAAAATTTTGGATCAAATACAATAACTTAGTGCAACAGGCTCTGATACCAATTTGTAAGAGTGGTGATCGCTTAAATAAACTTTGATACCAATTTGTGAGTGTGCTACAGCGGAATAATGCGATTTTTCAAATAAATTCAATTTTAATTGTATAACAATCCTGTGACACCCCGACTAATTAAATACCGGGTAGCTACTCCTTTATTAAATTAATTCAAAATGCCAAGTTGGTTCAGTTAATAGCATCACTGTCGAAAACATTTTAATAATTACTAACCACCTAGTATTTAAAAAGTAAGAGCCAAATTTTAAGTTAAGTCTGATTAACATGCAATAAAAGAATAATGGAAGAACAACATAATCCATTCACCATAATGAAGTAATGAATAACCAACAATAATAATAAGAAATCCGGAGGAAAACTCCTCGCAACAATCCCAACAAAAGGAAAATAATACTACAAGTCTGATTCCTGAATAATTACATGCCAAAGTCTGAATAACTGAAATAAATGCAAAGTCTCTAAAAGAAATGGGCGACATGCCCTACAACTGATAACTGATAAATATCGAGTCAAGATCGATGAAGCGTCTACAAGAAAAGTCCGGTAACTTCCACAAACAGCTACAGCTCGTCACCTGAATGAGAATCCTATGCATGGTGTCCTTGTGGCTGGGAACCTAAAAATGGTTTTTACAAAAATAGATTTGAAAGCAAATGGGTCAGAGCCCGAAAGTGGAAAACATTTTGAAAACAGCAAGTGTTTTAATAACATTAAAACATTAAATGCAAAATACATGTTAGGACGTGCACTCACATGAAATTCTCACCTCTCGGCTACATGTCCACTCCTAACGTACATTACCCAACTAAATGACACATATATCTAACCAAAACGTAATAAGTTCTACCACTTACTACTCGATTCCCATATTACATTCTAACGTTACCAAAGAATAGAGGGCTTTACTTAAACTCAGATTCTCAATATGTAATACATTTCACTATTGGTTAACCCGTTATGTTTTCTCAAAACAATACCATCATTTTATTCACAATATTAACATGAAGTTCCCATTAATTAAGTGTATATTATTCACATCATAAATATACAATACAAGCACCCCGAAACTAGCTGCGGTGCACACATACTCTGCTATCCATCCCGGTACATCACGTACATAAGGATTACATATTCCGAATCTCTCAGGAATAGTTCACAGATAACAACATCACAAATAATGGAGGCGAACACAGTCACATCACATGGGTCACGCACATACCTGCGCTCCCACGATCAGCAGACTTATTAACATCCCAATAAGTCTTTCTCTGACCTATGTTCATCGAGGTAACCAGTCTAAATCCGGGCAACACAAGGATTAGAGGGCCCTAAGCGAACGCGAACATCCCGTGATAGCAAGTATGGTAGGTATGTCATACACATAAAATCAATACATATATACTAAGTATGCACACGTCTTAGTAATCACCATAATATATTGGTACATATCTCTTCTTGTACTGACATATAATACTACACCACTTATATGTTCCCGGTTAATATAATTAATTAGGCCATCAATAGCTCACATCGTAATAGACACTCACGTCCTACTTCACATTTTCCCTTAGGTTCAAACTACACTTCTAGGTTCGATTCCTCATAATATCCCAAACATCCCAAATATATCAATCACTCATCAAGGAAAGGCTATCTCTACTTATACACAAGGTTACGGGGAACTCGGGATCAAAACAGGCTAAAAATCCTAAACTGTCAACTCGTTCGAAGTCTCGTTCGAACGAGGCTGTTCGAACGAGACTTCGTTCGAACGAACTGAGTCTTCTAACGAGATCTCGTTCGAACGAAGTGGGCTTTCTAACGAGATCTCATTCGAACGATCTCATCGAACGAACTTCACCCTCGTTAGAAGTAAATGGTCAACTCGTTCGAACGAGCTCGTTCGAACGACCTGGGCAGGTCTTCTAACGAGTGGCCAGTTTCAAGCCCAGATTTTCCTTAACTCGTTTTTCAAACTTTCCTTCCTCTCTCTTCCCCTCTAAACATCAATTCAACACTTGTTCAAGGTTCCTAATCATTCTTAAACCTACTAGATCATATATTAACACGTTTTGTGGGTTTAATTTAACCTAAATATCATCCAATCATCAATTCTCTACACTTTTCCCCAATCTCAAGAACATGAACCTTAGAAATCTCTATGTTCATTAATGGGCATGATTAATCCGTTTTTGTTTCATCCAAATATGTAATATCATCAGATAAATCACCTACCCACATTTCTACATGCAATTCTTCATCAAAATACTAGTTTCAAATTCCAATTTAATGGGTTTTCATAGGTCTCCCAACAACAATAAAGTTTTATAAATTCCTACGCATGGAAGAAGCATTCTTTGCAAGAAAACGAAATTAAATCACTTGCCTTCTATGATTCTCTGAATTTGATGACGAATCTCTGAAGTGTTCTCTCTCTCCTCTGCAGAATCCTTCTATCTCTCTCTCTAAGCTTTATTCTCCAATGGCTATGGTGGCTAGGGTTTGTTTTGGGAAAAATTAGAAACCTAATTCTAATAACCTACGTAGCCTATTAGGTTAAAATGAGTTGGTTAGTGGTTTAGTGGGTCAAATACACATCAGATATAATTTACTAATTTTCGTCACTTTTAATTCTCAAAAATGCAAAATTACCAAACTACCCCTATATGTTGCCGGTATGGCCTAAAAATACCCCGGGACCCAAACTAAACCCCCGGCTAGTGTTTTCTGACTATCTCGACCCTTTCGGACGCGTTGGCGCACTCAAAATGACCATACGGTTAATAGAATTTAATTTCACTTTTATAATTAAAATAATTATATCCTGACGCGACTGTCACACGCGTCTCAACAAAATTTCCAAATTGTCGTATTATAATCTCACGAAAAATTTCATAATTCAATATTCATATATAATCATATATGCAAATATAATCAAATACCAACTTGCATCTCGCTAGTATTTTAACCCGGATTAATTTCCAATTAATACGCATTTAATTTAATTAATCCCATAAAATAAGTATCACAAAAATACGGGGTATTACAAATCCAACCAGTTTTAATTAAACCCAAATTTTAATTAAACCCTAACACATGCATCTAGGTGATTTTAAATTATAAAATCAATAAACGTGCAAAGGAAACCAATTTCTGGAAAAATCCCCAATGGGAAAAACCTTTTATTTCACTATAATTTGTAAATTGTAACTTACACGGATTACAATGAAATACAGTGACACACGAATACCCAGTCGACGTCGTCAACAATGGAACAACCGCAATAGCTGCACAAAAACACGCAGTTCTATCTTCAACAAAGATCCACACGCAGCGAACCTCAATGACCGCAGTCAATCATCAACCCAGTACCTCCCTCAAGTATCACCTATATCAGTAGTAGAGATCCTCTCTATAAGAGAAAACACCAACAAGATTGTATCTTGGGTTCCAAAACAATTCACATAAAGATTGGGATATCTTGTGAATTGATAAACATAAGATTAAACTCCTTAAAGAAGAAGACTAAAGAATTCCGTAGAAGCAGTTTCATCTCTATTTAAAATCACAGGTCTTCTTTTGAAAAACAGAGTTGAAAAATACTATTTTTAAAAATATTAAGGAGACCCGTCGTTCGAACAAGATTCTTTATCGCCTGAACGATGCCATGTGTCACTTAAACGAACTTCGCGCGACATCGCTTGTCGCTCGAACGATTTGTCCTATCATTCAAATGAGAAATTAAACAAATATTTTTTCTTTTTCTTTTTATCCAGTAAATGCAGCGCCTTAAAACTTCGAAAATTAATTTTGACGAAAAACTTTAAAAAGTCCGCTCCAACACTTAGAATTTTTTTGGAAACATTTTCAAACCTCTTTAAAAATTATCCCGACACCTTTAAGTGAACCGTAAAGGGACTTAATAATTTCTCACCAAAATTAACCTTTTAGATGCTTGAATGTTGAAGAATCTTGATATTCGGATCCGCCTCGATGCATATGTGATCTTGAACAATTCTTCGACGGTTGTGGAGGTATACGACATACTCAATTGTGACGGACATTTATAAAATCATGCCCTTATAAAGTAGGAATTTCATTTTGCATTATGATATGGTGGGTACTATGTAGATCGCCACTCTTATTGAGAAAGAGGAAAAATGATCTGAGGGTTGAGCTTGAAAGACTCATAAAGTCCACATCAAATGATCAGATTGGAGAGGCACCTCCTTTTTAGAAAAAAAGAACAACCAACTGAGAGAGGAACTAAAGAAAACTCAAAATGTTTTGAATGACAAAGTTGTAACTGATAATGGTCAATCCTCCTTCCATAGGTATAAGGAAGGTCATCTAGCAGAAGTGCTAGAGAAGACTACGTAGACTTTGCTCCATAAAGTATCAACAATGAAATGTTTGACAGAGAAGATTGACCGTATCACACTTTGATTCTATAAACAACATTTTTAGGTATGGATCGATGGTTATGATGAGGACCTTATCAATATATATTATGCCTCGAATGATACTCGAAATGTTGGCTACAAAAATGGTTGGCTCAATGTCCTTACAGTGGCAAAGGTCCCATAAGATTCTGGGTTGTGGTATTGGTACGATAGATTTTGCTTTGATCAGAAAAACCCTCCTTATAATCTTAATTTTTAGTGCATCTTAACGGAAGCCATTCCAGTTAGCCTAATAAGGAATTACCTCAATGAATACAACCTTGACGGAGATTATAAACTCCATCGACTACAACACTTGGTCGACATGGTGAGCCCTGGGCCTTTAAGGATAAGAAATATGTCTATGATTGTTACTTCTTATGCATTAGATGTTCCACATACTGAAGTTGAGAATTCTACTAATTATCCATCCTATTTGCACAATTAATCTAGATATATTTATTATTTTGTTGTAAATTGTATGCATTTTTTAAATTTCCTTGTATTGACTTCAAGTGTTAATGGAAATTTTTGCATTTTTATTTCCTATATAATGTGTGGTCGTTTGGTCTTACCTTTTAGGTGATGTCATCACATCAAGACTTAGGACAAGAACCAGAAAATAAAAAATTCACATGTATCTGGGGTCTCTCCCCAGCATGGATTTTATGACCCAGTTGCTCATAGGTGCCTAGGGTGTCCAAATAGGCCTTTCATCAGCTGTAAGCCATTGTTTATTTTTTGTTACTCGCCAAAACTCTTTATGTTGTCCTGCTAATTGTAGCAGCCCATTTTATATTGTCCATGAGAGTAGTCGACCACTACTGATGGATTAACACACTACCCGACCCAAATCATGACTTAGTTTCCACATGAGTATTTTAATAGTAATAACACTTACGGTTATGGTCAAATCAGGTACCAAAAATATTGGATGAGATATTCAAGAACCTCATATAAAATTCACACATTGTTTGGAGTTCCTTGAACAACTCAATCCCTATAATAACATATTTATAAGTTGTAGACCTTGACCCATAGCAAATGGATTGAAACTTGAAATTTTGAGAGACAGTTAAAAAGAACAAGTAACCTCTCCGTGGATGTAGGCAAGTTGTTGAACCACGTATACCGATGTTGTTCATGTAATTTATTTTACTTTCTTCTCTTTATGATTATTTTCGTGGAATCCTTTATTGCGATGTTTTCTTCACTCAAAATTGGCGTCGTCTGTAGGAAGCGAATTTTATTCCTATGAAAGCATTCATTTCCAGAAAGCTCATAATGTCTCACCACAACAACATCATCCCCTAAGCCAGTGACGTCCAAGAAGACCCATATTCTTCTAGGGTCAGGTATAAGATTCGTTAACATATAAGCACCATATTTCGCTAATACAGATAACCCTCTGAAGAAATCTAGAGGCTACCTAGGTTTACCCAGATTTGTAGACTAGTTGATGCTTATGAAGCTAAGATTCATGAACAAGAGGAAGATACGCGCTTCCAAGCAAAAGAAATTGCTCGCCTAGAGAGGCAACTCGAAAGAATGGAGAGAGACCTCCAAAGGTCCATTGGAAAATGTTTTACTAGGACTCCTAGTCCTCAGGTGAGCAACACTCACAGTTGAAGGAGAATCTACAGGCATGACGAGGAGAGAACAGAATATGACAGGCAGAGTGTGGCCAGTAAGAAAGACACCACAAATGTAATAATTGACAGAATGAGGACATAAGGATTCTGGTCCATAGGGACATGGACCAACATCCAGCCCACTAAGGAGCCAAATCCACCAGAGAGCTAGCCAGAAGATCTCTTAACACTCCGTTAAAGTCCCCTTTTTCAAGGGCAATCGAGCAGGAGGAGCCCCCAAATAAACTCACTATCCCTAGGTTAAAGGTCTACGATGGGAAAATAGACCCCATAGACCATGTCAGGTAATATTGGCAAGTAATGATATTATGGAGCCAGAATGACACACTTATATCCAGGATTTTACCGTCTAGCCTGCATGATGTATCACATAAGTGGTTTAAGAAGCTGCCACATAGGTCGATCATAAATTTTGTAGCTTTGGAAGAGTCCTTCACGGTGCAATTCATAATCCACATCTCCCATCCCAAGTGGATGGATGCATTGCTCAAAATGAAGAAGAAGCCATAGGAGAACCTTCGAGACTATGCCAAAGATATTGGGAAGTTTTTAATGAGATCGAGGATTTCTTAAAGTAGGTTGCCATAGCATCCTTAAAATTTGACTTGCCACCTCTTTGCTATAACAGTTCCTTATTAAGAAAGAGGCCATCACCATCAATGATTTTATGGCTCGTATCAAGAAGTATGCTAAGGTGGAGGATGTGGTTCTTCCTAATGGAGGGGACAATGGTCAAGTAAAGACGAAAAAGGGGACAGGGAGCAATGATACCTAGAAGAAGGGAAACAAGAAAGGGTCAAGAAAGGAGATAAGACTGACCCCTCCAAAGCGTTCCAGGATAGTAACACGATCTTCAAGGAACCTATTTACAAGATTCTTAATAAGATCAAAGATGAGTCATTCATCAAATGGCCCACGAAGATGGGTGGCAACCCAACTAAAAGGAATAATGCAGTGTGAGGTGCATTCCATAAGGAGGATGGTCATCTAATTGAGAATTACAAAGCTCTCAAGTCACATCTGGAAGAGCTACTTCAAGCAAGGAACCTCAACGAGGATATTGAGAAGAAAATAGAGAAAGTTGCATCCAATGGTGACCAAAAGCTAGACAACGTCCTCGACAAAAATACAGGACATGAGTTTATAGTAATCCATGGGGTATAAGACCTTAAGCAAATACAGACTAACACCATTCGAATGGAACTCAAGAAGATGCCTGCCATGATGGAAGCTTTTAAAATTGAACCTACCAAGTCCCAGGAAGGAAAGCTTAGACGACTAGAAGACATTTACTACACCAAGCACATCGTGTTTCACCGAAGAAGATTTGGTTGGGGTAAGAAACCCACAACATGATGTGTTGGTGATCACACTTAGAATTTCTAATTGGTATGTTTACAAGCTACTTGTGGACCAGGGGAGTTCGTTCGAAGTGATGTACTTGGAACTATTCCATAAACTGAAGTTGAATATCACCGACCTCAAAGAGGCCACTGTTCTGCTAGTCGGCTCTGCAGGGAGGATCATGATGCCGCTAGGGAAGATAATCTTGTCAATCAGGGTATAAAACATCTCAAAGATAATTGATTTTTTAGTGGTGGAAATTGTATCCCCATACCATGCTATTTTGGGCAGAGGTTATCTCCACGCCATAAAGGTCGTACCATCAACCTACTATCAAAAGATGAAGTACATTATTTATCGGGTCATGGTCGAGATTCGTGGTGACCAAGCTAAAGCTAGGATGTGCTTTATTGTAATTATTTGGAAAAACTAAGAAAAAAAGAAGGAGATAAAGAATGCTCAGAAGGGATCCCATGAGGGGGTTGTGCCCTCCAAATAACAACTATGGTACGACCGCGTGGAAGAGACTAGGATCCACCCCACCGATAGGGTCAGTGAAAAATTAGAGGAAGTTATAGCCGATGATAACTTGATCGAAAGGAAGTTTCTAATGGGAGATGCTTTCGTCGCTCAAGAGAAAAAAGAGTTAGTTACATTTCTTAAGAGCAACCTGAACATTTTTTTGTGGGAATCGTACAAGTTACCAGGGATTTATCCCGGTATAGCTTGCCATCGCCTACACGTTGATCGAACCTTCAAATCGATCACTCAAAAGGCCCATCGATCAACCCTCAAGAAGGCTAAGGCAGTGGAGAATGAAATGGAAAATCTATTAGATAATGGATCTATCAGGGAGGTTCAGTTCCCTAAATGGTTGTCCAACCTAATGGTAGTACCCAAGAGCAATGGTAAGTGGATGGTTTGTATCGACTTTAATGACCTCAACAGGGCATGCCCTAAGTATAGATTCCCTTGCCCAAAAATTAATTAGTTGGTCGATGCTATGATGACACATGAAAGGACGAGCTTCCTAGATGCCTACTCTAGCTATCACAATACCCCTATACGGACCCAACGAGGATAAAACCTCCTTTATAACCCCCATCGGGTCATACTATTATAAGGTTAAGACATTTGGCCTCAAGAATGCAAGGGCAACATATCAAAGGTTGGTCACCTGTATGTTCAACAAGTAGATGAGAGAAATGATGGAGGTATACATTGACGATATGCTAGTTAAAAGAAAGAACAAGTACGACTACCTTATAGGAAAAAAACAATCTTTGAGATCCTTTGGAAACATCGAATGAAATTTAATGCGACTAAGTGTTCATTTAGTGTCCAATCAAGAAAGTTCTTAGGTTATCTATTCAGTAAAAAGGGAATTGGGATTAACCCAGATCATATCGATGTTATTACTAAAGTACAGCCTCCTCAGATGTTGAGAGATGTTCAAAATCTTACTATAATGCTTGCTGCGCTCAATCGCTTTATTTCCAAGTCTTCGGAACGATGGAAAACATTCTTTTAGCTTCTAAAAAAGGGCAAAGGCCTCATATGGAATAATGACTGTTCGCAAGCTCTAGAAGAAATCAAGTCCTACCTTAGCAAGATGCCCCTACTGGTAATTCAAAATGATGGAGACCCACTATAACTTTACTTGGCAGTATCAGACTATGCTGTGAGCTATACCTTAGTATGTGAGAAGGAGGGAGGTTAGCATTCGATTTACTATGCTAGTAAGACACATATGAACGTTGAACAATGGTACCTACCTTTAGAAAATCTTGCCTATGCACTAGTGGTTTCTTCAAGGAAGCTAAAGAATTACTTACAATCCCACTATGTAATCATAATCACTTATTATCCACTCAAGGTCATTATAGAGAAAGTTAACCTCTTTAGATGACTCTCAAAGTTATTGGTCAAACTCGAGTGATTCGATATCCACTTCCAACTTAGAAAAATAATCAAGCGATAGGTTTTAGAAGATTTCATTATTGAGTTCACAGGAGATCAGCCAATAAACGAACCAAAAAAGAGAACTCGATGACACATGAAGAACAGTCCAAAGGTAGGACCTTGTACGTTGATGGAGCCTCCAATTCTAAGGGGGAAAGGGTAGGGATCATTCTCATTACCCCAGAAGACACTATAAATGAGAGAGGAATTAGATTGAAATTTTAGGCCTCCAATAATGAAGCTGAGTATGATGCACTGATCATGAGTTTGCAAAAAGCCAAACTACTAGTGGTAAAGAGCCTTACGTATTTGGTGATTCCAATCTGGTCTCCAAACAGTTAAGCGGGGACTTCAACGCCAAAAACGATCGAATGGAAACTTACCTAGCTATAGTAAGAAGACTAACATATGGATTTGAGCAGGTAAATATTCAATAGTTCCCTCGAGGACTAAATAGTCACGTTGATGCTTTAGCAGCATTAAGATCAACAATTGACTCTGACCTAAGGAGAACTATTTAGATAGAGTTCCTTACATTGCTTAGTATCGACTAGGCAGTTGTAGCTGAGTAATCCTACTCATAGATAAGGCCCTAAGTCGGATGGATCCCATCATCAATTATCTACGCAGTGACATACTTCCAAACATCAAGAGGTCGGCCCATCAGGTTAGGATCAAGGTTACTTATTTCTATCTCAACCATGAAGGGAAGATTTACAAAAAAATCATATATAGGCCACTAGCTCCTGTGCGTTCACCCATAAGACTTCGAATAAATACATAGTGAAATCCATGAGGGCATTTATGGAAGTCACACAGGTGGCAGATCATTGGCCTTTAGCACACTCAAGGAAGGATATTTGTTGCCTTGCATGTTGAAGGACGTAGGTGCCTATGTTCATAAATACAAAAAGTGTCAGAAGGACTCACCTATGGTTCACTAGCCTACTAGAGCCTGAAGTCCCTGACCATCCCATAGCCTTTATCTCAATGGGTATTAGATATTCTGGGACCACTATCTATCGTATATGGAAACCATGAGTATTTACTGGTCGACGTAGATTACTTCACTAAATGGGTAGAGACATAACTAGTGGCAACCATTCAAGATCCCATATGACAAGATTCGTATAGAGGAACATCATAACTCACTTTAGGATACCAAGGGCTATCATCATCGATAACGGTACACAATTTGAAAGTGGTTTCTTTTAAGCGTTTTATGTTGAGCACGGTATCAAGCACCAGTTCATCTCTGTGGTGTATCCCCAAAGTAATGTGAAAAAAGAGGATTTAAAAAAAGCCATGATCGATGGGATGAAAAAGTGGTTGGAAAGAGCTAAGGGTGCCTGGGTGGACAAGCTCCCTCATGTTCTATGGACTTATCGTACAAAACCTAGGAAACCAACTAGGGAAACACCCCTTGCACTCGCTTACGGAATAAAGGATGTTATCCCTAAAAAAATAGGTCTCCCTACTATGAGAACCACTCGGGTCGACCAAGGCCTCAACGATGATGCACTATACACTGAGCTTGACCTAGAAGACGAGTGAAGATAGATGGCTTTGATCAAGTTGGCCTCCTACCAACAACAACTAACCAAGTAGTACAACAAGAGGGTCAACCCAATAAAGTTTTTAATAGAGGACTATGTCCAAAGAAAAGTCCTCGACAATGCTGTAAAACCATCGAATGGAGAATTGGGATCAAATTGGGAAGGACCCTTCAAAGTAATCAGAGATGATGTTCAAGTAGCATATCACTTGGAAACATTGGAGCGCAGGGAGATACCAAGAGCATAAAATGTATGCAATCTCGAGAAGTTCTACTTTTATATATTCTTCTTTATCTTTTATTAACACGTTTAGTTTAAGCAAATTTTTATTTTCAAACTTGTATTGCTCATTAGATATTATTTAACGAATAAAGGTAGGTTGGCCCCCAATTCTCATTTTTTGCATTGGTTGCTTAACTCATCTTGATTACATCTCATTAATTGCACCTTTTCCAATGATAACTCCTTCGCGCACATCCAAGTGCCAGGCGAATAGGGTTTATAGTAGTTATGACAACTCAAGTATAAGAACTTCAAATTATTACCACCCTCGGGTCCTTGTTACAAACACAAGAGGCCTCACGAGTTTCTCCGACAATAACAAAATCCTTACATGGTGTCCTTACGCAATAAAGCTAACTTATGTTGGTCACTAATTTTGTGTGTCAGTGTATTCTCGCCATCACCCTACTTATACCTAAGGAAGTCTGATGACACTACCTAAAAGGTAAAGTAGATGGAACGAAATAGCTAAGGCATGTTAGATTGTGAGAATGTTTAAACACAAAACAACATATAATCAACACTATCTCTCAATACCGTTTAATCACTTGAGAAGCTCAAAATGATAAAATTAGAAGCGGAAAGATGTTCGATTAAATGTTACACAGTGAACCAATATGAATGTTTAATTATCACGGGCTCAGAACATCAGAAAATAGTAAATAACAATATTTCATTGGCTCAAATGGAAAGTTACATTTACACTAAAATTAGAATGTAAGAAGGATTTATAATGGCCTAGGATGGTGAGCAAGGCAGTCTGCAACATGCGCTCTCCTACCATTATATGGATGAGGCACATGATCTTATTTTTCATCTTCTAAATAATGTTCTAGAAGCTGGGCATGAATAACATCTATTGGGATCTACCGATCATCCCTCAAAAAGGGATTATGGTGATAGTTCGGGAAATTTATATGATATTTATACCATAAGGTAGAATCCTTAGGCATTTTTAGTTCCCTAAGGGCACTAAGCCACCTTCGAGCAAAGGCGAGGACCTCTGCCTCCTTCAGCCTCACTGGGTCATTAGCTCAACCCTGGTCATAACCATCTACCCAGGCCTATCTAGGACCCCTTTAGAATTAGTGCCTCAGCCTTGTCACATCCCTCTAAAATTTGGCAATAATTATATATGCTCGTCGAACATCCAGTTTTAGCTCAGTGACTTACCTTTACAAAGATTGGGTCTCTGCTCGAGCGACCCCCTGGACGACAATGAGGATCCTCGCAGCACTAAGGAGGACCATGATGGGGTGTGCAAATTTAGTCGACCAATTTCTTTTTTCAAATTATTGTTTTCCTACTAGATCAGCTCGCTTGGCATCGAGAAGTTTTTTACCTTCATCTCATTTACTTCCTCTTGAACCGAGGACATAACCTCTCCATCTCTTGGAGATTGCCTTTTAGCTTAGTGATCAATTATGATTGGTCCTTGTACTGGTGGTTACTTGACTTCAAGGATTTTTTAATCTTTATAAAGGCCCTGCGATCCTTCGAGTTAACATTCAGCCCAAGAATTTATCCCAGTGGAGAATTCAGAGGAATGTATTCATGTATATCCATGGGCTACAATTAATAAAACAAACAATAGCTTTAACAAATATCAATATTAAGACAAGACCAGCATGAGAAAATTTATATTCATTTAAACATGAATGGGGGCATACGCCAGTACAAGTTTAAAAATTACAAAACACAATAACAATAAGAGAATAAAAAATTAGAAACCCTAGACCAGCGACAAAGGTCTACACATGCTCAGAAGATGCTATCCCTTTCCCCATTTCAGTAGCTATGGCATCCTGATTGCTAGTAACCACAATCGCACCAACATCTCCCATAACTTGGCCAACAAAAAGGTCTCTAGCAACAGGATAAATATGTTATATCGTAACTTGAATAGAAGGCTGGTCGATCAAAGGCTCCTCAGTATCCATCAGGTTTGGGCGCCTGGCTTGTGCTAGGAAAATAGGAAGAATCAATACGAACATATTTTGCAAGTAAAGATTGGTCATAACCCTTCTTAAAGCCCAACTTCCGAACATAGGCAATCTGGGGCTCAACATTATCATACGCTGCCTCCCAGCATTCATTGTACCCACTATCCTGGATGGATGCAACCTCTCCCTCCAACTTTTCTACTTTTGTGAACAACTCCTTATTGAACTTTTTCACCTTCAACTTATTAGTAATTACTTGTCTATAAGATTCCTGGAGGTTGGCTAGATCTTTTACCAATTTCTCCTTAAGGGCATCTAAGTCACTCTACTTCTCTTAATTAAAAGTGGCCTTACCGTTGGCCAGGGCCTCTTCAGAGTTCCTTCGGGACTCTTCTATCTCGACATTCTTCTTCGACTGTTCATCCCGACCACGGAGCGATATTATAAAAATAAAGATAAACTGCAAAAAGAAGAAAAACAAAAATAAATTTGTCGAAGAAATATAATTAGAGAATTGTGAAGAAAATTTAACGTACCAATGCATGCCCTTGATTTGAATTTAGGGACAACTGGTCGGCACACATCTTCAATGACTTCTCGCGATTGGTAGCGAAAACAACCCCCTTTAACAGTGTAAGGGTAAGATGGGGGAGCCAGCTATGCTCTTCCTCTTGGAAACAACAACAGAAAAGGCATAAAAGGGGCCTTCAAGGATTTTTATCCTCTTTTCTTCTTCTCTCCTTCTTTCCCCCTCTATATTTTCTCTTCTCTTCTTGTTCTTCTTCTCCTCTCTTTTTGCTTCTCTGCCTTGCTCTCCCTAGTTCTAACTGGGAACCACCTGCATTGGGGGAGTCTATTTCCTTCCTATACAAAACATTCATACAATCAGATAGTAGATAGTCATCATCTTTATAATTGATCAAACACCCTCTTCTCAGTGGTGCCATATCTTCTCCCTCTTCATTTCCTTCTTCACCGGTTTCCTCTTCACTATCTTCCCCTTCACCTACTTCCTCTTCCTCTTCTTCTCTATCTTATACATCTTCTTCTTCTATCGAAATGGGTTTAAAAGTGTCACCAACCTTCTCATTTGGAACTTCTAAATCAAGATGGAATTTACTGGCATGACAGTGAAACTATAAGTGGTGTCCTTATACTCAAGCAAAGAGGCAATAGATTGGGTACGGTCGCCATAAAAAAGAGTATCCCTAATCTTAGCTATAGTAACAAACTAATTAAAAGAAGAATAACTCAGAAGATGAAGACTAAATCTTATAAGTAGTGGCGAAGCATGAATAAAGAACAGAAGATGAAGAACTTTTTTTAGGCAGAGAATGAGAGAGGAAGATTAAAGACAAAGGACGGATAAAAACTGACTGAATTCACTAATATAATGATTAAGTTGCACACATATAGTTTCCAAGCGTCTCAAATCACGAGTCATTCTTCCCTAAGAAGATATCGATGCTTCAAATATCTTCTTAAGACAAGCGCATCCCTTCCATCTCTCACAAACAACAAATATGCCATAAAAGCTTTTTGGATGTTGTTTTTGTCCTTGGGCCTTTAACTCATTTAAAATTTGTTGGCCCAAAACTCTTAGCCCAAATATTTTAAGGAAAATTGTGGGAGCCCATTTTATACAGTCCCTGAGAGTATTCTACCAGTCCTAATGGATTTACATGCTGCCCAACCCAAATCATGAGTTAATTTCCACATGAGTATTTTAGTGTGACACCCCGACTAATTAAATACCGGGTAGCTACTCCTTTATTAAATCAATACAAAATGTCAAGTTGGTTCAGTTAATAGCATCACTGTCGAAAACATTTTAAAGATTACTAACCACCTACTATTTAAAAAGTAAGTTTCCAAATTTTAAGTTAAGTATGATTAACATGCAATAAAAGAATAATGGAAGAACAACATAAATCCATTCACCATAATGAAGTAATGAAGTAAGCGACAAGAGTAATAAGTCCGGAGGAAAACTCCTCACAACAATCCCACAACTGAAAATAATAAGACAAGTCTGAATTCTGAATTAATTACATGCCCGAAGTCTGAATAACTGAAATAAATGAAATGCCTCTAAAATAAATGGGCGACATGCCCTACAACTGATAAATACTGAGTATAGAATCAAAATTGATGAAGCGTCTATAATCAATGTCTTGTAACTTCCACAAACAGCTACAGCTCGTCACCTGAATGAGGATCCTAAGCAGGGTGTCCTTGTGGTTGGGCACCTAAAATGGTTTTTACAAAAGATAGATTTGAAAGCAAACGGGTCAGAGCCCGAATGTGGAGAGTATTTTGAAAACAGCAAGTGCTTTCACAACATTTAAAACAATAAATGCAAAATACATGTTAGGACGTGCTCTCACATGAAATACTCACCTCTCGTCTAACTGTGCACTCCTAACGTTCCTGTACCCAATCATGTGTTTTCTCATAACTATCTAGTTCCAAAGAGTTTCTAACACTTCTACTCGGTTCACGTTTAATTCCAACCTTAACAATTAAATAGAGAGTTCTACTTTAATTCTCGGATTCCCAATTATTAACAAAACCATTTATTGATATATGTCCCCTTTTATCTTTTCATAATATTACAATTACTATACCCACAATTTAACATAGCAATTTCCTTTTCATTTAACCGTATATTATTCACATCATAAATATACAATACAAGCACCCAAAGGCTAAGCTGCGGTGCACACATACTTTCTATCCATCCCGGTACATCACGTACATACGGAACACAAATTCCGAATCTCTCAGGAATTGTTGGAATAAACACCACACGCAAAAATGGAGGCGAACATAATTCAACATATCCATGGTCACGTACATACCTACGCTCCATAGTCAGCTGTCTTATTAACTCACAAATAAGTCGTTCTCTTCAACTATGTCCTCGAGGTACCAATCTAAATCCGGGCAACACAAGGATAAGAAGGCCCTAAGCGAACGTAACCTCCTGTGATATCAAGTATGGTAGGTATGTCATACATATAAAAATCATATACTAAGCATTCACACATCTTAGATAATTCAATATTAATAAAGGTATAGTCTACATCCTTATACCATTATTCCAAATTTGTATATTTTACGTCTCCCGATAATATAAAAGTTAAACTGTCGACACGTCTCACGTCGTAGTTTCTTATACTTAAAACCTATCTAAGATAGATTATTAAGTTCCTATTATTCCCACGTATAACATCTTTAATCCTAAGGTCCTTACTTCTGCCCCAAACCTCATTTCATCAAATTATTCAAATTTACACTATTAACCCAAATATTAACTCACTTATCGAATTTGATTAGATTAGAATAATTCCTCAAATTGAATTCTAATTAAGGTCCAAATTTCATAACCATGCCTACTGGTCTTCTTTAAGGTTAAGGGTATTCATACGGTCTCCAACAATATTATCCAAGGGTTAACATCATTAAAATTTAAATAGGGAAGAACTTTACTCATTCTGGGAAGGTCGATCGATCGACCTTTTCCTTCGATCGATCGATGGTGGTCGATCGATCGACTGATGAATGTCGATCGATCGATCGCACCAGGTATAGTTACGGACTGCTTCGTTTTGCAGTTTTCAAATCAACCCAAAACACCATTAACAAGCATGAAACTCTAAGATAACGTTATAATATCATCATACAACCATCCTACAACAGTGTTAACGTTCTAAAACCAATAATTCATCATTCAAGGGATCTGTATGGATCAAATCTTCATCAAGAATTCCAGATTTCTATTTCTTTCAAGAACATTAATAAACTTCTTCTAAAATCCATTTTTAAATCATCAAGGGTCATAATTCTGAGTTCATAATTCGTCCAGAATGTTTCTACATGCAGTCCCTAACATAGTTCATAGTTTTAAACTTCCAATTCATGGGTCTATATCATCTTCCAAGATAAATTCGATAATTCCTAAACATGGAAAAGCATGGCATTGAATCAATTGTAATTAAACCACTTGCCTTAATCTTTCTCTGAATTTGATGTTGAATCTTGAAGGCTGAGTTGTTCTCCCTCTCTCTTTCTGCAGAATTCTCTTCTCTCTCTCTCTCTCTCTACAAGTTTCTCTAAGGATGATGACAATGGAGGTGTGGTTGGTTTTTGCCAAGTTGGGACTATATCTTAACTTCTCCCGTAAACCATTAAGTCCCTTAGTGTAGCTAGTGGGTTTAGTGGATAAAGGAATAAGTCAGATTTTTGTTTCTAATTTTCGTGGGTTTTAATTCCCAGATTTCCGAAATTACCAAAATGCCCCTATAAGTTACCGGTATGGCCCAATAATGCCCCGGGACCCAAAATTAACCCCCGGCTAGTGTTTTCTAACTATTTCGACCCTTCTGGACGCGTTGGCGCACTCAAAATGACCATACGGGTGATAAAAATAAAATTCACTTTTTAATTCAAATAATTATATTCCTGACGCGACTGCCACGCGCGTCCCAACAAAGTTTCCCAAATTGCCGTATTTCAATCTCGCGACAATTTCAATATTTCCAATATTCATATATTGCCATATATACACATTATAATCAAATACTAACTCAAATCTCGTTAATATTTTTATCCGGATTAATTTCCAATTAATACACATTTAATTCAATTAATCCCCAAAAATAAATATTACGAAAATACGGGGTATTACATACTTCCCCCCTAATAACTGAATTTCGTCCCGAAATTCGGAACTAGAAAGTACCTGGTAAGAACAAATCCGGATAACGTTCGCGCATCTCATCCTCGCGCTCCCATGTGGACTCCTCGACATTATGATGTCGCCATTGAACACACACTAACGGAACTATCTTTGACCACAGTTTCCGCTCACTTCGGTCCAAAATAGTAATCGGCCCCTCCTCATAGGAGCTATTCGGCTGGAGATCGATGTCCTCCAAAGCAATGTGAGAATGAGCCAAATCGTCTCTAAGATATTTCCTTAGCGAGGAAATATGAAATACATCGTGAATCCGATGTAAATGCTCTGGTAATCCAAGCCTATACGCAACCGGTCCAATCCGCTCAATAATAGGAAATGGTCCCACATATCTCGGTGCCAACTTCCCTTTCTTCCCGAAACGCATAATCCCCTTCATAGGAGATACTCTGAGCAAAACCTGGTCCCCCACTTGGAACTCCCTGAAGAATCTCTTCGCATCAACATAGCTCTTCTGTCGATCCTGAGCTACTCGAATGGGATTCCGTATCAATTCTATCTTGCCGAAGTATCCTGAATCACTTCCGGACCAAGTAGTTTGTTTTCCCCCACCTCCAACCAACATGTTGGGGAACGACAAGGTCTACCGTACAACGCCTCAAATGGAGCCATGCCAATGGTGAACTGGTAGGAGTTGTTGTAAGCAAACTCCACCAGTGGAAGATACTACTCCCATCCACCCCCAAAGTCAATGATACTCATACGTAGCATGTCCTCCAACATCTGGTTTGTACGCTCAGTTTGCCCATCGGTCTGCGGGTGATACGCCGTACTCAACCGCAGTTCTGTGCCCATGGCTTCCTGAAAACTCTCCCAAAACCGTGAAACAAATATCTTGTCTCGGTCAGACACGATATTTAGGGGCACACCGTGAAGTCTCACTATCTCCGAAATGAAGAGTTGGGCATACTGTCCCGCAGTGTAGTCTGTCCTTACGGGTAGAAAATGAGTGACTTTGGTCAACCTGTCCACAATTACCCAAATAGAGTCATGACCTCTCTGTGACATAGGCAACCCCGTGATAAAGTCCATGGAGATGCTCTCCCACATCCACACCGGGACCTCCAATGGCTGTAGAAGTCCTGCCGGTCTCTGATGATCCACTTTAACTGGCTGACAAGTGGAGCATTTTGAAACAAACACGACAATATCTCTCTTCATCCCGCTCCACCAATATTGTCTCCTCATCTCTTGGTACATTTTGTCCCCTCCGAGATGTACTGCGAACCGTGAGCCATGCGACTCTGCCATCACTTCATGCCGTAATTCCTCCCCTTCCGGAACTACCAATCTCCCATTGAAGCGTAATCCCCCGTCTGAGCTAACGGTATAGGACTCGGCTCCCTCTGCCAATAATTGAACTATCTGCTCCTGACAGAACGAGTCATTTGCCTGTGCCTTTACCACTCTTGTGACAATCTGCGGCGTAACCATCATTACCGACATGAATGATCGGGCCACTGCATCCTGGTGCCCCAATTATTTCCACTTGGCCTTCCACACCCCTGCCACCTCATTAACAGGTATGCGGCTCAACGCGTCTGCTACCACGTTAGCCTTCCCCGGGTGATATTGGATATCGAATTGATAGTCCTTCACAAACTCAAGCCACCTTCGCTGCCTCATATTTAGTTCCTTATGCGTGAATAGGTACTGTAGGGACTTGTGGTCTGTGAACAATCGAAACTTCTCCCCGAAAAGATAATGTCTCCAAATACGAAGGGAAAATACCACTGCCGCTAACTCCAAGTCATGAGTAGGGTAATTCTTCTCGTGAGGCTTAAGCTTACGGGAAGCATAAGCTATGGCCTGACTCTCCTGCTGCAGTACACCTCCAAGTCCTTGTAAGGACGCATCGGTGTAAACAAGATACTCAACTCCCGATCTCGGCAATGCTAACACAGGTGCTGAGGTTAACTTGTTCTTCAACTCATCGAATGCCAACTGACAGGCATCACTCCAAATGAACGGCACACCTTTACGAGTTAGATGTGTCATGGGACCCGCTATCATGGAGAAACCCCGAATAAACCTCATGTAGTATCCTGCTAAGCCCAAGAAACTACGGATCTCAGTCGGTGTCGTGGGCTGTCCCCACTCCCTCACCGCGAATACCTTCCCCGGATCAACAAATATCCCCCGGTCGGAAATAACATGCCCCCAAAACTGAACCTCTTTCAGCCAAAACTCGTACTTCTCATACTTTGCATACAGCTTGTTCTGACGTAGCGTCTGCAAAACTTGCCTCAAATGCTCGGCGTGCTCCTCCTCTATCTGGGAGTAAACCTAAATATCATCGATGAAGACAATGACAAACTGATCTAGGAAATCCCTGAACACCCTATTCATCAAGTCCGTAAACGCTGCTGGAGCATTGGTCAAACCAAATGGCATAACCCGAAACTCGTAAGAACCATATCTCGATAAGAACGCAGTCTTCGAGACGTCCTCCTCCCTGATACGCAACTGATGGTATGCAGATCGCAAATCAATCTTTGAGAAGCAAGAAGCTCCTTTCAACTGGTCGAATAGGTCATCGATTCGAGGCAACGGATACTTATTTCGTATCGTGACCTTATTCAACTCTCAGTAGTCCACACACAAGCTCAGTGAACCATATCTCTTCTTCACGAACAACACAGGGGCACCCCACGGTGAAGTACTCCTCTGAATAAACCCCTGACCCAACAACTGCTCAATCTGATCCCGTAACTCCCTCATCTCAGCTGGAGCCATACGGTACGGTGCGCGTGCTATAGGTCTCGTATCTGGTAATAAGTCTATAACAAAGTCTATCTCTCAACTGGGGGTAGGCCTGGTATCTCCTAAAACACATCGGAATACTCCCTGACAACTAGGATCGAATCTAAAGGAATCACAACCTCCTTAGAGGTATCCTCCTCTAGGTAATACAAATGAGCGGTCGAGCCTCCCTCTGGGCGAGGCATCGCCACTACAAACATCTCTTGCCCCGGAATGGCAAAAACAATGCTCCCACCGAAGCAATCAATCATGGCTCTATAATCAGTGAGCCAATCCATACCGATAATCACATCGTGAACATGCATATCTAATACCAACATATCTGCAGGTAATACCAGACTACCAATCTCTACCCCCACTCCCCGTCATATAAAGAAAATAAGTGACCCACTCCCCAATGGTGAGTCTACACACGTTACTGTGCTCTCTGCCGTAGCTAACAACCCTAAGGCTTTCGCAAAATGTGTAGCTATAGAACAATGCGTTGCCCCCGTATCAAACAAAACCCGACCCATAGTACCATGGATAGGAAACATACCCTCAATCGCGGGTGGTGCCTGTGGAGCTGCTACCAGGTGGACGTTATAGACACATCCATACTGTAACTGCCCATGCTGCACAGGAACTACTGGAATGGCTGGTAGTGCTGGCACCTGGGCTGGAGCTGGAAGAGCAGGTGGAAAAAGTGGCCTATGTGGCTCATGTCGAGCATCCTGCTGCTGCTGCGGGGCCCTTCCCTTATCAGGACAATCCTGAAGTTTGTGGCCAATCTTACCACAAATGAAACATTTCCCAGGAAAGTTTCCCCCTCGCTGTCCCTGCTTCCCTCGGCCCTGGTAGCCGTTACCATTTCTGCCCTGGCCTTGCTGGCCCTGGTGAAACTGCTGATGTTGACCATTTTGACCCTGCTGGCCCTGATGACCGTTATGACCCTGCTGGCCATTCCGGAATCCTCCCTGACCGTTCCTGAAACCCCCTGATTGGAACCTCTTATGATCCCCCTGTTGGGAACCCTGATCACTCTGCCTATACTGACCCTGAGCTGATTGTGCCCCGCTGGCACCATTTCCCCCTGTCCTGCCCTAATGGCTGGACTCTCCTGATCGCTTCCCCTCTGTCAAGTGAAAGCGGTGGTCCTGGCAATGGAGCAATACAGCGTTAACCACGTCAGAATAAGTGGCCAACGAGAGGTTCCCCAATAAATGCTGACGGATCCTCCAAGTCAATCCATCTATGAATTTCTGAATCTTCTTCTCTTCCGTCGGTATCTCATCTGGGACAATATTCAGCAAATTGGTGAATTCGGCCTCATACTCGGCCACAGTCTTACCCTCTTGTCGAAGGTTCATCAACTTCCTCCTCATTTCCGTGTGAACAGCAGACGAAAAGTACTTGCGGTCGAAACGCATCCAGAACTCCTGAATCATGAGAGTATCTCTCTCCTCTGCGGTGGTAATAGACTCCCACCACTGTAGTGCAGATCCCACTAGCTTAAAAGTAGCCAGTACCTGCCTCTGAACGTCAGTGCACTCATACATCCTCAAGTGCCTCTGTATATCCTTTCTCCACTGACTCGAAACAACAACATCGGAGCTGCCAGCAAACTCCGGTGGATGTGCTTTTTGAAAAGCATCACGTACACGTTCCCAGGCAGACGGGAATGCATATGGATGAACTGGTGCGGCAACTGGCGCCTGAGGTGGTGCCTGCTGAACTACAGCTAATGCAGCATTTACCGCTTGGGCTACTATGGCTGCAACCTCAGCGGCGTTCATCGTGCCCTGAACTGGTGCGGGTTGTGGTTCTGGCGTTGCATTCCTGGGAACCCATGGTGAACGTCATGGAGGCATTCTGAAATAAGAATAAAGTCTATAAGTTCACAGTTATAAACATAAAATAGCTGAAGAACCTAGCATATACAAAAGAATACAACAGTCCTAAAATATAGGGCTCTACATCAAAGAAAGCCCATCGGAAACATAATAAGCCGTTCAGATCCTAAAGGACACTATAACCTGATGCTCTGATACCACCTGTGACACCCCGACTAATTAAATACCGAGTAGCTACTCCTTTATTAAATCAATACAAAATGTCAAGTTGGTTCAGTTAATAGCATCACTATCGAAAACATTTTAAAGATTACTAACCACCTAGTATTTAAAAAGTAAGTTGCCAAATTTTAAGTTAAGTCTGATTAACATTCAATAAAAGAATAATGGAAGAACAACATAAATCCATTCACCATAACGAAGTAATGAAGTAACCAACAATATTAATAAGTCCGCAGGAAAACTGCTCACAACAATCCCACAACTGAAAATAATAAGACAAGTCTGAATTCTGAATTAATTACATGCCCGAAGTCTGAATAACTGAAATAAATGAAATGCCTCTAAAAGAAATGGGCGACATGCCCTACAACTGATAAATACTGAGTATAGAGTCAAAATAGATGAAGCGTCTATAATCAATGTCCTGTAACTTCCACAAATAGCAACAGCTCGTCACCTGAATGAGGATCCTAAGCATGGTGTCCTTGTGGCTGGGCACCTAAAATGGTTTTTACAAAAGATAGATTTGAAAGCAAACGGGTTAGAGCCCGAATGTGGAGAGTATTTTGAAAACAGCAAGTGCTTTAACAACATTTAAAACAATAAATGGAAAATACATGTTAGGACGTGCTCTCACATGAAATACTCACCTCTCGTCTAACTGTGCACTCCTAATGTTCCTGTACCCAATCATGTGTTTTCTCATAACTATCTAGTTCCACATAGTTTCTAACACTTCTACTCGGTTCACGTTTAATTCCAACCATAACAATTAAATAGAGAGTTCTACTTTAATTCTCGGATTCCCAATTATTAACAAAACCATTTATTGATATATGTCCCCTTTTATCTTTTCATAATATTACAATTACTATACCCACAATTTAACATAGCAATTTCCTTTTCATTTAACCGTATATTATTCACATCATAAATATACAATACAAGCACCCAAAGGCTCAGCTACGGTGCACACATACTCTGCCATCCATCCCGGTACATCACGTACATAAGGAACACAAATTCCGAATCTCTCAGGAATTGTTGGAATAAACACCACACACAAAAATGGAGGCGAACATAATTCAACATATCCATGGTCACGTACATACCTACGCTCTATAGTAAGCTGGCTTATTAACTCAAAAATAACTTGTTCTCTTGAACTATGTCCTCGAGGTACCAATCTAAATCCGGGCAACACAAGGATAAGAAGGCCCTAAGCGAACGTAACCTCCCGTGATAGCAAGTACGGTATGTATGTCATACATATAAAAATCATATACTAAGCATTCACACATCTTACATAATTCAATATTAATAAAGGTATACTCTACATCCTTATACCATTATTCCAAATTTGTATATTTTATGTCTCCCGATAATATAAAAGTTAAACTGTCGACACGTCTCATGTCGTAGTTTCTTATACTTAAAACCTATCTAAGATAGATTATTAAGTTCATATTATTCCCACGTATAACATCTTTAATTCTAAGGTCCTTACTTCTGCCCCAAACCTCATTTCATCAAATTATTCGAATTTACACTATTAACCCAAATATTAACTCACTTATCGAATTTCATTATATTAGAATAATTCCTCAAATTGAATTCTAATTAAGGTCCAAATTTCATAACCATGCCTACTGGACTTCTTTAAGGTTAAGGGTATTCATACGGTCTCCAACAATATTATCCAAGGGTTAACATCATTAAAATTTAAATAGGGAAGAACTTTACTCATTCTGGGAAGGTCGATCGATCGACCTTTTCCTTCGATCGATCGATGGTGGTCGATCGATCGACTGATGAATGTCGATCGATCGATCGCACCAGTTATGGTTACGGACTGCTTCGTTTTGCAGATTTCAAATCAACCCAAAACACCATTAACAAGCATGAAACTCTAAGATAACGTTATAATATCATCATACAACCACCTACAACAGTGTTAACGTTCTAAAACCAATAATTCATCATTCAAGGGCTTTGTATGGATCAAATCTTCATCAAGAATTCCAAATTTCTATTTTTTTCAAGAACATTAATAAACTTCTTCTAAAATCCTTTTTTAAATCATCAAGGGTCATAATTCTGAGTTCATAATTCATCCAGAATGTTTCTACATGCAGTCCCTAACATAGCTCATAGTTTTAAACTTCCAATTCATGGGTCTATATCATCTTCCAAGATAAATTCGATAATTCCTAAACATGGAAAAGCATGGCATTGAATCAATTGTAATTAAACCACTTGCCTTAATCTTTCTCTGAATTTGATGTTGAATCTTGAAGGCTGGGTTGTTCTCCCTCTCTCTTTCTGCAGAATTCTCTTCTCTCTCTCTCTCTCTACAAGTTTCTCTAAGGATGATGACAATGGAGGTGTGGTTGGTTTTTGGCAAGTTGGGACTATATCTTAACTTCTCCTGTAGCCCATTAAGTCCCTTAGTGTAGTTAGTGGGTTTAGTGGATAAAGGAATAAGTCAGATTTTTGTTTCTAATTTTCGTGGGTTTTAATTCCCAGATTTCCGAAATTACCAAAATGCCCCTATAAGTTACCGGTATGGCCCAATAATGCCCCGAGACCCAAACTTAACCCCCGGCTAGTGTTTTCTGACTATTTCGACCCTTACGGATGTGTTGGCGCACTCAAAATGACCATACGGGTGATAAAAATAAAATTCACTTTTTAATTCAAATAATTATATTCCTGACGCGACTGTCACGCGCGTCCCAACAAAGTTTCCCAAATTGCCGTATTTCAATCTCGCGACAATTTTAATATTTCCCATATTCATATATTGTCATATATACACATTATAATCAAATACTAACTCACATCTCGTTAATATTTTTATCCGGATTAATTTCCAATTAATACACATTTAATTCAATTAATCCCCAAAAATAAATATTACGAAAATACGGGGTATTACATTTAGTAGTATAATAACACTTATGGATATGGTCAAATCATCTACCAAAAATCTCAGATGAGATATATAAGTACGTCATGGAAAATTCGCATGTTATTTGGAGTTCCTTGAACAACTCAAACTCTGTAACAACATATCTATCAATTGTACACCTTAACCTGGGGCAAAAGGATGGAAACTTGAGATTTTGAGGGACACTTAATAAGAATAAGTAACCTCTCCATGGACATAGGCAAGTTGCCGAACCACGTATGTCATTTTTGTGCGTGTGATTTCTTTTACTTTTTCCTCTTTGTGACTATTTTCGTGGAAACCTTTATTGTTATATGTTCTGCACTCACACTAACCATTTAGTGTCATATGCATAACTTTATTCAGAGTTAGTTTGTGGTCGTTCAATTGGACAGTCTTAAAAGAAGGCATTTGAAAGAAGATATCCATTCGAGTGATAAGTAATACGTTTAATAGAATTCATTCAATTAATTGACCTTCTTTATTAAATACTCGTCTACTTGTCACTTGGAACAATGCATAGAGATAAGTGCCATCAGTTTGAAAGAACTTATTAAAAATACATTGAAATTAAAACAAAAAAAACTTTCTTATTCATGAACTTAAAATCTAAAAGTAGAACTTTTTTAAATTAGTTGCAATAAAAGATTAGGGAACCTCTCTGCCCTCCATTATTTCTAAGTGGTAGGCTCCCCTTAAGTCATCTTAAAAGACTTTTAATGGGCAATCCCATCTGGGCCCAAGTTTCCCGTCTCAAGTATTTTGGGCACAGAGCTCGATCTTTCTATGTATGTAGTCCCCAACCTTGAAGCCTATTGCTTTGACACCTCCCCCCCCCCCCCCCCCATTGTAATGATTGGCCAACTATTGCTGGTAGGAGGCAAGTTTTATAAGATCCAATTATCTTTTTTCATCGGTTAAGTCAAGATCTTCTTTGATTGCTTCATTATTGAGATCTTGATCGACTAAGGTGGACTTCATGGTTAGCATACCTACCTCAAGTGGGATGACCACCTCCATCCCATATACCAGGGCGAAGGGTGTTTCCCTCATTGATCGCTTGAGCCATGTTCGGAATGCCGAGAGAATGTGGGGGAGTTGGTCAACCTATGAGCCCTTTTCTTTATCCAATTTCTTTTTGATTTCATCAAGGACTGTATTATTCGAGGCTTTCGGCTACCTATTGCTTTGAGGGAAGGCCATTAAACTATAGCAGTACCTAATAATGTTCTCGTCATAGAAGCTTTGGAATAGGTTGCTCTTGAACTAAGTTTCATTATCCATGATGATAATAATAGGGATTTTAAACCATGTTATTATGCTTTTCCATATGAACTTGGTCATGTAGACATCTTGTATATTTGACAAAGGTTCCCTTTCAACCAATTCTTACCACCACATGTGAAGGGTAACGAGTCGATGAAGTCAAGCCCTCATTGGGTAAAAGTTTAAGAACTTGTGAGGGACTTGAGGTCGTTGGTCGATTGATCTACCAACGACAATAAGAGTTAATAAGTCTTACATTTTCAAACGTAGGAAACTTCATCCTTTTGCATATATGTCCACTAATGACTTTCTTTTCATTCCCTTAAATGCTAGTGACCTAACCCATGCGTGGCTCCCACTTATCCCCTCATGAAGCTTGTAGAGGGTCTTCTCGATGTCGTCTAGTTGCATGAATTGGATGTAAGGTCTTGAAATAGAGCATCGATAAAGCTTCTAATCTACCATTAAGTGGAAGTAAGCAAATTTCACCAATATTTTATTTGATTCCTTCTTATCAACTGGCAGTGAGTATTCCTTTAGGTAGTGCATGATTGGATTCATCCAACTCGGGGTCCTATTAATGACCATAACCTGCTTATAAAAAATTTCTTTATTAATACTGGGATTGTCGAGGTATTCTACTTCAATTATTTATTTCATTTCCCCCTTAAAAATTGAAGGGAGTGTGGGCAGTGCCTGTTCGTGATTATTGTTCCCTCTTGGGAATTTTTGCACTTGTACATGCTTGAATTGGGTGACCAAGTACTGGTATTATTCAAGGTTTACAACCATGCACTCATCCCTAGAGCTATAGTCTCCTTATAACTTATTTGATAACAACCTTGATTGTTTTCTGTAATTCAAAGTGATGGGACCCTAGGGAGAGTGTTTTTTGTAATTCGTTAAGCAATGATTTTATTTTTGGAGACATAAAATCCCAAGAAAATTTCCCACTGGAGAATAGTTTCTCCAGGGACACTAGTATTATCTGAACTCCTTCCCCCATGTAATTTGAGGTTCTATCAACATACATTACCCATCACCTTCTTTAATCGATAGTAGGATAGGTTCTTTGATTCCATTGCCAATATCTACTTGTTCTTAGTCACCACAAAATTCGACGATGAAGTCTTCTATGACGTTCCCTCTGACTGAGGTTATAGGCTAAAACTGGATATCAAACCTTTCGAGTTGTACCGACCACTTGGACTTCCATACAGACAGGTGAGCCTTATTAAACATTGCTTTAATTGGGAAGGTGGTTAAAACAATGATAGTGTGTGCCTAAAAATAATGTTTTAACTTCTTGAAGGCTATCACTAGTGCTTATGAAAACTTTTCTAACGATAGGTATCTTTTTTCAGCATTGAGCAATGATTTATTTGTATAATAAATTTAATTCTGGCCCCCATTATAATCATAAGCAAAGGCTGAACTGACAATTCCATTGGACAATGCCTTTAATAGTACAAATGACATTTATTTTCTAGAATGGTCAACGGTGGTGTTTGATCAAAAAGGTATTTATTTCTTAAACTTCTTTTGTTCATTCATCATTCAATACATCCTTTCTTTCATAAGTGCTTGAAAGAAATGTCAGGAGTTCTATGAGGATCTGGATATGAAGTGGTTGAGAATGGATATCATGTCAATCAACTTTTGTACCTTGCACATAGTATTGGGGAGCTTCACCTTACCGATGTCTGCAATCTAGTAGGGGTTTGCCTTGATAACTCTTTAACGGACTAGGTATTCAAGGAATTCGATTATATCACTAATAAACCCCACTTAACCCTTTAACTTCTTGAAGTCTATCACATGTGACTAATAAACCCCACTTAACCCTTTTTTCCATTATTCCCAACCACCACTTCTACCCCAATTATCGAAATTACCCCTCCAACCAAATCTGATTTTATCCTCACCACCACCCTCACCCACATGACCTCACACATCTCTTACCTCATGTGTACACACCCCATTTCCATGCACATTAAACCATCCCAAAATACCCCTTAGCCCCATGTGTGCCATGCATCTACTATAAAAAGAAGACTCAAGACCCCATTTAAAGGAAGCTTTTGGGATAGGAATTTCTAAAGAGAGAATTAGATAGAGAAACACCATTTTTAATTTTTCAGTAGTTTAGTTTTTTTTTAGATTAGAGAAAAACTTCAATAAATTGAGTGTTGTAATTAATTGAGATGAATTAAGAATTGAAGAATTAATGCAATTGAAGGCAATTTTTGTTTGATTACTCCTCTCTAATTTTTATTTTATGCTCTTATTTTATTCTATTTTTTATTGGATGATGATTATGGAGGGCTAATCATCCCATTCAAGGTATGAATTGAAACCCTCATGAATCAAATTTGGTTTAATTGTCAATTATAATTTTGTTAGTTTCCTTTGATTAGTAAATTTAATTCCTAATTATTTTCACATTGAGAAATGGAAAATCATCTTTAAGAATGGATTGAAAATTTTATTATCATTTGATCATTTGATTCAAACTAGAGATAGGATTATCACTTGATTTAAATGTTAGTATAATTTTTATCTAATCTACTCTTGTTTTTACTTTGTCTAATTAAAATTAGTTTGGTGAATCGATCCTAGCGGGTGATTCATTTAATTGATTTTAATTCATTTAGAGTAGTGCTTATGGGGATTAAACTTACTTTTCTAAAAGAATATTCAATTAATTCATTAGTGTAATGAGAATTAGCTTTTGAATTAAATGAATATTTTGGAAATTGATGAAATTAAAATTTTGCAAGTTAGACAAATTTGTGTGAATTGAGGGTGGATTTTCCGTCCCTTGAATATGTTCTCTCATTTAGTTGCACTCCACACACTTTATCACACACTTGTTTATATTTTTCACATTTTACTTTTAGTTTGATTACCCCACTTTTATTTAGTGTATTTTAAAACCTCACCACACCCTATTATTTTAATATTGAAAAAGCTAAAAAAAATTAGAAAAAGTGAAAAAGCACAAAAATAAAATAAAAAGTGAATTACATTTGAGTTTGTCTCTAGCTTACCCCCTTGATGAAGATTGATACCCTTACTTACCTCTACACTTGAGGTTATTATATTTGTATGTAATTTGAGGTTTTGATTAAAAGAGCTTTTCAAGCAATGACAAAAAATACGCACAAATGTTCTTTCTATCAAATGGCGTCGTTACCATTCTTGGGAGCGTGAAGCACTCAGAGCGGATTCCAACTTGTAGTTCATTTATTTTATTTTATTTGCACTCTATTATTTTTTTGTACCATTTTTATATTTTTAGAAGGCTTGTATTTAGGATTATTCTATTCTTGGCTTGTATTGCGATGCTTAGAGACACCATTTATTTTTCATTTAAAATTTTAATAATCGAAGAAAGCGTGATTGGGAAACCAGACAAGGTAGAGAGAGGGCGTCCAAAGGCGAGGATTTAGAAGACTCTCTACTTTAGGTCAGTAGGACTCCTAGGGACGAATGATATAGGCGTGATCTCCCCTCGGTCGACTCAAATTTTTCGGCAGCCCACGGTGTAAAAATCGTGGGAGGTACATTCCTATATCCTCGCGCCTCTCCTGTTAGCGAGTCAATTCTTTTGTGTGCTCTTGTGTGATTTTATTCTCGCATTTATTTTTTGAATTGTGTAATGAATTAAATTACTAAGACCTACACCCGGTCACTCACGAGAATGGATTTCATCACCCGACTCACTCGCTTGCTAATTGTGTGCTACCCTAGCCATCACTAAATTTAAAATCCATTAACTAGGTAGCCCACTAGCAGAAAATTTTGCAAAGGCGATCACTCATATTATTTCGTGATTTTTTATCGCCTATGGAGTTAATTAAAATTTGACTACCCTTTCACTAAATTTGAAGATAAAAATTAGCTATGTGCTAGTTAGGAATTCTTCTTGACATGTGTGTGTCCAATTTAATTTTTTTCTAGTCGAATTTTAGTTAGTTCGTCCAATCAAGAGTCCATATTTTTCCCCACCTTTTCTTCCAAAAAATCCAAAAATATTTTCTTTCATTTTTATAACAAAAATCAAAAAATATTTTCTTTCTTTCCTTTTAGAAAAATCCAAAAATATTTTCTTATATTATTTTTATAAAAAATCCAAAAATATTTTCTTTCTTTCCTTTTGAACAAAAAATTAAAAAGTCCAAAAAATATTTCCATCCACATGGTCAAAGAACGTCCTTTATGAGACTACTTTGGTCATTTTCCAATGACACGTGACACGTATGAGAGTGATTCTGAGCCGTCTCTTTATGATATTTTTAGTGGTTTCACCTCTCTCACGAGTACCGTTGATACTCTTGATCCATCTATGCACGCACCTCATTTTCCATCACCCTCGGTGTCAAGTGTCGGCGTGTCGCATACTTTGTTGTGTACCCATTGATCTTATGCTGATCACATGTCCCATGAGTACCCTTACATTCCATATCCATCTAAACCCACCACGGAACATGTGTATCCATATGACACTGTTTCGGAACCCACCTCGGCTTATTATCCCTAAATACCTAATCCCGAGTTGTGTGAGTACCCGAGCTATTCGTGGAGGCCTGATCACCCTCCCACGAAATACGAATCCCAACCCGATGTTGTGGATCCTCACACGTTCCCACAGTTGGCAGGGCAACCTTGTGCACCCATTCACGATCAGTTCCCTCACTACGCACCCCATAAGTATCCACCATTTTTCCATCATGAAAGCGATCCTTTCGTGTATGATGAACATGGCGCCACTCCACCCACTTCATTTGGGTATTCTCCGTACAATCATGATAGTAGCGCGTTGTGTGCACCTGAACCACCGCCACCACCTGTCACTCCACTACCACCATCACCACCTCCACTTTCGAAAGCCCCTTGCAACAATTTATCATCGAGCAAGAGCAAGACACTCAAATTCAAGCTCAAGCTCTCCAAAGGCTTGAACAAAAGTTAAATGAATTTGAGTGTGCAAGAGAGTCAGACATTCCCATGGCTCCACCCATTGTTGCACCCGAGTGTGATGATGATGTGTCCTCTTGTGACACAGATTTTGAGTGTGACTAACCCTACCACCCCGAGAATCTTGAATTTGAGACCATTCCATGGTCAGGGCCCCATGTTGACAGTTGTGACTGATCCAACCCCACCATGTCCAAATGAACCCCACTTTGAGGTTCCCATTTCCACTCCCATCATATCCAAAAACATGCCCGACCTTTTACCTTATGCCCCAATTGCATATGTCTCTAACATACCCATATCTTTTAGGTTAGCTTGGGCTACGAGTTCTCACCATTTTCCAGAGATAGAATCTGTGATAATTCCTACCTATCCGGATACGAATCCTGTTCCACCATGCTTGGCTCATCTTGAGCCCATTATTTCTAGTGATTCCTCTATCTCCGATATTGGTGCCTCGTCTTACCCAACCAACACATTCCCCGATGCTACTCTTATGCAGAAGATGACCACTCCATCTTTAGAAATCACACTCCCTTTTGAGTATTCCTTTACTCCTCGCAATGAGTGTGTATCTCCCATGATTGAGTTGGATCATCTTCCTACACCATTTATCCTACCCGACCCACCCATTGTCCTTTTCACCCCACCACCTGGTTTGGATCTTAATTTTACACATTTCAAGTTTCCATATACATATTTAGATCCTCACCTAATACCATACCCCACCCATGAGAGTATTTATGGTGCTACTCTCTACTTTCGTGACACCGAGCATGTTCCTCCATCCACACTACTTCCTTGTGTTGTTGATTTTTATTCTCAATAGGTCCCTGGCGTGTCACGGCGTGACCATTATCATTACCCATTCATAGAACGATCATGTCATTTCTATGAGGCCCAGACCATTCCACTTACCAAATCCTTTTTCCTTCCCATACAACTTGATCACCATGCTTATAGGGCCCTAGTTTCCCTCACCTTTAAGCTCAACAAGTTCCGAGACCGATACCTATTCACCCTCACCTTTACCCTAATACCCACCCACCCATGGTCCACCGATGCCTTGCATCGTGTGATTCACTTTGCCATATAGGTTAATTGACCACTTTAGTTTGTTTCCAACAAGACTGACGCTTCAGTCTTGTTTGGGGGTGATACTCATCACCCAGATTTTTCTTTCGCTCTATACCATCATAGTTCATATCCTTAGGGTGAGATCCATTCGATCTGGCTGAAGACATTAAACTTAGCGCTATCGGGAGGCAGCCCGCGTTTCTTGTACTAGTCTCATCCTGTTTGGGGGTGGTGTTTCTCACCACCCAATGTTCTATCATGATTATAGACTTGTACACATTTTTTATCTTATCATTTATTCAGGTTTATTCTTGGCTACATCTGTTCACTTTATTAGTGGTTGATTATGTAATCTCTTTCCTACCTTATGCTCTCAATTTTAAAAATCATTTCACTTAACATCGAGGACGATGTTCCTTTTTGTTTGGGGTGGGGCATTTTATCAAAATCGTACCTCTTTTGAAATTTTTTGAATTTTAAAACTAATTTTTAAAATTTCGTGCAGTTTCTTTCATCTCACTCATTGATGTGAATTTTCAATCATCCATCTTTCAAAAGTTTAGGAATCAAGCTAGAGAATATTTTTTCTAAATGGCTTATGTAATACGCATTTTGCACCATGAATTTCTAGACTCATCAAAATTTATGCACTTATCATGTCACTACGATTTAGAGTTGAGGAGTACTACAATTCTGAAGAGAACCTTAAGGATCACTAGTAGAGACTTTAGCTTGTGATATTCGTGACTTTCACCCTTTTAGAGAGTTTTACGCAATCTCCGAGTAACAAGTTAATTCAAATTCTTTTGGGTCCGCACTTAATTGTTGAATGATCTCATTATACTTCATTAAAATTTGGCTTGATCACTGAGAACGACATCTTTTTCGAGTTGTAAGAAACGCGTGTCTTGAAGTTTATCCCGATTACTAGATTTTCATCCATACACTTCACTCATCACACTCCCATGCTTTTCCATATCGTATTTTCCATTCACTCACCAATTACCATCCCATTTATTTCCATCATCATCCATACACACTCCCCACTCCATTCATATGTCATCCATCATCATTTTGAGGAAAAGAGTGTTGTTTTAAACGTAAAATGTCTTCAGTGTTGAGAGTAAAAAGAAAAAGAAAAAAAATAGAGAAAAATAGCACAAATAGAGAAAATAGAAAAAAAATCAAAAAGAAAAAAGAAAAAAGAGAGAAAAGAAAAAAGAAAAGAAAAAGAGAGTTTGTAGTTAGTAGTTTAGTCCTTGTTAAATAAAGACATTGGTTCTTCATGTATAGAACACTCTTCTCACATATCCATCCATCTTCTCACACATCCATCACACATCACTCATCCATACATCACCATCTAACCTCATCCCATCCTTCTCATCTCATTTCCCCCTCACCCATTATCATCCATTTTCCCTAGGTATTCGAGTAAATGAAAGTTAACATGGTGAATAACTCGACCTTCTCACTATATTGATTAGCATTTCTTTCATGAGATCATTTTCCTTTCTAATTGTTCATTCTTTCTTATATGTGTGTGAGATATTTGAACTTGATTACATTTAGTCACCTCCTCACACATAAGAGCGATACACTTACCCTAATTTCGAGAGTTCGTTTGGGAGAGATATATCCAGTGAGATTTGAAGTTGAAGCATTGATTCCGAAGAGGCAATGTAAGAATTACTCTTCTGATACTCAACCCGTTTTGACTGATTCACACCACACACGTTGAGTACTAGGAAGGATGTGCCTTGAGTATTTACTTAGCTTAATCTTTTTACACATTCTAGCTTGTATTTATGAAATTATTTCTCTTATGATGGATTGTGGGATTATTCTACGTCTAATAAGAGATTGACTGCCTTTTGCAAATAAAGAATTTTGTGGATATATTCCCTGCAAACCCTCACGAGACACAACTCGTCCTGTAGGGCAACCTATAGGTTTAAAGGTTTGTTGCACATGCTAAGTGCAATCGCAAGTGCTCGCGAAAGTGGTATACTTTTGGTTACTTATCTTTCTCTTTCTCTATATCTTATTGCTCGAGGACTAGCAACTCTCTATTTGGGAGTGGTGTGATAAGCACCCAAAACCGTACATTTTAGACCCCGAATAGACGTTCTTTAGTTGCTAATTCTCAGCAATTTGGGTCTTATGCGCTTAAATGTTTATTTTATAGGTCAAATTGTGCATTGCAGAGTTCAAACGCTTAAATCAAGGCTATTGTGCAAAAATGGTGCGAAATACCTTGTCCCTAAACCTACCTAAACCATGTCCCGAGCCGTGTGTGTTTAATTTGTTCCCTTTTGTATTTATTTTACATTTTTAATTTTTAATTTGAGTCATTTTTATCTTTAGGATTTATTTTAGATTTATTTAGAATTTTTAGGATTTATTTTTTATTTCTTTTTATTTAATGTTATTTTATTTTGATTTTTATTAGTTTTTAGTTTTTATTTTACTTTATCTTATTTTATTAAGATTAGTTTTTAGGAGTTTATTTTTAATTTTATTATATTTTACTTTTTTTTAGATCTTTAGTTTTTATAGTTTTATTAGGTTTTTAGTTTTACTTATTTTATTTCTTTTCTTTTAGTTTTATTTTATAGATTAGAAGTTTTATTTTTAATTTTTATTGATTTTATTTTTTTAGGATTTTTGTTATTTTCATATTCATTTTTTTACGGTCAAAACTTAAACACACCCAACCAACCCCCTAACCCTCACCTAACATTCCTCTACACACCTACACCCTTACACACCACACTCATCATTAACCCCACCCCACCACAAACCCTCACCCTCATACTACCATCCTTACCATGCACCTCACCTACACCCTTACACAACTTTATCTTCTTCCTCTCACCCATCCTCTCTATCCTAAACCTCAATTAACAAACCTTACACCATTAAAACTCTACCTCCATCTCCAACCCAACTCACCACATGCTAAACTACGGCTAGCCCTTGCGCGACCCGACCCATTTCATAACCCATCCAGAGCCCTGCCGAGACCCATCAACCAGGAGCCTCCCCCCTGTACTCGCCGGCGTTCCCTCAACTCAGACCTGCTGGAGATCTGTCCAAAACCCGTCGTTGGACCTTCCCCGCAAGCTACCCCGACGCCGACAGCGTCCCACCAATGCAGCTCCCGGCCTCAAACCCGCGACCCAGCCTTGACCTGCCTGCACCTACCCATGTTCCCTACCGTCAGTCCGAAACCCGCCGACCTGATCCGCGACTATCCCAAACCCGGATACCTACCGAACCCGATCCATACCTCCATACCCTTTTCACTTCCCCTTAACCAAAGCCACGATTTCTACCTCCATAAGCCAAAGACCAAGTCAACCAAATAAACTCACATGTGACTAATAAACCCCACTTAACCCCTTTTTTTCCTTTATTACCACCAACTACCACTTCTAACTCAATTGCCCAAATTACTCCTCAAACCAAATCTGATTTTATCCTCACCACCACCCTCACCCACATGACCTCACACCTATCTTACCTCATGTGTACACACCCTATTTCCATGCACATTAAACCTTCCCAAAAATACCCCTTAGCCCCATGTGTTCCATGCATCTACTATAAAAAGAAGACTTAAGACCTCATTTAGAGGAAGCTATTGGGATAGGAATTTCTAGAGAGAGAATTAGATATAGAAACACCATTTTTAATTTTTTAGTAGTTTAGTTTTTTTTAGATTAGAGAAAAAATTCAATAAATTGAGTGTTGTAATTAATTGAGAAGAATGAAGAATTGAAGAATTAATGCAATTGAAGGCAATTTTGGTTTGATTTCTCCTCTCTAATTTTCATTTTATGCTCTTATTTGATTTTAATTTTTATTGGATGATGATTATGGAGGGCTAATCAACCCTTTCAAGGGATGAATTAAAACCCTCATGAATCCAATTTGGTTTAATTATCAATTATAATTTTGTTAGTTTCCTTTGATTAGTAAATTTAATTCCTAATTATTTTCACATTGAGAAATGGAAAATCATCCTTGAGAAAGGATTGAAAATTTTATTATCATTTGATCATTTGATTCAAACTAGAGATACGCTTATCACTTGATTTAAATTTGTAAAACTCCTGGAGGCCCCCAATTTTAAAATTCTTATAAAAATATATTTCCTTTTTTATGAAATAGATGCGGAAGCGAGTGATGGTTCAACTCAACAAATTTTAATTTCTTAACATATAAAATTAATCAAATAAAAATATGATGGAATTACACACACAATATGATTTCACTTAAGCACAATTAATTAACCCAAGTCCTAGAAATTTGCCTAAGTCATATTTTCAATATTACCAAATTAGGCCAAACCAATTTTAACAAATGACTTGAATTAAATTAACGAAACATTACCCAGTATTTAATTAGCATCAAATTAAACAAGTAATGATTAAATTAAACCAATTTTATCTTTTTACCTAAGCATACGTTCTAGGTGATATGGAAAAAGATAAAATAAACAATTAATCCACTACGCCGCGATGTACGAGGAAAAACCCACAACGGGAAACAACCTCGAACAGCCCTAGCCTCAAATCCACTAAGTACGGAATTTACATTTACAGGACAGATGACTTACTTCCTCAACTCGAACCCTCTCAAGCCTTGACGCGTCTTCTTGTAACCATCTCTTCCTAGCTGATAACCACGAAGCCCCACCGTGATCTCGAACTCACCGATCAGACAATATGTACATCGTCAACCACACATGGTGCCTTTTACCATATGAGAAAGCCGCAGCTAAACAATTCTTCTTCTTTGAGGGATTTACAAGCAAACCCAAAATTCTCTTCAATTCGGTGTAGAGAAAAACCCGGTGCCAAACTCCAAGCAAGATATATATATATATATATATATATATATATATATATATATATATATATATATATATATATATATATACATGTGAACTTGGATAACAAAACTATGGGTGAAAACTATAGTGATAGATGATTTTTACTTTGAAAATTATCACTCAAAACATGATCTTTTTCTCTTTATAATTTTGCTCTCAAAACACTCTCTAGGAGTTACAAGGATATGAAAAAGATTATTTTTCAAAAATGATTCCCGCACATAGTTATGTTGGGAAAAGATAGTGGGGAAAGAAGTGGAGAACATGGGTAAAAACTGTCAAAAACTGTTCCCGCCTGACATCTCGTTCGAACAAAATTTTCGTTCGAACGAAATCTTGTTCGAATGAGTCTTCTAACGAAGTTCCAGTGTGAACTCGTTAGAAGCTCGTTGGAAATCTCGTTCGAACATCCATATCATTCGAACGACATTTCGAATGAAGTTCCAGTGGCCAATATGGGAAGTCGTTGGCGAACTCGTTCGAACGACGTGTATTTCGAAAGATAATCTCGTTCCAATGATACTTCAAACGAACTTATAGAAAGTTTATAAATTCTCATTTTTAGCCCAGAAAACATTATTTAAAGTTTTAATTCATTCTTTCAAAAAACAAAACACAATTTTAATAAAATCTAAACACCCATATAAACATGTTCCAAGCTCCTATATATATATTAATGCATTCATACCTTGGGAGCATGGAACCACTATTGATGACGTAGAAACTAGGCACTTAAACTCGGTATTTTGATGAAGCTTTATATACTTTGCCGCTACGTCTTCAACAAACACATCATAGGCTTGAAGGATAATCAATATACTCTATCCTATGACTCAAACGTTTTTGTTCGGAATTGAGCCAAAACTATATATAAGAGTCAATTGGAGAATTGTGTCCTTACAAAATGTTAGTATAATTTTCATCTACTCTTATTTTTACTTTGTCTAATTAAAATTAGTTTGGTGAATCGATCCTAGCGGGTGATTCATTTAATTGATTTTAATTCATTTAGAGTAGTGCTTATGGGGATTAAACTTACTTTTTGAAAAGAATATTCAATTAATTCATTAGTGTAATGAGAATTATCTTTTGAATTAAATGAATATTTTGGAAATTGATGAAATTAAAATTGTGCAAGTTAGACAAATTTGTGTGAATTGAGGGTGGATTTTCCGTCCCTTGAATATTTTCTCTCATTTAGTTGCACTCCACTCACTTTTATCACACACTTGTTTATATTTTTCACATTTTACTTTTAGTTTTATTACCCCCCCTTTTATTTAGTTTAGTTTAAAACCTCACCTCACCCTATTGTTTTAATATTGAAAAAGATAAAAAAAATTAGAAAAAGTGAAAAAGCACAAAAATAAAATAAAAAGTGAATTACATTTGAGTTTGTCTTTAGCTTACCCCCTTGATGTGGATTGATACCCTTACTTACCTCTACACTTGAGTTTATTATATTTGTATCTAATTTGAGGTTTTGACTAGAAGAGCTTTTCAAGAAAAGACAAAAATATATCAAAAAATTCATTTCTATCAATCGCAAAGTAGCACTTCATTGCTTTTAGTTTCATTATGTAGTAATGATGGACTTCAAAAGTTTTTTTCGGGTTTGTAGGGTGATCCCTCTTCCATTTACTTTTCACATGCATGACATATATTCATACCTTCATCGTGTCTCCCAATTTCTTCTTGATCATCTGCATCACAATTCTCTGGTAGGTCTCCCCGACATTTTTTAATTTGAATGGCATCACCTTTTAACAATACAACCCTAACATGGTGATGAAAGAAGTCATTTACTAGTTTGTGGAGGACAACGTGATCGGATGTTACCATGAGTAGGAGTCGAGGAAGCTCATATGTTCATGGTTAGTGGTGGCGTCGACCAACTAATCTATCTTGGGTAAAGGAAAACTATCGTTTGGGCATGCACTGTTCAAGTCAGTGACATCTATGCAGACTATCCATTTATCGATGGTTTTTTTATGACTACTGGGTTTGACAACCACTTAAGGGAACTAAACTGCCTTTATGTATTGCACCTACATAAGTTTACACACTTGCTCGTCAATAGCCTTGACCTTGTTAGTAAAGTTTCATCGCACCTTTTCAGTCCCTAGTGGAAGTAATGGATCCACATAGATCTTGTGACAAATTACTTGTGTATGTATTCATTGTATGTCATATGGTTGCTAAGAAAATACATTTTGGTTTCTTTTAAGGAAAATAACCAGCTCATTCTTTTCTTCTTTTGTGATTAAACTAATGACTAAGAATTTATTTTCAGGTTGCCTGTCATCAAACGCTCCCTCTTGAAGGGGTCCCATAACACGATCGACAGGGGAAACTATGGTTTCCTTAATATAAGGTCACCCATTATTTTGCTGCTATTTAGAGGGTATGGAGCCTTCTTCTCTATCTACATATTTTTCCTTCTTCTTCTTCTCATTCTTAGGTCGGATTGCTATTATAAAACATTTTTTGGATAAAGCTTGATTGCCCCGTATTTCCACAATTTCCATCTCAGTGATGCGTTTTACTATCTAGTTGTACGTAAATGACGGGTCCCTCATGGAAATAAACCACCCTATATATGGGATATAATATTACGGGGAATCTATATTTACCATGAGGAACTCATTAAGCTTAGATATTCCTCATGCTCGGACAATAAGAACTACTTTTCCTATGGGCAAAGTCATCCTTCATGCAAAGCCAACCAGAGGAACAATGACTTCCTGTGGGTATTATATATGTTGGTTCAATTGATTGAACATCTTGAGGTACATCACTAATGTGGAGATCCCCTGATCCATCAATAGCTTATGCACATCCCAGTTAACAACTCTGAGAGTGATTATGAGAGAATCATGATGGGGAGTTCTCACTTCAACTAAATCATCATCGGTGAAAATGAGGTTCTTCGTATAATCAATATCCTTAAGTTATCGATGTTTACCTGCAATGGGTTTGGATGGGTTAATTTGAAATGCTTCCATAACTGTGGTGAGCTTATTTACTTCCATACTATGGGCGTTCCCCTTGATTTGGTTTGGGTTTAATGCCCCATGAATTACTATAAATTCATGTCCAAAAAATTTATCCAAGACGTTCTGGTCTTGGCCCCCCATAGATTACCATGAATTCATGTCACATGCCATCGTTCATAGCTTGTTTGGTCTCTTGTTGCCCACAAGATGTGATATGCCTTCCTTATTCTCTATGAAGTCATTTAGGGGCACATCCTGGTCTAGTTCCTTGAGGTAGGATTTGAGTCACTTTTAATTTTCGATATTGTTATCATGAGCTTTATAGTATGCACACTTAAATGTTTGGTTCCTCTTTTATGGATCCCTAAATATATTCTAGGGTCATCTAAAATATTTCCCACCGCTTATCTTGTAAAATATCTTGTAGATCGATTCAGAGAACACCATGTTAACTGCATTAAATAATTTTTTGGGATCCTTCTTCTCAGCTCCTTTCAGATTTTCATTTTTCTTTCTCCCTCCATTCTTACTTGCCCCTATTTGTCATAATATTTAGGCTACTTTTATTGGTCTCCATTCTGACCAACTTTGGTCATCGTATCATCAAACTTGGCATATTTTTTTATCATTTCCATGAGGTTATTGATTGTAATGGCCTCTCACTTTGTGAAGGATTAGTAAAGCAAGAAACTTCTTGAAATATCAATTATGAAGGATGACACCGCGACTTACTGAGTGTAGTTCTCTACCTCATTGTACACCTCATGGTACCTTTTGTCATACTCGTGGAGTGTTTCTTGGGGGCTTTTTCTCCATCATTATAACTGAATCCATCCACTTAGGATGGGATCTATGGGTAATGATTCTGCCCATGAAAGATTTGGCCAATTGCCTAGAAAAGTCTATCGATTGATGTGGCAGCTTCTCAAACCACTAATGGGCTGTGTCTACAAGACTGGAGTGGAATATTGAAGATGTTAATTATTCGTTAGTGTGCCATAGTGTCATCGCATGATCGGTGGGATTAGTCTTCCCATTATAGATTTGGTATTTTTGGAAGAAAACTTCTTAGGAGGCTCAAATTGTTTTATAGATTGGATAAAAGGTGATTTCATTTGATAGATGAGTGATCTTCTGGAGATATCCTTGGTAGTGTAATACCCTGAATGGGATGGGTGTGTCTCTACCTCCCTTATGATAAAGTAACAGAGCTCTCTATCTCCTTAGTTATGGTCTCTATTTAGAAGACCTTCAGCGAGGAGAAAATTCCTTTTTATTATTGAGTACGCCTTCCTCGACTGCGAGTTTTTCTTGCCTGAGGGCTAGGAGTTCATTAGTTAAAGCCCAACTTGGATTTTTCCTTATGGGATTCCTTATATAATTTCTCTTTGTGTTGTTGGAGTGCGACGTTCTACTCCTGTTGGAACCTGTTAGTAGACCTTTCATTTTGTAAGTTCTTTTCATAGATGTTATTAGGCCTCGAGATCTGGTTAGATAATTCAAGATCCTCATTGTACATTATTTTATACTCATAAGGAATATAACGAGCATAAAAGGATTGGTGATACTCAACAATCTCGGATCTAACCCTCAGAGAGGGAAGGATTGGTTGGTGATCCTAATGATCTTCGTGATTATCATGGTAAAGTAGATAGCTCTCTGGTAACTATAATTGTGCTTTTTATGACCCTCCTAGTCATCGACATTCATATGATCTTAATTGGGTGAGTGGGACATCTCAGGAACATAACTAGTGGCAAATAACTCAGATCGGTGCTCACAGAAGGTGCCAATTATAGGTGGTAATTTACTACAATGTTTGTATTCAATGCACACAAGCCAAATTAAGAGAGATATTCAAATATAATGATAAAACCATAACACAAGGTATACATGGTTCGACAATGTGCCTACATTCACGTGGTTTAGGGTTTGTTCTTTTATTAACTCATAGAACTGGTCGACAGAGTTATAGTACTGCTCGATAATACAAAATCATAGGCCCCTCTTAATAAGTGAGGGATTATATTTATAGAGAAACTTAGTAGAGTACTAAGTTTAGTTAATAGTTATCCCTAGATCTTCAAACCTATTTTTTTTTTAAATTTGAACTATTATAAGTGATGGATACATGTGAGCCTTCCATAACTTGGGCTTTTCTTTACCTAAGTGCACAAGAAGCTTGGGCACTATTGGCGATCACATTCAGGGCATGTACTATTATAATTATGGTTCCCACAGTAAATATTGGCTACCTATTATTGGTAGGATTCCATCTCGTTCAAATTTGTGTCCCTTATTTCCTCGACTCCGTATACTTTTTCATTTTTAGATTGATCGATAATAGAGTTCCTTATGGTCGGCAAGCCTTTTTAGTGGAATTATGTCTTCCATTGCGTAGGTCAAAGTGAATGGAGTTTCCCTGATCGACCTCTTGGGCGTTGTCTGATAAGAGAATAGAACCCGGGGAAAGTCATCCACCCAAGCTCCTTTAGCTTTCTCCAATATTTGTTTCATTCCATCGAGCCCTATTATGTTGGAAGATTTATCATGCCCGTTGCTTTAGGGATAGGCATGCGAGTTGTAGTAGTGATTAGTGTTGTGGCTACTACATAAGTCTTGGAATGATTCTTTCTTTAATTCCATTAAATTATCAATTATGAGTTTGATTATATTAATGTCCTTTATATTCACCAAAGGTTCATCTTCTATCCATTTAGTGACATACTCTGTACTAACTAGGCTGTACTTTCAATTTCTTAGTGTTGTAGACATATGACCAACACTGTCTAAGCCCTACTATGCCAAAGTCCACCAAATGGTAAAAGATTTATGGTCTTTGTCTCACCAATGAAGCATGGGTGAGAATACTTGACAGTTTTTTATCTCTTCACATAAGATACTGTGTCCTTTTATATGTAAGGCTACTTTTACCCCTCCTTTATGTCCTAAAAGCTAAAGACATACTCCATTATGACTTACGCATGTCCCTTTATGCAACTCATAAATAAAGTAGTGGGCGTCGTTGGGATGTACGCATTGGAGGTAAGTCCTAGTGAAGGATTGTTTTAATAGGTTTCCATTAGAGGAGAGGTAAAATCGAGCAGCCTTGAATTTAATCTGGTGAGTCTGTTTCTTGTCAATAGGAAATACATCATCTTGTAAGTACGTCATGATCGGATTCATCCTACTTGGATATATTTGGGAAGTGAGGACTTATTTGGTGACCTTTGGATGCATAACGATTCGTTGGACAAGGTACTCCACCTCAATTGTTTTTTTAAGATCACATAAGGGCAACAAACCTCGACGGACTCGAAATCTCATTTCTACTTGAAATTTTACAAAAGTTGAGAAAGTACCACTCACATAATCACTATGGAGTAGTTATCTATGGGCCTTTCAACTCTCCCCGTAGAAAATGAGAATCCATTAGAAGCTATGTGCAACGAACGAATAACTCCATTCCCCTCTTTGAACTCACACCACACTTCAATCTCTCCAATAGATCAGAATTCTTTCAATTTTAGATCTTGGAGTGGTTGATGATGTTGAATCAAAGTACATGTTTGAAATTATCAATGTCTATGGATGATGTGAAGTAAACTCTCAATATTCACACACAAAACTTAAACATCCATGAACATATCTAGATTTTTAATCAATTGGGAGGAACAAGGTGAACAAATAATTTGGAGGGAAGAACAAATGCTCTAAATTCTCAAAAATTGTTCAGAAGAAAATTTCACTTGTGTAAAAGTCAGATCTTAACAAATTGGAGTGAAACACTCCTTTAAAAAGTATTTTTCAAATTTTTGATCGCATCGTCCGCACGGTTAAGTCTGATCATTCACACGAATCCTCATAGTATTCAATTCAAACCAAAGTCATGCGTATAGGCACAAAGGACGCCATGCAAATGCCTCCATGTGCACGGGCATAAAAATTCACCATGTGAATGGTTAAGGCCGAAAACACATACAAATATTTATCATGTTTAAAAATAGAAACATTTTCCTCCAAAACAATTAAAATATTTTAAAACAACTTAATCCTAAAATTTTAAAACTCAAAAATTATTTAAAAAAAGTTTAATGTACGTGTGTGTAGCTAAAGATATTTCACAAAGAATTCATAAAAGGGTAAGTATACTACTTGAGAATAACATGGAAAGAAAATTATTTCAAGAGATTCATCTAAGGTCTTCAAATATTTTAAGGTTCATCTAAATCACATCTCACTCATACGAAGCAAGTTTATGTGACTTGATAGACACAAATGTGTTCACATAGGATATTGACAATATAAATCTATACAAATGTTCTACATTTTCAATCTCCACATTCATCTATTCTGTGGAAGCAACCCCCAAACCCCAAAAAATGTTATTACCCCAACAAGACTCACACTTCACTGTCCATATAGTGAGAATTATAGAATATAATGTACATACTTTCCATGATACACCGACACAATGAACATTGAGTCTGAACTTGGGCGGGGGAATAAAAAACACTGAAGTTATTTCTGAAACCACAAAAAATAACAAACGACACCAAGGAGACCATAGCATTAACAAAGAGAAATTCCCCATCATCTGAAATCCTACGATAAAATATTAATGACATAGGTGAGATATAACATGTGAATCATGAATGAAAACATCATACAATATTAACACACGCAGAACATCATGCTCAATAGATAAGGAAAAGTATTTCAATCGTTAACAATCAATCAATCATCAACATCATAAAATAGTGATCACGAAACTCACCCTTACTTACATCTCCCAAACAATCATGTAAAAATAAATTACAATCTCCCTATATTTGAAAGCATGAAAACAATTTATCTCCCCTACATGCAATACAATTTATCTCCCCCTTTTTACGCAATAAGACAAATGAAAGGAAACATCAAGAAAGTACACAAGACCTAGTTAAATACGAATAAAAGAAATGTACTGTGGGAAATATAAGTTGGTAATGTGATGGGAGCAGGTCAGGTAAATAATGGAAGGAAAATTCTGGTGGCATCAAACATGAGTTGTGTGAACGCTACACTTTTTGAGACTTGCGAACGGATGTGTACGCACGGTGAAAATTATCGTGCACACGAAAATGGTTAGTAGCCAACCTTGGGACAAAAACTCAAAAGCCATGCGAACGGCCTAAAAATTAGGTTGTGTGAAAATTTCTCGTAGAAAATCCTACCAAAAAACATAATCTTGACTACCACAACTACTAAACTTATTAAATAAGCCCATTTTTAACCATATCACTCCCTTAATGAGTAACTCCCCCCAAATCTCACAACAAATCTCAAAACTTCTCAAAACTCCGTCACCTCATCAAGAACTACACATCACTTCGTAAGATGACATAAGCTTGAATATGAAACCACTTTAAATGAATTAAATCAAAATTATTTTCAAATGTTAAGAAACTTAAGACATTTTCAATTCACATTTGAAGCATAACTAAAGTAAGTTGAGAATCATAGGCATCAACGTGCATATAATTTAAATAGCACAACATCAAACATCTAATTGCATTACTTGACACATTTAAACCAAACTTTAATGAGCAAAAAATACGATCATGAGTTTAGTCTTAAAGGTCAACTCCATCCACAAAGTTCCGTCGACAAGTGTTGATTTTAAATTTCTAAATGCCAAAAAAAAAATAATTGAATTTTTGAAATTCTAAAGCCCTAGATTGTTTTGTATTCCCACTATGCTCTTGGCTCGTGGATATTGACAACATATTGCATTTGGCCATTGACTGGTCTTTCACACACCTAGTTATCACCTACCTAATAATACTAACATTCAAACCAGGCATTATCAAACTAATGGTAGCCCTTATCAACACTTTCAAAATGCTCCATATTCATCTCCAACATACAAAAACTGAAAATTTTCACATGTAGATCTTTGGAGCTTTTTTTAAACTAATACAAGATTATTTTCAAATATATTTGAATTTTTTGGAGAAATGACAATTAAATCAATTAATTGTGCATTCATGCAGTGTAAAGTGTAAGAAAACACTAAATTCATCAAACAAACTTCAAGTCAATGTTTACATGGAATTTTTGAAAACATTAAATTGACTAAACATATTCAACAATACAAATGATTAATATAACTCAAAATAATAAAATATATCGTGCTGTACAATCTCACAGATTTAATCCACATGTTAATATGAGATTTGACCAAAAAAACCTAAAAATTGCAAAATTGTTTTGGAATTTTCAAAATATAAGCAAAATACAAAAAACTCAAATAAACTAGAAAAATGTGAAAATATGGAAATCAAGAGGAACTTAGACACTCATAATAGAATTGATCATTCACTCTCAACTAAACCTAAACAACCTATAATATAACAAAACCTAGTCATGTCTAATGGTTTAGGGAATATATTCGTGTATTGTTTTTTCGTATGAACATAGCTCATAAAAATGACATTTTGTTCAACTATGTTCCTAGAATGTTGACGTAACTCGATGTTCTTGGTTCTTGATTGTTTCACGGGGTTCTTTGAAAAGTCAATGGCACTCATATTCTCATAATAGAGTGTCATTGTCCGTTGATCCATCCCATAATTATAAATTATTTTCCTCATCGATAAGTGTTGTACACAATAACTTCCGACTGTAACGAAATCAAAATTTTCTTTTTGGATAACCACGAGACCATAGAAGTCGCAATGAAAAAGTAACCATCAATTGTTCTCTTCCAATCAATGAAATATCCTTCTCAATAGAAGTCGGAGTAAGCATACAATGAGTTGTTAGTATCAAAGGGATATCATAACCAAATATTTTTAGTTCCACTCATGCACTTAATCACTCATTTTACCACTACAAGATGTGATTCTTTTGGTTTTGCTTAGAAGCACACACACACACCTACACTATAAGATATGTTAGATCTACTTGCAGTCAAATACAAAAAAATCCTATAATGCTCCTATAGAGATTTTCCTCCACATCTTTTCCATATTCATCCTTCGCTAACTTGGAATATATCCCCAATGGCATATTTGCGTGTTTACCCGATTCCATACCAAAATTATTCACTAACGCCTTGTCATATTTTGTTTGAGATATGAAAATACCATTACTCATTTTCTTCACTTGAAAGCCAACAAAATAAAGTTAGCTCATGAAATATACTCATCTCAAACTCGGTTTTCATTTTTTCCATAAAACTTAACGCATACATCCCAATGGTTGAGCTAAAATTGATACCGTCAACGTAAATTTGAGCTACAAGGATATGATACTTATCCTTTATCACGAAATTTTTTCTATCAACTCCACCACATTTGAAACCACTTTTTAACAAGTATGTCGTTAATCTCTCACACAAATATCTGAGGATATGATTGAGACAAGAAAAATCTTTATGAATTCTGAAAACATGATTTGGAAATTTATGATGTTCAAAACCTTTTGTTTGTTCAACATAGACTTCTTCATTTGAAACACTGTATAGAAGAGAACTTTTAACATCCATTTGATAAAGTTTGAACTTCATGTGGCATGAAATGAAAGTAAAAGTTTAATGTTTTCTAATCTAGCAATGTGTGCGAATGTTTCATCAAATCAATCCCCTCGATTTTAGAATAACCTTGAGCTAAAAGGCATGCCTTGTTTCTCACAATTATTCCATTTTATCTAACTCGTTCTTGTACACCCACCTCGTACCAATGAAATTTATATTTTTAGGGCGTGGTACTAATTCCTAAACTTTTAACCTCACAAATTGGTTAAGTTCTTCTTGCATCGCTCCAATCCAATTTTCATCTAGCAATGCCTCTTTGATGTTTTAGACTGAATTTTGGATGTGAAGCAATGGAGATCGAGTAAATTTAATAATTGATTACGTTTATTAACCCCACTCTCAATATTACCAATGATTTTAGATGGAGTGTGTTCACGTTGAACCCAGGTCAAAATGCCTCTCCCCCCCCCCCCCCCCCTTCAACACTACGAGACACATTTTGGGAAGAAGTTCCTTCAATGTCTCACTTAGGAGCACTAGACTCATATATTTTAATATTCCAAGTCTCAAGACCTTTGTATCTAGGACCTAACCTTCTACTTCATCATTAAGTGTCACAACATTCGACATATCATCATCAACAACAACATTGAACGTCTCCATCAACTTTTTACTCTCTAAATTATAGACTCTATAGTCACTACTAATTTGAGAATAACTAATAAAGATGCCATCTTCACTTCTCGAGTCAATTTTGGTCAAGTACTCCCGATCTCTCAAAATGTAGCACTTGCTACCAAACACTTTGAAGTATTCGACACTAGGATTTTTTCCTTTCCAAAGTTCATAAAGTGTATTTTCAGTAAAAGGTCTAAGAAATACTCTATTAGGAGTGTGACTAGTCATTTGCATTGCCTTAACCCAAAACCTTTTATGCATGTTCTTTCCTTCAAGCATGCAACGAACCATTTCTTTCAAAGTATGATTCTTTCTCTCAACAACTCCATTTTGTTGCTGAGTTACAACCGTAAAAAACTCATGGGAAATCCCCACCTCATAATGGTACATTTTTACTTTTGAGTCCTTAAATTGGGTTCCATTATCACTTAACATCCTCACAATAGGAAGTGATTGTTCATTTTTAATTTTCTTGCAAATCGACACGATGATATCAAATAACTCATTCTTTTCTCTCATAAGCCTAACAAAGGTAAACCTAGAGTAATCATCAACCATCACAGAATAATATATCTTACCATATATTCTTTCGATTTTTGAGGGACCCATCAAGTCAATGTGGACTAACTCTAGAGGCCTAGAGGTAGTTATTTCGTTCAAGTTCTTGTGGGAATTATTTATTTGTTTTCTCTTTTGACAAGTACCACAAACTTTGTTGTTGGTATTTCCTAACCTAGGAAAACCTCTCACTCTCTCTTTCTTACACATAATTTATGTCTTAAATTTTTTTTACCCTAGCCTTTGATGCTTAGAAATCAATCGACCCAATCTTGGCCTTTTGACAGCCAATACTATGATCACTCACTAAAGCATAAAAATTTTCACTTGAGTGAATACCCCTCATCAAATATTAACTATATTATTTCCTAACCAAACACTCCACTTTTGGAACACATCATCACACAATTGAGTTATGATAATTAGACTAATAACCAGTCCTTCCACATACAAGACATTATATAGAGTTATGTTATCGATAATCTTCATTCTATCACTTATGCAAGACTTCTTTCCATTACCAAAAGTCATCATACCACCATCATAATCGTTGGTTTTAGTAAAAAATGATTTCACTTCGATCAGGTGCCTTGAGCTACCACTATTGAAACACCAATTCAACGAATTTGAATCTTTGAAAGTCGCAATCACATTATTACATTCTTGGTTCACTTTGTCACCCACTTTGGTTTCACACAAGCACTTTTATTCAATTCATGTACTTCATTTTTAAGGTTCTTAAATTCATTTTCAAGTTTCACAATCTTCCCTTAAAAATCATTTTTACTTTGGAACTTGGGATATGAAAATTTCTAGTCTTTTTGTAGTTTAAAATAAAATTGTCTCAAGTGTCCTCTCATGTAACAATAAGAACACTTGCCGTTTTGAAATGGTTTAAGAGAAAAGTTCACATTCTTTTTTTCAAAATGTTGAACTCTTTGATTTTGAAAACTCTTTCTCTCTTAGGAATGTTTGGATAATCTCTAAAATTGGGAATTTATTTTTCAAACACTTTTTTTAAATGTCTCTTTTGAGGCCTTGGAATAACTTTAGGTTGATTGACATTTAATTATTCTCAACCTTAAAAATAGTCAAATTTGTACTCTAAAGGGACAAGACTTTCTCCTTACTATCTTTTCCTATTGAAACCACTTTTTCTTTGTTAGCATGAGTAGAACTCTCTTGAGCATCATCGTTCTTTTCTACTACAAAATCCATAGAAGAATTAGTAGGAGGATAAAAAAATCAAACCCAATGCCTTTAATACCATTTTTAATCATAGACTTTTCGAAAGGCATTTTGTTCCTTTTTTTCGAACGATCCTCTAAAGCAAGTTTCACTTTAAGATCATTATGCAATTCACTCTTTAGAGAAACAATTTCTTTTTTTTAATACAATATTTCCTTGAGTTCAAACATTTTGCATTCATTTCAAGTTTATAATTCAAATCAAGGAATTTGCCTTTTTCTTTTTCAAATATAAAATTTTGTTCATTGGCTCTCTTTAACTCATACTTTATTTGTAAAATCATTTCATATTTCTCTTTTGACAAACCAATTTCTTCTTTAAAAACGTTTATTTTCTTTCGCATTATAATTTTAGATTCTTCAACTTGAGTGATTGTTAAAAGCATGATTAAATTCACCCAACTCTTTATCACTGATCTCATCACTATCATTATGATTAATCTCATAACTGGAGTCACTAGACACGTGTGAAGTGCTCCTAATCATGGATGATTGTGAAGATGCGTGAAAATTGTTAATACATACTCCCAAAACATACAAATCGAACAATTACATGAAGACATACAAATAAAAAAGAAAATACACAAAATAAGGATCAACCTTAGTATTTTATGCAAAAAATGAGAAACTTTTCTCTGATGCCAAATGAGAATTATGTGTGTGAATGACCTACAACAAACCAAGAAGGGATGGGGGGCGAATAGGTTTGATAGCTTAATGTGTTCAAATTTAGAGTTTTAAAAAATAATCTTCCAATTAACAATATTTTAAAGTCAAAATCAAATATCATAATTCAACGGTCTTGTTAAAATACACACACTAAGGAATCAAGCGGATCTAGGTGTAGAAACCCAAGCAACACAACTAAGTCAATTTTAACCTAAATTCTTTAATTAAAAAATAATTGGTGTGACGTGTGTGATCAAATCTATTCATAAGTGTGAGAGACAATCACAAACAAACATAATACATATTTTAAGAGGAAAATCCCACATCTAGGGTTAAAACACCTCGACGCAGTCCAAATCTCATTCCTACTTAAAAAAGAAATTTTACAAAAGTTAAGAACATACCGCTCACACAATCACTGTTGCATAGTTACCTATGAAGATTTCAACTCTCCCCATTAAATAATGAAAATCAATTGCAATATCCATGCAAAGAACGAAGAACTCCATTCCCCTCTTTAAAGTTGCACCACACTTAATCTCTCCAATAGATCCAAATGCCTTCGATTTCAGATCGTGGAGTGGTTGACGATGTTGAATCAAAGTATAAAGATGAAATTATTACTGGATATGGATGATATAAAACAAACTCTACACTCACAAAACATGAAGTTCCATCAATAGATATACATTTTTTTTATCAATTGTGAGTGTTGACGCAAAAAATTATCCATCTACGTGGACCAGTCAGAAAAGGACACTTGTCATCCCACGTGGCAATATTCATACTTTCTCGAAACCCGAGGAGACCTGGTCGGCACCCAAGGAGAGTTGGTCGGGCATACCAACAAACTCAAGGCAGACAAACCATCCAGAAGATCAAAGGCCATCAGAAGAAGACTCACCAACGATCATGGAACCCTTGAAGACCAATAATTACATTCATTGTGTATAGATATAAATGTCTGAATGTATAAAGACATTGTATCTCTTTAACTCTCATCACTATAAATACATGCATTCCCTTAGCCAAAAGGACAAGAGGGAAGAGACATAATGTGAATAACTAAGCAATTCTCTACACCTCTCTCTCTCTCTCTCTCTACACCATATTGTGCTATGGTACACCCCTGGGAATAAAATAATAGTGGACGTAGGATTTATTCATAGACAAAACACTTAAAAAACCTTTGTCTCTTATATGTTTGACGTGAATGTTTATCTTCATCTTCAATCTCATCCACATCATTTATCTGCTGTTGACGCCACTAAAATGGCAGAGGCCATTATCTGTCTTCAACAGATTGGCGTTGTCTGTGGGAACGTGTTACAAGCATTGTTCTCCATCAATAGATAAGTTTTTATTTTCTCTACATATAACTAATTATATGTTATGCACGAATCTTTTTGTTCAAATCATGATTCTCATATGTTTATATTCATAAATTTAGAGATCGATTCAATCATATGCCGAACATACATCTTCTGATTCGATCATAATATGAATGAATTCTGTGATCAATTTTAATTTGGGAGTACGTAAAATAGTAGATTTCAAAATTTTATAATTTTTGTACGAATCCTAAAATATATTGATTCTCAAAATTGTATGGGTATACATGCTTAAAGCATCGGTTAAATCAATTCATTCAAACCCAACATGTATCTGAATTTCATAATATGAAAAGACAGTTTGAAGAAAAAGTTGTTCTCTACATCAAAAGCAAGAATTAGTATTTTTAAATCCTCCGAAATCTTTAACAACACGTCGGTTCACTGCATTAGATCTAATATTTTAATATCTGATATTTTTAATAAATGTCTAAAATGATTCTCTATCTTCAAAGATGACAACCGATCAACATTTCTACTTATATGTAAATGTTTCAAAGACCGAAACTAGCTCGGCACTAATCAGATAGCAGAATTGGGTTCAAAAGCTAACATGTTACATCAGCAAAGCCTTCAGAGGAGTTAAACACGTATAGTCAGCACTCAGTTGGTCGGCTAGCTAGTCAACCAATCCACTTAAGGATTATGAAAAGCCACAAGTTGCAAACTATGACATGACTGCATCCAAATTCCTAGGGTGATACATAGCACACGTTCTCTTGACGAACAGAGTTCCTCAAAAGAAAGATTATCTTTAAATCAACCATCGATCAACCTGCATCATCTATCGTCCTAGAGATAGCCCACTTTATATTGAGCAAATCAAGAAGGCAGATCAAGAATCTCATTACGCATGAACATTGAGCAACACTGCAGAATAAATACTCCATCCTTTTAGTAAACCATCAAACATGGAGCATTCGGGCCTTCTGTTGATGCAAAAAATTATCCATCTATGTGGACCAGTCAGACAAGGACACTTGTCATCCTACGTGGAAATATTCATACTTGCTCGACACCCAAGGAGAACTGCTTGGAACCCAAGGAGAGTTGGTCGGGCATACCAACCAACTCAAGGCAGACAAACCATCCAGAAGAAGACTCACCAACGGTCATGGAACCCTTGAAGACCAACGGTTAAATTCACTGTATATAGATATAAATGTCTGAATGTATAAAGATATTGTATCTCTTTAACTCCCATCACTATAAATACATGCATTCCCTTACCTCTCTCTCTCTCAACACCATATTGTGCTATTGTACACCCCTGAGAATAAAATAACAGTGGACGTAGGCTTTATTCATAGCCAAACCACTTTAAAAACCTTTGTCTCTTATATGTTTGATGTGAGGAACAAAGTGAAAACAAAATTTGGAGGGAAGAACAAATTCTCTCAACTCTAAAAAAAATTCAGATGAAAGTTTCACTTGTGCAAATGTCAAATATTAACAAATGGGAGGGAAAACTGCTCTAAATAGGATTTTTAAAAGTTTTGATCATGCCGTGTACACTATTAAGTATGACCGTTGACACGAATTTCTCTAGTGTGTAATTCGAACGAAAGTCATGTGAATGAGCAAAAATTCCAGCCGTGTGAATGCCTCAGTGCACACGGGCTTAAAAAGGCATAGTGAAACGGTTAATTCCAAAAAGTTAAAAAATGTTTAACATGTTTAAAAATAGAAACACCTTCCTCAAAAACATTTTCCTCCAAAACGTTCAAACGATTTTAGAACAACTTGATCCTCAAAGTTTAAAACTTAATTATTTTAATAAAACATTTGTGCATGTGTGTGTACCCAAATATAATTCACTTATACTACATAAGAAGATACTTCTTAAGCTTGAGATCGATGTGAATCATATGGATAGAAAATTCTTCCAAAAATGGCATCCAATATCCTCAAATCTGTAGGAACAAATTTCCAATAGAGTCAACTTGTTTGTAATTGGCTTAATTCTGGACAAAACAATTTGAGTCTAGGCTAATTATTAAGTTATGATCCCACAAATCCTATGACATTCTAAGTTAAAGAATATGAAATTAAAGCATTGAAGATAATATCATGCATAATTTTTTTCTTCACATTTAGATGATTCTAAATCACACGTGTATGAATGCTTAGTGATTTATGGGATTTAGAATCTTGTTTAAATGATGGATGATTTAAAATGTTTTCAAATGATTTTATTTGTTGGGAATTTAAAATATAATTTGTGAAAAGGTATTTAATTACTCCCGGGTTAAAGTATTTTTAATAGTTTCATGGATTTGTCTAAAATTAAAATTAGAGTTTTCTTTTGTTCAAACGACATTCACATGCCATTCAAATGAAATGGTGATGTCGTTATAGTGACATGCCTCCTCGAATTTCATGTTTTATTATAAAAAGACTCCGTTTACTCAGAAATACCAAGAGAACCTTCGCCAAAATATTTCTGCAACAGTTTGCAAAAAGTTCCCAAAAATTTTCCATCATTCGAAGTTTTCACTCGCAAATTCAAAGCTTGTGATATTCAACGTGTTTACGAGAATATTGTTCTTAATTCATTGAACATTTACTTTCGTGCGGTGGATTATGTACATGTTGTGTACAAAGAAGAAGCGATGAAGCTTGTGTTTCGATTCAGTGACGTTTCTAAGGCTACATTGGTGGATATCGGGGTACACGTAGACTCATCTGCAGTGGACCTGATGTAGATGGAATCTTGCATGGCACTATGCAGGAGAGGTTGAAGAGAAGAAGAGGCATTAAGGCTTGTGGGTGATCGAGTCGTTGAGTAAGACTAAATTCTCTTTTTGTATTTTTCGTATCATAGTGATTGCCTGGCCTGGTCGTCCGAGGTTTTTTCCTTTAGTGGTTTACTAGTACATCGGCGCCTCTTATGATTGTTTTATTTACGTTTTCTACTTAATCACTTAGATGAATGCTATAGGATTAACAAGATAAAGTTTGGTAAATCAAAATTGGGTTTTTCACATGATAAGTTTGAGATATAGAATTTGGTAAATTCAGAAATATTGCATTCACCTAAAGATAAGGGGCCTTCTCAAATTAGTATCAGAGCTTGAGCACTAAATTATTGTGTTTGGGATCCCAATGTCTTTAGGCATGAATTTTGGTTGACTTGATGATCTTAAAAAAACTTGTTTGAAAGGTCTAATTGGAAAATGCATATGAAATGTGCACTTATGACTTTTGTCAAAAAGAATAATTCCTGAGAGGTTTCTTATTGTGAGGGGTTTATTCATAGGATAGATGAGTGCCCCACTAATCTTATAAAGGATGTTAGAAAACGAAAAACTCATGTTTCCACCCTTAGTGATAGTGAGCCGAAAGAGTAAAACTTTTATGCAATTAAGCGATACCTTACCACCTTCATGGCTAACCATGTGAGTGATGATGAAAAATCTTCTCATGAAGATATTTATTTACATGGTTCTTCTATGGACAAAGTTAGTGAAGCCCAAGAAAGTGATGGTGATGAGAGTGTGGGAGAAGTGTTTGAGGAGACTGAGTTACAAGTTGCCTTCCATGATTTATATGTGGAGACTTTGAGGGTAAAGAAGGCTAACTTGAAACTTTAAACTAAATCAAAATAATGTTCCATAGCTAATAATAATATTGATGCATTAATTGAGGATCTTAGGGAACGTGATAAGAATCTTCGAGAGAAGCTAGAATATGTCAAGGGTGAGAGAGATAGTCTTCAAGGTGTGATGGAGGCTATGAAAAAGGGTCTTTTAGAGTTTGAGGAGTCTAGGCGTTTACTCAAGTCTAGGATTGGTGAGCGTGGAAAAAGTTTGAGAGATTCGTCTAAGGTTATTTGATTTGGAGGCTAGGTCCGAAAAGTTAGATAATATATTAGGCACCGTCCAAATCAAACAAAGATGATAGGTGTGTTATTGGCTTCGATAATCATATTGCACCCATTCCTAAGGCCAAAACCACGCATGCAAGAGAGCCAGTTAGGAACATTAAGAGATAGCCACTTAGGAATGTTAGGAATAATCCTCATGTTGGAAATTATCCCCGTCATATATACACTTGAACTCATTATGGTTGGAGAGGTCATATTAGATGATTTTGCTATGATCTTAAAAACGCTCCTACAAAGACCAATAATAAAGTTATTACAGTTCCCAATACCCCCATTCGCCGCTTCACACCCACTTGGGCTAGGAAATTGGATTTAGAGGCTTTAAGTATTAGGATCAGTGATACTCGTGTCATTTCTTGTGGTTTCCCCCATGTTACATCTTACGTTTGTACGTGCTCTCTGTTTGTCATACTCTAGTTATGTCATCTTGATATATATTTTCTAGGGTTATGACGTGTATCATTTTGTATTATAATTTCTTTATTGAGTCTTATTAGAAAAATAGAAAAAGATTTTTCTTTTAATATATTTTTGAAAATACAAAAAGATTTTGTTTTATTTGAGTCAAAAGATGTTAAAAAAAACACAAAAATATTTTAAATTTTTGTGTCTTGAGTTTACACTTATGATATGGCATACTTGTGTGCTTGCACCATCATTTCATTATTCCACTTGGCTATGAAATTTGGTATTAATTACATATTCTTAGATTGATCTTAAACATTTTCTTAGTGGGGTTGTTACAAATTTGATTTGGATTTAGATTTGACTCTGTATATATGCCCTTTCATACACATGCACAAGCTTACATGAATGTTTGACTTCTCATGTACATTTGAGTTTGGAAAGATGTGATCCTCTAAATTTTTTCATCTATGCGCAATGAGAGTTAGGAGGAGGTGTTCATGTACGAACAGTTTCCCGTGAGAATAAAAATTATTAAACTAAAAATGTGTGGGTGAACACGGGAAAGGGTCGCGAGAGAATAATAATATCATTGTGAAAGCCACAATTTGAAAAGAGCAACAGAAAAAATTAAGGCATTAAAGATATTACACGAATGTTAAAAAGGGACCAATAGGAGTTCTCAAATGAGAAATTAGAGCCCTCAAAAGAAATAGAAAATAAATATGAACTATGAGGTTGTTTGGATGGGAGTGTACAATGCGTTTGCACACAAATCCTAATGTTGAAAAAATTGTGTCATGACTCTATTTTATTTGTAGAATCATCAAAATTTTAGATTTGTCTGCACGATGTGAGTTTAGTTCATTAAGTTCAATTTATAATTGTCACATATGGCTAAACCATAATTTTATGATAATTAATTATGAATAAGATCTTCTTAATTATTTTGATGTATTTGGATTATGATTCATATATTGTAGTTCACCCTCATTCATTCCGCACCCATGTTTAGGCATATCGATACTATGTTGAAGTGTAACTCAATTTTAGTCTTTGAGTTGTATTTTATTTATTTTAACTTGTCAAGTGTTTAGATCATGTATTCATGGTTTTTGGACTGATTTTGGTCTTTTTCTGTGTTGGATTTCAAGGTTTGTTCATCTCATTAGAACGAGATAGAGGGATCGTTTGAACGACAACTTCATGTCATTTGAAGTTTTATTTCTACTGAGGGTTGGAAGGGAAACATGTGTTATTAGGTCGTTAGATGGTCGTTGGATAGGTTCTTTCAAGTGAGGGGCCACTACTTCATGTCATTTAAGTATCTTCGCTTATGGATCTTGCGAAATCATGATGTCGTTAGAATGACTTCTTGTGTTATCCCAATGATGCATGCTTATCATTCGACCAACATGTCATCATCGTTTGAGAGACATTAAAAATTGGCCTTAGGGTTTAAACCATCACTTAGCCAACTTCTTCACTTTGCGTGTTCCCTATTTTCTCTCATGTGCGAACGACCAATACTCCATTATTGTTCCTTTTGACGCTTTAAAAGATCCATTGTTCACACTAGTTTAACCCAATTTCATCTCATGATCGACCTCCCATCTTATACAGGTATTTTGTTGAATTTTGATTGAGTTTTCAGTTTATTTTGTTAGGATGTGGTATTTGTTTAAGATTCCATACTCTCGAAATTAATCTACATACATATTTACTATCTTTGTCACTAATTTTTCAACATAGGTATCTATGATTCATTCTCATTATGTTTGGAATCAAATTTTTTTTTTTTTGGGTTTCTTCATCCAGTTTGTTGTTGGTTTGATTTTTTGGGTGAAAAATACATAATCAATGCCTAAAATTTTGGTGGTAACATTTTTCTCGATTTATTCAGTGCGTAGGATGTGTATGTGACTTTCATTAAAAAAAATTCAAACAACCTTATTTTTGGGTTGCCTAATGTGCCGTTTGTAGTTTTTATTTCTATTCTTTTTATGTTGCCCCTGTGTGTATCTCAAAAATACAAAAAGATTTTTTTTTTAAATTTTATTGATATGTTCTTTTTGGATTTATGGGATACCCACACTTGTGTCTGTCGTGTATATTTTATTTGTTTTATGCATGTTGAGGTTTATTGAAATTATAGTGATTGTGTTGTTGTTGGTTATGGTTGGTTTTTGTAGTGGTTCGGTTGGATGATGTACTTAGATAGATTCTTTGTTGTGTTGTTGTTGGGTTGGGTTTCACTCATTTTTTCACACACTTCTCTTATACTCTTATCTGTCCATTTCATCATGCCTCTTTGACGGTGCAGTGTTACCTCCAGTCACCTATAGGATCATCCTCCTTGGCTCATGCACAACAGACTTGGGTCAACCGAACTTGGTATACTCCCGAGAGGTGGTCTACAGGAGTAGAGTGAGAGCTTTACTGTTTGCTCAACATGCATATTAGGTTTGTAGTTATAGAGAGAGTTTTTCGGGTTTCTGAGTTTAGCCTTTATGATGTCCCCCATTGGGTAGCTGGGAGGGGTTAGGATCTTATGTTTGAGGCGTACGGTATTATCTATCCCGACTTTGTTCGAGAGTTTTGCTTTCGTTCCATTCGTACTTCGATAAGGCTTCAGACCTCTATATGTGGCACCACTGTCATCGTCTCTGCGGACCTCATATCTACCATGCCCTAGATTCCCCATGTCCCTAACGCAGTTTTTCCATCCATTCTTACTGATGGTCCCTCGATTGAGGAGGTCCTCCACCACTATTTTGGGAGATTTCTTAGACATGCCTCTTTATGTATCACTACCAGCTTCGTCCAGCATTTTAAATCCTTAATTAGTTTTCTTCATTAGCCATATATCCTAGAATTAATCATACCCAGATCTCCTTCAATATTATTTATTTTATGTATGATGTGTCTCATGGGTGTGACATAGACCTCCCCTCAGTTCTGCTACATGTGATGTCTACTATTCCTCTCATCGGTTACACCCCTATTCGAACTGCTCTTCCTCATGGTGTACTTATTTCTCGCATTTGTATATCTATTGGAGTCCCCATTATTAGTGATGAGGATTCACACATAGGAATCTCAGCCATTGATGCATATAACGTCCATCCTTTCGAGAGTCATCCGAAGGAAGCTGCTAGGTATACACCATATACTGTTGGATCCTTTTGGGGTGTTAGTTGCACTTCTCACCCCACAGGCCACACTGAGCATCCCCCCGTCAATACCCATGATAGAATACACATGCTAGCTCATAGACAGGAGGGTGATATGGCTGCTTTGTAGGCTCTGCTTGCAGCGCAGACCAGGATGATAAAAGCATGATTGTTCGATTTGATGCAGAGGCTCAGACACGTGTTATCTAGGATTTTAAGGTGACTGCTTATTTTTAGGAGATGCGTCACCATGAGCAAAGTTGAGGTGTAGGATCTTTCGGGTGACATGTTAATGATGATGCTGATATAGATACAGGTGGATTAGGTAGTGGAGTTAATGATGGTGCTGATGATGATGTTGTTGATGATAGGGATGACATTACTGCTGATTATTATCCTTTTGAGACTATTCTGGTATTACGTTGTATTTTGAGACATTTATGGTATTCAGTGATGTATTCTTTATGTCGTCAGATATGACGTATTTACTGATACATTTGTTGATTATCTCTTTTGATTTGTATATCAGCACATTTAGACATTGATGTATATTGGATTGTTAGAATACGCATTATTATATGTTCAGTTATGGAATTTGATGTATCATGCTTACTCATTTGATCTCCACTGTCATGTAATTTCACTTTGCTGATGTTGACACTATTTACCTAGCCATACTTATCATTATTCATTATTGCTAGATTGGTTTACTCATCTGATTGTCTATCCCATGATTTGTCTATTCTAGGGAAAAGGGGGAGAAATATGTGATGTAGAGGGTGAGTTTATTTATCATTCTTCATTTGATATATAATTTTGTTGCTCCATACTTCACTTGGGTATATGCTTGTTTTTTGCACGTGTGTAGATATTTTTGAGAGATTAAGATATTTTGGCTACATCGCATTCAAACAGATTCATGCTTGTTGGTCCTACAAAATATAGTTCGTGTCATGTATTTTTTATTTTTGGGTTTATGGGATGGGACATAGGTCATTCGGCTTGATGGCCCAACTTAGCACATTTCACTATTGTTGGTTTTGTCTAGCAATAGTCAAAGGGGGAGATTTGTAGGAACAAATTTCCAATATAGTTAATTTGTTTGTAATTGGCTTAATTCCGGAGAAAACAATTTGAGTCTAGGCTAGTTATTGAGTTGTGATCCCACAAAGTTTATGACATTCCAAGTTGAAGAATATGCAGTTAAAGCTTTGAAGATAATATCATGTTGAGTTTCGTTCTTCACATTTAGATTATTCTAGATCACACAGGTATGCATGCTTAGTGATTTATGGGATCTAGAATCTTGTTTAAATAATGGATGATTTTAAATATTTTAAATGTTTTTATATGTTCGGCATTTAAAATATAATTCTTGAAAACGTATTTTTAAATATTTATGAGTTAAAATATTTTTAAAAATTTTGAGAATTTGTTTAAAATTAAATTTAGAGTTTTTTGTCATTAAAACGACATTCACATGTTGTTCAAATGACATGGTGATTTCATTTTAATGACCCTCCACCTCGAATTTCATGTTTCATTATAAAAATACTTCATTTACTCAGATATACAAAGAGAAACTTTGCCAAAACATTTCTGGAACAGTTTGCAAAAATTTCCCAAAAGTTTTCCATCATCTGGAGTTTTTCAAGATCGAATCTCACAAATCCAGAGCTTGCGATCTTGAATGTGTTTACCGAAATCTTGGTCTTCATTCATTAAATGTTTACTTTCGTGTGGTGGATTCCAAACGTGTTGTGTATAAAGAAGGAGTGAATTTTGCGTTCTAATTCAGTGATGATTCTGAGGCTAAATCAGTGGATACCGATGTACAGGTGGAGTCGTGTATTATGGACATGGCGTAGGTGGACTCCTATGTTGCACTATGGCGAAGCGGTTAAAAATAAGAAGAGGTGTCAAGGCTTGTAGGTGATCGAGTCGTTGAGTAAGACTAAAGTCGTTGAGTAAGACTTTTTCCCTTAGTGCTTCCTCGTACATTGGAGTCTCATTTGATTGTTTTATTTACGTTTTCAGCTTAATCACTTTGATACATGCTATAGGATTAATAAGATAAAATATGGTAAATCAAAATTGTATTTTTAACAAGATAAGTTTGAGACATATAATTTGTTAAATTCAAAAATATTGCATTCAGTTAAATATAACTATTAAAGGGCCTTCTCAAAATCTTCCAAGGTTCATCTAAATAACTCCTCACTCATATGGAAAAACTATATATGACTTGATAAACTAAAATGTTTTGACATAGGAGATAGCTAATATAAACCTATACAAACGTTTTATATTTTCTTCGTTGTAGTATGTGTCAAAGCCAAATCTGATTCCTTTCCTGATCATAGGGAAATATTGAGTTACCAATACAAATCCCACTCCTACTCTTTTTGAGTTAGAGGCCCCATCAACATAAATTGTCCAATTGTTGACCTGATCAAAATCCTTGGTGTTCCTTGGTCGATGAGTACCCATTCGGTAGGATCCTACCCTCTAGTGAGCTAAGAGATGAAATATACTAACACTTGTCATTTTCTTGAATTTTTAGGTTGATAATGGATATCGAACCTCCCTAGTTCCAGGGACCACTTGGACATCAGTCCAAGGAGGTTGGAGTTTCTAAGGAATGCCATAAATGGAAAGAAAGTGACAACAAGGATTGGGTGGGCTTCGAAATAATGTTTTAATTTCTCCATGGTGATTATCAATAAGTAATTGGACTTCTCTATATAAAGATACAATTTTTGAGTGCATAACAATGTTTTGCTAATGTAATAGATCGGGAATTGATACCACTCCTTCTTGTTGGGGTTTTATTCTTAAAACCAATTGTAAAACAATTTATCTTAAGCAATAAAGTATTATTTTTTCATTTTGAAATGAGAATAAAGTTTTTGAGAATGCTATATATTTTTTTAAACATATTTCTTCATATATATGCCGGTCAATAGAGCGTAATATGAATTATAGTGGGATGGCTTCTGGTTGAACACAAGGAGATTGTGAATTTTGGTTCTTGCATTATTGAAAAGTTGACAACCTAGATAGGGAGTTGACATCCTATCGGAATGGTTGCGATGCAATCCTAGTAGTTTATCTCAAACTAGGGTACATCTCAATAACATATTGAACATGACCACAATTAAGATTTGAGTATAAAGGTTATCTTGATTAGACTCGGGAAATCTCACACCATTTGCAAAGGGTGCATAAATTCTTAATCCTAAGAATTATTAGGATTTGAATGCATATGTGATTATTTATTTGATTTCCATGGTTGCGATTCAATTTTAAATGAATCAAACTATCTTTGCATATTAGGTGATAGTTATGTTAGTAGGTCTGAGACCTTAATTCAGATAAATCTGCATCTGGGAATACCTTGGATGGAGCTAACACCTTGATAGACTTATAAGATTTGTTTCCACTAATAAATTTAATTTTTGGAATATTTATTATCGAGTGGAATAAGTTAAGTTTGAGAATTAAGGAATTAATTAGATTTTTGTTAAAGTCAATTAGCGACAAATTGATTTTACCAAGAAGGTATCGAAAGCTTAACGCGGAGAAACATATTATGTAGCATTATCAACTTTGCAAATAAGACATAATTATCTCTGAGTGATTTCAGAGCTAATTAAATTGGAGTGAAATCATAATTATTTAGTGAAATTAATTATTATTAAATAAAGAAAGAAAAAAGCTTACGATAATTCTAATTTGGTATTTTTTAGTATTTATTTGGAATCTAATTTATATTTGTTTTGCATCCTAGTCTACTGTATATATCCAAGTAGTTAGTCTTAAACTCTCAAGAAACCCAATTTGTCCCAATACTTTTATATAAAGGTGTAACGATGGGTGAGAGAAAATACTATTCACATTTTTGTGAAAAGACCTAAAGAGAGACCACCATATCTCAATCAATAGGAAGTGTTTTCATCTTAAAAGGTTCCCACGCACCTATCTAGATGTGGGGAGGATCATACACTAAAAGATGCAAATTTTTCAAAAGGTTCAAGAAGTATTTTGGAGATCAAAAAAGAAAGAATCCTTTCATCAACAACAAATAATTTTCTTCCCAACGGATTCCAACTGGATCCGCTACGGTATTGTGTTCTAAACCCTAGGCTTGTTCTTTAAAACTAGTTTTGATTTTTTCTCTCTATATTGTTTGATTATTCAAAGATTCAAGGGATGAAATTTTTTATTCCACATATATCGATCCCCAACAATTGTTAGGAGGTTTTGGTTTAGATTGATCATCCATTAGAAATGTCCATGTTGTCTAAACAAGAAAAACCTAGTTTTGCATGTTGTGGGATTGTGTATGCTTGCATACTAAAATGGTTTTGCAAAGACTTTGTTTAAATGCTTTTATCATGATTGAGAATTATTTTTTTATATGAATGGACCCTATGGTGGTTTATCCGTAGTTATTTTTTTCTTCTAGATTCGATATGGTTGTAATAATTTGATTTCTGTAATTATTATAAGGACATGATTTTAGAAATGTCCATTTTAGAATCTAGGAAATTTCTTAGCTTCCTAGATCATAGCCAGTATGTCTGATACCGTTACAATTGTCATGTCAAGACGATCATACATAATGGCCTCGATACGAATCCGAAATTTCATGCACCATCATCTTCATACATGCATAATACAACCTCAATGTGCAACGTGCAAATGCATTTTCAACATTCCCACTACTCCACTCACGATTATAGTAAAATATATAATTTGGAGTTTTAAGGTTTAGATTATTATTTGGGAATTTTTTAAAAAATGTTTTTAGTACCTAAAATGTTTTTCTTTGAGAAAACAAAGTATTTCTAACTCAAGAGGCGGACATTTTGACGCTTGGATCATTCAAGTGACACTCACTGTCGTGCAAAGCAGGAAAAGTGATATGTGTCTGTCGCTCAAACGAAGTAGGCATATCGTTTGATCGAGTTGGCTATCTCATTCGAACGACAGTACATCTTGTTCGAGCAAGCCACTGCCTTAATTTTTCAATAAAAACAGGTTTTTGTATTCACGTTTTCTGAAGTCTTCCAACTCCATTTTCTACAGAATCTGTTGCAAGTAAGACATTGTGTTTTAGAGTTTTAAACCTCTTTTTGATTAACCAAATTGTCCCAAATTCATATGTGAATCATTTAAACCCTAGATTACTCGTTCTACTCATCTTGAAGTACTTTTGTGGAGAAGAAGGCTGATTCTCCATCACTAAAGATTGGAGCTCTTGTAGGATCTCTTGTCGATGATTGGAGCACTTTTTGGATTCTCCATCACTAAAATATTTTCTATTTTTTGAAAAAAAAATCCAAAAGGATTTTATTTTTCTTAAATTTTTGAAAAAGTCAAAAGATTTTCTTTTTATAATTTTTTTTAAAACACAAAAAGAGTTTGTATTTTGTTTGCACCTTTTATGGATTAACATTTAAGATAACCATAGTCATAACTTCATTCCATATTCCACGTGACTAGTTGATAGTGATTTGAGATGCTACATCATATCATCCATGTGCTTTAATATATTTTGGAGTCATTGAGATGTGATTAGTGATATCTTCTACATGTTTGGCTCCTTATCTCCTTTATTGCACACGTGCACAATTTTATTTTAATATTGTACGTGTCTATCACATTTTGGTTTGAGTGTTTTCATCTTAATTATGTCTATACAATGAACCAAATGCGATAAAACTTGACAAGAAAGTAGCGCATGTAAGACCCGTTGTTGTGGGTTTGTGTGATATATTTAAAAAATAGGGAAGGTCTACGAAAGGTACTCATTTATCCTTTGTGATTAAGCTACCGTTTAAATTGGACCTAGAAAAAGTGTGGCGCAAAAATAGAAGCCAAGGTCCAAAGAGGTTGAAAAGAAGCCCGAAAAATTTCAAAGTCAATAAAAAGAAAATATGCCAAAATTCATCATCTCCAAAGCATAATAAAAAGAATTATTATTTATGAGGGATTTTTGATGGAATATAAAATGGGTTTGCACGTCCTTGAAAGTCATGAAAAAGCATTCCTTAGTTTTTGACGTTATTGGTGTGGACATCACTTTGAGCTTTGATTTGTTTATTTGATTGAGTGAATTTCTTATAATTTAAATATTTTTACACCTAAAGAAGATGTTGAGTTCATTCGTCAGGAATATCCAAAATTCATCATGCACATATGTTAGGTTTGTATGCATTGATTTTTTCTATCTAATTTGTTCACACCCCTACATTTTCGCTATCACCGACTAGGTTATTTTTTAGTTTTGTGCATTTTTTTGTTGTATACTTATTGTGAGAAAAATTCAAAAAGACAAATTTTATTACTTTGTGACATTATCCATTTGCATTGATTTCTGTTCTTCATATTTTTCTATTTGGGGACATCATAAAAGGGGGGAGAACGAATTATGGGAGAGAATTTTTGTTTGATTTAATAATGATTTGATTGACCTTAATTGATATTTATTTTTGCTTATGATTAGATTTCAAACTATTGCGCGTCATGTGCATTTGTTTCTTGTGTCTGTGATAACCCGTGATCCGAAATAAAGGGTGGCCAGCCCGATACTCCAAAATAACGAAATCAGGGATGGAAATCATTCTCAGCATCACAACAATAAAATAAGTATACGGGAAAACCACCCAATAAATCAGACAGGTTGCCAAATTTAAGATTTAATTAAATGTTAAGAAAAATAAATTACACAACCCAAATCTGATGAGAAAGTGGAGTTCCAAAAGTACTTATATTAATACTAATTCAACATACAATAAAAGGACCGAATAATCTGTCGATCAATAGTTACATCCAACATCTTACAACAATTCAAAAATACATTTTACTTCCATTAACAAGTACAAAAGTTGGGCCACACATGCCCGAATGAAAAGACCCGATCATACCTAGAATACAAAAATAGAAGCGTCTAACAAAATAACCCATGATAATCCGCAAAATCTCACAGCTCCTCGAAAGCATAGGAATGAAAATATCACAACGGGCGCCCTTGCGGAGGAGCACCTGGGCGGATACAATAACATGTACAACATGGAAAATGAACGGGTCAGGGCCCGGTTTATATATGATTCCCAGAAGAACAAGAAGCATGATAGATATGGTAGATATGGCAATTAAACATGAATGATATAAATGCAAATCTAACAACCTAATTATACAACATGATAAATCAATACTTAATGGTTCCACAATTATTGAATTATGCAAGAGAATAAAATTTAAACCTGATTGCTCCAAATTTATCCATTTTCCATTCCTTAGCAGGAATATAATTACCACTATATTTTTCATATGGCAATTCACATATATCAAGTCCCACTTGATTTTAGAAAAGTTATATTCTTATACATATAACGATTCTAAGACCGCCCCTTCGAGTTTCCCCACTGGGCGCGCCCCTAAATGACTATCATCTTCCAGGGCCTATCTATACAAGACAACCTAGGCACCTAATGCACGTCGGGAAGTGGCCATATACCTGTGAGTGAGTCATAACCACACCCAAAATTACCTCACTAGCGCAGAAAAACATATATAAATCCCGCATATGGATGAGGACTATAGTCTCCCTGCATTCACTAGTCAGGGGACATTACCTCATGCGCGAGATTACCTTATGATAGAATTTAGAGAGGTGTGTTTAAAGTAAATTAACATTTACCAATTTTATCTCATTATCCTTTTCATTTATCATATGCATGTTTCATTTTATTTGAAACCATTATCCTTGAATATTCATTAATATTCAATCACATTTTAAGTCCCGAATTAGTCTCCCAATGATCACCAACATCACACAAGTCCCCAAGGTGATATGTGCCTCCATAGGGCTTCCAAAATCTCCAAATATGGGCTTAGAACTCTTAATTCGTAAAAATGTGGGAAATGAAAAGTAATGCCTAAGCATCAATTTTTGTACCCCCGGATTTAACCCCAAGTGAACCCATTCAACCCTAGGGTAACGGCCAAACTCAACTAAAACTCTAGGACCCTATGTTTACTTCATTCAAGAAGGTTCCTAGGTCCTAATCCTAAGTAAAAGGGTCAAAATTTGAAAAGAAAAACAAGAGGAAAAGTGCAGGATTTCCCAATCGATTCGGAATAGCCGAATCGATTCGGCTGGAAAAGCGAATCGATTCGGACTAGCCGAATCGATTCAGTCAGGAAAACCAACATTCTGCATAACAACCGAATCGATTCAGAAGTAGCCGAATCGATTCAGTTCACTCAGGCCTGGAATCTGTCTCTATGCGAATCGATTCGGTATGGAGTCTTGGACTCCTAACTTCTTCCAAACTCAACCATCCCAAACCCTTATCTTTTATTTCCCACCAACTGATATAAATGCATCCAATAACCATAATTTACCTCAAAATCATATCAACTCAACTTCCAAAGATCTAAAGCCCATAAATCAATTAAAAACCCTAACTTTATTAAACCATACATAACCACAACTATCAAAACTAATTATTCTACTTAAATCATGTAATAGCAAGTAGAAAACTTGCCTCAAGCTTTCCAAATTCAGATTTTGATGAAGTTATAGGCAAGACCAAACACTAAAGCTTCAATCTCTCTTTTTCTCCTTAGGTTTTCTTCTTCTCTCTCTCTTTCTAGGTTTAAGAATACAATTAGGGGAATAGTGACTTAATTAAGACATAAATCGTGCCTTTTTTTTCTAGAATTAACACTTAAGTGATTAATACCGCGATAAAATAATACGCAACTACACATTTAAGCTATAACCAGTCAAAAGTACCCAAATCCTCAAAATATAATATGGCACACAATTTGACTATTTCGCACCTTCCGTAACTAACTACACCCTCCAAATTATCATTTGAAAAATTTATTATTCATTTTAAGTTCCGGTTTCATTTTAAACCAAATGTCATTTTTAAATCATATGACATAATAAAACACATCATGGTGATATTTACCTACACCTAAGGCAAATATGCAACATCTTAGTAAATATTAACTTTTCTTCACTAAATTAATACTTACTCCACATGCCAACATTTTATATCTAAATACTATACCTAGTAAATAAATATAAAATAGGATCTCAAAAGTAAGGGTTGTTACAGTCTCATGTCTGTAGGTACAAAATTGAGGATCATTTTTGCACACCATGATGATGACAATGAAAGATTGAAGAAGTTGAAGATTTGAAGATGTTGAAATATTTTTGAAGACATGTCATTTAGTATTTCTAGTTTTTGGGTTTAATGGGGATAATTAATTGTATGTCATTTGTTTGAGTTTGGATAGCATAATTCGGATAGTTTTTATGTATGTACCAACATAGATATAGGGGATATTTGTAAGGACGTGATTTTATAATTGTCCATTTTAGAATCTAGGAACTTTCTGAGCATCTTAGATCATAGCTAGTATGTCTGATACTGTTACATTCGGCATGTCAACATGATCATCCATGATGGCCTTGATCTGAATCTGAAGTTTCACACACCCATCATCTTTATATAGTGCAACCTTAATGTGCAACGCGCAACTGCATCTTCAACATTCCCACTACTCCACTCACGATTATGGTAAAATATTTAATTTTGAATTTTTAAGGTTTATATATTTATTTGTGTAATACCCCATATTTTTATGATAGTAAATAATTATGAGATTAATTATTATTGTTGGATTAATTAAATTAAAAGGTTGAGAGATTGAATTGTTAATTAATCTGAATTTAAAATAATTATTAACTAGCGTGCCAAGGGTTAATACTTATTGATGGATATCTTTGATAATTACTATGGGTATATGTAATATGGAATTATATAATTTTTATAAATTGTCGGAGTGCGAAATACGACAGTTTGGTAGTTTAAGTCAGGACGCGCGTGGGAGCCGTGTCAGGACTAATTTTATGGGATAAAAAGGTAAATTATTTTTGTATAACTAGTATAGTAATTTCGAGTGAGCTATCGAGTACGGAAGGATCGAGATAGTTGAAAAACTCTACCTGGGCATTTTATTTGGACACCGGAATATTTTAGGCCTAACCGGCACCCCGTAGGGGTAGTTTTGTCATTTGGATTTTTAGGGAATTAAAATGGACTAAAATTAGATAAGTATTATATTATTTACGGGAGTTCCATTAGGGTTAAGGTACAATTAAAAGAGAGAGTCCCAGAGGAAGGAGAAGAAGAGGTTCATAGGAGTTCCAAGGCCAAACCAAGTCATCTTTCACCAAAAACATCATCAACACGTAGATCGAAAGGAGGAGAACACATCTATAACAATTTCAAGCGACGAATCAAACCTTCATAATCATGAAAGTGTTTATTACTTTCTTTCGTTTATCAATAATCATGTTCATGTTATTATAGGAATGAAACACCTTTGTATTGTTAATAAAAGTGATGTAGCTTAGAGTTTTAATATACATGAATTGAGTCTGAGATTAATTTAGGTTGAACCATTTATGTATGTAGATTAAAAATCATGTATAGATGATTTTCTGTGATGAACAAATCTGTAAATTTATGTTCTTGGATGATAATTGGAAGAACTAGGATTTTATTAAATTAATTGGGGGTTCCAGATTACATTGATGATTAGAAATGAATTAATGATGTTATATTAGTGGAAATCATACATACATGTTAGGAAATTGATTTAGTATGATTGATCGATGTTTGGGGAATGATTCGTAGAGGTTACAATTATTGAATTGGTAAAGAGAATGGATCTGGGTTAATCTGTGTAGCAGTCTGGACCGCCTTTCATAAAAGGTTCGGACGGTTTTCAAAAAAAGGTCTGATCATTTGTTTTTAAAAAGGGTCCGGATCGCTTTCCTAGTGGGTCCGGACCTCCTTATAAAATTTTCCAGAATTGATTTGTGGACCCTTAAGACACCTTTTGGTACTTGTAATGCGGGAATCCTAATGTAGTACACTGAGGTTTGAAGTGATGTTATATTAAGACAAGTGTGATTTAAGAATTGGGCATAAGTGGGATGAATTACCCTTAGAAAATTAGGAGGGGAATTATAATCATAATTATTAACACATCGAGAGTATTAAGTGAAAGTAATACTGCGAATAGGACATGATACTTAATTGTGTGAATACCTAGATATTATAATAACTTGAGTGTATACCTATGTATTGATTTATTATGTGTATAGCATACCTACGTTGCTTGCTTTCGAGCAGAAGGTTTCGCGCAGTGGACAATCTTATCTTCGGTGACCTGATGGGGGGATATTGACTTGTACTTAGAGCATATAAACTTGGATACGTGTTATTTGTTACGTAGGATAGTTTTGACGGTTGAATGGGAGCGTAGGTATGTGCGTGACCCATTTAGCTGGTGAGTATGCTCGCCTACAATATTTGTGTTATGAGATTTACTGTTCATAAGAGATGTCGAACTAATTGTCCTTTATGCTGCGAGTGATGCACCGAGACACGATAGCAGAGTATGCATTGCGCTAAGTGGTCTTAACCAAGGCGGGTTTTATATATATATGGGGATGATGTGACTATATATGTGTGTGTATATATATATATATATATATATATATATATATATATATATATATATATATATATATACTTGAGAATGAATGATCCTAATGTGTGAAATTATAAAATGTATAAATATGGATAAGTAAAGTAATTCCAGGAATAAAAGACTTCCTATCAAAATAGTGAATATAAAATGGGTAACTGTCATAAAAGAATACTATTAGCGTATTGTATGGGCGATACGGGTTAATCCCTTGAGATATATTTAAGATTTCATGTCAGTAACCTAGTTAGGAATATTATAGATGACTAGGTTGGGGTAGATGTGCGTCAGGTGTGCACATTAGTGGAGTGGTGAGAATCTCAAGTGAGATTTCGGAACTAACATGTACATGATAATTGCATATTTGCAATTTTAAATACTTGCTAAAACAAATATTTTTTCAAATCGGGATCTGATCCATTTCCTGTTATTTCTCTTCTCTTTTGCTATATATATAATACCAGGTGTCTAGCCGCAGGGTCACCGCCAGACTTAGACACGTGGATCATTCGACGAGCTGCAACTATTGTGGAAACTGTATGTTATTTATATTAGATGTTGTTATCTCTTCATTATGTTCCTAGTTCAGATCTTTCATTTAGGTCATGTGTCGCCCGCTTCCAGATTAGCTATTTCAGTCATTTTATTTTTATTAGTATTTCCTTACTATTGGATTGAGTATTATGATACTTTGGTTTTAGACTTTGAACTAGAATGTTTTATCCAGTCTCATTTATTTCAGTATTTGATTCATGTTCAGTATTTATTCTTGTGGAATAGAATTGGCCTATATATTAAAGCATGCAATTTATTAATGGATTAATTAGGTATAATTAAGTTGGGAATTTTTTTTGACACTTAGCTTAATTAATTTTTAGGTGATTGATAATGAAAATTGTTTTCGACAGTGATGCTAAGAATGAACCAACCGGACACTTTGATTTTAATTTAATAAAGGAATGATCACCCAGTATTTAATTAGTCGGGGTGTCATAGGTGGTATTAGAGCATCATGTTCTAGTGTCCTTATGATTTGTACGGCTTATTATGCTTCTAGCTTAACGTCCTTTGATATAGAGCCCTATTATTAGGACTGTTGCATTCCTTGTTACGTGTTGTAGATTACGTACTTCTCCTACAATGCTATGTATAGTCGGTAGACTTATAAAATTTGGTTGAATTTCAGATGTCTCTTATGAGGGAGAGACAAACTAACACAACTGAAGATGAAAATGCAGTATCAGATCAACAAGTAACTGGGGTACATCAGGAACGAGCAAAAATCACTGAGATAGAGAATATTGTGGCACAAGCAGTGACTATCGTAATATTACAGTACCAAAATCACAGTGTGCAACTTACATGGGCCAAAAGAATAAGAGAAGTCAAGCAATATGACATTTCTAGGGATAACAACAATGGGAAAGTACCGTCACAGCAGTGACAAGTTCCTCAGAGTCGTTAAGACCAAGAGGACAATGGAAATCGCGGGAAGACCCAAACCCGCCAGTGCTAACAAAGCCAAGGACAGAGGGCCGCCACAAAGAGGTGTTTTAAGTATGGAAGAAATGGCCACAAACGCCAAGGTTTCCCACAATGAGCGGGAGGACAACCTCAATCAAATCAGCAAGGTCAGCAGGGCCAGCACAATGAAATTTTTTCTGATAAGTGTTTTGTATACGGAAAATGGGGCCACGCTCGTCGAAATTTCCCTAAGAACGACAGGACCCCACAGCAGGCGTAGGTTGCCCGCCCAGAACAATAGAATGCCCAACATGGAGAAGCTTGGATATTTACCCTAACAACACAGACTCCACATCAACAGCAAGGAGTGCAGTATGGACATATCTATAATGCCCGATATGCAGTTACACCACTGATACAACAACTATCACCCGCGTTTGGAGGTATGATATTTCATCATTTATAGTGTCCTTTAAGACAAAGTGGAAATCTCGAATAACTAAGATACGTTATAGTTTATTGTAATATTTTGAAAAACATGGGCGTAAAATATATCACTATCCTGATTTTCAAACAAACATTGGTTTGTGTGATGATAGGCCGTTATAGTAAGATTTTCACGTTCATTAGTATTTGTGCTAAGAGTCACCTAAGAGGAGGCGGAGCAATAAATATATATGTACTTTTATATGGTAATGTATAAATACTTCGTAGCGTATGTCATCTGGTTATGCCTAATCCCGATGGGTAGGGATGTCTATTAAAGTGATTCAAGATTGGATGAAATATCTTTGAACATGGGGATTATCCCGTAGAAACTTTTAGAGTCTAATGCGGAGCTAGTAGGAATAATGTGTTAAATATCATCTCTCGTAACATGAAAACAAATGAGTTAATTTTATAGAAAGAAGCAAGGATGAGGGGTACAAGCCATATGTTAAGGGCTCACAAACCTTATTGATCGATAATATTAGTTAATAGTGTATCGGGGGGTTCCTTGTTTGGATTTCGTGTTGCGAGGCATCACACGTATGAACCTAATAAACGTTGGGAGGTAGGAATGTTTATCCTTTAGTACAAGGTTTGGTACCCAAGTTGTCATCCGTAAACGAAACTCTAACCTTAAGATTTATTATGTTTCTACTCACGGCTAGTAAAGCCGTATTATATGACGTAAGAAGCATTATTAAATGTCTTACATCGTGAATAAATCGGTGTAATAAGAGATGATATTATTGCTATAATTATTAGGGTAATTGAGCCGAACCTTATCTAATATTCAGAGTTACAAGACCAGACTGCGAAGCTGTTAGGTCAAGGCTTCATCTAGAGGAGTATCTCACCTTGGGGTGCTCCCATGTTCTTTATGTAAAAAAAAGGGATGGATCTTTATGATTTTGTGTTGACTACCGAGAATTGAACGAAGTCACGATATGGAATAAGTAACCGTTTCCCCGAATCGATGATTTTTATGACAAGTTGAGAGCAACTGCCTTCTACTCAAAGATAGATTTGAGATCAGAATACCATCAGCTAGGGATTAAGGAGCAGGACGTACCGAACACTACTTTCTTGGTGAGGTATGGGTCCTACGAGTTTAACTTCGTGCCATTTGGGTTGATAAATGCTCCAGTCGTATTCTTGGACTTAATGAACTGAGTGTTCAGAGAGTTCATAGATCAGTTTGTCATTGTCTTCATTGATGACATCCTGATTTATTCCCAGACTGAGGAGGAGCATGTCGAGCATTTGAGACGAGTTCTTTAGACTCTGCAAAAGCATCAGTTGTATGCCAAGTATGAAAAGTACGAATTCTGGTAACGAGAAGTATAGTTTTGGGGGCACATTGTGTCATAATTGGGGATATCAGTGGACCCTTGCAATGTGTCGACGGTGAGGTAATAGGGATAGGCCAAGACACCGAGGAGGTGTGTAGCTTCTTGGGGTTTGCAGGATATTACAAGAGATTGATCATGGGGACTCTCAAAGATTACGGGCCCATTGACAAATTTAACTCGCAAAGGGGTGAAATTAATTTGGGATGATGCTTGTCAGTTAACTTTCGACGAGCTAAAGGATAAGTTGACTTCAATGCCAGTTCTTTCTTTACCCAGGCCAGAAGTGGAGTACGTAGTATATGCTGATGCTTCTCTACAGGGACTTGGTGGAGTACTTCAGTAGGAGGAACATGCTATAGCTTATGCCTCCTGCAAGCTTAAGCCTCACGAAAGGAACTACCCCACCCATGACTTGGAACTAATAGCGATCATGTTTGTACTGTGAATTTGGAGACACTCCTTATTGGGGGAGAAATGTTGCCTCTTCACAGACCACAAGTCAGTGCAATACTTGTTCACTCAGCAGGAGTTAAACATGCGTCAGCACAGGTGGCTGGAGTTTGTGAAAGGTTATTAGCTTAAGATACAGTAACACCCAGGGAAGGCCAACGTAGTTACTGATGCGTTGATTCGTAGGCCAGTAGGTGAGGTGGGGGAAGTGTGGAAGGTGAAGTGGAAAGAATTGGGACATTAGGAGGCAGTGGCTCGATCCTTTATGTCCATTATGATAGTCACTCCAGAGATTTCTACAAGAGTGATCCAGGCGCAGGTCGTTGATTCATTTTTGCTAGGATCAGATTGTACGACTTCTAGTAGAGGGCAAAGAGTCCTAATCAGTGAGTTCAGATAGGGGACAATGTTTTAGTAGGAAATTAATGGTCCCGGAGGAAGAGATTTATGTCATTAAATGATGACACAGTCTCATGGATCTATATTTATGGTACATCCTGGAGAGGATAAAATGTACTAGGATATGAGGCGACAATACTGGTGGAGTGGGATGAAGAAGGACATTGCATAGTTCGTGTCCAAGTGTGCCACCTGTTAGCTAGTAAAGGTGGATTACCAGAGGCCACCAGGGTTACTTCAGTCACTGGAGATACCTAAGTGGAAATGGGAGAGCATTTCCATGGATTTCATTATTGCGCTGCCTACTTCATAACGGGGTCATGATTCTACATTTGTGGTGGTGGATCGGTTCACCAAGGTACCTCACTTCCTACCGATACGTACTAATTACACTACAGGATAGTATACCCGGATATTTATTTCCTAGATAGTGAGATTGCATGGGGTACCCTTGAACATCGTGTCTGACAGAGACAAGACTTTTGTATCACTCTTCTGGGAGAGCTTTCAGGAGGCTATGGGTATTAAACTGTGGTTGAGTACGACTTATCACCCACGGACAGATGGGAAGATTGAGCGTACTAATCAAATATTGGAGACAATGTTGCCCATGTGTGTCCTTGAGTTTAAAGGGTGTTCGGAGCCGTATCTTCCACTGGTGGAGTTCATTTATAATAAGTCCTATCAGTTTACAATCAGCATGTCCCCATTCTAGGCATTGTACGACAGACCTTGTTGTTCTCCTACTTGTTGTCTAGAGGTGGGGGACAATAAGTTACTCGGGCCAGAGGTAATTCAGGATCAGTCAGGGTAAAAATGATCAGGAATTGTATTCGGGTAGCCCAGGACAGACAGAAAAGCTACGCCGATGCAAAGAGGTTCTTCAGGGAGTTCAATGTGGGGGATCAAGTATTGTTGCGGGTGTCTCCTATGAAAGGGGTGATGAGGTTCGGGAAAAAGGAGAAATTGGCTCCGAGATACGTAGGACCATTTCCCATTATCGAAAGGATTGGACCGATGGAATACATATTTGGGTTGCCGGAGAACTTGCATCGTATTCATTATGTGTTCCACATTCATCATTCAGGTGGTTTCTTAAGGATGAGTTGGCCCACACCCACATTGCGATTGAGAAGATTGATTTACAGATCGACAGTTCATATGAGGAGAGGACTATGGCTATCCTAGACTGTAGCGAGAGGAAATTGAGGCCAAAGGTAGTTCCACTGGTGAGGGTTTAGTGGGAGCATCATAACGTAGAGGAGTCTACATGGGAGCGAGAGAAGGATATGCGCGAGAAATATCAAGACTTATTCCTACCAGGTATGGTTTACTTTTCGAATTTCAGGGCGAAATTTCGTTAAGGGGGAAGTATGTAATACCCTGCATTTTTATGATATTAAATAATTATGAGATTAATTATTTATTGTTGGATTAATTAAATTAAAAAGGACGAGAAATTTAATTGTTAATTAATCTGAATTTAAAATAATTTTTAACTAGCGTGCCAAGGGTTAATACTTATTGATGGAAATATTTTATTATTACTGTGGGTATATGTAATATGGAATTATATAATTTTTATAAATTGTCAGAGTGCAAAATGCGACAGTTTGGTATTTTAGTATTTTAAGTCAGGACGTGCGTGTGAGCCGTGTCGGGACTAATTATATGGTATAAAAAGGTAAATTAATTTTTTTTATAACTCGTATGGTAATTTTGAGTTTTTGGTCGAGTCTGGAAGGGTCAAAATAGTCGAAAAACTCTACCTGGGCGTTTTATTTGGACACCTGAATAATTTTAGGCCTAACTGCATCTTCCCAATTCTTAACCCCATAGGGGTAGTTTTGTCATTTGGATTTTTGGGGAATTAAAATGGACAAAAATTAGATAATTATTATATTAGTTACAGGAGTTCCATTAGGGTTAAGTTACGAAGAAAATAGAGAGTCCTAGAGGAAGGAGAAGACGAGGTTCATAGGAGTTCCAAGGCCAAACCCAGTCATCTTTTACCAAAAACATCATCAACATGTAGATCGGAAAGAGGAGAACACATCTATACCAATTTCAAGCGACAAATCAAAAATTCATAATTAGTCAAGTGTTTCTTACTTGCTTTCCTTTAGCAATAATCATGTTCATATTAGTATAGGAATGAAACACCTTTGTATTGTTAATAAAAATGACGAAGCTTGGAGATTTGATATACATGAATTGAGTCTAAGATTAATTTAGGTTGAACCATTTATGTATGTAGATTAGAAATCACGTATCGATGATTTTCTTTGATAAATAAATCTGTAAATTTATGTTCTTGGATGATAATTGGAAGAACTAGGGTTTTATTAAATTAATTAGGGATTCCAAATTACATTGATGATTACAAATGAATTCATGATGTTATATTAGTGGAAATCATACATACATGTTAATAAATTGATTTAGTATGATTGATCGGTGCATGGGGAATGATTCGTAGAGGTTACAGTTGTTGAATTGGTGAAGAGAACGCTTTTGGGTTAATCTACGAAAAAAATGGTAACGGTCCGGACCGCCTTTCATAAAAGGTCCGGACTGTTTTTCAGAAAAAGGTCCGAATCAATTTCCTAGTGGGTCCGGATCATTTTTTTATGGCCATTTTACATGAGGAACCCGAGAAATAGATGATGTTATCAACCCACATAGGGTTTTGATTGATTCGAAAGGAGAACCAAATCGGCTCGACAGTTGAGATCGATTTGACTATGGATCGGATATATTTAATTGAGCACAAAAAGCTTTTGTTTATTGTGTTTTTGGTGTTTTTTGGTGACTTCTCTGTGGTTCTTCCATATCTCCCTTCCTAATCAAGTAAGATCAGTTTCTAGAAGGAAAAACCTTAATGAACTATAATTTATGATAAAGCCTACTTGGAGTTGAACTTTATTTCCAAGGGGAGTCTTCAATAACAAGGACTCTTGGGCTTCAATATTCTAATTCAAGAAAGAGTTTAGGCCTTGATGGAAAGGGACAATTGCGTTCTTTTATTTGTTGTTACATTTATTTATTTATTTGCAATGTCTCTTTATTATATTTTATTGCATGATTTCCTTTACTAATTAGATAATTATGAGCACCCTTTTTTATGGACAACATGAAATATATTATTTGAGATCATCCTAGATCACCGATTTTCTTTGAAAATTGTGTTAATTTATTCTTTTCTAGATCAAATTAAATTGGGTTAATTAAATTTTAATGTGTGGATTAAATTGAGATCTTTAAGTTTTATTTTAATTTTGGAAAACTCAAATTACTATTTTATTCTAAGAAAATTAAAATGTGAGATCAAGATATTTAATTCATACATGGAAATTTTGATATTACCAAGGATTTAATTTGGGCTTTTGGAATTTGAATAAATTGTTTTTCAATAACCTTAAGTTTTAAATAACTAAGAGGGAGAGGAGTTTCAATATAAACCCAATGGTCTCCATTTGTATTGTCAAATTGTGATGTGATTAATTCCTCCTGTCAACTTGATATGACCCTATATCATATGGTCTTAGTCACGGTATCATAAAAAATTTTAAATTCTTACATGATAGTTTAATGGAATTAGATGTGAGTGCGAATTGTCCTTCCATCGAGGAAGTTCTACACAAGCGGGTTGCATTTTAGCGGACTAACGAGTGGTATACACTAGACATAACTTTTCATATCCTCCCCATCAGAGTAAGTTATGAGAATGAAAGTCACCGACTATTCAGTTATGTTAGACGGAGGATCCTGAACTGTCCAAGTACATAATTAAAAGACAAAAGTTTGTTTAATTCAACGTGAATTGATTTAATTTCCCATCCATAAATATCACTTCATAAGAGAACTGGGATGTTCGACGGGATATCACTTTTAATAATTAGCGGTGAGGGATGCCACATTAAAATAAAGTCAAAATTACATTCTCAAATATGTATTTTGAAACTAAGTTTCTTTTCAAAATTTATGATTATCATATTTCAAAATGGGATCTTTGTAATACCCCGTAATTTTATTGATTTTATTTAATTGGATTAATTAAATTAAATGGGAATTAATTGGAAATTAATCCGGATTTAAATACTAGCGAGACGTGAGCTGGTATTTGAATATGATGGTAATATTGAGCATTACTGAATTTATATGGTAATATATGATTATGGATAATATTAAAATTGTCGTGAGTCATAAATACGACAATTTGGGAAATTAAGTTGGGACGCGCGTGTCAGTCGCGTCAGGAATCAATTTAATTAGATTAAAAAGTAAATTATAATTTAATCATTTGTATGGTCATTTTGAGTGCACCAACGTGTCCGGAGGGGTCGATATAGTCAGAAAACGCTATCTAGGGGTTTAGTTTGGGTCCCGCGGCATTTTTTAGGCCAAACCGACAACCCGGGAGGGTATTTTGGTAATTTTAAAATTCAAGGAATCAAGACCCACGAATTTTAGGGTTTATTTAATTATTATTGCGAAGGCCATTAGGGCCATTATCAGCCAAAAACAAAGAGTGGGCTACGTGAGTTAGAGGAGAAGTTGCAGGAGGTTTCCAAACCCTAGGAATTGTGATCGGAAAGAAGGAAAGAACCAACCCTCAGACACCATCAACGATTTTGAACATCAAACTTAAGGCAAGTGATTTAATTCCATTAGTTTTCAGCGAATATATCTTCCACGTTAGTGTAGAAATTGATTTTTGTCTTGAAAGATGATAAAAATCCATGAAATTTGAGGTAGAACTATAAATCTTGGATAGGAACTTCATGTAGATTAGTTCTGGACGAAATTCAGTAGCCAAAATATAACCCTTGATGAATTAAGGATGGATTTAAGAAGAGAAATATCATGATTCTTGAAGAAAATAGAAAACTAGGGTTTTTATGAAGATTTGATCCATGTAAGGTTAATTGTTGTTGATGATGTAATGGTTTTGAAACGTTAAAAATATTGTATTTAGGTATTATAATGACCCTACATCCTTAGTTGAGAATTTCATACCTTATAATGGAGTTTTGGGACTGAAAAAAGAAGCAGTCCGTAGCCTTATCTGGTGCGATTGATCGATCGACATTCATAGGTCGATCGATCGACCACCATCGATCGATCGATATCCACGGTCGATCAATCGACCTTCCCAGAAATTGTGATAGTTTTCCCATTATTGAATTTTAGCAATTTTGACCCTAGAGAATTATTGGTGGGGACCGTTTGAACACTTTGAGATTTAAGGAAGACCAGTTGGCATGTATATGAGACCCGGATTATTATTAGAATTATATTTAGGAGTTATGTTAGACCTAATAAGGTTCGACGAGTGAGGTACTATTAAAGACTGGGATTAAGTGAGTTAAATCTATATAGTTGATAATATAAGGTTAGTGGCAGAAATATGGAGCTTAAGAGTATGGGATTAAAGTGTGGGAATAATAGGAGACTTAGTAACCTTTATGATTAGGTTTTAAGTACTTGAAACTACGACGTGAGATGTGTCGGTGGACTATATTATATAACTATCCGGAAGTATAAAAATGTACTAATTGGAATAATGGTATAGGGATTGAGAACATACCTTTACTAATATTATAAATAATTTAAGTTGTGTGAATGCTTAGTATATGGATTTATATGTGTATGAAATACCTACCATACTTGCTATCACGGGAGGTCGTCTTTCGGAACAGGGCCATCTAATCTTTGTGTGCCAACATGGGGATTTAGATTGGTACATTAAGGACATAGGGCTGTAAATGACTTATTTGTGAGTTGATAAGTCAGCTGACCATGGGAGCGTAGGTATGTGCGTGACCCATGGGCATGTGAACTATGTTCGCCTCCAATATGTGTGATTTTTCTTATTAAAATGGTTCCTAAGAGATTCAGAATACGTAGTCCGTATGTACGTGATGTACCGGGATTCGATAACAGAGTATATGTGCACCGCAGCTTAGCCTAGGGGTGCCGCAATTATATAATTATGTTGAAATTTATATATTGGTGATGATAACAGACTCCTTGTTAATGTGTGTGAATATTTGCGACACTTTGAGTAATGTTAGAATTGAGAATTTCTTATATGATTTAATATAAATTAATCTGAGAGATGAAAAGGTAGATTCACATAAGTTAGATTGGAATGTCTTGAACAAACCCCTATATTAACAGGTGAGGACGAGTTGATGTATAGACTAGTTAGTTAGCGACATAACTAGGATGGGTTATAGATATACGTTAAGCGTGCACATTAGTTGAGAGGTGAGAAATTCATGTGAGAGAACAGAACTAGCATGTACTTAATATTCATTGGTTAATGAAATTAAACACTTGCTATATTTTAAACTGTTTTCACATAGGGCTCTGAACCGTTTGCTTTCAAATCTATTTTCTTGAAAAACCTTTTAGGTGCCCAACCACAGGGACGCCAAGCTTAAGAGTGTCATTTTTATGACATGATGTAGCTATTGTGGAAGTTACATGATCTTGATTATAGACGCCTCCACATTCTATACTGATTCCATTTAAGACTTATTCAGTTGTTAGGGCATGTCGCCCCATTTCTTTTAGAGACAGTTTTATCATACTCAGTTTCATTTCAGTTTTGGAGTTAATTCATTTATTATTCATACGTTGTATTTGGTTTTATTCATTATTTTGGATTATTCAAAGGAGTGTTACTCCAGACTCATTTATTATTCCATTATTATTTTGATGTGACTGTGATGTGATGGTGGTATCATTTAGCTAATAATTTTAATTGGTTGCATGTTAATTTAATTTAATAAAATTTGACAACTCACTTTTAAATATTAGGTGGCTAGTAATTGGTTAAATAAATGTTCTCGACAGTGATGCTATGAACTGAACCAACTTGACATTTTGTATTAATTTGAATAAAGGAGTAGCTACTCGATATTTAATTAGTCGGGGTGTCACATCTTTATTCAACCCACTTGCTTTAATCTTAAAGGACAATAAGTTAACTGGAATGAACTATATTAACTGGAAACACATTCCAGACATTGTCCAAACTACTGAGAACTTTAAGTTTGTCTTGACAGAGACTTACCCTACTAAGACGGAGGAAAGGCCAACTGAAAGGGATGTCCAAGCCTATTAGAGGTGGCAAAAGTCTCCTTAAATAGCTCGTTACTACATATTAGACCCTATTACTAATGTGTTGCAGCACTAGTATCAACACATGTCCACTGCTTACGAGTTTATGGAAAGGTTGGTCAACACTATGATTCCTAAGGGTACTCCCATACGTGAGAATGTTTTAAATATGATGTCCATCTTAGGGGAACTTGAAGTTCTTAGATATGAAATCTATATAAAAACCCAAGTCTATTTCGTGCTCCAATCACTCTCGAAGTCTTTTAAATTGTTTTGCCTTAATTATTCTTTGAACAACTTTGATTACTCACTAGTTCAACTACTTAAATAACTCTAGGCTTTGAAGAATAACAATAAGCATATGGGTGTGATTGAAGTTATTAAGAAAGACCCATCGAAAGGTAAGAAGAACAATAAGAAGGAAAGCACTCAGGTCAAACCTAAAGTTATCAATCCAAACTATAAGCCTCGAGGGGAAGGTAAGAACCCAAAAGGCAACTCTTACATCTAAAAATAAGAAGGATACATTTAAAAATAACAAGGACACTAGAAGAAGTAGTTCCCCATCTTCTTATCCAAGAATAATGGAAATGACAATTTCTCTTATATCATTGAGACATGTTTTGTGGTGCAATCTATCGGATCCTAGTGAGTAGATTCAGGATCCACTAATCCTGTTTGTAATTCTTACAAGGGTTTCAAGTAACTTGAGGGCTCAATAATGGAGATATGTTTATATTCATGAGAGATCATCACAAGGCAATAATATTAACAATAGAAAATTTTGTTCTAAATTTTGGTTAAAACAATAAGTTAGTATTAGTAGATTATTTTTATGTTCTTAGGATTAGCAGAAATTCGATATTGGCTTCAAATATTTTGATGAATGGATACGGGGTTTATTTTAATAAATGATTTTTTATATAAAAAAGGGGGCAAATCTCTTATATGTTCTAATACATTGGAAAATGATCTTTTTTATTATTATTATAAGACATGTCTCACCACTATTAATTAATAATGAACATAAATGGTATTAACCTAAATAGAAAGGAACATTCTAAGTTAAACCAAACATATCTTTGGAACTTATCATTGGGTTATATCTATATAAAAAGGATACAAAGACTGGATTCAAGTGGTTAATTGAGTTCATTAGAAATGGAGGCGCCCCGACCTATGAATCGTTCTTAAAGGGCAAAATGACCAAGAGGTCATTTACAACCATGGGGTGTAGGGCCAAAGATTTTTTAGAATTGGTTTATTCTGATCTGTGTGGACCTATGATTATCCGGGAAAGAGGTAGTCATGAGTACTTCATCACTTTCATCGATAATTACTCAAGGTATGGATATGTTTACATTATGCACCACATATCTAATGACTTTGATAAGTTCAAAGTGAACAAGGTTGAGTTGGAGTGTAGGCATTGTAAACTAATCCATACTCCATTAGTTGACTATGGAGATAAATACCTATTGGGAGAGTTCAGGCAACACCTATAAAAGTTGGGCAGTACAACCCAGTTTTCTTCACTGGTAACTCCACAAAAATGGTGTAGTGGAAAAAAGGAACATGACACTTTTAGATATGGTTAGATCCATGATGGCTTATTCATATTTGCTGGATTGTATTGGGGTTATGAATCAGAGGTGACTACTTATTTAATGTACATAGTTCCTACTAAATAAGCCTCAAAAACTCCCATGGAACCGTGGACTAGGTACAACCTAGTATCAGACATCTTCATATTTGGGGTTTCTCAGAAATTGTGTTGAGGAAGGATACTAGGACATTGGAATCAAGGATAAAATTGTGTCTCTTTGTAGGTCACCCATAAGGAGCCTAGGGTGGGTTATTTTATACTCGTAAGGACCAGAGGGTAATTGTTATTAAAAAATCTTAGTACTTAGAGGTAAAATGTATGAAAAACCATAAGCCTAAGAAAATTATTATCTTGCAAGAGCTAAGAATAGAAGATCAAGAAACTACTTTAAGACCACCAATACAGTATGAAATACATCTTGATATAGATAATACACTACCTAACGGTAGTAGGTGTATTGCCAATGATCAGGATACACCTATCACTCATAATGGACTACAAGTGGGGCCACGTCATAGTAGGAGGGTTTGTAATTAGCCTAATAGGTTAATGTGAGAGTGCGCTATAGCCTAATGGATTAAACTTATTTAACTAGATGTCGATTCCACAAAAAATAAAATTTTAATTCATTACCCTAAACATGCATCTATGTGAATCATCATACGAAATAAAACAAGCATTCAACTAAGACGAATATTCAAGAAAAATACCTTTCGGGAAAAATCTTTATTTTACATTTGGAAGAGTTTACAAGACTACCTACTTAAGACTGTGACACCCCGCCTAATAGAATACCGGTCGATCACTCCTATATCAAATTGTAACAGGAGTCTCATATGGATCATTCTTAGCATCACTGTCGAAAAACCATTTAATTACTAATAACCTATTAGGCCAGTGTCAAAATTTTACTTAACTACTCTTTTTAAACAACTACTAAATTAAAACATCCACACAGTTTGTGTAAATGAAACTTAAATGAAATAAAATAACCGAACACTCGGTCAAAAATATACAACCATATCGAATGCTGCTACTAAAAGAATAAATAAATGCAATTGGACCATTGGCCCGAATGTGTATACAGTACCTCCAATCTAGATTACAAGGATAGAAGCGTCTACTGAGAATCCTGCATGCATCCACAACTGCTGCAGCAGACGTCTGACTCGAAGGGAAGGTCATCCAGGCATCCCTGTGTCTGGACACCTATATAATATATATATATATATATAGCAAGAGAGGAAAAGTAGATAAACGGGTCAGAGCCCGAGTTTTGAAAATATTTAGCAAGTGCACAAATGCCTTATTTTTAGAAAAAGGTTTTATCTCGTATTTAAATTTGGTATCGCAGACCCATGAGATACCCCTCACCTCTCCACTAACAGTGCACTCCTAGCGCATCCCTTTAAACATCCTAGTCAAGATACCCTGCTAAACTAGTCTATCACCTAACTACTATCAACCCTAGATAGACCAAGTAATGTACTAAGGGCTAATCTTCTCCCCAGTCTCAACACTAAGCCATGTTCGTGCGTGGTGTGTCTCGCAAAGAGAAATCCAAACAAAGAACCCCCCGATACACTACTACGTGGCAAGGTCAATCGTTGGGATCCATTAGACCCTCAGTACACGAAAGATATAAATATATATTGATGATACTGGAAATAGCACCACCCTTCACGGTGTTTGTAAGCTCAATTCAATGTCAACAATGGCAGGTTAGAGATATATAGAAGGTATACACATATAGTAGAAGGAGGTGAGGAGAAGAGGATTAACACCGAAATATAAGTGGTTCAGCCAACTTGGCCTACATCCACTATGCAAGTGTATGATATGTATCACTGTATAAGGGCTATAATGTCCATAGATACAATCTCTCAAGCTTTCTCTCTCTACTGTGTGTTTTGACAGAGTTTCAGCTAGGGTTGCTAATTTCAGGATCCTTTGCAAGGTAGAGGATGACCTATATATATAGTACCTAGGGGGTGTAATGTACCCCCCATGCATGTAATGTGCATGTGTGTGTTGACCTCACCAATATGGAGAAGCCATCTGTCACTGTCACATCTAGAGAATGATGATGAAATATTCTCCCCACGTGTGGGGAATAATCTTGTTATAACTGATTTGTGTCCACGTGCCCTTATCCAAATGTCAGCAAATGCTCGGCTATCGTTCTTGGTCATGACCTCGGCCTGGTACAAGCCGAGGTTGGTAAAGTCCAGTCGCTCGTTCAGTCCGAGGTGTCCATGAAGGTATCGGCTCATATTAAGCCGAGACAATGGATAGGGGTCGGCATTGTTCGAGGTTGAGCTGGCTTATGCTTGGAGCATTGACTGATGTCTTGATGAGGTTGACATTGGTAGAAAGGCTTCTTGTGAGCTCGGCCTATATCTGGCCGAGGTTGCCATTCCCAGGTGTACGAGAGTGTTGTTGATCCTTATGATGCATGCAATATCCTTTGGAGAGGCAGGAGGTAGTGTCGGCCTAGGCCGACCTTGCTATGGCCGAGGGCTGATGTCGCATGCCCAAGGCTTGTCCAGTGTCGGCCATAATCTCGGCCGATGTTGGTGTCTCTGAACCGAGGTCACACATGGGGCATATCATATATATATATATATATATATATATATATATATATATATATACACACCATAAGAAATACTAATATTAGAGCACTAAGGATTAAACTTCTCCCCAGTCTCAACACAATGCCATGTTCGTGCGTGGGGTGTCTCGCAAAGCGAAATCCAAATAAGGAACCCCCTGATACACTACTATGTGGAAAGATCAATCGTCGGGATCCATTAGACCCTCGGTACTCAATTTATCCATATAAATACATATTACCATATACATCCGGATCTATCTCCCAGAATGAGAATTATTTCATTTTCATTTTTTTCAAAACATTCCATTTCCTTTCTTATATCCAGGAAATGTATATAAAAGCCAATTCATTATCATGAATTGCTTCAACATATCATATAAATTTTTAAAAGCCAGTTTTATTATCATAAAAATGCTTTTCAATTTTATAACATCCCATTTCCCTTCTCATATCCAGGAAATGTATTTAAAAGACAATTTTATAATCATAAAAATGCTTTTTCATAACATATGCTTCCATTTCCCTTCTTCCATCCGGGAAGTGTTTTCGAAGCCAAATCATTTATCCCATTTCCCTTATTCCATTCAGGAAATGTAATTGAAGCCAATTTATTATCATAAATTGCTTTAACAAATCATATAACGTGTTCTAAGACCGCCCGTCCGGGTTTCCCCACTGTGCGCGCCCATAAATGGCAATCATCTTCCAGGGCCTATCATCAAGAAAACCTGGGATCCTACAACACAAGACGTCGGGAAGAGGCCATATGCATGCGGGATAGTCATGGCCACACCCAGAATCACCTAACCAGTGCAGAAACATACAATAATCGCTCATATGGCCTATAGGACTATATCCACCCGAAATTCATTAGCCAGGGGGCTTCACCATACGTACGCAACTTCCCTTATGATAGCGATTTAGAGAGGTGTGTAACCATATTTTATTATTTATGAAAATCATTTCCTTTTTCCATTTTGAAAACATTCATCTTTACATTTTAAAAAACCATTTACATCATATCATATATATATACTTTATTCACATAGTATATACATATACCATATATTCCTCGAATATATATATGGCCATAATTTCCAATCACATCTAACGATGACCAATAATCCCAAAGATTCTCTCAAAGAATCATAATCATGCATTCATATACGCATGATACTAAACCCAAAGTATTTCCTTACTTTAATAAGTAATACATACCTTAATCCCATCTAAGGATTTATTGGATATCTCCAATTATCACACTCCACAATAAATGAATATATATCTATATTCACAATTTATCCTTATTGTCTCGTAGGATATACTCACTCCACAATCAATTATAATTATGCTTCCTATACGCATAATTATATGGGCCTAAATGCCCACTAACAATATCCTAGGGATTTATCTTTCCCAAACAACCTTAAATTTAATGGGATATGGATTTCATTTCCATGAACCCAAGGACTACATCTTGTCCATATAATCACTTAAAGGTCCCCACCCTAAGTTAGTAACCCTAAACCTTCAAACTTCTACAATTATTCCATTTTCCTCAAAAATATAGTTTAAGGGTTATACATTTAAAACCCTCACTTAAGCCACCTAAATTCCCTTAATTAGAGGACCATATAGTCCTAAAAGGTCCCTTATGTTATCACATAATTAACCTCAAAGCAATATGAATTGGAATCTATCCCATCTAAATCATCCTAAAAAAAATTTGCCATCTTTCAGTAGGGGTCGATCGATCGACCCTTGGCCGTCGATCGATCGATGGCTTCGATCGATCGATCATGGCGGGCAGCTTCTTCTCCGAGAAGCTGTTTCAGCCATTAAAGCTTCTCCCAAGCTTTTAACTCTGCATCCAACGTCCTACAACCCCAACCAACAACAACTACACATATAATACGGGTTTTAAACTTCCAAGAACCCGAAATCACCAATTAATTTAGGTTAAAACCTAAGTTTCTCCGATTATGAAATTTTAGGGGTTTATTCATTTTAACTCCCGAAAACCCGTTTTATCCACGAAAACCCAACCCAAAATATTTAGGGTTCATTTATACCAAACTACGATAGGATATTTATGCTCAAAAGTAAATAAAGCAAGTAAACACTTGCCTCGTGGATATAATCCGATGACCTCGAGCCGAATCCTAAGGAGTTTGGCCGAAACCTCCCATTTTGTCATCTTTTCTCTCCTCCTCTCTCTCTTCTCTCTCTTTTCTTTCTTTCTTTCTCTTTTCTCCCTCTCTCCCTCTTTATATAGGAAGAAAAGGTTTTTAACCCTTAAAACCCAAAAACGACTCGTTTACTCAATTAAGAGCCCGTTTAACTCTAAAATTCCCAAAAACTCAATTTCGACAATAGGACACTCTTTTCCGACTATCTCGGACATTCCGAGACTCACGGTGCAGTCGAAATTCCCGTCCGAGGTACTTGACCGCAAATCACTATTCTAACCCAATATAACTTAATGCGGGTTTTCCAATCAAAATCTTATCTTTTTGTCGCTTTACTCAACTGTGACATATAATTAAAATACTTCGACCTATTTAGTCCCAAAAATAATTACAACACCCATCGTAAATCATCTAATCCTCGAAAATCCCAAAAATCATTATTTCGAGAAATTCTCCAAATTCCCAATTCATACTTAATTATGGAATTTAAGTATCCAAAAGGATGGGTTGTTACATACTCCCCCCTTACAACAGAATTTCATCCTCAAAATTCGGATACAACCTAGACCATCAATCCTAGGATCGCTCCAAATCCTAATACTTTAAGGGGAATGATACTAACCCAATGGTTCCCAACCATATACCATACTGCTACCACGGTTGTAAAGTGACTCCAATAGCGTCACATTGCACTCATCATTTTAAGTGCCTCATGGCATAATTTCAACTTTATATACCATGCCCCTCCTATTTTAGGCGGTATATAAACCTACTTACTAAGGTGCCCATACACCTTTTTAACCCATGCACATCTGCACATCCATTGTGAACATTCGACATGTAACACTCTTTTCGAATAAGGATCTCCTTTCCTCGGTGTAATACTCACACATGGGTCCTCCCAACCCGCGAAATTCAATTATCCTAACCTCGGCGCCACTAACTCTACTAAACTTACATCCTAATAATACTAAGGTCTATGCGATGTCCTACCTACGCGAAACGAGTATAATCCTAAATATATCCCTAGTGCCCAAGGCCTCTCTCAACTTCTGACATTTTCTTAGTTTCATGCGTGGGATGTCTTGCCAAAGCGAAATCCAAACAAGGAACTCCCCCGTTACACTACTCCCGCGTGTTGTCAGTCACCGAGATATAGAGACCTAAAGCACACCAGCGGCACGTCCTAAATCCTATCTTACTAACCTACGAATGCATTCTACCATTATATCCTTTCGCCCATACGAAAGGAAATCTAACTAATCGAAGTGCCTACTCTCTGTAAAATCACTACGTACATCATACCCAAAACATATTTCATCAAAGTTTGCCTTTTCATTAAGTCCTGACTATTATCCTCAAATCAATTTCTCTAAGTCCTACTTCACCCACCTACTTGTGGTGAGAGGAACGCTTTAGTGCTTTTCCATAGCACAATATTTCCATAAGCATACCATCATCACATGGCTCATAGTCTATAGTGGTTTATCCACACTATAAGACTTATCAACAAAACCCACATCCTTGCATCCTATAACATCTCTCCACTCCCGACGCTGATAAGATTCATGTGTGGAGCATCTCACAAAGCGAAATCCAAACAAGGAACCCCTCCACACAATCCTACTTAACTTTGTCGGTCATGGAGGTCCGTTATTTCAAACATGCAACTGGGATAACCCTATCCCCTATTCCAACAAAAAGGTGTTCTGAACTCCTATCTCTAACTAAGAGTCACACTACCCAGTGCTCGCACTAATTTTAAGTCCTTGCGCAATTAATAATGAGATTAGACTCACAGCTCAGCAATAATCCTACGGTCTTAAATCATATCTATAAGGTCGTTATATACCCAAATCACGATAATGAAACTTCTGCTTATCGAAGTTCCATCTACCCATAATAATAAAGGTGAACTCAACCTGTATCTAGGTGGGATATCGCAACAACTACCCGTTCCAACCTGGAACTACGGACACGATAGTCTTGCCATCATTAGCCTGATATCGCTCCGAATATACACCATATTACCATACTCATATAAACATATAAGACGAGTATCATAAACCAAACATATATATATATATATATATATATACATATTCAATATATCAACACCCGCCTCTATGGCGAATGAAGGGAAATAAAACTCCGCTACTGCGGGCAACACATAGACATACATGATATAATGTTATCAATACCACCATAACTCAAATTACACACACGAGTCTAGGGCTAATGTACATCGTGACTTTATCTAGCCACGCTAAATATACCCCCGTCATCCGAGGCAAAACTCATAACGATAACTTTGCCTTAACAAATTCCCCGAGTGGAAGTCCACCAAGGGGTCCTCAACCATAAACATTTTCCATAAGTGTTAGCAACACTTCTAGTGAGCCTATCATTCCTCGAAAGGACTCATTACCCATTGTACTTACCTCAACTCGGTACAAGGTTCACTCCTCCATAATACTCTTTATTTACTGTCGGCCCCTGGATGATCCTTATGTGAATAATCCAAATCTACATTCTTCTCCTTTCTGCAAAATCATGGGGACTCACGGTTAAAACTATCCGTAAGATACCTTTCGAACCCTTATCTTCACTGGTGAAATTCAACTTTAGTACCACTCTTCTCCAAAGCGGTACTTGGATACTTTCTACTACTATACTTTGGTAGTCGTTGAGACAATCCTTAGCAAACACCACAAAGGAAGGGACCCCTACTACAGCCCACATTCCCGACGTCTACCAACTACTCCAGCTAAGCCCCACCTCCTGTTTCCATCCAAGCCCCACACATGATTCTCAAATGAGCGCGCAAAAGATCACTATAATCTTATAATATGGTAGGAGAACGAAATATCATAAGAGAAATAAACAATCCTAATCCTGAGGCTCTATAAAAAATTGAGAGCAACGCTGAAAGCATAGTACGTCCGCACAGATTCCTAAGGACACTAGAACCTGATGCTCTGATACCATCTGTCACACCCCACCTAATAGAATACCGGGCGATCACTCCTATATAAAATTATAACAAGAGTCTCATATGGATCATTCTTAGCATCACTGTCGAAAAACGATTTAATTCCAATTAACCTATTAGGCGGGTGTCAAAATTTTACTTAACTACTCTTTTTAAACAACTACTAAATTAAAACATCCACACAGTTTGCGTAAATGAAACTGAAATGAAATAAAATAACCGAACACTCAGTCAAAAATATACAACCATATCGAATTCTGCTACTAAAAGAATAAATAAATGCAATTGGACCATTGGCTCGAATCTGTATACAGTACCTCCAATCTAGATTACAAGGATATAAGTTTCTACTGAGAATCTTACACGCATCCACAGCTGCTGCAGCGGACGTCTGACTCGAAGGGAAGGTCATCCAGGCGTCCTTGTGTCTAGACACCTATATAATATATATATATATATATATATATATATATATATATATATATATATATATATATATATATATATATATATATATATATATATATATATAGAAAGAGAGGAAAAGTAGATAAGCGGGTCAGAGCCCGAGTTTTGAAAATATTTACCAAGTGCATAAATGCCTTATTTTTACAAAAAGGTTTTATCTCCTATTTAAATTTGGTATCGCACTCCCATGAGATACCCCTCACCTCTCCACTAACAATGCACTCCTAGCGCATCCCTCTAAACATCATAGTCAAGCTACCCTGCGAAACTAGTCTATCTCCCAACTACTATCAAGCCTAGATAGTCCAATTAATGTACTAAGGGCTAAGCTTTTCCCCAGTCTAAACACTAAGCCATGTTCGTGTATGGGGTGTCTCGCAAAGCAAAATCCAAATAAGGAACCCCCCCGATACACTACTATGCGGCAAGGTCAATCGTCGGGATCCATTAGACCCTCAATACACGAAAGATATAAATATATATATTTATATATACCATAAGAAATACTAATATTAGAGCACTAAGGATAAAACTTCTCCCCAGTCTCAACACAATGCCATGTTCGTGCGTGGGGTGTCTCGCAAAGCGAAATCCAAACAAGGAACCCCCCCGATACACTACTATGCGGCAAGGTCGATCGTCGGGATACATTAGACCCTTGGTACTCGATTTATCCATATAAATACATAATACCATATACATACGGATCTATCTCCCGGAATGAGAATTACTTCAATTTCATTTTTCTCAAAACTTTCGATTTGCTTTCTTATATCCAGGAAATGTATATAAAAGCCAATTCATTATCATGAATTGCTTCAACATATCATATAACTTTTTAAAATCCAGTTTTATTATCATAAAAATGCTTTTCCATTTTATAACATCCCATTTCCCTTCTCAAATCCAGGAAATGTATTTAAAAGCCAATTTTATTAACATAAAATGCTTTTTCATAACATATGCTTCCATTTCCCTTCTTCCATCCGGGAAGTGTTTCCGAAGCCAAATCATTTATCCCATTTCCCTTCTTCCATCCAGGAAATGTAATTAAAGCCAATTTATTATCATAAATTGCTTTAACAAATCATCTAATGCGTTCTAAGACCGCCCGTCCGGGTTTCCTCACTGTGCGCGCCCCTAAATGGCCATCATCTTCCAGGGCCTATCATCAAGAAAACCTGGGATCCTACAACACAAGACGTCGGGAAGCGACCATATGCCTACGGGATAGTCATGACCACACACAGAATCACCTAACCAGTGTAGAAACATACAATAATCGCTCATATGGCCTAAAGGACAATATCCACCCTGGATTCATTAGCCGGGGGCTTCACCATACGTACGCAACTTCCCTTATGATAGCGATTTAGAGAGGTGTGTAACCATTTTTTAATATTTATGAAAATCATTTCCTTTTTCCATTTTGAAAACATTCATCTTTATATTTTCAAAAACCATTTACATCAAATCATTTATATGCTTTATTCACATAGTATATACATATACCATATATTCCTCCTCGAATATATATATGACCATAATTGCCAATCACATCTAATGATGACCAATAATCCCAAAGATTCTCTCAAAGAATCATAATCATGCATTCATATACGCATGATACTAAACCCAAAGTATTTCCTTACTTTAATAAGTAATACATACCTTAATCCCATCTAAGGATTTATTGTATATCTCCAATTATAACACTCCACAATAAATGAATATATATCTATATTCACAATTTATCCTTATTGTCTCGTAGGATATACTCACTCCACAATCAATTATAATTATGCTTCCTATACGCATAATTATATGGGCCTAAATGCCCACTAACAATATCCTAGGGATTTATCTTTCCCAAACAACCTTAAATTTAATGGGTTATGGATTTAATTTCCATGAACCCAAGGACTACATCTTGTCCATATAATCACTTAAAGGTCCCCACCCTAAGTTAGGAACCCTAAACCTTCAAACTTCTACAATTATTTTATTTTCCTCAAAAATATAGTTTAAGGGTTATACATTTAAAACCCTCACTGAAGCCTCCTAGATTCTCTTAATTAGAGGACCATATAGTCCTAAAATGTCCCTTATGTTATCACATAATTAACCTCAAGGCAATATGAATTGGAATCTATCCCATCCAAATCATCCTAAAAAAAAATTGCCATCTTTCAGCAGGGGTCGATCGATCGATCGAACCCCCATGATCGATCGATCGATCATGGCGGGCAACTTCTTCTCTGAGAAGCTGTTTCAGCCATGAAAGCTTTTCCCAAGCTTTTAACTCCACATCCAACGTCGTACAACCTCAACCAACTACAACTACACATATAATACGGGTTCTAAACGTCCTAGAACCCGAAGTCACCAATTAATTTAGGTTAAAACCTAAGTTTCTCCGATTATAAAATTTTAGGGTTTTATTCATTTTAACTCCCGAAAACCCATTTTATCCACGAAAACCCAACCCAAAATATTTATGGTTCGTTTATACCAAACTACGATATGAGATTTATGCTCAAAAGTAAATAAAGCAAGTAAACACTTGCCTCGTGGATATAATCCGATGACCTCGAGCCGAATCCCAAGGAGTTTGGCCGGAACCTCCCCTTTTCTCCTCTTTTCTCTCCTCCTCTCTCTCTCTTCTCTCTCTTTTCTTTCTTTCTTTCTCTTTTCTCCTTCTCTCCCTCTTTATATAGGAAGAAAAGGGTTTTAACCCTTAAAACCCAAAAATGACTCGTTTACTCAATTACGAGCCCGTTTAACTCTAAAATTCCCCGAAACTCAATTTCGACAATCAGACACTCTTTTTCAACTATCTCAGACATTTCGAGACTCACGGCGCAGTCAAAATTCCCATCCGAGGTACCTGACCGCAAATCACTATTCTAACCCAATATAACTTAATGTGGGTTTTCCAATCAAAATCTTATATTTTTGTCGCTTTACTCAACTGCGACGTATAATTAAAATACTTCGACCTATTTAGTCCCAAAAATAATTACAACACCCATCGTAAATCATACAATCCTCGAAAATCCCAAAAATCACTATTTCGAGAAATTCTCCAGATTGCCAATTCATACTTAATTATGGAATTTAAGTGTCTCCAAAAGGACATGTTGTTACAAAGACTACTTGATATAGCCCATAAGTATAATGCACAGTGGCTTCATACAATCTCTGAAGAATACGCCTCAATCTAGAGTCATCCATATGAGACATCTCCACGCTTGGAATCCACCGATCAACAATGATGCTCGTAATAATCATAATGAACAGTAGTCCTCCATCCATGAAAAAGCTCTCTCCACAAGAATTGTGTATACGATGAGACAAACTAGCTAGGGTTCAAAATATTCACATAAATATATTCGAGGATATATTTTATGAATCGAAAAGAGTTCTATGAACTCAAAAAAAAGAAACCTTTTGCACGGGATATAAAAAATTTGTTTTTGCAAAAGTCCCACGAAATAAATAATCAAAATAGGTTTTTATAGGACATAAAAATCGAGATGAAAAAGCGTCATTCAAACGAGAATCCCGCTCAATTTGAACGATATTAGGATCTCATTTGAAAGTCACTAAGTTTGTTTCTCGAGATGAAAACTAGTACAGCTTCGTTCGATGTTCACTCGATGAGTATCCTTGGACGAAACGATGAACGAGAAGTAAGGCTCGTTCGAACGAGATCTTCATCTCATTAGAACGACTACTGGCAATTTACTTTAATGAAAAATCTAGGATCGTCTTAAATAAAATAACTCTTGTTTGTTTTAAATTAAATTTAAACATACAAAACTAAATTCAAGGAATACATTTAAATCTTAAATAGAATTATACCTTTATAAAGCGTGGATCCTTGAAAGTTGGAGATAATGAGGATTCGGTTCTTTATGACGTGTCAAAGTTGGATACGCCAAACTACAAGTTAGCCTAATCTATAAACAAAATTGTTCTTACCAATCTCCCCCTTTGGAAATTTCGATATAAACATAAAATACGAAGTCAAAATTACATCAAAATCCCCTAAAACACAAAATTATCCTAATACCTTCCTAACCCAGAAAAATGGATATGTACTAGATCATGATGTCTTTAAATAATATCTTCAAATCTACACTTCTGCCATGATCTTCCCTTGGGGACTTTGTCTTCATCGAATGTGTAATAAATATTATCTTCAAATCTACCTACACTTATGAAACAAAGAAAATACCCCTTGATTCATCGAGTTTAAAACATAAAAGAAACACACATAAGTATTTATCCCCCATAAACCAAACTCATGCAAAACACCCCATAAACCAAACTCAGGCAAAACTACCGATATACCAAACTCATGTAAAACTCCCATGTAATTTGTTCTCCCCCTTTTATTTTTTTCGAAATTGATATGGAGTGGAAACTAAAGCATAAATATGGAGAGCATCACAAAAGATAGAATATCATCACAATAGATATAATTCTATCATGTGCAATGATAAACTCAAAGGCTAAATAATCAAAAACACCAACTAATTTTTATTTTTCAAACTTTTTCTCAAGTATACTATAAAAAAATACAACACACACCATGAACAAACACTAATATAGCTGAACACAAAACTCTTAATGAATGGGTGTGAAGTTATTCAATAGGAAAATCAACAAAAACAAACATGACATATGTGCACGAAAGATTGAAAAATCACTAACGAATGAACTCAAGGTCTACCTTAGGTGTAAAAAGAGTGAATTTATATGACACTGACTCAATCTAATCAAACAAATCAAAGTCTAAAATGATTTTCATACCAATAGCGCCCAAAACTAGTATATGTTTTCGATATTTATAAGTATGTGAAAATCCATTGATCTTCAACTTAACTCCCTCAAAATTTCACAAAATCATTAAACTCTCAGCATCAATGTTCAAACAAAATGGCCAGCCACTTCAATTTTTATGTGCGTCCAATCGTTTTAAGCTCTTTTTAAATTGAAAATGGAGGCTTATCATGCAAAGTCAACATGTCTTTAGTAGCCCCTTTCCATTGCATAAAGTGAAACAAATTTTCCAGAAAAAATAAATCATAAATTCAAGAAATGCTTTTTACAAGCACAAATTTTTATCTCTTATTACAAATTTTTCACCGTTAGGAGAAATTGAGATCAAAACACCATGACCAATATGTGGAAGACAAGAAAAAAATCATGTAATTCGTGCTAGTGTGTTTTAAAGGCAACCAAGAGTCAAATATTTAGTACGTTATCATTAAAACACATCTTAATGACTCTAACCATTATATAGAACATGTATGAAATGATGTCAGGTATCAAAACACTATAAAATAGTCACATAGATAATGGAATGATATTGTGACTCGTGCATCTTAAATGTTCATCCATAAAAAGGTGTAAAACAAACTACAAATGTTTATGTGTTTTTCCAAAATTTATCAAAAATAAATTCTTTTTTACTTTAAAAAAAGGAAAATCTTTTTGTATTTTTTTGAAAAATATATCAAACCATAAAGTATAAATACAATGATAGTATAAGCTAACAATAGGGATATAAGCACCCTATTTTAGCAAAAAATCTAAACCTCAATCATTAGGACTAGAGGAGTTCTCAAAAGGAGAAAACATCCTAAAATAATTCCTCCATTAAGCGTTATGAGGATTTGACCAATATTCCACTTGCTCTAAACAACTATCAAAATCTCTCTCGTGAAGTGTAGGAGCATGTGGAACAATATGTGTGGGAGTGCGTGTGGGGACTCATGTAGTTACTCGTGTGGTAGCATAACGAGGAGGATATTTATGATACACTCTCCCTAACTTAAAGTAAAATTTCATAAGGTTACCTCTTTTCTTGCAATGGGAAGACATATAAAGGGGCTTAGTTCAACCTTTCTTAAAACCACTAGGACGATCTCTCCTAATAGGATTTGAATGCCTAGGTTGGTTAGGTTGAGGGACATACTGGTCTAACACAAACTCAGGACCGGCCTAGGTACTACATGGGAAGTGGATGCACCGTCGTGACCTATTCCTAGCCAGGACCGAGGAACATCTTTATTACCCTCTTTGATGTTTCTTCTAAAGTGACTTTAACCTCTGGATCATATTCGAGATCAATATAGAGTTAGGATACAAGGGCTTCAAGTTTCTCACGAGTATCCACTGAATGTTGAAGATCTCCCATAATACTAGCCACAGTGTTGGTTAAATCTCTATTTTCCCATCCTAAAATGATCAACTTCTCACTCAAAGAAACCTTCACCTTCTCAAATTGACTCATCAATGCCTCACACATCCTTAAACTCTTCACCTTTCGGCATCCCTTTATTTACCACTTTGGTTTTCAAAGACTCGATGTACAAATCACTAAACGCTCTTTGGATATCTCCATCTCCCTCACATTCATTATCACTATCACTATCTCCCGAGTAAATCAAAACATCATCGAGGCTTTCACATTTAGAAGTGTCATCATCGTCGTGGGACAAACTAGTGGAGCGAATGTGACTATCCATGAAAGTAATGAACTTTTCATGTGGTGATTCTTCCCTTGAATCAACCGACAGAATGTAATTATCACTAAGAGTGGTTCCATTAGCAATCTATTTGTTAATTTCTCTTTCTCATAGTGGGACACTCAAATTACTTGTTACAAACACTTTGTTTCTTCCTCTTTCTCCCCGCTACCCTTGACCTCATTCTTGTTTTTATTTTTCTCTAATTTTTTTTTGGAAGAATCATCTTTTGAAAATTTGTGAAACTTTTTGAAATTTTTAGCAAACAAGGCCAAATCATCAAAATAATTATTGCCCTCAGAATCTTACTAAAAAACTCTCTCATTACATTTTATCATAGTTTGTGTCTTTAAACATACCCCTTTATCGTTAGGTTTAACACTCTTGGGAAACATGTTGATCTTATAAGTCTGAAGGTCTCCTATGAGTACTTCTAACCTAGTGTATGTAATATCCCCAATTGATTCAAAACAATGATCTTAGGAATGAAACAGGTAGTAAAGGATCTTAAAATCTTTTTCACGGCCCTAGACTCTTCAATATTCCCACCCAAATTAAAACTAGTGTTAACGATGTTCGATAAATGAGCATACAATTCATCAAATGACTCGGACTGTAACATAGTAATCATCTCAAATTGGATGGTCAAATTTTAAAGCTTAGATAACTTAACAGGTTTTGTACCCTCAAGCGTAAGCTGGAGAGTATACCATTTTAAAGCTTAGATAACTTAACGGCGTTAGTTCACATCATGATGTGACAAAACTCTTCAAGAGTGATGTCTCCATAAATAGCACTAAGGCCACGGGAGTTTTAGGTACTCCACTTAAACTCATCATCAGTCCATTTAGAAACAGGCTTGGGATTAATGGCATTCCCAACCGTGACAGTGGGTGTGTTCCTCCCTCTTTCACATACAAGTCAAACTCTTTCATCAATATCTTTCAAACAAGATCTCATTCGGGCTTTCTAATAAGCATAGTTAAATCCATCAAAGATGGGCATCCGATTATATAAGTTATCCATTAGCACACATCTTTTTCAAAATCACGTTTTTCATAAAAAAAATTGATATCAATGAAAAATTTACAAAAAATAAATTAGATGGTAAAGTTGTGTAAATGGCTCTGATACCAATTTGAGAGTGCGTTGTATCCCAGTGGATTAAACTTATTTAATTAGATGTCAATTGAACAAAAAAATCCAATTTTAATTTATTACCCTAAACATGCATCTATGTGAATCATCATACGAAATAAATATGCATTCAACTAAGGCAAATATTCAGGAAAAATACCTTTCGGGAAAAAAATTTATTCAACACTTTGAAGAGTTTAAAAGACTATCGACTTACAGACTACTTAATATCACCCACAAGTATAATACGCAGTGCCTTCGTACAACCTCCAAAGACTACGCCTCAATCTGGATTCGTCAACAAGTGGAAGCTCCACGCTCGGTACCCACCGATCAATAATGATTCTCACAATAATCACAATGGACCGCAGTCATTTATCCATGAAGAAGCTCTCTCCATAATATTTATGTATACGATGATACAAAATATCTAGGGTTCAAAAGATTCACACAAATATATTTGGGGATGTGTTTTGTGAATCAAAAAGAGTTATAGGAAATCAAAAGAAAGAAATTTTTTGTACAGGATATACAGATTCTGTTTTGGCAAAAGTCCCACGAAACAAAAAGTCAAAATATGTTTTTATATGCGAACACAAAAATACGATGGTGGAGTGTCGTTCGAACGAGAATCCAATTTCATTCAAATGAGATTAGCATCTCATTAGAACGACACTAGGTTCATTTTTCGTGACACAAATCAGTACGCTTTCGGTCAATGTTCGTTTGGTGGGGTCCATCAGATGGGACATCAAACGAGAAGCAAGGCTCATTCGAACGAGATCTTGATCTCCTTAGAACAAATGATGGTGGATTTTTTTTAATAAAAAACCCATCCTAATTTTAAATAATATAACTCTTTTTCATTTTAAATAAAAATTTAAGCATCCCAAAATAAATTCAAGGAATACATTTAAACCTTAAATAGCATTATACCTTTATAAAGCATAGATCCTTGAAAGTTAAAGATAAGGATCCTATTCTTCGTGACATCTCAAAGTCGAAGTGTAATGGGATGTGCTAAACTACATATTAGCCTAAGATATGAAAAAAAATATCCTTCCATAGTTTGTTTGGGATATCACTTTGGTGAAGTCCTAAGGGAAAACGAACTGGATCTCGATAAGAATGATGGGACACACCAAGACAATCATGTCAAGCTTTGGCTAAAGGCTATGAATATCGAAATGGTTTCGAATCAAGTATGGTAACTTATAGACATTCCAAATAGGAAAATACCAATAGGTTGTAAGTGGATCTTCAAGATAAAGAGAGGGGTAGATGGGAAGGTGGAAGCCTTCAAGGCACGACTTGTTGCAAAAGGGTTCACTCAGAAACCAGGGATCGACTATGAGGAGAACTTTTCACCAATAGATATGATTAAGTCTATATGGATTCCCTCATCCATTGTTGAGAATATCAATTACCAGATTAGAAAATGGACTTTAAGACATATTTGTTGAATGGTAGCCTTGAAGAGCGCATCTATACGGTGCAACCCATAGGATTCATAGAAAAGGGATAGGAAACAATGTGTGAAATATTAAGAGATCCATTTATGGACTTAAGCAAGCATCAAGGTCTTGGAACATCTAATTTGAGAAGGAAATTAATTTTTTTACCTTCGATTAATGTTTAGATGAAACTTATTAGTTGAAGAAGAAAGACAAAAATGTGAAGGTATTTCTATTACATTTAGTGGAGGATATTCTCCTAGTCGGGAATGATGTGGGTGTGTTATATACTGTAAGAGTTTGGTTGTCCATTCAATTAGATATAAAGGACTTAAGATAAGCCACTCACATCACAAGGATCAATCTTCTACGTGATAAAATTTTAGGATGTTACGCTTATCCCAAGATACTTATATCGACTTAATTCTCACAATGTTTAGCATGCAATATTTTGAGAAAGGGTTTCTTTCTCCCAAGCATGGAATTTCCTTATCTAAGGATTAATGTACTATGACACCTGATTATATTGAGAGGATAAATTATATACCTTATGCTTTAGGGATGGGAGCCTCATGTATGTTATGGCTTGTACTAGCCCGGATATATGTTATGTTGTTTCCAAGGCCAATAGATTCCAGTTTAATTTAGGTGATAAGTACTGGGATTCTGTGAAGAACATTCTCAAGCATCTAAAAAGGACTAGATATTATATTCTAGTATAATCAGTAAAGAATCTAGTACCCATTGGTTACACACACTTGGACTTTTAGTCGGATAGAGGTTCATGAAATTGACCTCGGGATATGTGTTTACCCTAGGAGGTGGATCCATAAGTTGGAAGAGTACAAAGAATTCATGTATTGTTGATTCGACCATGGAATCGAAGTATGTTGTCACTTCAGAGGTAGCGAAAAAAGTTGTTTGGCTCTGGAACTTCCTCAATGACTTGGGCATGATTCCTTTAATACAATAAAATATTACACTTTATCATGACAATAGTGGTCCGGTTGTAAATTTTAAAGAATCAAGAATCCATTAGAGGGAGAATAACATTGAGTGTAAGTATCACCTAATTCGAGAGATTATGCAGACATGCGACATCATGGTGACCATGATTGCAGTTAAGGACAACCAAGTGGATGTTTTTTAAACATTTTACCAGCTAAGATTTTTGACAATCATGTAAAATGAATGGGAGTCAAGAGCATGGCCACATGGCTTTAATATAAAGTGGGAGATTATTGGGGTTTTATTCTTAAAACCATGTGTAAAACATGTTATCTTAATTAATAAAGGATTATTTTATTCATTTTGAAATGAAAATCAAGTTTGTGAGAATGCTTTATGTTTGTTTAAATGCACACACACACACACACACACACACACACACACACATATATATATATATATATATATATATATATATATATAGAGAGAGAGAGAGAGAGCTTAGTACAAATTCTAGTGAGCTGGATTAGGGTTAATCATAAGGGGGTTGGAATCTCGATTCTAGCATTATAGAACCACAACCTAGATAGGGAGTTAAAATCCCGTCATAACGATTTCAATGCAATCTTAGACTCCTATTGGGATGCAATCCCATCTACTTGGACCTTGGTGGTTCATTACTCTCCACAGTTTGTTCCTCCTAAGGGTGATAACGTGAGCTAAGAGTGTGATGACTCCTATTGGGATGAACCTTAGACTTGACTCTAGGGTCTTTAGGATTAATTTCATCATTTTGTTGACTATCATGTGATGGTAGTCGATGATTGGGTGAGATAAAGGAAATCGTTCCCCATAGACAACAGCAATTATGGGTAGAAAACTCCAACTGTTGTGCATTCAACAAAATTAAGTCGTACAAAGTAAATAATCACAATAACACAATATGTAGGGGTTCGATAATGTGCCTATATCCATAAGGTATTTCTATTTCTTTATTGATCAATTACTGATTATAAATATTACTGTAATACCCCGTAATTTTAATGACTTTTAAAATGGGTTATATTTTAAATTAATGTATTAATTGGATCTTATTATAAATTAATTCATTTGGGTTTTATCCGAATTGTGGATATTAAAATGGATGATTCTGAATATTACTTAAAGATATTTAGTTAGTATATGAATGTGATGTCATTGATATGACGGTATGATATAAATTCGGTAATTTGAATTTTTAGTCAGACGCGGTATGGGACGTGTCGGGACTAATTTATTAAATTAAAAAGGAAATTTATTTTCTATCGACCTTATAGTCATTTCGACTGCGTCGTTGCATCCGGAAGGTTCGAAATAGTCAGAAAAGTCTATTTGGATGTTAATTTTGAGTCCCGGGGCATTTGGAAATGAAAAGACAACCCAAAAGGGTATTTTGGTCATTTTTACAAGGGGGATGAATAGTGGTTTCGGGTTTTCTCTTATTATAAATATTTGGAGATTAGTGTACGTAGGTTCATTTCATCTCTTCTACACAAAATTGAAAAGTCATATTCTTAGAAAGAGTGGAAGGTTGCTTGGAAAGAAAAAGAAGTTTGCTTGGGAAGGAGGAGAACCAAAGGTCAAAGGTCACCACCACCATCACCACCTGTGTTATTCAACTCCAAAGGATCAGATCTTCATTAGAGGCAAGTGTTTGATATTTGCAATTTAAGTTCGTATATTGTCCATGTTAGGATAGTTATAAAAAGAGATGATTTTCATGCTTGGAAGATGAAAGGATATAGTTGTCAATGGATTTTTGGAATCTAAAAATATATAGGAATTAAACTCATGTTGTAGGTAGTTAGTAATCCAATAAATATTCATCAATATGTGGAAGAAATTTTGAAAATAATTTAGTGTTCTTGAAGATAATATGTTGATAATTTTCTGGAAAAAGAGGCAAAAACGAGTGGAATGAGAAGAGCCAATTTGGAATGTTTAGATCTTCTTTTTTAGTGCATTTGGATGAGATTTAAGAAAAACTCAAAACACATACCTGAATCAATTTTTCGTATAGAATCCAAATCTGAAGTCGGATTGATGATTTGAATAATTTTTGGATCTAATTTTTCTGAGTATTTAAAATATGAGAATTCATGATGTTGTTTCTTTTTAATGTTGGTTCTTATCCCAAAAAATTTATAGATCTTCGGTGATTATAAATTGGATATTATGGGACTTAGAGAAGATCTGTAAGACCTAGTTAAGATTTGAATTAATTTGATTGGGATTTAATTGATTAGAATTATGATAATTAAAGTTAAAGAGATTTCGGTTGCTAGATTCATGTGTTGGATTCTAATCTGTTTGTATGAGGATTAAGGATAGTTAAAGTAGGGGAGATTTAATATAACACCTGGGTAGCCTTAGGGTTACAATTTAAACATCAAGGAGTGAGTTTAAGCTCATTATTGATTTCGCAAGGGCTGAGTGTAGTACAAGAGCGTAGTGGTATGGCTCCTGGATAGAGATGGGAGTTTAGAACACATTTGGTTGAAAGAGGGTATGAGGTTATCCCGATCGCATATTTGAAGTTGACGAACCTCCTCGATCGACAAAGTTAAGTAGTAGTGTATTGGAGGGGTTCCTTGTTTGGATTTCGCTTTGCGAGACGCTCCGCGCATGAACCTTAACGACGTCGGGAGTGGAGAGATGTTATAGGATGCGAGGATAATTAAATTATGAAGTAAAGATATGTCAATTTAATACGTGGGATTTAAAGAGATATAATGCTACGTAAGGGAATAATCTAAGGTTAATGTGAGTACCTTGTTGTTAGTATACTATAGGTATGATAATACCTATTTGATTGATTAATGATTATGTGTATGACATACCTAGCTTATTTGATATCGGTGGGAGGTTTGCGCGTGAAGGCAGTCATATCCTGATGAATCCATGGGATCTTTGATTTGTCGCTCGAGAACATAGGTCTATGAAAGACTTATCGGGGAGTTGATAAGTCCGCTGACTATGGGTACGTAGGTATGTACGTGACCCATGGATACGAGAACTATGTTAACCTCTAATTTGTATGTTGTTGTTTGTGGTTAGAGGAACCCTTATCGAACCTTTAGTCCCCTATTCGGCGACCAGCGATAATGGGACATGATAGCAGAGTAATGCATTGCACCGCATCTGTGAGTCGGGGTGCCGTATTATATATGAATATATATATATAATGGATTAAATGAATGAATGGATATTTATTATGGTTAAATCTATCTACGGTGATAATTGTAGATAATGGTGAATAGAGAAAGATAATTGAATTAAGTTAATGAATGTTTATTAAAATACTTAATTCATATTAATGAGAAATGATTCATGTTAATGAGAAACGATGAGAAATGTAAATGAATAATAATGTGACGTATGGTATGGGACATACGGGGATTATGATATTGGGATGGAATTATAATATGGAGACTAGAAAAGAGGAACCATTAACTAGGAGGTTAATAGGAAACGTTAAGTGTGCACTCTAGTTGAGTGGTGAGAATAGAAAGTGAGAGTTGGATCTAACATGTACATAATAAATGCTTTATTGCACTTGTTAAATACTTGTTGTTTTAAAAATCATTTTTCACAATCGGGCTCTGACCTGTTTCCTTGCATATTTTCTTTTTTATTGTATCTTCTATATCAGGTGTCCAGCAACAAGGACGCCAACCTTAGCGGATTATGACAGGCTATGGATTTATGGAGTTTTGCTTAGATGCCTATCATCATTTGATTCACAGTATTCTCTTAGTAGGGAATGTCACCCAAAGGATTCAGTTATCTTCTTCTATTGGGGTCAAATACTATGGTATTCTTGTCATTTTAATACATTTGATATTGTTGGGATTACTGTAATGGATTAATATTATTTGGGAATGTTTATTCCAATTGCATTCAAATTATTTGGTGTTATCTAATTGGTTATCAGTGTTGTAGAATAAAATGTGTTGTGTTATTCTTAAACTGGAAATGGATTTTGTTAAATTAAAATTTGAAAAGTTTTTAACACCAGCTTAATTGAGTATTGGGTGAGTTGTAAATGTTTTCGACAGTGATGCTAAGAATGAGCCAACTGTATATTCTGTTTTAATTTGGTATGGGACTGGCCACCCGGTATTTAATTAGGCGGGGTGTTACAATTACTTGCCCCATTTCCAAGGGGTGTGGGTTACATTAATAGGAAATAGAAAGTGGTCGAGTCATGTGGGACTCCATGACCGTAGACATCTATATGGACATGATCGGTTGAATCTAATTATGGGATTTTAATCGATTAGACTGTATATATCCTAATCCCATCGATCCGGGTTTGCTATCAAATCGGTCAAACATGTGTTGGATCCTCTTGCCTCGTAGGATAATTCCCCCACAATCACCAGTGTTTTTCAGGAAAGGCAGTTTTCAATCAAGATGATATTTTTATTAATATTTTGGTTTTTAGTAATCTTCTATTTTAAAAGAGAAATGAGGGTGGGCGGGTTTGATTTTGGTAACCATGTCTCTTAATTGATGTTATTATATTTTTTAGTTAATTTACATAAATAAAAATTAATTGGATGTTATGATTTGTAAATTAAGCTTAAGACTCGACCTCACTTAACAACTATTGTAGTTATATTAATTGTTTTTTTATTTTTTTTATTTCGAATAGTTTTACATCGTTTATATTGTATGAAATTCATATATGTGATATATAGACCTTTATAAATTATTTAATGCCTCTTCATTAATAATTTCTCTTGTGATTAATTTATATGTGTTGAACATGAAAGAAAGAGAAGAAAGTAAAGGCAAGAAAAAAGAGAGAGTCTTCGAGATGAATAATATAGATATAGGAAAGTAAAAAGAAGTAACAAAAATAAAAGGAAGAAAAAGAGTGAGAGAAAAAACAAAAGTACCAATAAAAAATAATGGAAGAAACTAAGAGTTATTTTAGGGAAAAAAATGTTATGTCGTAACAAAAAATCAGACACATGCAATCCACTTTAATAAACCTAAATTATTCTAAAAAATGAGAGGTTTGATGTTTAAGTCCCATGCCAAGATCCATCTAATCATTCATATAAGTTAGCGTCGTTCCACACTATTTTAATTAAAATTTGTAAATGCCCTTGCGATTGTAGTGGTATATGGGAAAGAAAAACGTTATGTTTTTTCTAATAAAGTTATCAATTATTTACTTGATATTTTGTCCAATAAAATTAGATATCACTATCCAAAATTTTAATTTTTTCCTTTTTTAAGCATCTTCATTTGAAAAATAAATTATATTTTCAAATATTGTTACCAGTTATTTTTTTTCAATGTCTTGGTTTTTATATATACTTTAACCTTTATATTTTTCATATTTTCAATCCTTCCATTTACAATGAGATAAATATCGATGTTGCATGCACGCCATGCGAGTTAGAAAACTATTTCAATGACCACTCGCCATAATGATATATAATTATTGCCTCAATTCAAATTATTGGACCATTTATATTTGATAGAGGTTTATAAACTTATTGTTTCTCGTTGGAACTTGTGAAATAGTAAGAATATATATATACATACATGGGGTATTTTTTAGGACAATAGTTTTACATATGTTAAAGTGGATGTGATAAAGCCTTTGTGCTAAGGGAGGTAACCCATCTTCTATGACTGGTGAAACCATGAAGGAAGTTCAATGAGTAGAAACAATCCATATTATGTGATTCAAAGATAACACATTATATATTAGGGGTGATTATCATGTAGGATATCTCCTACCCATACATATGTCATTGTGATATATTTAATGTCAATCATAAAGTTACGTTATGACCTTAATGGGGTCGAGGAGGAAAGTCTTTAGAAGGGTTTCCCTTGGAAACTCATCTAAGTGAGAGACGTCATGAGGCCACAACCGTTTCTACAATTTAAAAACTCTCAAAAGAATCAAGATTCATCGCACACTCATCAATAGCACTAACTTTTGCACCTAAGTATTTGGCATGCTGTGTGTTGTATTTTATTATTTGACTCGAAAGTCCTGGTTAAAAGTGTTGTATATTGTGGCTCTCTCATATGGAGTTTCTCAATGCGAAGTTTAATTTCAAGTCTGAAAGACTACTACACCTATTGCATAATATATGGTGTCCCTTATTTTATATATATATATATATATATTAGTGATAGTATTGTGAATAATATTATTGGTGGATGTCCATATGTAAAAGATAGTGGAACTTGCCCCACATTGGTTTTATGAGACAAGCGAGGAGGTGACCCTTGTGTAAAAATAGACACCTCCTGCTCCTATTATTTATGTAAAGAACTTTTTTACTTATTCTACTATATCTTATTCACTCCCACTCTCTCTCTATTTTACAACATGTTATCTGCATGAATTCTTCCATATAATTTGTGGAGGTTTGTCATTTCTTAATTCTGGTGTTTTGAAAATTAAAGAAAAATAAATTTGTATTGCTACTTTGTCAGCAACGAAATTTAAAGAGGTGTGTATTTTGTGCTTTTTGAGATGTAAAGAAAGTAAGCACATTTTCTAGTTCTAGCCTCATAACGTGATTTTTTTTGTTCTTCCACATACATGTAAAGTAAGTATGATGAATATTCATGATAATAATATTATTATCTATAATATATCTTTATTTTTGAATTACTTTTTTATAGATTGACCCTATTCTTTTTTGAGTGCTGAGAGGACATTTGCCAAACTTTAATTATTTTAATGCTACATCCATCTTGGAACGGGGATAGGTTTTTTTCGAAACAAAGATACGACAATGGGGATCAATGAAAAAAATTCCCTTTCCACTACTTGCATAATATTCACGGGCCCCCAAAGACATAAGTGACTGTCATCAAAGGTGAATATTGTAAATATTGAAGTCACCATCCTATTTCACTCAAAATGGGAAAAATATATTGCCATCCCCTACGCGACAACATAAAATACTAATTGATAAATAGGAAAACAAGTAGGTTATTAATTTGGGGACTAAGTTACAAAATCGGGAGATTTTATTTACACATTCCACCATTTCAGTCTCTCACAAGATATACAAATATTATCCTTCTCCTAAAATGCATATAGTGTTGTGGGGTGAAAAGTGTATATATAAATGAAAAGTGCATAAGGATCGATGTCATCGTGTCCATGACATGGAAAAGACGTGAGCGAATCAATCGAAGGGGTATGACTAAAAGAAAGAGAAAAATATAAAAGTAACCTAAATATGAGAGATACACCGGATCGTGATTCACAATGAGAGAATGAATGTACATATCTAACAGGATCGCTAAAAAGGCCAATGAAATGAATGAAAAAGGTACGTTATGATCGATTCAACAGATCGTGATTCCCTATGGATAAATGAGTACCCATGACAATGGGACATCTAGAAGGTAAAACATATAATAAAAGATAATAAATAGTCTATGAGAGATGCACCCGATTGTAACTCAATATGAATAAGTGAGTACGCATGTCAGCGAGATCACTAGAGAGAAAAATGAATTGATAATTATATCTATGAAATATGAATGAGCATAGAGTGAGAGGAGTAAAATAACAATAGTGAGAACTCCAATCCCATGATAAACCTTGGACGCTTACATAGCAGAATTGACATCAAAGTTCACATAGTTTTAAAAGAAAATAAAGGTGGGGTCTAACCCTTAAATTCAAAACTATATTTTTCTACTTTAATTTGTGAAAAAGTATGCCAAAGTGATGGAAAGGTAGAAAAATTTAAGAAAACTCTAATTTGAGGTTTATGAGTTAAACCCTATTTTGGGGTATTTCGAGCTTACGAAAATAATTTTTTTGAGTATATAGATACTAAAGAGCTGGTTAATGATGAGAAAACAATAATTGATTATTAAATGTACTAAACTAATAAGATATAAGAAATGACACTATGTATAAGCTTGGATGGATGGAATGTAGACCATCTAAAGAACTTAATTTCTGATTTTCGAAGTGATGTAAGTTGATTTTATGGTGGTGGAAGGTGAGATAAGGGAATGTGGAGTGAATGTTGTGAAAGTGATGTATTGAAAGGTTGTCATGCTAATTTTGAGGAAAACAATCCTGACCAATGAGGTCAAGGTTTCCTAAAATAGTAAAACCTAAAGGGACATTAAAACTTGACTTCCCATGGAGTGGGTGCTGACCGTTATGGCCCTTGGGATCCCTATTAGAATAGGTGCTAGACTTAGTGTCCATGTAAAGTATCTCTTACCCGCAGGCAGGGGGAGGGTACCAATAGGCTGGAAAAAAAAATGGATTTTCTAGGAATACGAACCTAAAATACAAACAGTAAGTACATTTCCTGCATGTCTAGGACCGTTAAAAAGAGGACTAAAGGATATATGAAAGCTTACTGAGATAATATAGGGTCTTATAGTTAACAAAAGTCAAACAAAGCTCAGGGAGTGTCCGATGTCCTCTAGTTAGGGTTATTAAGTAAAAATGTTATTAAATGTGAACCACGAGTCTCATTATCATATGGTACGGACCCTTAGTGTATTCATAGCCCTATAAAATTGCATTGATTTACTCTCATGCTCGAGAGTTAACCAAAGTCAAATAAGGCTATGGAGCGTCCGATGACTGATTAGTCATGAATATTGCATTTAAAAGTTTTTAACTTTATGCATTCTAGCATTCCCATGTACAGAAATCCCAATGTTTATGCTCATTTATCGAATAACCTCTATTTTCATTGTATATATCATATAAATGGTTTATTTTAGATTCTATAGGCTTTGGGAATGATAGGCATGAAGTTTGGATGAATTACGAGAAAATTCCATCCACCAACGCAATTTAGGGGGTATTTTAGTAATTTTAGCAATTGGGTTTTGGTCATGATGTCTAAAAGGAAGTTATATCCCTTCGAGTTCTCTTCCCATGGCCTCTGACGGTGCATTATTCCAGATCTTAACGCATAATCTACAGACGTTTATGTGTGATGATAAATGTAAAAAGCAAGGCAATAATGCATATTTCCCATCCTAGAGGTCTTGAATCGATTTGGCCCTTATCTGAACTAATTCGGACCCAGGAAGTCTCAAATTCTTTCTACACTAAATTAATTTGGCTCTTCTTCGAATTTATTCGGTTCTCTGTTTCATATATTGTTCTATTTTCACAAGTTTACCACTACCCTCTTACTATATATGTCTTTCGTCTTTCATCTGTATAGGGATAGTTAGTTTTATTTTTAGTAACCAAGATATTATCAAGCCTTTAGTATATACTCTCGCCTAAGTTAAAATTAAAATATTTGCTTTCTCTCTCATTTTCTTCCATTAAATAGGTATAGAGATTGTTGTTTTATTTTTAGTAACCAAGATACTATCAAGCATTTAGTCTATTCTCTCGCCTAAGTTAACATTAAAATCTTTGCTTTCTCTCTCATTTTCTTCCATTAAATAAGTAAAAATTATCATTTATTTATGTTTCTAAGCCTCTTACTCATTATTTTACTGGTTATATAAGTTGTCTTTGCATTATTGAAGAAGCTTTGGTTGGTTACTTGCTTTAATGGTGTTCTCTTTCATAATAAAACTACCTTTCATTATTTATATCATATTTTCCATGAGTAGGTAATTCTCATTGGCTATGGATCATAATGACACCATCGGTGATTGAACTTCAAAATTAGGTTTTTATTTAGATTCATTTTAATTTAAACTCATGTGTTGATATTAGAGTATCATAGCCTCTTAACTTCCCTTGTTATGCAATGGTAGTATTAGGAGCTTTAATACAAACTCAACCCATTTGTCACCATAACTAATTAAACCTCAATCTTTCATTAATGAGTTTCACCTCTACATGATTGATGTTTGGACTTAATTGGGTATGATTGCTTAGAACTGAATTGAATTGAATTAAGTTCCATAATTTATTTAGATAATCCAAGATGTGCGAATGATTCATAATCTCTTTTCTCAATTTCACTTACAAGTTAATTTTACCTTTTCACATTTATTTTAGCGCATGATAATATACTTTTTAGTTACAGTTCATTATTCCCACTATTATTATCCTTTACAATTTACTTTTATGGTGTATAGTAAAGTTATATAACCCGGACATGTCGTTTTTCAAGTGTCCATTACCCGTGGAAATCGATCCCGAACTTGTTCGATTATTACTTGTAATTAGTGACCTTATGGGTGAAAGGTTTGATAAATGTAAACTGTAAGTACGCTTCACAAATGGTATGGGCCGTTGAAAAGGGGTTTCAGAACCATATGATAGTGTATTCAGTTAGTCCCAGGTACGAGAATTGACCGAAGTAAAAAAAAGCACGGGGAATGTCTGATGACCTCCGGTTAGGGTTTTTAAGGGGAGGACTAGGGTTCTGAGGTTTGATGGGACTATTTTTGGACCCTTTGGAGGTATACGGGGGCATTAAAATGGGGTGTCTAAAGATCCCCTCAACGAGTAAGCTTAGGGTAAGAAAAAGTTAATGAAAGTTGGTCGAGCTTCCTGTTGGACTACTTGGGTCAGCGCGTTTCGCTGGACTCATGAAGAGGCCACTTGAAACTTTCCAAGTCTCCACTAGACAAGTTGACATATGCAGAACAGAATACCAGACCTCGCCTAAATGATAGGATGTCACACCTATCATGGGGGACCCTCTCTTATATTTTACTCCTAGCAACTTGCCTTAGTGATTGATCTCCAACAACATAAAAAATCTCTCGTGGATTGAATGAATTTATTGGCTAGTGTCACACAGGTCGATCAATATAGAATTTTTCACAAGATACGGGTTCTCAACTCTTGTTGTTAAAAGGTAAAAAATGACCAACATCCGATCGAAGTTCAATTTGAGTGCCCCCTAACATAAAGGAGAGTTATTTTTAGGTGGTCACTTCGCGCAAGACATTTCTTAGGACCAACGGATCAGACGACAGGTGGACACCCTGATGGAAGTTTGTGAGGGTTGAGTTTCTATGTGTAGAACCTTTGGTGGATATGAGTAGATTTTGGTCATGCTAGGGATAAATGTCTAATTCTGAGAACCTAGGGAGTGAAAGCTACCAATTCAGGGGCTCGAGGCTAATTTTGAGGGCTGTGGTCGATTATGAGGACCTAAAGAATGTATGCGATTGAATAAGAGGGTCGCAAACTACTTCAGGGGGCCTAGGTCAATTATAAGGACCTAAAGAGTACATGTGACCATATCATAGGATTGTAGCCTACTTACGAGAGCCTATATCAATTTTTACGGCTTAAAGAGTGTGTGCAACCGATTTAGAGGGTTGCGGACTAATTATGAGGGTCGTGGTGAATTCTAAGGACCTAAAGAGTGCATGCTACCAATCAGAGGACCGCAACATAATTATGAGGGACTATGTCAATTATGAGGACCCAAAGAGTGCATGCGACTGATTCAGAGGATCGTAATCTAATTCTAAGGGCCTATGTTAATTTTGAGGACCTAAAGAGTGAATGAGAATCATTCAGAGGATCAAGACCTAATTATGAGGGCCTCATGAATGAATGCGATCGATTCAAAGGATCACGACCTTATTCTAAGGCCTTAGGTTAATTCTGAGAACCTAAATAGTAAGAAAATTTTTGGAAATGATGTGATGATATGGGAATTTTCTAGAATGTTTCAGATTTTTTTTTTATTTTTTTATAACTTTTGATGATTTTTACATGCTTGCATATTTTTTATTTTGAGGATTTTTATTGGAAACGGGTGCTTTTGGAAAATTTTAGATTTTCCTTTTAGGATTTTTCTAGATTTTTTGATGAATTTTTAAATGCATGCAGAAATGTTGAAACTCGATGATTTTTCATGGAAAATTGTGAATTTGATGAATTTTGAGATTTCATGATTTAATTTGAAATTTTAGGGAATTTTTTATTTCTTCTCCCATTTTTAGCATTTTATTTTTGGAAACTTTAGTGGGGTATCGATAGGCACTTGCTGATGAATGCCAATTAGCAAGGCACATAATTTCAAATTTTTAGGCTTCCCGCGCGTCACTACCGGTATGCAAGGAATTTACCCTTTGTGACACCGAAGAGGTATTTATGTGGATTGAGACGCATCTGGTACTCTCATTGCCGTCCAAAATAATTCTCAAGGCTGGAATGTTACCTTCTCGAGTTTTGTACTTGATGATCATATCGTCAATGCAGATTGACACTTCTATATGGATAAGATCATGAATGACGATTTTAATTTCTCTTTGATATGTATCCCCCTTCATTTTTTAGATCGGGTCATGATAATTTAATAAAAGGTACCCCACGGAGTGGTAAAAGTAGTATTTTCTTGGTGTTCATGATGAGTTTTAATCTAATTATAGCACACAAAGCCATTGGCAAATAACTTCAGGGCGTGATTGGATTATTATCGATGATCATGTTAATATTGGGCAAAGGGTAATCGTCTTTTGGTGAAGCTTTGTTCAGATCCCGATAGTTAATGCACATGCAAAATTTTCCTCCTGATTTCGGCATAGGGACAATGTTTCCACACAGATGAAACCTACATTCAATTTCTTCACCACTTCTTCATTCACTTTGAGGGACCATGCGGGCTGGAGTGTTTTAGCTTTTGCATGATTTGTTTCCATTCTGGATAAGTCAGAATCTCATGTTGCACGATTTATGAGTCAATGCCACGTATATCTCTGTGAGACCAAGCAAAGATATCTACGAGCTCTTTTAGTATCTCTTCAAATTATGACCGCTCATGCTCATTTAGGGTTAACCCTATCCAAATCTCAAGAAAAGTGCTTCTAGTACCAAGTTTAATAATAAGTGTCTCATCATCATTGGTGTAAATGCGATTATTTTATTTGATTTTTTCCTTATTGAGATCAGATAATAATGGTTCATTAATTAGACCATCCTCATCAATTATTTGATTAGAATCAATATAATCAATATAAACCACATCAAGATACTCCAAATCTTCATTTATTTCATTAACATCATTTTTAGGAAAAATAACATTGAGAACCTCATTTAAGGAGTCCTCATTTACACTCAAATTAGTAATAGAAAATGAGGAAACCTATTCAGGTTCATTCTCTAAGAGATACACAATAAGATTTTGGACATGTAATGTTGGGTTGACTGGAATGATTATTTAATTTAGGAGAGTCTTATCAGTAGGATAGATATTTACATAAGGTTCATTCGATCCATACTCAATGTGGATCATGCATAGGTCCACTCCCAGCATATTGAAGCTAAATAATTCATCGTTGTCAGAGTTTCGAGTGCCTTCCTTACTTTTAGTGTCTGAGGATACTGAGTCAACATTCTTGATGGTCAAGGGTTTCATCTTGTGCTTTGGTCCTTCATTCTAGGTAAATTTATCTGCATAGAATATATTAAATCCTAGCATCAGTTTCTTCTCGACAACATCATACCATGGTTTTGTGAACCTACAGTAGGGACATTTCTCACCTTCTTTGATAAAATTCCCATTTAGAGAATACCCAAAAATGACTTCTTTCCTCTTCAATATGCGCTTTTGGTATGGTTGACAAAGAGCCATGAGCTCAGCTAAAGATAATTGATACCCCAAACAATACACAAGGAAGTCTTCTTTCAAAACAATCAGCTCAAACATTTCCTATTATTAACGTCACAACCCCATTCTGAGCATAAAATGCATGTTTTTGAATATTTGTATAAAGCTTACGTTACCATATGGGTTGTGTTCATGACTCACTTTGTGAATGAAGTATTTTCTATCGGGAGAAGGAGTTGATTAACCTTGAATCCATTGAGGGGCATGATATACCAAGTATAGACTCATCCTTATACTGGACCCCCTCATCTTAGGTCGACTAGTGCCAGACCACCAATTTGGGAAAGTTATGGCTCAACCATAGACTCAACATGATAGGCGTCATCCTCGGCCACAGACTGATCACTAGAGGCCTCGACCTCCTCTCGAAACACAATCAATAATACCAATATCAGTTGTCTTATGACCAAAGTACTCTCAAACTCATCCTTCATCTGGAAGACAGAGGCCAACTAAAGACATATCAGCACGACAGTTACCATACTATCACAGGATCCAAGTAGACAACGCGGCCTAAGCCTAGCCCAGACGATCGACAGTTGATAGCTAGCAGAGCACATGGATTGGGGAACGCATAGAAGGGTGCATGTGGGTTGCAGATCCCACGTGCACAAAATTGTTATAACCAGATCTCCCTCACACATGAGGGAATATTTCATCATCATGATCTACATGTGACAGTGACAAGTGGAGGATCACTATTGTCTATTGCATACTACACATGCTTATTATATGCTTAGGGCATACACTACACCCCCAGGTACTCTATATACTTGTATTCTCCAATAATGTAAAAGATTTCATATTGAAAACCCTAGCCAATACTCTGTTGAAATCACAGTAGATAAAGAAAGTTGAGTGACCTGTATCATGAGGCCATTAGAGCCATTTTCATCGTGAAGCTCACTCACACATGCACAGTGGGGTAGGCCAGATGGTCAAACCACTTACTTTATAGTATATATGTCTCCATTTCCTCATCTCCTCATTTATTTTCTTATAAAGATGATTTCCTCCATTGTTTCATCTTCGAGGTTATTCTGGATTGAGATTTTACTATATTACTTAGTGGTACCATAACTTGGTGGCTCCGTCTTTGAGAAGCGAGATATTAACATATTTTTCCTCTCATTTATAGGTTACTCCTCATCGGTTTCTCTAGTGGTGGTCCAACTCCATGCTTGGCTAGGCTTGAACCACCATTGAAAGAGGTTTGGTTTGAGTTGTTCATTCTTTTTTTCTACTTCATTCATCTCTTTTAGTACACCTCCTATTCTTTTTATTCACTAGATTTAATGGCATCAGATATTCCATTAGGCGTTAACCTCAGTTCCAGCTAAGAGCCACCTTAGTAAAAAATGGTTGAGCTCATGGAGGCATCGCAATCACTAGAGGTGAGCCAAATGAAGATGCAGGAGAAGTGGTCTTCTTTCAGCCAAAACATACTGACTAGGCCCACTGGTGAAGGAGCGAAGATGATAACTCTTACCGCTAGGGGGTGAAAATCTAAAAACATGGGGACTACCCTTGGCCCCACATAAAAAGGCATTGCAATAGTAGAGGCATAGGGATTTGGCCGACCCTAGGCGATTAAGACTAGGAAAATAAGGCTAAGAATTTAAAGATGATCAATGTGGAGAAGAGGAGTATTAGGAACCCTATGAGATCTCTATGGATATTGTACTCCCAGTTCGGGGCAGTATGGGAATAGCGGGAGGCTGAGACGAGATGGCCAATCCCTTCCTTCAGCATTTGATAGACTCAGCAGAGGGTCTGCCTTTGATAGACTCAGCTCGATGGGTGATTTGAGAGATCGACCCTCCAGGTCTCGTAGTATAGCTGGTTCTAGAAGAAATAGTGGATGTGATGTAACCATCCTCCACATGGATGAGATGAGGAACAAAGGGAGTTTAATAGTTGACAAAGAACAGCTGGTCAGGAACCTTTGTAGCACCCGACCAATGAAAAAGGAGTCCGTAATAATGCTGTAATAGCCGAGAGAGGTAATACATAAGTGACAAGAACCGACAAGCCATGGAACAGTTCTATCTAGAGGCTTAAGGACAAGATTGGCAATATCTTGAAGAGCCAAGACCCCTATAGAGGGTTTACATCGAAGGATCACTATTCGTTACAAGAATAGTAAGATACCCAACCCTGACTAAGTTCAATTCGCCTCTTGTCATCGCAAAATATAATGGAAGCATCAATCCCCTCCAGTACGTGGAAATGTATCAATTTTCTACAGACATCTTCTCAGTCTTTGATGAGATGAGATATAGAGCCTTCTCAAGCATCCTCCCTGGTGCTACTCACGTATGGTACACCTCCCTTCCTAGAAACTCAATTGATTATTTCAAAAAACTAGCCAAGTGGTTCATCCATAACTTTTATTTTGGATTAAAACCCCATAAGAAGACCACTCACTTTTTATGTCAAATAAGGAAAATATGAATCTATATGAGACTACATAACTCTATTTAACAAAGACAAACTGGAGGTGGAAGACTATGATGAAAGTATTCCAATGATTTCCCTGATGGGAGGATTATAAAAAGGAAAGCTTCTATGAAAGTTGGCCAAGGATCCTCCAAAGTCCATGTCATAACTCCTAGATACAGTCGGGAGAATCATGAACGTGGAAGAGGTCATGGGAGCCAAAGGAGAATATGAAAAAGGAGCAAGTGGAAGTAAATCCCAAAAGTTCAAAGGAAAGGGAGATAAGAATAGGTCGACAGATGACAAGATCGTTGACTGTACTCCATTAACAGCCACTCTAGAGATGATCCCGAATGAAATAAAAAATGATCGACCATTAAGATGGACAAAAAACTGAATGCCCCTCTTCACAAGAGGGATAAAAGTAAGTTGTGTGAGTTCCACCAGGATCATGGCCACACCACTGACAAATGCTTCTCACTTAAAGACTATCTATAAAAAATGTTAAAAAAAGTGAAACTCGTGAAATATGTGGATAGGAGGAGGGCAAGAGATGGCCGAGAAGACACCCGAAAGAGACGGGATGACAGGTGAAACTAGGATGCTCTAATGAACAAGGATGACGCTACCTCAAATAGTGACGAGTCTAACCCTAACCTCCCACCAAAGATAACTGATCCCAAGGGTCAGTTGCATTCGATTTACCATGGAGTGAAAATGATATGTGATGGTTTAACAGGTAGGTACAAAGACATAACCGACCATAAATCCCATGTTGCAAAGGTGAAGGCTATTCCAAAAAGTGAAGTTGTTAACTCGGTTGCAGTTAATTCAAAGTGGGGTAAGAGGAAGAATTTGATATGAACACGATGTTAATAGGGTTCTCGAGGTTGGACTTTAAGGGGATCTTAGCCCTTCATGATGTCCCTTTGGTGATCATTACGAGAGTGCATGGGTATGATGTTCCTAGGATATTAGTCGATGGTGGAAGTTCGGATGATGTAATGTTATGGGAGTACTTCAAAGTGTTGGGACTCAGTAAGAAGAGGCTCATACCATATCATCAACCTTTAATTGTCTTTAGTGGATAAAAATTCCATCCTCTTTGGATTTACAAAATGGATGTCTGTATGGGGAGGTATGATCGAGATGTGTCACAAAAAAGATAATTTCTTTGTGATGGACCAGAATATTTATTCAGCCTATAACATCATAATGGGAAGAGTATCCCTTAAAGAATTTGAGGTCGTGCCCTCTACCATTCAACAAATTATTAAATTCTTGACTCCATATGGAGTAGGGTAAGTTCAAGGTGATTAGGTAGAGGTGTGGAAATGCTAGTTCAATTTGGCTAAGGAAAGAGAAGCTCACAAGAGAGCCACCACCATTTACAACATCGATACTCTCAACCAAAGGGATGAGATGAAATGAAAAAAGGGTGAGGTCGATGAGGAGGTAGATTCCATCATCCTCAATTTAGACGAGCCAAAAAAATGTCCAGATCGACAAAGCTCTAAAAAAAATCAAGCAAGAGTTGTAATATCCTGCCTCGGCAAATTAATTAAAATTAGATATTAATTATAGTGAGGAGGAGTTAATTATGAATATGGAGGAATTGTGGTTAAAAATTAGAGAAAATAAAAATAAAATGAAATGAGGTCATTCAAATGACATGGCACTGTCATTCGAACGATAGTGTTAAGATCTCGAGATGCATAGCTTCTAATGATGTGCTACTAGTTTACAGTAGCAGGTTGTGCGAAGGGTCTCATGATCCACTGATCGAACGACATTAGATGTCATTCTAATGACATATGTGATGTCCTTCGAATGACATAGGGGAAGTTGTTAGAACGACCTCACTCAAGTTTTTAGATTTGATTAACCTTATGTGTTGTCCTAATTTGGAGCGTTGAGTTTGTGTTCTGTTGAGACCATATCACCTTAGGAAGGGTTAAATGGGTATTTGGAGTCTTAGGGAGGTTTTATTAAAGGCTGTTTGAGTTATTTAGGGTTTCTTGGTTGGATGAAAATGGAAGAAGGAGAGAGAGAGAGAGAGAGAGAGAGAGGTGGGTTGTCTTCCACCCCCACCCACCATCAAACCACCACTCCTCCACCACTTTATGAGTATATTCCACCATATTTGAACACCTTATACCCATTTCTACCATGGTTGAAGAAGAATCACGAATTTTGGAAAGAGTATTTGGGGGATTTCTTAGAGAAGGTGAAGTGGTTTTAATGGTGTAGAAGTGGGTCTTGCTTGGAAGATTAGAAGAAGAGCATTTCAGAGCAATTGATGATGCATTTGGTAACCCATTGAGGCGACCTTTGGAGGTGGGGGTGGCTCCTTCTACACCAACATTCCTACCACCATTAGAGCCATTAGAGGTGGGTAAACCATACTCTTATTGTAATAGCTTATTTTGCACATTATAGTATTGTAGTTAGAATATTTGAGTAGGGTGTATTTAGTTAAATAGTATAATTGTTTTGTAAAAGATAATAAATATTTTTATGGAATAAAAATGTTGGAAAATGCCATTTTGTTGAAAATAAATAAAAGTTAATATTTCATTGTTTGAAAATAAGTCAAAGTTGATTTTTATAAAAATGGTGTATTTTGTAGAAATGTTGATGAAAACACTCTATCAAATAAAATGTTCGAAGATAATGGCACGTTTTTGTAAACACTGATGAAATAATATTCTTGTAAAAATGAAGGTTTTATGAAAAGCAGACATTTGTTGAAGTTGAAGAAATAAAAATGTCTTTTGTACCTTAAAAATGTATTTTTCCAAGTATAATGATTTTTCATGATGATAAATATGTTTAAATTATGTATTTGGATTTTTGGGCTTAAAATCCATCTTCTCATTCATATAAACTTGTAATATTTTGATATTTGATGTATAAACAAATTTAGAGAAGGTTTTGCTGGGTTTAAATATAAAATAAGAAAAGTTTGAAATTAGTCTTCAAAGTATGTGAAATTGGAACTAAAAGATGTAATTGACATGAGATTATAGGACTCCACATGCTTATAAAAAGAAATGGTATTTTATTATGAAAGTAGTCTTAAGTGTAAATGGATTTCTTGATTGAAGAAGTAAACAGATGTGTGTTTGGAAAAAGTATTCATTAAGTGTTTATGGGTGAATGTCGTAAAAGTTAATGTGTATATTAGTAATATTGTAAAGGATTAACACTTATGGAATTAAAAAGGGATTAAAGGTGTAAAAGTATTTCCAATAAAGAAGAACATTACTCCAAGGGTAAAAAGGTCTTAAAGTATTAAAACACTTAAGAACTTAGTAGGAATAACTTAATAGTGTTTTGGGGAGAATTAACACTTGAGAAAATGAGTAAAAGATGATTTTGGAAACAAATGGGAAAATAGTAATTTTACTTAAAGTGGAATATTTTTATGAAATAAAAATATTGGGTAAGGTGTTACACAAAGTGGTCATCAACAATATGATTTTTGAAATAAAAATGAAGGTTAAAGTGTATAGGACATGAAATGGTAAATTTTCAAAGTGTAACACAAGTTGGGGCGATAGAATCCCAGGTTTTGGCTTCGACCAGGTAAAAAGAAAAGGTTGAATTATCTGGACATTTGTAAAATGTTAAAACATATAAAAAGGGACATGGATAACACCGGGATAAAATCAAGAAGGTCCCGGATCCCTTAAGTGAAAAGGGCCTAAATCACCAGCCATAACATATGGTACGTATAGCCGGCGGTGTGGAGTCCGTGGAAGTATGCGGTATAGGAAAATTCCTAGAAAAGAAATAGAAAATATGGAACATGTTAAGAAATGGATTGTGTGATCAATTGTGTTAATACAACCTAACTTGAATGAATGTAATAAATGTTTCGATAAAGGTGAGATGGACATGTAAATGCGTAAAACTATAAATGTCCATGAGACAAGGTTAAAGGGTAAAGTAAGTGGGTAAATGGGTGATTAAGCAATCAAGTTGTTAAAGTCATAATTTATATAAGTGTGTTCTATGATGGTTTCCAAATGACAAATAAGTGTTTTCTAAAATGGTGAACGCATGTGTTAAAATGGTATTTTTTAATGAAAATACTAAAGGGTGTTCCAATTAATAAGAAGGGTGATTTCGGTAAAGGAATGGGTTCAAATAAATAAAGTACAGTGGTTTCAAATGTTAAACCGAATGTGTTAAATAAAGTGAGAAATTATAAGTATGAATAAAGGAAGTGTTTATAAGATTAAGGTAAATTAATTGAGGTAAGCAAGGTTTTCGAAAGAAAAACTATTAATGCATTGGAATATACATTTTCAAAGGTATATGTATATATATGTATATACATTTATATTTTTGCATGCATGTGGTTTTATCGTGTGAGTATCCTTTTTGTTATTCGTTTATATACTGCTTGTAAATTCCCACTGGGCATAGACTCACATCCCTGCCTTTTTACTGCAGGTTGGGAGCGATTTCTTATTTTTAGGGCATTATACATGTAAGTGTATTTCATTTATATTTACCTTAGTAGTTCTGTTTAAGTGGACTTTGGGTTAATCCCCATGGGTCACTCACATAGTTTATCTTGAAACTAGAATTTTATGATAAAAAGTGAAATGTTAACTAAATTAAAACTGGACTAGTAACATGATATAGGTTGTTCCATTGCACTTCACACCTAACACTCAGGTCGGATCGGGTTGACTCATAGGGTAACCCTTAAATTAGGGTCGGGGCATTACAAATGGTAGTTGAGCTCCAGGTTCAAGGATCCTTTCATGTGTGACGTGGTGAAGTCGGTATTGGATCTTTCGACATTGGTGTCATTTGGGACGGTCATGCTAATTTGATGATGGTTTGGTCCGTGTACTTGATGGTAGAGTCAAAGAGGTTAGCTCGACAAGTAAGTTTATTACAAGTGGAACACAATAATGTTGATAGCTACTAATCACTTTTTCATTTCTGATTAGAATTACAGTGATTTACGGGTGTCCATTCAAGCCTATAATGGTGACACTGTAGTCGTTAGTGTGAGGTGATTGTGTTAATTTTTATGGCATAAAATCATTTGAGATGTCGATAGAACGAAATGACGCCCAATGGGCAAGTGGTACTAGTTGCATTTAGTCAATGGTATAGGTTTATGGTTAGGGTGTCTTAATTAGACACTAAGTATTGGTGTTTAAAAGATACATAATCGTTAAGTACGGTACTTATTGGTAGTTAACGTCGGTGATGTAATTAGGAAAAATTTGATCCTTAGGGTGATATCGCAGTTGATGGTAGCTTAGTAAACACATTCGGTTGTGTAGGCCAATAGTGGCAATGTCGTAACCTTTATGTGAGATGTATTGTGAAATAACTTTAGCAATGAGAGTGGCCTTGTTAGTGGCAATAGCGAGTAGTGTTCGCGAAAACCTAGTGGTAAAGGTTGTGTATCTCATGTATGGAGATTAGATAAATGTATAGCATTGGTAAGTACTGACTCTGTGATGAGAATGTATTAGCTCCTTTGGTTTAGGACTTGGGTTTTATATAACTAGTTATAATGTGGTACTGAGGAATTGGATCTCGTGTGGCATTCGTGGTGAAGGCCATGGTTTTTATAGGAAATACCCGACGTCCATAACCTACCAAGATCTTTATAGTCATGTTAATGTGTAGGTTAGCACACAAAATGGTGTTCGCTTCAATAGCCAATTTAGTTAACGTGATTGAACATTCAATTGAGGATTGGGTTAGGCAAACCTAGAGATTTATTGGCTGCAGGCGATGTCTTATATCCTTCCATAACTTGTAGTAACATTAATTATGGTTTGTACGTGACTTATAGTCACAACCGTTTGTAAGGAAGGTAATATTAGTACCTAAGTGTTGAAACTCATTTAGCCCCCGAGGTAATGGCTAGGTGTGAGGTAATTACAGTGTGTGAGTAGTTCAGAGGCACGCTAAGGTTCCCATAGAGCAAATTGTGTGTGGCACCATTGATGATAAATATCGAATGTCATGATGCCTTAAGGTGATTTGAGGGCTAAGGTACATTATGGCTAGATGCTCATAGACTAGTGTCTCTGCGAGCACCAAGTAATAATTATGTGGGTATTGAAAGGTTTAGAAAGTGCACAGATGATGATAAGTGTATTGACGGTGAAACCTTGTCGAGTTTTCATTCTTTACATGAAATGTGTTTAGTGTTCTTAGGAGACCAATTAAGTCTAGTTTAAAGGAGCTTTAGCATTCTAGAAATGATTGTGTTGAGGGACAGGTGATGATCCCAGGTTATGGGTTGTGTAGTGTACATATCGGGTGTGGCTCCCTAGTTGACACGGAAGGGTGGTACAATCCCTAAGGGAGGACGATATTAGTGTCGTTATAGGAGTGATACTCCGATGTCATGGAATGACTAGTAAGGGTGTGTTAATACTCGATTTTGAGAGGCACTAGACATATTTTTGAAATTCAGAGTGATGACAATATATGGAAATTTGAAAATAGCACTCGAGGTGGAATAATATCGGAATATGATTATTATGTTGAGGTATCGATTGTATATGCTAGGGTGGCCTTAGTGATGAAAGCACTAGTTCTTAGCATGTCTTACCAAGTTAGTACAAGTTAGGAGATGTAGCCCAATGTGTTACTTTCTATCCTTAGAATGCCAATAATGGCGGGTGTAACCATCACATAAATATTATGTGGGTGAAAACCGAAGGTGAATTGATGGCGACCTCTTGTGTTCGAATGAACAAAATTAGGTGAGTGTCCCGCCTGAACCAAGTAATGAATATAGGAGTTTGGGACTTAGGTCAGGATGTGATAAAATAGGTAATAGCCTAGGTGTAATAAGTTGGTGATTTCGTCACTAGTTATTATCTAAGATCGATGTAGACTATGCGTAAGGTGTCCGCACACCAGAATGATTCATTTACTCCATGGGTGTAAATGGTACGACCTTGTTCTCAAGGAGGGAAGTCGAGCATTGACTTCTTCAAGGATAATAGAATCATTTATTGATCTCATATTATGAGAATAAATGGTTTGGATTCAATTCGTCACGGCTTGTGACCTAGGCCATGGTATATGGCCAGAAGTAGTACTCAGTGAGGGTTTTATGAATGAGTGGTATGACTTCAAATACATGGTATATGTTCACTTCCATAAGTCATAATAGAATACCTATGGGAAAAATTCCTCGGGACTGTTGCTAGTCCCTCTTATTCAAGCGCGCTCCTTTCAATTTAGCAATTGAGAATCAGTATTCTCACCTATATGGTGACTCGAATTGCTACCATGTCATGGTACGGTGATCGGGAGAGAGAGTTAAACTGAGTTTAATCAATCCAGCTTAGTAACTGGGTGCGTTCATTTGAGGTATTCTTGTTATTGTATAAAATTTTACGTACAGGTGGCTATGCTTTAGTCCATTCGATTAGTTCGTAGTTTCAATGTCCTTTTAGACTAGTGGACTCTCTACTGGCTGGCTCGAAAGTCAGTGGCTTGGGTTGTAAGGAGCGAGATGATGGTTTGAGGATACAGTATAGTGTTGAAAATCGAGGAAAAACTTAGCACAGGATGTTGCTTTTTTCACGGTGAGTGGATTGGAGTTATAATCTGGTGAGTACTCAAGAATGAGACGCCTAAGGTAATGTTAGGTTCACCATAGAGATGCAGTGGAAAATTTAAGTTGGGCGTATAGTAATGATTTGATAGGATTATTCCTCCTTGGAGTGAAGGAATGGATTATCATGATTCTCAGTAAGCTCATGCGAGTTGTGTAGTCAAAATAACATGAAAGGTTGTGGAACACGAGATGTAGATACCTAAGCTAGAAATTGATTTTTCGTGATATATACGATGGTTGGTTGTATTATGATTTGTTTGGGGTGATCATTGATCGCTAGAGGGGTTTGCTTGTAAAGACAACGGTATGCCTTAGGTGATAGCATAAGTGGTGCTAAGAATGGTTTGGACTTGATCAAAAGGCGAGTGGAGGCTCGGAGTAAATTATATGATGTCATGATGAACATTGGAACATGTTGCTGTTGAGTATTTCATGACTTTAGTCTTGCAGATTTTGATGATTTTGTCTTCAAGAATTTTATGGCTTAGAATACAAATCGGTGAGCTTAAGGATTAATGGATCGAGAATTTAGGAGAGGAAATTCCCCAAGGAGGGAATTTTGTAATATCCAAACCCGATAAATTAATTAAAATTATATATTAATTATAGTGAGGAGGAGTTAATTTTGATTATGGAGGAATTGTGGATAAAAATTAGAGAAAATTAAATAGGGTCGTTCAAACCACATGGAACTGTCATTCGAACGATAATGTTAAGGTCGCGAGATGCGAAGCTAATAACGATGTGTTACTGGTTTTCAGTAGCAGGTCGCGCGATCAACTGATCGAGCAACATTAGATGTCGTTCTAAAGACATTTGTTGTTGTTCTAATGACATAGGGGAAGTTGTTCAAACGACCTCAGTCAAGTTTTTAGATCTGATTACCCTTGTGTGTTGTCATAATTTGGAGCATAAATTTTGTGCGTTGTCGAGTCCAGATCACCTTGGGAAGGGTAAAATGGGTATTTGGAGTCTTAGGGAGGTTTTATTAGGTTTTTCTTTTAGTTATTTGGGGGTTCATTGGTTGGGAGAAAATGGAATAAGGAGAGAGAGAGAGAGAGAGAGAGAGAGAGAGAGAGAGAGAGAGAGAGAGGGAGGGAGAGAGGTGGGTGGTCTTCCACCTCCACCCACCATCAAACCACCACTCCTCCACCAATTTCTTTGTATATTCCACCACATTTGAACACCTTATACCCATTTCTACCATGGTTAAAGAAACACAAATTTTTGGAAGAGTATTTGGGGGATTTCTTGGAGAAGATGAAGTGGGTTTTAATGGAGTAGAAGTGGGTTTTGTTTGGAAGCTTGGAAGAAGAGAATATTTGAGCTTTGGAGGATGCATTTCGTAACCCCATAAGGCCACCATTAGAGGGGGGTTCTCCTCCTACACCAACATTCCTACCACCATTAGATCCATTAGAGTTGGGTAAACCTTACTCTTATTGTAATAGTTTATTTTGCACATTATAGTATTATAGTTAGACTATTCGAGTAGGCTTTATCTAGTTAAATAGTATAATTGTTGTGTAGAAGACAATAAATATTTTTATGGAATAAAAATGTTGGAAAAATATTATTTTGTTTAAAATAAAGAAAAAGGAAATATTTCAATGTTTGAAATAAGTAAAAGTTGATTTTTATGAAAATAATGTATTTTCTAGAAATTCTGATGAAAACACTTCATGAAATAAAATGTTTGAAGATAGTGACATGTTTAGGTAAACATTCATGAAATAATGTTCTTGAAAAAATGAAGGTTTTATAAAAAAAAATAGACATTTGTTGATGTTTAAGAAATAAAAATGTCTTTTGTACCTTAAAAATGTAATTTTGCAAGTATAATGGCCTTCCATGATGATAAATATGTTTAAACTTGTAGTTAGATTTTTGGGTTTTAAATCCATCTTCTCATGCACATAAACTTGTAGTATTTTGATATTTAATATGTAAACAAGTTTAGTGAAGGTTTTGTTGGGTTTAAACATAAAATAAGAAAAGTTAGAAATTGGGACCAAAGCATGTAAACATGATATTATAGGATTCCACGTGTTAATAAAAAGAAATGATATTTTGTTATGAAAATAGTCTTAAGTGTAAATGGATTTCTTGAATGAAGAAGTAAACAAATGTGAGTTTTGGAAAAGTATTGATAAAAGTATTCGTTAAGTGTTAATGGGTGAATGTTGGAAAAGTTAGTGTGTATATTAGTAATGTTGTAACAGTTATGGAATTAAAAAGAGGGATTAAAGGTGTAAAAGTGTTTCGAGTCAAGTAGAACATTACTCGAAGGGTAAAAAGGTATTAAAGTATTATAACACATAAGAAGTTAGTATGAATAAATTAATGGGATTTTTTGGGGAAATTAACACTTGAGAAATGGAGAAAAAGGTGATTTTAGAAACAAATGGGTAAAATGGTATTTTTACTTAAAGTGGAACATTTTTATGAAATAAAAATGTTAGAAATGGTGTTACACAAAGTGGTCCTAAACGAATAGAATTTTTAGAATAAAAATCAAGGTTAAATACATGGCATGGTAAATTTTCAAAGTGTAACACAAGTTGGGACGGTAAAGTCTCGGGTTTTGGCTTCGGCGAGGTAAAAAAGAAAAAGGAATAATGTGAAAATTTGTAAAATGTTAACAGACATAAAAAGTAACTTTGATGACATTGGAATAAACTCAATAAGATTCTGGAGTCCTTGGGTGAAAACCCCTAAATCACTGGCGAGAGCATATGGTGTGCATAGCCGGTGGTGTGAAGCCCGTGGAAGTCTGCGGTATAAGAAGATTTCGAGAAAAGATGAAGGAAAAATGGAACATGTTAAGAAATGGGTCCTGTGGTAAAATGTGTTAATGCAACCTAACTTTTATGAATGTAATAAATGTTTTAGTAAATGTGAAATGGACAAGTAAATGTGTAAAACTATAAATGTCCACGAAATAAGGTAAAACGATAAAGTAAGTGGGTAAATGGGTTATTAAGAAATCAAGTTGTTAACCCCATAATTTGTATAAGTACGTGGTAAGGAGGTTTTCAAATGACAAATAAGAATTTTCTAACACAATGAATGCGTGTGTTGAAATGCTGCTTTTAATGAAAATACTAAAGGTTGTTTTAATGAATAAGAAGGGTGATTCCGGTAAAAGAATGAGTTCAGATAAATCAAGTGTAGTGGTTTCAAGTGTTGAACCGGGTGTGTTAAATAAAGCGGGAAATGCTAAGTTTGAATAAAGAAAGTCTTTACAAGATTAAGGTAAATCAATCTAGTTAAGCAAGGTTTTCGAAAGTAAAACTATTAATGCATTGGAATATATACTTTCAAAGGTGTATATATATATATATATATATATATATATATATATATATATATATATATATATATATATATACATATAGAAAGTCTCCTATAAGGACTCTTTATAGTACAGACCCCGGTACATACCATTTTTTTAAAATAGTAAAAAAATGAATTTTTTGATGGAACTTCATAGATATGATCTCCATGTTGAGAAGATCATCTCCAATTTTTTTCGTCAAAATATTCAATGAAAAACCCGTTGAGATGAGGTGATATGTAAAAAAATGGTATATATATGCATTTTCAACCGTTGAAATGTTGGGTTGGCGCCAGCCGCTTTGTTTATTGAATTTTTTGATGAAAATTCATGAATATGATATTCTCACTATCGAGATCATATCCAAGAAGTTTCATCAAAAAATTCAATCAAAAAGTGGGTGAGATGATCGCCAACATTTCAACGGTCAAAAATGCATATTTATACCATTTTTTTACATATCACCTCATCTCAACGTTTTTTTTCTTGAATTTTTTTATGAAAAAATTTGGAGATGATATTCCCCCCATGGAGATCATATTCATGAAGTTTCATCAAAAAATTCTTTTTTTTACTATTTAAAAAAAATGGTATGTGTCAGGATCTGTACCATAAGGAGTCCTTACAGGAGAGGGCATATATATATATATATATATATATATATATATATATATATAGACACACACACACATCGATATATATATTTTTGCATGCAAGTGGTTGTAGCGTATGAGTATCCTTTCTACCGTTCGTTTTTATACTCCTTGGAAATTCCCACTGGGCATAGACTCACATCCTCTGTTAATTACTACAGGTTGGGAGTAGTTTCCATATTTTGAGGGCATTTTATAGGTAAGTGTATTTCATTTATATTTACGTTAGTAGCTCTATTTACTTGGGCTTCGGGGTGCTCCCCATGGGTCACTCACGTAGTTTTTCTTAAAACTCGAATCACATGCTAATAAGTGAAATGTTAACTAAAATAAAACTCAACTAGTAACATTATATAGGTTGTTCCATTTCACTTCACACCTAACGATCGGGTCATACTGGGTTGAGAAGCGGGTAACCCATAAATCTAGGTTAGGGCATTACAAATGGTATCAGATCTCTAGGTTCAAGGTTCCTTTTGGGTGTGATTTGGTGAGGTCGGTATTGGATAATTTGACCACGGTGTGGTTTGGTCTAGTCATGCTAATTTGGTGACAACTTGGTCCATGTCCTCAACGGTAGAGTCAAAGAGGTTATCACGACAAGTAAGTTAGTGACAGGTGGCACGCGATAAAGTTGATAGTCATTAATTGCTTTTGCATTTCTAATTAGAATTATAGTAATTTATGGGTGTCCATGCAAGCCTATAGTGGTGACACCGTAGTTGTTAGTGTGAGGTACTTGTATTGAATTTTAATGGCATAAAATCATTTGAGATGTCGATAGAATGGAATGATGCCTAATGAGAAAGTGGCACGAGTTACATGTAGTCAACGGTAGAGGTTTATGGTCAAGGTATCCTGATTAGACACTAATGATTGGTGTTTAAAAGATATATAATCGTTAAGTACGACACTTATGGGTAATTAACGTCGATGATGTAATTTGGCAAATTCGATCCTTGGGATGTTATCGCAATTGATGGTAGTTCAGTAAACACATATGTTTATGTAGGCCAATAGTGGCAATGTCGTAACCCTTTGATTGAGATGTATTGTGAAATAACGTTGGCGATGAGAGTGGCCTTGTTAGTGGAAATAGTGAGTAATGTTAACGGGGACCTAATGGTAAAGGTTGTGTATCTCATGTAAGGAGATTAGATAACTGAATAGCGTTCATAAGTACTAACTCTATGGTGAGAATGTGTTAGTTTCTTTGGTTGGTGACTTGGGTTTAATATATCTAATTATAATATGGTATTGAGAAATAGAATCTCATGCGGCGTCTGTGGTGTGGGCCTTGGGATTTGTAGGCAATACACGACGTCCATATCCTACCAAGATCTTTATAGTCGTGTTAATGTGTACGTTAGCAAAAAAATATGATGTTAGCTTAAAGAGGTAATTTAGTTGACATGATTGAACATGCAATTGAGGATTGGGTCAGGCAAACCTAGAGATTTACAAGCTGCAGGCAAAGTCCTGTATCATCCCATAACCCGTAGTAACATTAATTATGGTTTGTACGTGACTTATAGTCACAACCATTTGGAAGAGAGGTAAGATTAGTACCTAAGTATTGAAATTCATTTAGTCACCGAGGTAATGGCTAGGTGATAGGTAATTCAAGTGTGTGAGTACTTCATAGGCATTCTAAGGTGCCCATATGACAAATTGTGGGTGTCACCATTGCGGATTATGGTGCACTATAGATACCTTGAGGTGTTTTGAGGATTAAGGTGCACTATAGATAGAAGTTCATAGACTAGTATCTCTGCAAGTACCAAGTAATATCGATATGGGTATTGAAAGGTTTAGAAAGTGTACCTATGATGATAAGAGCATAGACAGTTAAACCTTGTCTAGTTTTGAGACTTTACATGAACTTTGTTTAGTGTTCTTAGGAGACCAATTAAGTCTTGTGTAAAGGACCTTTAGCATTCTATAGATGATGGTGTTGAGGTACGATTGATGATCCCAGGTTGTGGGTTGTATAATGTACATGTCGAGTGTGGCTCCCAAGTCGACACGGAAGGGTGGTACAATCCCTAAGGTAGGACGATTGTAGTGTCATTTTAGGAGTGATGCCCGGATGTCATGGATTGACCAGTACAGGTGTGGTTATACTTGATTTTTAGAGGCACTGGAGATAGATTTTAAATTCATAGTGGTGAAGATATATGGAAATTTGAAAATGGAAATCGAGGTGGAGTAATATCGGAATATGATTATTATGTCGGTGTATTGACTGTATATGTTAGGGTGTCCTTGGTATTGAAAGCACTAGTTCTTGGCATGTCTTTCCAAGTTAGTACATGTTAGGAGACGTATCTCGGTGTGGTACTCACTATCCTTAGAATGCCAATGACGACGGGTGTAACCGCCACATAAATATTGTGTGGGTGAAAACCGAAGGTGAATTGATGGCAACCTCTTGTGGTCGAATGAACATGGTTAGGTGAGTGTCTCGCTTGAAGAAATAATTAATATAGGAGTTTGGGAATGCGGTTATGATATGTTAAAGCAGACAACTGCCTAAGTGTAATAGGTTAGTGATGTCATCACTAGTTATTAGATAAGGTCGATATATACTATGCGTAAGGTGTGTGCAAATCATAATGATTCGTTTACGCCAAGGGTGTAAAAGGTAGGGCCGTTATCTCAAGGGGGAAGTCGAGCATTGACTTGCTCAAGGATAATCAATTCGTATATTGTGCTCATTTGATGATAATAAATGGTTGGGATTAGATTCATCACGGCTAGTGACCCAGGCCAGGGTATATGGAAGTAGTACCCGATGAGAGTTTTGTGAATGAATGGTATGACTTCTAGTATATGGATCTTCACTTCCATCAGTTAGAATCAGATACCTATAGGAAAAATTCCTAGGGATTGTTGCTAGTCCCTCTGACATAAGTGAGTTCCTTTTTGTTTTGGCAATTAGGAATAAGTATTCTCATGTATGTGATGACTCAGATTGGTACCATGCCATGGTATGGCACAGTTGAGCCCAAGAGAGAGCGGCGGACCAAGTTTGGTCAATGCAACTCGGTAACTAGGTGCTCTCATCTGAGGTATTCTTACCATTGCATAAGGTTTTACATACGGGTGGCAACATTTTCGTCCATTCGGTTAGTTCGTAGTATTAATCTCCATTTAGACGAGTGGACTCTCAATTGTTCAGCTCAAAAGTTAATGCCTTGGGTTGTGATGAGCGGGAAAATGGTTTAAGGATAGAGTATAGTGTTGAAAATTGGGTAAAAACTTAGCACATGATGTTGCTTTCCCATGGTGAGTGGATTGGAGTTAGACTCTAGTGAGTACTCAAGAATGAGACGCCTAAGGTAATATTAGGTTCACAAGAGTGACAGAGTGGAAAGTGTAAGTAGGGCGTACAGTAATGATTTGATCGGATTATTCCTCCTTGGAGTGAGGGAATGTCTTAATGTGATTCCCGAAAAGCTCATGTGAGTTGTGTTGTTAGGATAACATCAAAGGTTGTGGAATATAGGATGTACAGTCCTAAGCTAGAAATTGATTTTTGGTAGTATATACGACGGTTGGTTGTATTATGATTTGTTTGGGGTGAGCCTTGATCACTAGAGAGAGTTTACCCATAAAGCCACTGGTATGCCTTAGGTACTCCCATAAGTGATGCTAGGAATGGTTAGGACTTGATCATAAGGTGAGTGAAAACTCGAAGTAACTTATGTTATGTCATGATGAACATTGGAACATGTTTCATGTTGAGAATTTGTTGACTTTAGTGTTGCATATAATAGAAATCGATGGACCCCATGCACTTAAGGATTGATGGATCGAGAATTTTGGGCACCAAATTCTCCAAGGAGGGAAGTTTGTAATATACTACCCTAGAAAATTAATTAAAATTAGATATTAATTATAGTAAGGAGGAGTTAATTGGGATTATGGAGGAATTGCGGATAAAAATTGGAGAAAATTAAAAAAAATGAAATAGGTTCATTAAAATGACATGGCACTATCGTTCGAACGACTCGCGAGATGAAGAGATTCTCATGGCATGTTACCGGTTTACAGTTCAGGTCGCACGGTCCACTGATCGAAAGACATCAGATGTCATTCTAACGACATATGTGTTGTCATTCAAATGACATAGGGCAAGTCATTCAAATAACCTCAGTCGAGTTTTTAAATATGATTTCCCTTGTGCGTTGTCACATTTGGAGCATTGATCTTGTGTGTTGTGGAGCTCAGATCACCTCAGGAAGGGTAAAATGGGTATTTGGAGTCTTAGGGAGGTTTTATTAAGGGTTCTTTGGGTTATTTAGGATTTATTGGTTGGGAGAAAATGGAAGAATGAGAGAGAGAGGTGGTAGGTCTTCCACCTCCACCCATCATTAAACAACCATTCCTCCCCCACTTTCTTGGTATATTCAACCACATTTGAACCCCTTATATCCATTTGTACCACGGTTGAAGAAGAACCATGAATTTTTGGAATAGTATTTCGGGGATTTCTTACAGAATAATGAAGTGGGTTTTAATGGATTATAAGTGGGTATTGCTTAGAAGCTTGGTAGAAGAGCATTTGGAGATTTGAAGGATACATTTGGTAACCCCTTGAGGCCACCTTTAGAGGTCGGGGTGGATCCACCTACACCAACATTCCTACCACCATTAGAGCCATTAGAGGTGGGTAAACCTAACTCTTAGTGTAATAGTTTATTTTGCACATTATAGTGTTGTAATTAGACTATTGGAGTTGGGTGTATTTAGTTAAATAGTATAATTATTGTGTAGAAGACAATAAACATGTTTATGGAATAAAAATGTTGGAAAAATGTCATTTTGTTGAAAATAAAGAAAACGTAAATATTTTAAGGTTTGAAACAAGTGAAAGTTGATTTTTATGAAAATGGTTTATTTTCTAGAAATTTTGATGAAAACACTTTATAAAACAAATATTTTAAGATAATGACATGTTTTGGTAAACATTGATGAAATAATGTTCTTACAAAAATGAAGGTTTTACGAAAAATAGACATTTGTTGAGGTTGAAGAAATAAAAATATCTCTTATGCCTTAAAAATGTATTTTTATAACTATAATGATTTTTCATGATGATAAATATGTTTAAACTATGTAGTAGGATTTTTAGGTTTAAAATACATCTTCTTATGCATATAAACTTGTAGTATTTGGAAATTAAATATATAAATAAGTTTAGAGAAGGTTTTTCTGGGTTTAAACATAAATAATATAAGTTAGAAATTAGTCTTCAAAGTGTGTGAAATTGGGACTAAAAGATGTAATGAACATTAGATTATTGGACTCCACATGCAAATAAAAAGAAACAGTATTTTGCTATTAAATTAGTCTTAAGTGTAAATGGATTTCTTGATTGAAGAAGTAAACAAATGTGTGTTTGGTAAAAGTATTTATAAAATTATTCATTAAGTGTTAATGGGTGAATGTTGTAAAAGTTAGTATGTATATTAGTAATGTTGTAAAGGATTAATACTTATAGAATTAAAAAGGGATTAAAGGTGTAAAAGTATTTACAATCAAGAAGAACATTGCTCCAAGGGTAAAAAGGTGTTAAAGTATTAAAACACTTAAGAACTTAGTATGAATAACTTAATAGTGTTTTGGGGAGAATTGGCACTTGAGAAAAGGATTAAAAGGTGATTTTGGAAACAAATGGGTAAAATAGTAATTTTACTTAAACTGGAATATTTTTATGAAATAAAAATATTGGGTAAGGTGTTACACAAAGTGTCCATCAACAACATGATTTTTGGAATAAAAATCAAGGTTAAAGTGTAAAGGACGTGAAATGGTAAATGTTCAAAGTGTAACATAAGTTGGGGCAGTAAAGTCCCGAGTTTTGGCTTCGGCCACGTAAAAAAGAAAACTAGAATACTGTGGACTTTGTAAAATATTAAACACATAAAATAGAACTAGGATGAAATCGGGATAAAGCAAGAAGGGCCCGAAGCCCTTGGGTGAAAACCCCTAAATCACTGGCCAAAGCATATGCTGCCCATAGTCGACGGTGTGGATGCCATAGAAGTATGCAACATAGGAAGATTCCAAGAAAAGATAAAGAAAATATATAACATATTAAGAAATGGGTTGTCTGCTAAAATGCGTTAAAAGAACCTAACTTGAATGAATGTAATAAATATTTCGGCAAAGGTGAAACAGACAAGTAAATGCGTAAAACTACAAATGTCCACGACACAAGTAAGTGGGTAAATGTGTTATTAAAAAATCAAGTTATTAAACCCATAATTTGTATAAGTATGTGCTAAAACGATTTTCAAATGAAAAATAAGTATTTTCTAGCACGGTGAATGCGTGTGTTGAAATGGTTTTTTTCAATGAAAATACTAAAGGGTGTTCTAGTGAATAAGAAGGGTGATTCGGGTAAAAGAATGGGTTCAGATAAATCCAGTGTAGTGGTTTCAAGTGTTGAACCAGGTGTGTTAAATAAAGTGAGGAGTGCTAAGTATGAAAAATGGAAGTCTTTACAAGATTAAGGTAAATTAATTTGGGTAAGCAAGGTTTTCGGAAGCAAAACTGTTAATGCATTGGAATATATATTTCCAAAGGTATATGTATATATATGTTAGTGCATATATATTTATTTTCACATGCATGTGGTTTTAGCGTATGAGTATCCTTTATATCATTCATTTTTATATTTCTTATAAATTTCCACTGGGCATAAGCTCACATCCCCACTTTGTTACAGTGGGTTGGGAGCAGTTCGGTATTTTGAGGGAGTTATACAGGTAAGTATATTTAATTTACAATCACGTTAGTAGCTCTGTTTACTTGAACTTCGGTGTTCTCCCCATGGGTCAGTCATGTTGTTTAACTTGATACTAGAATCACATGATAATTAGTGAAATGTTAACTAAAATAAAACTGGACTAGTGACATTATATAGGTTGTTCCATTGAACTTCACACCTAACGCTCGAGTCAAACTGGGTTGAGTCATGGGTAACCCATAAATTCGAGTCGGTCCATTATAAGAGGTTATCAAATTACTGAGAGGGAGATAAAGTATTTTTGTATGGAGTCATGCAGACATGCCGGGAATTAATTCATAGATCCTCCGTCATAAATTGAATGTAGACAAAGGTACCAAGCTGGCCAGATAGAGTGAAGGATCTACGACAGTGAGGAATACGATGTCATAAGAGATTAAGTGAAGAAGATAGAGAAATCAGAGTTTTCATAAGGGAGGTCGTCTATCCAGAATGTCTTGTTAATGCGGTCATTGTGCCTAAGTCTGATGGCAAGTGGAGGATATGTGTTGACTTCATTAATTTAAACAAGGCATGCCTAAAAGATAGCTTACCCCTCCCAAGGATTGATCAAATGGTTGATGCCACGACTGGGCATGAACTGATGAGTTTTATGGGTGTTTACTCAGGCTACAATCATATATTTATGGATCTAGCCAATGCCAAAAAAATCTCATTCATCACCTAAAAGTGTACGTATTGCTATAAGGTCATGCCTTTCGGCCTCAAGAATGACATGGAAATGTATCATATGCCAGTAAATAAGATGTTTGAGGATCAAATAGGCAAGACCATGGAGGTATATATTGATGATCTTTTAACCAAGAGCCTCAAGGTCTAGATGCACGCGGCGACCTCGAGCACACTTTCAACATAATAGACCAATATCGAATGAAGCTCAATCCCACCAAGTGGGTATTCAAGGTTAGAGTAGGAAAGTTCTTAGGGTTCTTCATCAATCAATGAGGGATAGAGGCTAACCCTGAAAAACTTAAAGCATTGGTAGAGATGAAAACTCTAAAAATCATAAAAGACGTTCAAAAACTGACTGGACAAGTTGCTGCACTGAATAGGTTTGTGTCAAGGTCCACGGACAAATGTTTTCCCTTCTTGATGGTGTTGAGAAAAGACTTTGAATGTAATGAGGAGTTTGAGAGATCCTTTCAGTAGTTTAAGTCTTACCTCGGCTCCCCACTTTTATTATCTTGGCCTATTCAGGGAGAAAAGCTATATATATACCTAGTTGTGTCTAAGTTGATCATCAGTGCATAGATTATACGAGATGATGATGGGGTACAAAAGCCAGTCTATTTTAATAAAAAGGCCCTTTAAAGGGCCAAGTAGAGGTATCCAGAGATGGAAAACCTAGATTATGCTTTGATACATGCATCAAGGAAAATGAAATCATATTTCGAGGCACACACGATGGTTGTACTTACAGACTCTCCTCTTAGAAAGGTCATCCATAAACCTGAGAAATTAAGTAGGTTGATAGTCTGATCGATAGAGTTGAGAGAATTTGATATTGTCTATTGTAACACCCCGTATTTTTGTACATTTAATATTTAATTAATTCCGGAATTTTAAATTACTTGTGTGTGGTAATTTTAATTGAATTAATTATGGCAATATATATATTTAAATACTAATCGGGGAGTGAATGGTTAATGTTTAGGGACATTTATTTACTAAGTGAATACTAATAATTTAATTACGTCATTTCGGGTATTAATGACGGGGTATGCACTTATCCCAGCCGGGAGTCGGTATAGACTTAATGGGGTGTGAGATAAGGATCTTTATAAATTAATTCGGATGTCAATTCTGACTATGCGGTTGAGTCCGGATGGGTCGAGATAGTCAGAAAAGAGTACCCGGGGGTAGTAATTGGGTCTCGGGGTATTTTTGGGCATAGCCGGGCCCACACGGGGTGAGTTGGGCCACTTTAATTAAGCCCATTAGGTGAAAAACGGGATTAATGGTTTTTAACCTAATGGGGAGATTAGAAAATCAGCAGCCATCAAATTCTAAACCTAGGGTTTGAGAGAGGATTTGGGGAAAAACAAATCAAGAGCAAATTGGAGGTTTTTGGAGCCAAATTGAGGGACTACGCCAACGGATCAGACACTACGAACACTTTTAGGCAAGTGGTTAACTGTTTTGATTCTTAAAGCATGATAATCAATTCCTATCATAGTGATGTGTGTATGAAAATTCGTTTTTTGGGGTGTAAATGGGTACAAAATGAGATTTTCGTTTTTGAAACACTTGAATGAGATTCAAAGTAAGATTTAGATGAGTGATTTATATCTGAATGTGTATATATGATTTGAATGAGAAATCCAGAACATAAAAGAGGGGAAATTGAATCTGGAAATTGGGATTTAAAACAGATAATTGAGTTTTATGGAGTAAGACCCATTTCAAAAATTATGAGATAATTAGAGAAGTTGATCATCTTAATGGTTTCTATGAGGAATAGGATGTGGATTAACCATGTGTAGATGATGGGATTATGTAATTAGAGGTTTAAATTATGGTTTAAAAACCTTGAAATTCGTTAATGGTGGAAAACAGGGGGGAAGAAGAGCTGTAACGAAGGGGTCGATCGATCTATCGGGGGCATCGATCGATCGATGATAGGAAATTCTGCGCAGTTCGACCAGATTATTATATAAAAGGAAAATTATTAAAAGTTAAGTTTCTTACATTAATAAGTGATAGATAATTGTGAAACAAAAATTCCTAGCAATTATGGGAGAAAGTAATTAGGATTAGGATGAATTTATGTGGGACATTAAATGGATGAAATTTGAGAAATTTTATTCCAAAATAGTGAGGTACGGATCAAGTGAGTGAATCCGGGTATATTGGTCATGCGACCCTAAGGTAGTCAATTAAGTTTGGAGATAAAATAAATAATTTTGAGTCGGAATATAGACTCGGGTGAATATTGAATTATGGACCAAGTGGGCGAGTCCGGGTATGTTGGTAATTATAGGTAAATATAATTGGGAAATTATGGAAATAAATGTGTGACACATTGTGGGCGAAAAATGTGGAAAAGGAATTTATGAGATGTAAAAATGGACCAAGTGAGTGAGTCCGGGTATGTTGGTTATGTGACACCAAAGTATTAAATTAATTATTAAGAGAGAGTAATTAATTTGGAGTCGGAACATAGACTCGAGAAATATTAAAATAATAAGAGTGTATTAATTAATTTAATTAGAGTCAGTTTGTAGACTCGGGTAGGATTAAACTAATGGATGGGATAATTAGTTTTATCAGAATCGGATTGTAGATTCGTGAAGGGGTACTCATTAATTAATGTGATAATTAATTTTATTAGAGTCGGACCACAGACTCAGAATTTGGGTTAATTAATTTAAGTGTAAATTAATTGTATTAGAGTCGAACCACAGACTCGGATTGGTATTAAATTAATATGAGTGTTAATTAATTTAATTAGAGTCGGGCGATAGACTCTGGGAAAGTATTATATTAATTGAGGTGTGAATTAATTATATTAGAGTCGGACCATAGACTCGGGAAGAGGATAAATTATTAAGTGAGAAAATTAATTACATTGAGTCGGACCATAGACTCAGGAAATTACAGGCAGTGTACGGGATTTTGAGTATACGGTAAAGCCAGAGTTTATATTATATATATACGGTGTCGTGATAGTATATATATACGTGTACTTATTTTGCGTGATACTAAATACCAGTGACTAGATATTTATTAAATTTATATACTCTAATGCTATCAAGGGAGGTTGCGCGATGTGGGTGAATCCCCTAGCTTGAGGAGTAGGGAGAGTATATCCCCAGGTCATAGCACCCGGTATATATGGGTGAGGGATTTATCTCACTTTCAGGGAAGGAATATGACCGGCTCCATTTCGTATATTTTGGTGCAAGTTGGTGAGCGATTCTAACTTGGGGAAACTAGGTTTTGTGAGCACACCTAGTGAGATTGCATTCTAGAGGGAATCATCCGGTGAGGGTATACTCGGAAGGATGGATACGCGTATGATATATGTGTGGATGTTAGTAAAGGTACGTATAATATGGTAGTAAATATTATATGTAGGTGATAATACAGTGCGTGATGTATTTACCTTATATAACTCGGGTTACAGTTATATGTTGTTAATTAATGAGAAATTAATTAAGTTAATCATTTGTGGGAATAATACAGTGTGTGGTGTATTTACTTTATATAACTTGTGACACGGTTATATGCTGCTATTTAAGAGGAATTAATTAAGTTAATTGTGAAATAACTTATAATTCAATAATCATTATACTCGGGTTAGAGTAGTATGGCAAGGGAAGGTTATACCAGGACTAGTTGGACGGGGTAGTATAACTAGGTGGGGTTAAGGTAACCGGTAGGTGTGCACAATAGTGGAGGGGTGAGAATGTCCACAAGGGAGTGCGACACTAACTTAAATATGAAGCGCATTCTTGCATTTTAAATTACTGCAGTTAATTCACTTGCTAAATATTTTCAAAATGTTTTGGGTTCTAACCCTTGCTATAAAACTATTTTCAAAACCTTTTAGGTGTCCAGCCACAGGGACGCCAGGATTGATATTCTATTCCAGGGACACGGAGCTGCAGCATATGTGGATGCTAGCAGGAGTTTGGATTAGACGCATCATTCATTCATTCCTAGGGTAGGAAATCTTGTATTAGTTTCAATTTTATTTGGGGCTTGTAGCCCAGACTTCTCAGTACAGTTTTCAGGTGTAATTTATTCAGGTGTTGAAAAATTGTATTTGGATTATTTATTTGGTGGCCGGTGATTTATTCGACAAGTTGTGTAATTACTATTCTGTTTATTTTCATTCAGTTGTGTGAATGATTTATATTTTAATTCCGCATGTACTGTTTTGTTTATTTAAAAAGTTAAAATTGGCACCAGCTTTTGGAATACTAGGTGGTTAGTAAGTTTTAAAAAGTTTTCGACAGTGATGGTAAGGATGATCCAATTGGGATTCCTGTTTTAATTTGGTATAGGACTGATCACCCGGTATTTTATTAGGCGGTGTGTCACATCTATCATCCCAGAACAATCATCAAATGGCAAGTTTTAGCCAACTTCGTATCCAAGTTCATATGGACGAGGTCAATACCGAAGAGTTTATAGATCCAATAAATGATCCACAAAAAGTAAATGTTAGCCTGATTAAGACTGAGGCGAGTGTTGTCGGAACTGTGGGGGCCTAGAATAAAGAAGAGAAATTGGTATTCAAGAATGGAGTGCTAAAGAGGGCACTTTATCCATAGAAGACAATGTTTGTAGCCTGTTTGTAGATAGTTCTTCTTGGGAGGCTGGGAGCAGAACTGGCTTGATAGTGTTGGCCCCAGATGGGACCAATACGCCTTGAGATTTAGTTTAAAGTGGTCCAATAATGAGTCAGAATATGAGGCTCTTCTGGCAGGCCTCTCCCTCACTGAAGCATTAAACATTGGGAAAATGACAGTTCATAGTGACCCCCGATTAGTGGTGAACCAGATCCTGTGAGTGTATGAGGCAAAAGATGAGAGAATGGATAAGTAGCTAACAAAGATAAGAGTAATGACAAAGAGCTTCAATAAGGTAAATCTATAAAGGATCCTTCATTTAGACAACAATCAAGCCGATGCCTTAGCAAGATTAGCGTTTCTGACTTGAATAGAGATTAAAAGGTTGGTGCATGTGGAGATCCTACATTGGCCGACCATTGAAGAGGAAGACAATACAGTGGAATTGTGTTGGAACCCGAACCTAGATGCCTCTTGGATGGACCCTCTCATATAGTACATCAGGGTTGGTGAGCTTCCAGAGTCAAAATTGGAGAGAAAGAAGTTAAGATACAAGGCGACCAAGTTCTCAATCATAGGAGACGTCTTGTACAATAAGGGATTCCTCTTCCCTTTACTCTGATGCCTTTATTTGATAGAGGTCGAATATATTTTGAAATATGTACAAGTGGATTCTTATTTCAGTTATATAAGAGGGAGATCATTGGCAAAAAGAATAGTCACTCAGGAGTACTGGTGGACGACCATAGCCAAGGATGCAACCAGTTATATGAAGAGATGTGAAGAATGACAAATAAATACTAGAATCCCTAATCAACCCTAAACATCTATTACTTCCCCCCGAACGTTTGCAGTTTGGAGGATTGACTAGGTAGGACCCTTGTCGAGGGCAATAAGCAATTACAGGTATCTTATTATAACGATCGACTATTTCTCTAAATGGGTTGAGGAAGAGGCTATGATAACCATCACTAAGATGAAGAACTTCAAATTAATTAGGAGGAACATTATTTGCAGGTATGTTCTGCCCCACGTCTTGATCTCGGATAATGACACACACCTTAAGAATTCATCTCTAGAAGCTTACTGCAAGAGAGTTGGCATTAAACAGTTTTTCTCAACTCCAGGCCGAGTTTAAGCAAATGGCCAAAATGAGGTGAAAAATAAAATCATCTTATAAGGGATTAAGAGAAAACTAGAAGACACCAAATGTCTTTGGATGAAAGTGGTACACACTATCCCGTGGGCATACAGGACGATGGAGAAAATTCCAATGGGAGAAACCCCATTAATGCTTGCCTACAGCTCAGAGGCAGTGATACCTATCTAGATTGGCCTACCAAGTCACGGAGTTCAGACATACAAAATAGAAACAAATGCTGAGGAACGAAGGTTAAATCTGGACCTCATTGAAGAAAGATGAGAGAAGGCATAGGTTAGGCTGACTGCCTATCAGCAGAGAACTACAAAATTATACAACATGAGAGTTAAGGCTAGGTAAATAACTGTTAGAGACTTGGTGTTATAGAAAGCCTGGCAGAATTCTAATAAGCTCCATGCAAACTGGCATGGCCCCTATAGAGTTACTCAGGAAGTTGTTCCTGGCACTTATCGGCTTGAAAATTTGGAGGGAGAGTCATTCTCAAACCCTTGGAACACTGATCCCTTCAAGAGATATTGTTAATGATTTTGTATTTTTTTTATATTACCATTACCATTGTATGGGAGATGTAATGAAAATTGTGATGAATAAAATGTTTCAAGTGTTCCTGATTGGGCATAAATTCATCCCATTTATCCCCTTAATTTAGAGGCTTTTATCGCTCCGCAAAGTGTAATTAGAGTGGATTTATATCATATCATTGATCTTGACAAGTTTCTAATGAGTATGCCGAGTTTTGTATTTTCTTCATCTATTTCGCAGGTGTTCAGTGTTTTAATCCGAGTTCCATACCAAAAGCTTCAAATAAGTACAAGAGGGAAAGGTTTCTGCAAATACTGTCAAGACATAACCGAACCTAAGTGGAAAGAAAAAGAACTGATCCCATCCTGGGAAAGTTTCTGCAAAGACTGTTAAGACAGAACGAATCGAAGGGAAGAAATAACAAATCGATCTTGCACCTAGAAAACTTCCTGTAAATCATTGTCAAGATGGAACCAAACCGAAGTAGAGGAAAAATGAATCGATTCCATGCTTGAAGAACTCTCTGTAAAGGCTGCCAAAGACATAATCGAATGGAACTCCTTAACATGATCGATCCTGTTCTCAATTATTCGAACTTATCCACTTGTAAAAATTAGAATCCTACTTGGTTCAAACTCTTAGATTTCATAGATTATAAATTGTAAATCCTCCCAACAGAAAAAGGGGGCTTCTTATTCGTTATGGAAGCTTTGTAATCAATTTTTGAGAAGATGACCAATAAACCCTAGTTGCTTTCAGTTTCCATTCAAGTAATAGCGTTCTAATTCTTGTTTTACTGTAGTAATTAATTTTCTAATAACACTTTCATCTCTCTTCATCTTCATTCAGTAGTAAAAATGTTTTCTTTCATTCCAAATGCATTTTCTTCAAGTTTTCATATGTCAGGCTAAGTTTTCAAGGGTTGGGGTGCATGAACCCCACCCGACGTAATTCACGATAGTGGAAATAGAGTCGGAATCAAAACATTAGATGAATTGTATCGTAGTTCATACAATACAGCTTTATTTCATCCTTTTCTTACATACTGTGCGGGCTACGATCCCTCATATGTGTAATATTTAGGAGAGATAAAGACTGAATTTTAATTCAGCCTTTGCTTACATATTGTGCGGGCTATGATCCCTCATATATGTAATACTTTGGAGTATTAAAAGTCAGATTCATTTAAAGTTTTAGTTCTAAATCTAGTACCTTATGAAGTGAATTACTAGGGTGTGGGGGATTGTAACCCGACCAATTTTTCCCATTCATAGTTAAAGTTTTAGTCACGTTGTTCAAAATTTTGCAGTAGAATAATTGCGTTCATAATTTCAAAATTGCGTATAGTTGTAGTTGTTTCCCAAATCATATCATCTTTTCCTTTTTCTTTAAAGTCAAAGTTAGGTTTCCTTCGTCTATCCAACGTCGTTACAACTCTGTTGTCCTATTTCCCTGAGGATCGATACCCAACTTATCGGATCATTACTTGAGCGATAGGCTTTCACTTGAGCCTAGAGAGTACGCACTTCTGAGACATTCTTAGTTGTGTCTTGTGAGGTTTTGCAGAGAATATACCCACAAAATTCGACTCAAAGAAACTCAAAATACGCAAAAATTGTATAATACAAACTTTCCAGAAAATAGTCATCATCAATTCATGTTCAAGAGTCTCAAATCATAGTGTGCATGTGTGAAGCCAGAAATTTAACTTCGAATTTCCACTGATTGACCATTACGTTACTTATCCAAAAATTCGTTTTGATTTCAAAATCTCACGGAATGCTCTCACAAATGAATCACTCGGATTGTGGCTATTCTCTCGATATACGTGATTTATAAGAGTAAATGTAGTGGAATCAAGTTCACCCACACAAGTAGAAAGACGAAAATTTATGGTAATTGGATCTCATCATTGGATTACGGATATAGGAAAACGGGAACATTGCCTCTAATTAGTATCTTTGATCTCTTTTATTATCGTTTTGTGTTTTTTGCTCTCCACGCGGTAACCAATTTCGCAATTTTGGACTCAGTTAGGACTTTTTCGGGCTAAAGGTGTATTGGGTAAAATGAGAATGGTACGAAAAATCTGGAATTGGAAAGTTTTCTTATGATGTCCGTTAGTACGTTTCCGGGCATTTGCTCATTTTTTTCTTCTTTTGATTTTTTGATTTTTTTTTGTTTGTCACGCTTCTCTTTTCTTGCTATTTTTATTGAGCATAGCTCTTTTTTTGTTGCCCCTTTTCTGCGCTTTCCGGACTTAATTTCTGGGATTATCCCTTTTTCACAATTCCGGGCCTATTGGGGTTTTCGGGTTGTCAAATGAAAGGGAGAAATTTATTCAACTCAATTTTGGTTTGGAAAAGGGGTGATTTTTCGCTATTTTTTCTGGCCAATATTTTTGGGTGACAAACGAGGGCCTACTTCATTGTCTAAAATACTAATTGCATTACCATATGTGTTTTAAGATGAATTAATTTTAGAGATTTATTTTGGCACATTTTTCAAGGCAATATCACACACATTTTCCATAACCGATCAAAGTGAAAGAATTTAGATCCTCAATGACTTATTTGACGCTGAAAAGAACTTTGAGTTAACAATTAACTCGGATTGATTTATAAATTTCACAAAAATGAGAGTCTCGAGTCTCACCGGGGTTGTTAATCTCCACATTTATTCGTTAAGTTGCCTACATTCGCTCAATTTCCATCTTTGGTCAATTTCGGCTTTGTGCATTTTGAATTTTACAACTTGAGACTTTAAACTGACTTTTAATGATATTTTTGAAAAATTTGAATTCCAGTTTTTATTTATTTTGAACAAAAAAAATATTTTTGTGTTTTTCAAGATTTTTTTTTTAAATTTTAAGGGCATTTTCGAAAATTTGTGAAGTTTTAGAAATACGCACTTGTAACCCCCCCTAACTTAGACTTTTGCATTGTCCTCAAGAAAAAAGGATGAAAATCTAACTCAAAGCTAATTAAAAGTGCGAGAAAAACAAACAAACAAATGAAACAGAAATGCAGAATTTTTATAGATAAATAACATCTAAGTTAAAAGGGTAAGGAAGAACACACAACCAACACTGTTTAAACAACAACCACAACACAGCCAAATAGTTAACACACACAAGGGCTTCATTGGGTGGTGGATTTGAGGGCTCGGGTTCGTTGGGATCGTAGGGATCATATAAGAAGGTGGGGGGCGGTTCACCGAAGTTGAGATCGTGTAGATGGGCTTGGAGTTAATGCATCATGCTCATGTTCCGTCGGTAAGCCTCTTGATCCCTTTGATAGGCTGCTTGGTCATGGTTGTATTGGGTGATGAACTCGTTAAAATGGGATTCCACCGCTGCAAGGCGCCTATCAAAATACGCACCCAGGAGCTCAAAACCCGAATCATAGTCTTCGTTCTACTCTTCTTCTTCAGCCCCGCCCATCTCGACGTCCTCAGCTATGGGCTCTTCAACAGGGATCTCCTCCTTAGCCTCTAAATTAATCGCCTCCCAAGAAACTCGAATGGCAGCCGTTTGCTGGGCACTCCGAGTGCGTGATACTTTCCCAATGGGCTCCGGGAGGCGTGGGAAAGCGTGAGGTGGCTGGATACCAATATCGACAAGGAGGGAAGTTATGAGGCGAGCATAAGGGAGGGGTACAACACCTTTTTTCTCCCAGGACGCGTAAAGGATATCAGCGTAAAGCATGCGGGCCAAATTTAGGCACCTTGGGAAGAACCAAAATCGTAAAACCCGAATTGATTCGGTTAAAGGGCGAACCGATTCTGTTCAAGATTTTTTTTTTTTATAATTTTTCAAAATCGAACCTATTCGATTTGGGGATTCGGTTCGGTTCCATCTTAGCAGAACCCTCGTTCTTATACTGCTGCACTAGAATTCCTACCCCTCGACTTTCTGGACACTTTCTCATTTATTCACCCGTTCGGATTTTTAATGCTCTCGCGAAGTGCGTGTTGGAATGTGTGATCTTAACTCTAATCTAATCTACCGCAGCACAGCTAATATACACAATAATTCACCCCATACGCATCGGGGGTGGTGCGATGACCTCTCTTTCAAGCTCATTCTACCCCGTAAACGAGGTCCGACAACCTGATGGTGTCGATCTCTTCTACGCATGCCTCAACATATAGCTTTAGGCGTTGTCCATTGACTTTGAATGCGTTCCCCCCTTTTGGTTCTTCTAACTCTACTGCTTCATGGGGGAATACGCTTCGCACAATGAATGGACCAGTTCATCGGGGCCGTAATTTACCCGAAAACAAATGAATACGGGAGTTATAGAGGAGTACCTTTTGTCCCGATTGAAACTATTTTTGTCAAATAATCTTATCATGTGCTAGTTTCATACGGGATTTTGAAATCTTGGCATTCTCATACGCATCATTGCGTATCTCCTCTAACTCATTCAGTTGCAGCTTACGAGCTTCATCGTCTCTATTCATATCGTAATTTAATCTCTTAATGGCCCAATATGCTTTGTGCCATAACTCAACGGGAAGATGACATGGCTTTCCATACATAAAGCGGAATGGGGACATTTCGAGGGGGTTCTTGTATGCGATACAGTAGGCCCATAGCGAATCATTCAATTGAAGGGACCAATCTTTCCAGTCGGGATTGACGGTCTTCTCTAGCATGTGCTTGATTTCACGATTTGCCAATTCGGCTTGTCCATTTGTTTGTGGGTGATAGGTCGTTCCAACCTTGTGAATGATGCCATACTTTCACATGTGCTTCTCGAATGGCATGTGACGCCCCGAACCGAATTTAGAGTAAATGTCGGACTTAACTCTCAACCAAGTCTGAGGGTCAAGGGGGAGGGGGAAATTACTTTTAATTTATTTAAGAAAATGTTTATTAAAAATTTTCATATTAAAGAAAACCCATTTATTATCTAATTATTCAACAATAATTTCAGTCCATTAATTTTAATAATTCTCATTTAATTATTTTGTAAAAGAGTCCAGCTAAAATATCATTTAACCACAATTAATAGAAAATTCCCTGTATTATTACAAACCAAAGTTCCAAGTTCAAGTCCAAATTTAAATATTACAACTGAGACATAATTAAATATCGACTATTTCCGCTACGGGATAGCAGTAATCAGAGCTCTAACAACGACCGAAACTCTCGGGAACCTTACCGATACAAGCCTTTGCGTCCTTACCTGAAGTACCTGTGGGTTTTGGAAAGTAGGTATGAGCGAAATGCCCAGTAGGGTGGGAGATACTAAGTAATAATTTGTACTAAAATACTATACATATACAGTATCTTTTAATATTTCAAGAAAATAATATATTTAATTTATGCAAATGAATGCAACTATATGCAATGCTCCCGGGCTAGGTGCCCAAACTCACACTTAAGTCATTTCATGCCTCGTGCCAGAGACTTATTTAATAAAACATTGATCCTTATCAATTCATTGACTTAAGTGCCTTTAACTTAAGAATATTCTCATTCTTAATTATTCATCGCAAGATTTATCAATCTTTGCCTTAGAGTCTAGCCATCATCAATACTGGACTTCATGGGTCTACACCATTGGTCTCCAGTTGTCATATGCTCTTCTGTACAGGCTTTGGGGTCTTTCACCACTAGGCACATCATGCCCTGCTTAATTTTTGGCATCATCCAAGTATCCTTTCTTATATTTTCCACGTATTTCACATTTATCACATTTCATATATTTCATTATTCTCATCATTTTCCAAGTTCATTATTCTTTTCACTTTCACTTATGTCACATTTTATCATTTATCACTTTCTTAATTTCTTCAATTAAACTCGGCCGAAGAGGCCATAAATGCAACACCGTTTTCGAATATTATTTCAGTGAAACTCACTATTTTCTCTTAGCAACAATACATCATTAATGTCTTTTTATCAAAGTCACTTCATACATTTAATTGCAAAATAAATTCTTGACAGCATACTATTCACTATATTTACGACAATGCCACTACTATTTGTTTTACACAAATATTATCCTTTTAAATGCATTTAATCATACTAATTTCACCAAAAATAATTTTATAACGTCTCAAAAATATATTTATGATATTTCCAACATAATTTCAGTAATAAATTCCAAATTTCATAAAAAGAGTTTATTTTCATTTTAAAAGCTAGAAAACTCATATTTAAGCATTTAATCTTTATTTCTGAATTTAATAAAATAGGGTTGCATTTTTCATATTTCTAAAAACATGTTAAAAACAGTATACTCCATCTTTAATCATCTTAATTAATGAATTCATGAATTACTTCAATATTTTACACAAGTTCCATGGATTTCTACCTAAGAAATCCTCCAAAATGCTACTAACATGCTCATAATTATGAAGTCTTTCACCATAATCACTTTCTCGATATGTCATGTTATAATGATTCATTATAAATATAATAACATCATTTATAATTATTTCAACTTCAAAACTAATTCTAGCATGAAAATCATAATTTTCAACAAGGCAAAATAAGTAAAATACTTCCTTTTTTAAGCATGATTTTCACTACTTTAACACATGATTTTAAGCTTTAGAAAAGAGTTGAGAGGATAACCCTACTTGGATAATATGGAGGATGAATATAATCAAGAAAGAATTCCAAGAATAAGCTCCAAAAATAACTCCAAAGTAAGCTCCAAACTTGTAATATTAAGCTCCAAAAACTTGCTGAAAAGATTTTTTTCAAGTTTTTTCACCCTTATGTGGTTGTTCTAAGGTGTTTATATGCCCAAAATAAAGTATTTGAGTGGTTGTATGAAGGGTAGAGAAGGGGGTTACGGGTTTGGAACCTTGTATGGGTGAAGAGGGAGTGTGTAGGAGGTAGTGAAACTTAGACAAAAATCTGATGAGTTGATTTTTGTTTGGCATCCCTCACCTCTCTCTTATAATCACACTACAACTCACACTCACAATGACAACCCAAAATATGTTTCCCACTCTTCATAACACTCCATGGATGACCATCATACACCAGCTCAAAAGAGGGGTTAGTAGGAATAAGAATCAAGCCAACAAAGTGAGGTGATAATCATATTTTTTTCATAGTTGGCCGAGTAGAAATTTGCCCAAAAGAGGCATGAGATGAATTATTTTGGAGATGTCCAAGAATAGAAAGTTGCTCAAAATTAAATTTTAAGTCGGTATGGTCATGTTTAGAATTTTCTGAGCATTTTATATTTTTGACGAAAAATAATTTTTATTTATTTTTTGACTTTTGACCTCATGGTATTTTTATATGTATTTTTAGATTCCCAAATATGTAGTCATACTATTTTTATTCTTCACCAATTATCCTACAAAAATCACGCAAGTTGTAGTTTACGTGTCGGTACTATTCATGTCACAATTCTACAACTTATGTTACATCTGACCAATATTTGTTCAGCCAATTCTAATAGTTTTAGAATAATACGGGGAATACGAATAAATAATCATACAAACTCGTGCAACGTGAAAATAGAGTACAACAAATAAATATTACTGAATAATTCGATTACCACAGGATGATGAGAACAAAGTAAAAGGGGCGGGTATTACATTCTCCCCTCCTTAGGAGATTTCGTCCCCGTAATTAAAACCAAATCATTCAAAAAGATGAGGATGTTTTGCTCGCATTTCGGCTTCTCGTTCCCAAGTTTCTCCTTTGACACCATGGGTTTCCCAAAGGACTTTTACCAACGGGATGACCTTGTTACATAGGACCCTATCCTCACGATCCAAGATGGATATAGGTCGTGTCAAGAAAGTGATATCTTCTTCCAGCTCGATGTTATTCCAGTTGATGACATGTCGTGGATCATGAAGGTACTTCTTCAGCATCGAAACATGGAATACATTATGAACACGAGCTAACTACGGAGGTAATGCTAAACGATATGAGACGTTCCCAATCCGTTCTAAAATCTCAAAAGGACCAATAAAACGTGGAGCAAGTTTACCCTTTTGCCCAAATCTTTGGCTTCCGATCTGTGCCCTAACTTTAAACAACACACGGTCACCTACCGAAAACTCCAAAGGTATACGTCGATTATCGGCATAATTCTTTTATCGATCTTGAGCCGTGATAAGTCTCTGTCGAATCAACTGAACCTTGTCCGTCATCTCCTTAATTAGATCATAACTAGTTAGGTGCTTTTCGTCAACCTCTGCCCAACAGACGGGAGAACGACATGGCCTTCCATACAAAGCCTCAAAAGGAGCCATCTCAATGCTGGCCTGATAACTGTTATTGTTAGAGAACTCTGCAAGATGCAAATTCTCATCCCAACTTCCTTGGAAATCTAGCGCACAGGCTCTCAACAAGTCTTCTAAAGTCTGAATCGTACAATCTAATTGTCCTTCTGTCTCTGGATGATATGTTGTACTCAAATTCAGTTCTATACCCAAATCTTGTTGAACCTTTTTCCAGAATTGAGAAATAAATCGTGGATCTCTGTCTAAAACAACGTTAGAGGGATTCCATGAAGTTGTATTATCTCTCGAATATACAACCTTGATAACTTGGCTATATTATCCGTAACCTTCATCGGGAGGAAATAAGCCGACTTAGTGAGACGGTCTACAATAACCCAAACTGCTTCGTGACCCCGCTCAGATCGAGGTAGAGCAGTGACGAAGTCCATCGTGATATGTTCCCATTTCCACTCGACTATAGGGAGTGGTTATAGAAACCCGCTGGTTTCTAATGCTCAGCTTTTACCTGCTAACAAATATAGCACTTTGTAATAAATTTAGCCACATCTCTCTTCATACCGGACCACCAGAAATCCCTACAAATGTCCTTATACATCTTTATTGCCCCGGGGTGTATACTAAATCGAGACTGGTGGAATTCTGCCAAAACCTCTTCTCGTAATTCTCTAATGGCGGGAATAATCAACCTTCCCTTATGACGTACACCACCATCCTTGTCCATCGTGAGAGTATCAAACTCACCACTGACCCGAATACGATCCCCGAACTGCACAATCTCTTCGTCAAGTGACTAAGCATCGAGGACTTTCTGATGAGCAAGTGGCCTGGATATTATTTCCCATAAGTAGACCCTATCGCTCCTCCTTTGAGCATGCAATCCAAATTTTTGCAGTTCACTATACATCCATCGTCGATAACACTTTATCGCAGCTAAGGAAGGTTCTGACTTCCTAATTAGAGCATCCGCCACTATGTTGGCCTTTTCGGGATGATACTCTAAGGTAAAGTCATAATCTTCCAGGAGTTCAATCCATCTCCGTTGTCGTAAATTGAGATCTCGCTGAGTGAATATGTACTTGAGGCTCTTGTGATCAGAGAATACTTTGAATCGTTCACCATAGAGATAGTATCTCCAAATATTGAGAGCAAACCCTATAGCATCTAACTCCAAGTCATGGGTGGGGTAGTTCCTTTCATGTATCTTGAGTTGTCGGGGTGCATAGGAAATTACTTGACCCAATTCCATGAGTACTGCGCCAAGTCCTGATCTAGAAGCATCGCAATACACTGTATAGCCTTTCCCTCTTTCAGGAAGAATGAGAACTGGTGTCGATGTGAGTCTAACTTTCAACTCTTGAAAGGCAGCTTCACATTCACCTGACCACTCAAAGCGAACATCCTTTTGTGTCAGCTTAGTAAGAGGCAAGGCAATCTTGGAGAAGTCCTGAACGAATCTCTGATAATAATCGTCTAATCCGAGGAAACTTCTCACCTCAGTAACTGACTTAGGCCTGTCCCAACCAAGAACTGCTTCAACCTTGGATGGATCGACTGAAATTCGTTCTCCAGATACCACGTGGCCGAGGAATCTGACTTCATCAATCCAAAACTCGCACTTGCTGAATTTTGCAAATAAATGATTATCTCTAAGAACCTGAAGAGTAGTGCGAAGATGCTCCTCGTGATCGACATCAGAGGATGAGTACACCAGAATGTCATTAACAAAGATCACTACAAACTAATCCAAGTACGGACGGTAGATACGGTTCATAAGGTCCATGAAAGCCGTTGGTGCATTAGTTAGACCAAAAGGCATAACTAAAAACTCGTAATGACTATATCGAGTGTGAAAAGCTCTTTTGGGAATATCTTCTTCCTTGACTCGTAACTTATGGTAACCAGATCGAAGGTCGATCTTGGAAAATCTGCTTGCTCCTTGAAGTTGGTCAAATAAGTCATCAATCCGTGCCATAGGATTCTTATTCTTTATAGTTACCCTATGCAGTTGTCTGTAATCGATGCAAAGTCGGAGAGAATTATCTTTCTTCTTGGCAAATAATACTAGTGCTCCCCACGGAGACACACTTGGCCATATAAACCCTTTGCTCGATAAATCTTCTAACTGTGTCTTCAATTACTGTAACTCTGCTGGATCCATTCTATGAGGAGGAATAGAAATGGGTGAAACGCCGTGATGAACATCAATGGAGAAATCAATCTCCCGGTATGGAGGCAAACTAGAGAGGTCTTCAGGAAAAACATCAGGAAATTCTCGGATAACTAAAAGGTCTGATAACGTGAGACTAGGCTCTTCTTGAGCGACAATACTACTCAACCAACCAAAGAAATGTTGTTGCTCTCGAACCGTAGAGAACTTACATGGATAGTCGACACTTTGTTCGCTGTTGAAACGAAAACGAGATCCATCTGGAAGTAGTACTGAGACACTATATCGGTGGCACTCAATAATGGCACCAAAACATGATAGCCAATACATACCGAGCATCACCTCAAAGCCATCCATATCCATCTATATTAAATCATATTCCAGAATAAAATCTCCCGCAACAACTATGCAATTTCTACAAATCTTGTTCAGAATAACACCACCACCTACTGGTAAACCTACGAAGATCGGGGGACTAAAACTCTCTACATCAAGACCCAAACAGAAAGCTAAAGAACTCGATATAAAAGAATGAGATGCACCCGAATCGAATAATGCTTTAACCCATGTACTGAATAATAAATTAATTCCTTTCATTACTAAAGGATTTTAGGGAGGTGTTGAGTGCTGGGTAAGAGCATAAGCACTACCTGGATTGAATCTGCTAGCCTTGCCACCGTTTGTCTGAGTCTGTCCACGATTGCCCTGATTTGAATGCGGCATACCGTAACTATGCATAGGTTGTTGTCGAGGTCCTGAGATGGGATGTTGCTGTTGTTGTAAAGGGAGATACTGACTAGGATTTCTTTCAAACATGATATTACTATTTTGATAGCTTCCCTGATGTCCCATATTGTCCCGTTGAGGACACTCTCGCCTCATATGATCCGTGGACCCGCAAATAAAGCAAGCCCTAGGGGATGTTGGGATTTGTTTGTTACTTCTCTCTCCCGTTCCTGTTCTGATGTTGGCAACGAAACTCGTGTTTTCATATCTGAATCTCTTCCCATTAGCAGAAGATCCATCATTCGGCTTTGGTTGGGTTCTGCCAGGAGTTCTTTTCTTATCCCTAATGACTCGAGAGTCTTCAGCCTCAATCTCTAAGAGGATTTCCTTGTTTACTGCCATCCTGAAATCTAGATGATCAAAACCCACCACAGGCTTACGGATGTGAGGATTTAATCCTTTCATAAATAATCTCATCTTCTCGGTGTCATCGGACCTGACAGAATTTACGTGCTTTACTAGGCTTTCAAACTGAGCCTGATATTCGTTCACTGATAATTTTCCTTGAATTAGCTGGGCGAACTCGTATTTCTTAGCGTCTTTATATGCTTGGGGAAAATACCGATTAAGGAATACTGTTTTGAACTTATCCCATTCCACAATCTCGGTGACACTGAAAATGTGAGTGGCCCACCATCGTTGAGACTGTTCTGTGAGTTGGAAGGTGGCCAACTTAACTTTATGTCCAGATGGAACATCAAGAACATCCATGACTCGGATAACTTCCTTGAGCCATTCTTCTACGGCATTCGGGCCGGTAGAACCACTAAAGGTCGGAGGGTTTAACCGCCTGAACTCCTTCAATATGGATGCCACTATGGAACTTTCAACGGAACCACTGTGGTTACCCCTTTCACGTTGGGATAAAGTGTCAGCCAATAGACGAACGGCGTCTTCTATACGTTTAAGCCCGTTGTTCTCAACTTCAACGCTAGCTCGTTTGGGAGGCATCCTAAAGGGAATAAAGTGAGATTAGCACAACGGCAAAAAGGGAAATCGTACTAGGGAATGATAATATGAATTCGTATCACCACACACGTTGAACCTAATGCTTTGATACCAAGTTGTGACACCCCGAACCGAATTTATAGTAAATGTCGGACTTAACTCTCAACCAAGTCTGAGGGTCAAGGGGGAGGGGGAAATTACTTTTAATTTATTTAAGAAAATGTTTATTAAAAATTGTCATATTAAAGAAAACCCATTTATTATCCAATTATTCAACAATAATTTCAGTCCATTAATTTTAATAATTCTCATTTAATTATTTTGTAAAAGAGTCCAGCTAAAATATCATTAAACCACAATTAATAGAAAATTCCCTTTATTATTACAAACCAAAGTTCCAAGTTCAAGTCCAAATTTAAATATTACAACTTAGACATGATTAAATATCGACTATTGCCGCTACGGGATAGCGGTAATCAGAGCTCTAACAACGACTGGAACTCTCGGGAACCTCACCGATGCAAGCCTTTGCGTCCTTACCTGAAGTACCTATGGGTTTTGGAAAGTAGGTATGAGCGAAATGCCCAGTAGGGTGGGAGATACTAAGTAATAATTTGTACTAAAATACTATACATATACAGTATCTTTTAATATTTCAAGAAAATAATATATTTAATTTATGCAAATGAATGCAACTATATGCAATGCTCCCGGGCTAGGTGCCCAAACTCACACTTAAGTCATTTCATGCCTCGTGCCAGAGACTTATTTAATAAAACATTGGTCCTTATCAATTCATTGACTTAAGTGCCTTTAACTTAAGAATATTCTCATTCTTAATTATTCATCGCAAGATTTATCAATCTTTGCCTTAGAGTCTAGCCATCATCAAATACTGGACTTCATGGGTTCTACACCATTGGTCTCCAGTTTTCATATGCTCTTCTGTACAGGCTTTGGGGTCTTTCACCACTAGGCACATCATGCCCTGCTTAATTCTTGTCATCATCCAAGTATCCTTTCGTATATTTTCCACGTATTTCACATTTATCACATTTCATATATTTCATTATTCTCATCATTTTCCAAGTTCATTATTCTTTTCACTTTCACTTATGTCACATTTTATCATTTATCACTTTCTTAATTTCTTCAATTAAACTCGGCCGAAGAGGCCATAAATGCAACACCGTTTTCGAATATTATTTCAGTGAAACTCACTATTTTCTCTTAGCAACAATACATCATTAATTTCTTTTTATCAAACTCACTTCATACATTTAATTGCAAAATAAATTCTTGACAGCATACTATTCACTATATTTACGACAATGCCACTACTATTTGTTTTACACAAATATTATCCTTTTAAATGCATTTAATCATACTAATTTCACCAAAAATCATTTTATAACTTCTCAAAAATATATTTATGATATTTCCAACATAATTTCAGTAATAAATTCCAAATTTAATAAAAAGAGTTTATTTTCATTTTAAAAGCTAGAAAACTCATATTTAAGCATTTAATCTTTATTTCTGAATTTAATAAAATAGGGTTGCATTTTTCATATTTCTAAAAACATGTTAAAAACAGTATACTCCATCTTTAATCATCTTAATTAATGAATTCATGAATTACTTCAATATTTTACACAAGTTCCATGGATTTCTACCTAAGAAATCCTCCAAAATGCTACTAACATGCTCATAATTATGAAGTCTTTCACCATAATCACTTTCTCGATATTTCATGTTATAATGATTCATTATAAATATAATAACATCATTTATAATTATTTCAACTTCAAAACTAATTCTAGCATGAAAATCATTATTTTTCAACAAGGCAAAATAAGTAAAATACTTCCTTTTTTAAGCATGATTTTCACTACTTTAACACATGATTTTAAGCTTTAAAAAAGAGTTGAGAGGATAACCCTACTTGGATAATATGTAGGATGAATATAATCAAGAAAGAATTCCAAGAATAAGCTCCAAAAATAACTCCAAAGTAAGCTCCAAACTTGTAATATTATGCTCCAAAAACTTGCTGAAAAGATTTTTTTCAAGTTTTTTCACCCTTATGTGGTTGTTCTAAGGTGTTTAAATGCCCAAAATAAAGTATTTGGGTGGTTGTATGAAGGGTAGAGAAGGGGATTACGGGTTTGGAACCTTGTATGGGTGAAGAGGGAGTGTGTAGGAGGTAGTGAAACTTAGACAAAAATCTGTTGAGTTGATTTTTGTTTGGCATCCCTCACCTCTCTCTTATAATCACACTACAACTCACACTCACAATGACAACCCAAAATATGTTTCCCACTCTTCATAATACTCCATGGATGACCATCATACGCCAGCTCAAAAGAGGGGTTAGTAGGAATAAGAATCAAGCCAACAAAGTGAGGTGATAATCATATTTTTTTCATGGTTGGCCGAGTAGAAATTTGCCCAAAAGAGGCATGAGATGAATTATTTTCGAGATGTCCAAGAATATAAAGTTGCTTAAAATTAAATTTTAAGTCGGTATGGTGATGTTTAGAATTTTCTGAGCATTTTATTTTTTTGACGAAAAATAATTTTTAATTATTTTTTATTTATTTTTTGACTTTTGACCTCATGGTATTTTTATATGTATTTTTAGAGTCCTAAATATGTAGTCATACTATTTTTATCCTTCACCAATTATCCTACAAAAATCACGCAAGTTGTAGTTTACGTGTCGGTACTATTCATGTCACAATTCTACAACTTATGTTACATCTAACCAATATTTGTTCAGACAATTCTAATTGTTTTAGAATAATACGGGGAATACGAATTAATAATCATACGAACTCGTGCAACGTGAAAATAGTGTACAACGAATTAATATTACTGAATAATTCGATTACCACAGGATGATGAGAACAAAGCAAAAGGGGCGGGTATTACAGGCATGTTGTAAAAGTGCGTGCCATTATCACTAATTATCGCTTTCAGAGCACCGAAGCGAGAAAGTATGTGTTCATGTAGGAATTTTATCACCACTTTATTATCATTAGTCTTAGTAGCTATAGCTTCTACCCATTTAGAAACGTAGTCTTCCGCAACAAGGATGTATAGGAAACCAAAAGATGAGGGAAAAGGGCCCATGAAGTCAATACCCCAGTAGTCAAAGATCTCAATAATGAGTATAGGGGTTAATGGCATCATGTCTTTTCGGGTAATCGCTCCCATCCTTTGACACCTATTGCAAGATTTGCAACAGTTGCTCACATCCTGGAATATTTTGGGCCAATGCAAACCGCATTGAAGAATTTTAGCGGCTGTCTTTTTCACGAAAAGTGGCCTCCACAAGCTTCTGAATGACAGAATTGGATGACGTTTGGGATTTTTTCATTCGGTACGCATCGTCGGATGATCTGATCGGCACAATATTTAAAAAGAATTGGATCATCATAGAAAAACATGCGCGACCAAGTGATGAATCTCTTCTTATCTTGCGATGTTCAATCGGGAGGGACGGCTCTCGTGACAAGATAGTTCACTATATCCGCAAACGAGGGAAAAGAAGTGGTGGCAAAAAATCTCTCATCTGGAAAATATTCGTCTATGGTTTTAGGATCACTAGGTACACCAGACGAAAGCCGTGATAAGTGATCGACAACGACATTTTCTACTCCTTTTCTTTCTTTAATGGAGAGATTAAACTCTTGTAGGAGTAGGATCCACCTTATGAGGCGCGACTTTGCGTCCTTCTTTGCAAGTAGATATTTTAACACCACGTGGTCGGTGAAGCAAATGATGGGAGAACCGATGAGATAGGACCGAAATTTATCGAGTGCGAATACCACTTCTAGAAAATCCTTCTTCGTGGTGGAGTAATTGAATTGCGGTCTGATAAGGGTTCGGCTAGCGTAGTAGATGACATGCACCTTATTGTCTTTTCTTTGGTCCAAAATAGCCCCTATCGTATAATCACTAGCATCACACATAAGCTCAAATGGTAAGGACCAATCTGGAGCTTGCATGATGGGAGCGGACATAAGCATGTTTTTTTATTTTTCAAAAGTGCTTTGGCATGCTTTCGTCCACTCAAATGGGTGTCTTTCATGAGGAGATTGCTTAAGGGTCTAGAGATGACGCTAAAGTCCTTAATGAACCGTCCATAAAACCCCACGTGGCCCAAGAAGGAGTGCACGTCTTTTAGCGATTTAGGTGGGGGTAGGTCAGCTATGACATCTATTTTTGCTCGATCGACTTCTATCCCTTTTGGATGACATGATGTGTCCAAGAACTATACCCTCGGTGACAATGAAATGGCATTTTCCCCAATTCAGCACTAAGTTCTTTTCCATACATCGGGCTAGTACTTTCTCAAGATTGGCTAAACATAGATCGAAAGAGGTGCCAAAAACACTAAAGTCGTCCATAAACACCTCTAGCCCTCTCTCAACCATGTCACTGAATAAGCTCAACATGAACCTTTGAAAGGTCGATGGTGCATTACACAAGCCAAACGGCATACATTTGTAGGCAAACGTTCCAAAGGGGCAAGTGAATGTTATTTTCTCTTGATCAAGTAAATCCACCTCAATTTGGTTATATCTGGAATAACCATATAGGAAGCAATAATAAGGGTGGCCCGCTACTCTCTCAAGCATTTGATCGATAAATGGTAGGGGAAAATGGTCTTTTCTAGTTCCGGCATTGAGTTTCCGGTAATCAATGCAAACGCATCATCGAGTGGTGGTACGTTGGGGAACTAGCTCTCCCTTAGCATTTTCAATCACAGTCATGCTTGTCTTCTTCAGGACGACTTGAATGGGGCTCACCCACATACTATCCGAGATTGGGTAGATAATCCCAGAATCCAACATCTTTATAATTTCAATCCTCACCACATCTTTCATTATGGGATTTAGCCGTCTTTGCATTTCTCTCGAGGGTTGAACATCCTCTTCGAGATGAATCTTATGGGTGCAAATTAGGGGTCTTATCCCCTTTAAATCATCTATACACCAACCAAAATAATCTTGGTGGTTACTCAAACTCTTTAATAATTTACTCTCCCGCTCTTCATCTAAGCTAGAGGAGACAATAACAGGAAATGTATCACTGTCACCTAGGAAAGAATATTTGACATTGTAGGGTAGTTTCTTCAATTAGAGAGTCGAGAATGTGTCGCTAGATGGCACCATGCATTCTTCTCTTAGAGACAACTCTTCGAATCGAGAAACCCAATTAACATCTCTCATATCTCCGTCTGACGCTCTCTCAACGAGTAAGCCTTTCAACTCCTCTATCTCCCTCTCAAACTCGGTATCGGTTCTCTCACTCTCATGATTAGAAGCTATGCAAAATTCTAAGGAGTCTCCGCAGTAATTTTCCTCAAAGTGTTCTTCTACGATCTCATCAATTAAAATCACTGCGTGAAGATCATCTTCATACCCTACTTGTTGGGTTATCTTGAAGATGTTTGTTTGCAAAATCATATTCCCAAAAGGTAGTTGCATATGTCAATTCCTAGTATTGATCACTGCATTAGCTGTAGCTAAGAATGGGCATCCAAGGATGATGGGAACATGATTTTTCGAGGTGAAGGAGGTATCCGTGTCCCAAATGACAAAATCTACCGAGAAGTAGAAAGTGTCCACTTGGACTATCATGTCCTCAACTATACCCCTTAGGATCTTAACGGTTCGATCCGCTAACTGGAGAGTGATCCGTGTGGGCTTAAGATCACCCAAATCAAGTTTCCTATAAATCGAATAAGGGAGAATGTTGACACTTTCTCCCAAATCGAGTAAGTCTTTTTTGAATTTTTTCTCTCCAATGGTGCAGGAAATGGTAGGGGCACCGGGATCATTATATTTTGGGGGGAGATTGTTAAGAAGGACGGAGCTCACATTTTGTGCTTGAAACACGTTCTTCTTTACCTTTATCCTCCTCTTGACTATCAATAAGTCTTTTATAACTTTCGTATAGGATGGAATTTTCCTTATTACATCGAGGAAAGGTATGTTCAACTTTACGTTCTTAAGCACTTCTAGTACTTCTTCACTTATGGTCCTGCTATGGGCAGGAACTAATCTTTGAAGAAACGGTGCAGCGGAGGGTGGTTTCACTACTACCTCGGGCTCACTAGTGTCTTATTTATCACTATCTTTCAAGGGGACATCTTCGGCCTCTTTCGTGCCGGGGCTCCTTATCTTTGGTTGCATCGTGTGGAGGAGGTGATAAATCAACGACTCTCCCACTACGAAGTGCGGTCACAGATTCACATTGCTCCTGATATTTTGTAGAGGTGGAGCTAACACTAGTTTGACCTTGAGGAGGTCTTTAGCCCTGGGCAGGAAGCTTTCCCTTCTCTTGGATACTCAATGATGATTGCAACTTTGAAATATTCGTATTTATGCCGTTGATCATGCGCTCATGTCTAGCAGTGGCTGCATTTTGGGTAGTGATAAACTGGTTTATCGTATCCTTGATATTTCTCCGCGATGGAGTGATATATGCCCCTGGGGGTGGTGGTGCTTGCACATGTCCATGCATGTGTGGGGCTTGTTAAAAGTGCGATGGCAGAGGAGGGGCAACATGTGAATTAGGATTCATCGCAGCATGTTGTTGCCCGTAGCTAAAACCGAGATGATTTTTCCATGAAGGGTTGTAAGAATTTCCATGCGGTGCACCAAAATTACCCTTAAATCCTCCTATACCACTCACTTGTTCTTGAAGCATAACTTTGTAGGCAGTTATCATCGGGCATTCCTATATTGAATGTCCCACCTCACAAATAGCACACACCTTCTCAATGGGGTTCGCGATGGATCCATTTGGTCCTATTGCACATATCTCAAGTATGTCTCGCATTCCTTTCTCAAGTATATCAAGTCGATTATCCGTTATAGTATTCTTTTCTACGTGAAATAGGTCGGATGCCGATGGAGTGGTGGCCACTTAGCGAGTTCGATTATGAGCATTAGGGTCAGATGTATCCCATGCTTGAGTAGTCTTGGCGACATACCTCAAGTGAAGCTCAACATCGTTGGCGTCTAATTCGACAAATGGACCATCACAAATGGTTTCAATGAGTTGTTTGGAATTTATATTCAACCCATTATGGAAAAGGGAAATGATTTGCAGTTTATCAAGTCCATGATGAGGGCACGAAGTGATTAACTCATTGAAATGCCCGTAGCATCGATCGAATGACTCATTTTCTAGTTGTCGGAAGGTTTGAATTTGAGCCTTGATGGAATTCGTTCGATGTGTTGGAAAGAATTTCTTGACTAATTTAGATTGCAACTCATTCCAGGATGCAATCGAGTTTGGAGGTAAAGACCATGGCCAGGTCTTAGCTTTGTCTTTTAGCGAGAACATGAAGAGTTTGAGGCGGATCACATCTTGTGTGCAAGTTTGATCACTGAGGGTCTCGCACACACCCTCAAATTCCCTGATATGGAGATGTGTTTTTCAGATTCCATTCCATTGTAGCGGGGAAGCATCTGGATCATCCCATTCTTAAAGATAAATTTCCCTACATTGTATGGGAGTAAAATGCATCCCAGAGTGACAGTGCGCTCGGGATATAAGATTTCTCTCAATGGGTGGTAATGACCTCTTCCTCACCGGCAGCTACACTACTGTGTTGTAACATGTCTCTCTCACTTAATGACTCTGTGCCCTCACTTGGTATGTTCGGAGTGTGCTCTGAAGTGTGTCCTAAGAGGTAAAACGAAGTGTTATTTTCGATTGAGTGTGACGGTGTGGGAGGTGGAATCCAAAATTGTGGAGCGTTAGGAGTATGAGGTCTATCAGGGTCGTACTTAACTATCGGGTTTTCGTGAATGTGGTTTTGAGAATTATGGGGAGTTGGAGTGAGTTCTGAATTTTGGATTAACAGGCTTAGGAGAGATTATGAGGAATATTTTTGTGCTTTTAAATATTTTTATGCTTTTGGATTTTTTTTTTAAAATTTTTTGGTCAAAGTTTGAGATTGACTTGATCTAATCCTAAGTCTACCTAGTTCCCCGACAACGGGGCCAAAAACTTGACGCGACTAAGAATGTATCTCAGAAGTACGCACTTCTGAGATACATTCTTAGTCATGTCAGTTCCCTTATATTTTACTCTATGAACTGATCAAATTATATGTTTTAAGTCATCATAAGCATCAAACATCATTTATATGGTAAAATGGTTTTAACTCACTCTCGGTGACATGAGAATCCAGATGGAGCTCACCTTATCCATATATTCTCGATAACAATGAGAAGGGGGAACATTGTTATAACATCATCTTTAATGGTGAAAAACACAAAGAAAATTCAAAAATCATTTTATTATGGTTCAGTTAAATATCATTAATTTGGTGGAGTTAGAGTCAAAATCTCTTGGACGAGACGATGGTGTAGGATGAGACGATGCTCATCCATACACTCTTAAAATGACGAGAGGGGAATTGCAATTAAACTCCATTAATTTGGTGCCTTAAAATTCAAAAATCATTTAATTATGGTTCAGTTAAACATCATTCATTTGGGGGAGTTAGAGTCAAACTCTCTTGGCTAAGATGACAGTGTAGGACCAGACGATGCTCATCGATACACTCTCGAAACAAAGAAAGGAGGCTTGCAATTAAACAACATTAATTTGGTACATTCAAATTCAAAAATCATCTAATTGTGGTTCAATGACCCCTCGTCTAAGGACGAGGGAGATATTGAGATAAACATCATTAACTTAGTGACCTCTTATTGAAAAACTTATGGTTTAGTTATTATTCCTCGTCTAAAGATGAAGAAGAGCTCAAACATGTAAGTCGAGATGAGAAGAAAATTTGGAAAAATTATTATATTCATTCAGTAAGAAGAAAAGGAAAACTAAAATACGAGGCAACACATATATTCATAACATTCAGTCTAGTATAAACAAATTACATAGGATTGAGTGCTCAGAACAAAAATTAATTATAGGATAAAGTATATTGGTCACAGACGACCACCCTACAGAGTTTCCACAACATTAATGGCAACCCTCTAGCAGCATCCTCAGCTTGAGTATCCCTGGCAGCAAAAGTAGCATTAATATCAGGTTCAACTCGGACCTCGGCCATAGCATCGTCTCCCTCGGTTGAGATCGTGGATTCAACATAGTCCAAGGCTGAGGCCATAAAGGGATCTTTCAGGTCAGGGGCTTCCAATTCAGGATGGATGGATGAGACAACCTTAGAAAATTTAGTGATGACCCATCGATAGGCCGTCTTGATACCTCTTTCAAGGTAATCCACGCTAAAGTTGCTAAATTCATGAGACGCTTTATAAGCCTCGATGGCTTCATCTTCAATTTTCTTTATAGCCTCGATAAAAATGGCTTTATCTCTTATTTTCTATATAGCTTCGACCGAAATGGCCTCATCCTTCGCTTTTTGGACAGTTGCAGTAAGGTTTGTGGCATTCTTCGCAACTTGAGCCGTAAGTTCCCCATCATTGTCCTTCAAGTCATTGGAATGATCCAACTTCAACTGATCAAGGACCCTCTTGTGCTCTTTCCTATACTCCTTCAGCTTCTTCATAAGGTTGGTCATATCATGGAGGGCTTTTCTGCCCTCTTAAATTTTGGGGAAGTTATCAGTGACCCATTTTATAGCGGAAGTAAAAGCACACACGGACTACAGAAGAATAAAATAGTTAAATGTCATAATAGAATAAAGTAAAATTTGAACGAGACAAACTAAAAGTTAAAGATCAAGATGATCCTTGATCCAGATGATGAAGACAAAAGTCATAGGTCTTCAAGGGGTGCATCTTCCCCATAAACTCATATTCTCCCTTGGAATGGACAGTAAACATGGCAGTCCTTGACCTCGACACTGATGGAATAATTGAGTTAGGGCATGCCTTCAGTTGGGCTATGTTGGTTCCCTAGAAAGTCTCAAAGTCCTATGATGAAGAACCACCAGAGGAGATTGACACAGATCTAGACGGAGGTGGATTTACCCTCTGCCTAGTCTGCCGATCCCGGCGATTGTTTGAGGGAAGAGAGAGTTCCTTTCTTTTATGGCTGGCCTTAGGATTGGTCATCCCATTGGCAGTCATCTTCTTTGTGGGTTTCTTGTCTCACTTCTTGAGTAAAGCATTTTCATCCAAAATATGAGGAGGGTGATCTGCAAAGAAGAAACAAAAATGATCAATCATAAGATAAAATATGAGATAAGGCTTGTGAGCAGGAAAGTTTAGCAACTCACACAACCTGTTTTTTCTCTAACAAGTCAAGAGACGTCAACTTTTCAAACTCAGTAAGGGTACCTTCTTTCCGTTGACTCCTCAAATAGTTGACCCCCTCCCTGCTAGAAATGCTGAGGTTGGGTTCCAACTTGGAGGATATGGAGGGGTTAACCTAGGCATAAGGAACCCTAGGCTCGTTCTCAAATAGATCGACGTTGGAAAAAAATCCCATGCCCCATAAATAAATAAAAAACTCAACTTCCAGTGGTGATTTGATGTTTGGAAGACATGAATAATTTTCTTATTAGGTTTTCTCGCCCCTAAGTGGAAGTAGTTGGGTTAAGTCCTAAAGGATGAGACGTTATAATAAGTTATGAATATTTCAAACAAAGGGTCATCCATGTATGTATTCATCCATAAAGATATGTAGCCGAGTATAATTCTTCAGGAATTGGGTGCAAGCTAAGATGGAGCAATTCCTAGGCTAGACAAGATAGCTTTGATGGAAGTATGGAAAGGGAGTCGAAAGCTGACCCTAAACATTTTATCGTAGACAGTGACTTCTCCCTCTCGGCCTCCTCTCATCCTCCCATCCTCATTTGCGACCCTCATAAAGATATCAAACTTGACACCATATATATGTCTCTAAAGGAGAAGGCCAGACTATCTGATGGTGGATAAAAAGGTTTCAACATATGAATAGTTATATGTTTCCCCAGCCTCAGAGTAAGCATCATCAACAACATTTTCACAATCAGGTCCCGATATGGAAACCTCTCTTAGAATTCTCTCGCAGTCAGGGCCGAGAGAGGAACGGCAGTTGGAGGAATATCAACGTTAACAGTTGGCTCAGCGGGATCTGAGATGAGTCGAACTGAAGATTTATCCTAGTTGGATGACCCAGCATCATTAGACACAATTTATTCTCAAGATTCGTCATGACTAGATGACTCTGCTTGATTGGAAGATGAAGTCAGAGATTAGCTCTTGGATGTTTCAGACTCCATAAAATTTTTGGGTGATAATCTCATTGCCTTTTTGAAGGAGTCCATACTCTCGGCTGGGGCAGAGGATGAGTAAGGCCTCTCATCCCTACCAACCTCAGATGATGATGGTAAAATGGTATTTAAAGTAATGGAAAAGATGGGACAAGTAAGGTCAGACCCTGAATTGTGTTAAGCCTCATCCTCCTCCTCCTCAGTTCTATAAATTTCTTAAAAATACCTCTCTCCGAGTGTAGGAAATTATTATGCTAATTCGTATAGGGCCTTTAAAATTCAGGTGGCAGAGGCTTAACTTGTTTAGAATAAAGGATAAAACTAAAAAAGGACCAAATAGTTTGTTATTTGAAGAGCATATACCTAAAGATTAAATTGCGTTATTGAATCGTTTTGTTTCAAGAATAAATGAAGAACACTATCAACCTGCCATCAGAGTTTTACCAATGAGTGAATAAAGAGCAGATAAGGCTGAGAAAGGTTGAAAAACCTAAAAGCTACTAACCAAACGTCAAAAACCACCTAATAACAGCCCTAGAACAACAAATTAAGGCGGTTAAATTTTTAATAAAGGTGACCGGAAAAAATAAAAAAGCTTAAATGGCTGAAAATGAAGAAATGAACGGGAGAAAAGAGTACCTGCAAAGAGAATACGCCTAAGGAACAAAGACACCCTAAAGAACCTTGCCAAAAATGCTTGAACGGTGGTGAGAAAAAAGAAGAACAAACTATGTCAGAAAGAGAGATATGTTATAGAAAAGAAGATGAAACATGAAAGAAAAATGGTTTTCTCAAAAACATTTAAATACCTATAATCATTATACACAACTTAGAAGGTATACGTCATCAGGGAAAAATACTCTATGGCACACTTACAGTCACCATTATTGAGCCACACGCCAATCCATTAGGTGGCTGCCAAGTGTCAATATGAAGTATTCATTCAATGTTTTGAACTTGACATCTGAGAATACATGTCATCAACATTTATTTAAAGATGCTTTATCCCTCACTCTTCCATTGACATTGAAGACTAAGGGTTGGGGTTTATTTATATTCCAAGTATAGACTCGTCCTTATAATGGACCCCCTCATCTTAGGCCCACTAGTGCCAGATCACTAGTTTGGGAAAGTTATGGCTCGGTAGTGGACTCAACTTAATATCCCTTATCCTTGGCCACAGATTTATCACCAAAGGCCTCAGACTCATCTCGAAACACAGTCAACAATACCAATATTAGTGGTCTGATGACCCTAGTACTCTCGGCTTCATCCTTCACCTGGAAGAAGGAGGTTGAATGAAGACATCTCAGTACGACAGTTATCGTACTATCAGAGGATCCAAGTTAACAACTCGACCTCGATTGGATCGGATGGTTGATAGATCTGGCAGAGCGCTTGGATTGGGGAACTCGTGGAAGTTTGCACGGGAGTTACAGATCCCACCTGCACAAAATAGTTATAAGAAGATCTCGCTCACACGTGAGGGAATATTTCATCATCATGGTTTACATATGATAGTGACATGTGGATGCTCATTATTGGATATTACATACTACACATGCTTATTACATGCTTAGGGGTACATTACACCATCGAGGAACTATATATACTTGTCTTCTCGAACAATGTAAAGGATCGCATATTGAAAATTCTAGCCAATACTTTATTAAAATTAAAGTAGTCAGAGAAAGTTGAGTAACCTGTATCACAAGGCCATTTCAGCCATTTTCAAAGTGAAGTTCACTCACACATGCACAGTGGAGTAGGCCAGATGGTTGAACCTCTTACTTTATAGTTTTTATCTCTCCATTGACTCACATCCTTCTTTACTTGCTTATAAATTTGATTTCCATCATTGTTGCATCTTTAAGGTTATTCTGGATTGAGCTCTCACTATATTACTTGGTGGTACCATAACTGTATCATCGGGACATATCATTTTCACTATAATGGATCTCCAAAACTGGGTTATAATAAGATCACTAACTTTTAATCCTAAGCATCTGAAAGTTCTTAATAGACAAACATTTAAGGCATAATTGTTATCCACGAGCACCAATAGGACTGTCTTTTCCACGACATTCACGTAGATATTGAGAGAATAATTATGACCTATGACAAACTTAGGGATTTCTCTATTGGCGAAGGAGATTTGTCTTATGGAAATTAGAGTTCCAACTATATTGACTGCCTCTGTAGGGGAGAAGTCATAATCGTAGGTCTAATGAGAAGCTTGATTAGAGCGTTAATGTGAAGTTGGTAAGACATAAAGACTCCCCACATGGTGATGTGGGGATGGGTTTTCTTGTGCTTCTTAAGGATTTCTCTTTCCTCAATTAGTATTTCAGGCATTGGGATTTAGTCAAAAACCACTTTTTCTTTCTCCACAGGTGTAATCGCTTATGAGAGCATTGGGTCTTTATACTACCAGCCCGATCGAGTCATATCGTTCACACAAGATGAGAAGAACCAAACCTCGGTGTCTTCATCTATTTCTAGTACTAGAAAAACTTCATTAATTTTTTTCAATAACACTTCAAAATATATCATTCAGTAGAGGGAGGTTTTAATGCCCCGTAGCCTGCTCTATTTGGCCGCAGTCGTCATGTCACTTTTTGCTCATTATTTAAAATTTACTCAATTATATTTTGGGCAATTATTACATTTCTACGGACTTCTATAAGGCCTCAGCCTCATCATCAGATTTGGTGGAATATACTCATTAATATACATAGTATAAGTATCCACAAAAATATTACCAGTGAAAACTACTTTCATTAATAATAAAAAAAAGTCTATAAATACAAGCTTTAAAATGTAAGATAACATTGTTTCTGTTCATACTCTTCCTTAGTAAATAAGGTGGAAATATTACAATTTAGAGATGTCATAAGTATCTAAATTCTCCCTATAAGCTTACTAATACAAAAGTATCTAAGACCCGTAGTACTTAACTCCTCGGCCTCAAACCCTACGCCGCCTCTAACTCACCATATCCTCTATCATGAGGAAAAAAAGAATATGAAAGGTATGAGCTCAAATATCTTAGAAAGGTTTAAATTAAGTCCTCAACCCACCTACCAGTATTAGTACTTAATAAATACAATATATACTAACAGTTTAAGTAAAAAGTATCAATGTAATAAGTATGAGAGTAGAATATAAGAAAATAGGAAGGAAAAAAATTTAAGTTTTACAAACCTTAAGATTACCCCCAATGACTTAAGGCTTAGTCTCCTTTAGATCACATCATCACGGCTCCACCCAAGACTCAATGTCCCTTGGTTCACCTCAGCTCCCCCTAACCCAATCTATCATGGGTTGCTCTCATAGCCGGTGGCCTTTAAATTATGGACTTGGACCTTTCAATCTCTATGGCCTTATACTAGGTATCTTTAACCTAGTCATGCCACAAACCATAATCTCCCCCTCTTTCCCAATACCAAGATGGAGTATCCACGATATGTTTTTAACTCCACACCTTAGACAAGCTCTGTCGTGGTGTTCTTAGGAAAAAAACGTATTGACCTCTATCACTAAGTAGGAGGCCCTCAAATAGAGAATGACATCTCGTCCTGGCCAAATAGTGTTGCAGTCTCAATATTAAATCTCATATCAAATTTACCCAGGCGTAACATATACTTCCTCTCAACTCCACGACCTCTACAAATAAGCCACGATCTCGAATAAGGAGTTAGAACTCCTCATCAGCAAAATAATAAGGGTCATTTTTAGTAAAACATTTGTTTTAAACCCTAATTATCTCATAACTCTAAAATTTAAAGATCAAAGGTAAGACTCTAAATAAAACCTCACATGGTCAAATAAAACATCATTAAAATACTCACTAGACCCTCCCTCTAGAACCTTAATAGAAACTTCTAAAAATAAGAATTCTCCAAAGAATTACTTAACACCCATAAAGGTTATGGTCAGCAAGTAACCATGGCCTCTAAACCCAAACCTTATGTCTTTACCCAGATATACACAAAAGGGCTCATCTCATTCAATAGAAAATATGGAAACTAAGGTCTTAACCAAGGAAGAAGAAGAAGAAGAAGAAGAAGAAGAAGAAGAAGAAGAAGAAGAAGAAGAAGAAGAAGAAGAAGAAGAAGAAGAAGAAGAAGAAGAAGAGATATCCCTTATCTTGGTAGATCTAAGTTGGACGAATAGAAGCTAATTCCCCACCTCTAGCACCTCTTCTCCACCTATGAGTTGTGCATGTTCACGAACTCTTCATTAACAACTCCATTTTTTTCTCTCACGATATCAATTTCTCTCTCTAAACTGGGAATTAGGGTTGTTAGTTACTATAAGAAGGATGGCAATGGTTTCCATTTATAAGGTCCATTAAGTAACCAAGGTTTTCTCCTTAAGACATCATATTTACCAAAATACTTTTCAAAAAATCTTTTAGAACCTCCTAATAATTGTTCCATGTCATCACACAACTTGATTAATTCTAGTGGGCCCATGTCAATACTGGCCATAATCGTCTCCCCTCAAGACGCCTCATCCAACGTCCATGACCTCCAAATCTCTAGGTTGTGTCCACTTGCCTAACATTTAGAATGGCCATCTCTAACACCCTGGTTGTGGCCTCCTTCACCCCTCCATGGCATTTACTTTCCCAAGCCATGAACCTCATTTTCCTATCTTACTCCTGGTCGTGGCCTCTACCATGGTCACAGACTCATGGTATTTTTAGAGTCATTTTAATCTCCCCAACTTAGGAAATTATATCCTCAAAATTTAAGGATAAAGACAATAACTTACTCATACTTGTAACTAAATGTAAATACTTTTCTTTGATGATGGACTCCAGCTCATAAGTCACCTCATCCGCAACTCGGTGTGTCCAAAGTACTTTGAGTGGGGAAATGGTTTTAGTCGTCAATTGCTTTTCTTTCCTTTCCAAAATCTCAACTGGAGTTGCATCATAACTCAATTCTCCACAGACCTTAATTGGTTCATGCTTAATGGTGTGGTGGTGGTCCCTCATGTAGTTCCTCAGTATTGAAATAGGAAACACATTGTGTACACATGACATGTTTGGGGGCAGGCCAAGCGTGTATGAAAATTTTCCAATCTTCTTGTGTACCACAAAAGGTCCCATATAGCGCAGACTTAATTTTATTTCTTTCTCAAGACTCCTTTCCTAGGGGAGACCTTAAGGAAGTCACTATCCCCTTCATTTAAGTCTATAGATGTTAGCCTAGCTCTTCTTCTTACTTTGAGCAACCCGGCCTTAATCGTAGATTCTTTTAATATTTTTGAGTCAAGCAACTAACTCCAACCTACCTCATCCCAACATAAAGGGATGTCGAACCTCCTCCTATAGAGGCGCATATGGGGATATTTTAATGCTTTATTGGTAACTATTATTATACATGAACTTTATTAAGGGTAGGTGGTCTTCCCAACTGCCATGTAGATCTAAAACAAATGCTCTCAATATATCCTCAAGAGTTTGATTAGTTCTCTCAGTTGGACCATCTGTTCAGGAGTGGAAGGTTGTATAGATGTCTAGTTATGGGCCTATTACCTTTTGAAAACTCTTCTAGAATCCTAAGGTAAATCTTGTATCACATTCAGACACTATAGTCACTGGAAATCCATGGAGTCTTACAATCTCATTGATGAAAAGTTTTATTAATTGATAAATATTAACCACTTTCTTAATAGCCAAAAAGTGCGCAAACATAGTTAATCTATCAATGATTACCCAAATGGAATACATCCCTCTCTACATCTATGGGAGTCCAACTATAAAGTCCATGTAAATATCCTTACACCTCCATTCCAGGATGGGTATGGGTTGCAGTAGACCATTTGGCCTTTGGTGTTCGGATTTAACATACTAGCATACTAGTCACCTTACAATGAACATCGCAACCTCCCTCTTCATGTTGGGCCACTCGAAATTTTCCTTCAAGTTTTAGTTTATCTCGATGCTCCTTGGGTGAATTGCAAAGGGAGAGGAATGTCCTCCCTCCATTGTCTTGACCTTGATTTCTTCATTCTACGGCACATAAAGCCTTGTACCAAAATGCAAGTCTCCACTATCATTAACTTTAAAATTGATCTTCTCCCCCTTATTTATAAGTCCATGGATTTTGAAAAGGTTTGGATCCATGGCCTGAGCTATCCTTATTCTTTTAATTAAACTCGATTCTATGGTAAGGGCCCTTAGATGTCCACATCCCTTGTGGTGTACCACCTCAATAGCAATTGTCTCCAAATATCTAAGCATGTGTTCTTGGCTAGTAATTCGCAAATAACTAAGAGAAACCTTTCTAGTTAAGGCATTAGACACTACATTGGCCTTTCTGTAGTCATACTTAATAGAGCAAACATAATCCATAATTATTTCTAACCATTTCCTCTTCCTCATATTCAAATCCCTTTGGTTGAAAGTGTAGGTTAAAATCTTATGGTCAGTGTACATCTTAATTCTCTCTCCATATAAGTAATGTCTCCAAATATTTAAGCCAAAGACTACTGCCACGAGCTCTAAGTGGGGGGTAGGGTAGTTTTTCTCATGAGTCCTAAGCTGGCTAGATGCATATGCAATTACCTTATCATTCTACATCACTACACATCCTAGGCCATGGCCTGAGGCATCACTACATATCACATAGCATGCACCCTTATTGGGTAAAGACAAAATAGGCGCGATCACTAGAAACTCTCTACACGCTCGATGGGACATATAAATTTCTTATCCTTATGAGTCAATTGGGTCAAGGTCTTGGCAATATTAGAAAATCCTGTAAGGACATATATTTTATAAATGTCTGTCACAATTAATTATGTCATATATCGTTACAACCGTCGAAGAAGTTCAAGAGTAATCTACATCAAGACGGATCCGAATATATCAAGGTTCTTCATTAAAAACCTTCCGCAAAGTATACTTTGGTAAGGTTATGTTTTAAATACCTTAACTTTGCACTTAGAGCATTGGAATATTTTTACAAAATATTTTCTAAGTGTTGGAGCGAACTTTTTTCGTCAAAATTTGAGAATGAATATTTTTTCTAAGTGTTGGAGCGGATATTAAAATAATATTTTTGAACGTTCCAGTCATTCAAACGACTTTGCTCTATCGTTCAGAGGACATGGCATTATCGCGCGAAGTCACTTGAACGACACGTGCATCTCGTTCGAACAAGATCTCCTTTTCATTCGAACGACTGAGGCGGTACAATTTTCTATAAATACACATTAAAGGGTTTCGTTTTCATTAAGAAGTCCCACCGTTTTGAATGACAGAAAACTGCGAATCTACATAATTATTTTTTACTTCTTCTTTTAGGGTTTTCATCCTTTTTGTTTTCAATTCACAAAAATCCCATATGCATTGGTGAATTGTTTTGGTGTCCAAGAACACAATTTACTTTTGTTCATTCTTTATGGGAGGAGATCTAAAACCGACAGCTGCGTGCTATTATGGAGGGAGTCATTGTGAAGATTTTAGACTGCGTGTCTGGACTGCGCGTCCTGGTGGTATAGCTGCGTGTGAACCATTGCTGATTTATTTCTAGTCGTTGCTTTGGAGGTTTGACGAAGACACCATGTGTTACTCTTGTGGGCGAAAGCAAGATAGTATGTAAGTCAATGGTCTTGTAAACTTGTCAGAGTTCTAGAAATAAAAGGTTTTGTCCGTCGGGGATTTTTCCTGAAATTTTGTGTCGCATGCTATATCTTATTTGGTTTGATACGTAGTTGCATGTTTAGGGGCTGAATTAATTCGGTATAAAAATAGACTCTAATTAAATAAGGTTTAATTGAAAACTTGCGAATTAATTTAAATCCGTATCACACGCATTCATATTTTACAAATTGATATCAAAGAGGGTTACGCTAATTTATTGCGTGATCTTTGTTTTCCACAAAAAAATGTGTGATACTGATTTTTTTAAATCATTTTTCGTGAAAAAATTGCATTTTTTTCAATGGAGCACTTATGTAATCGGATACCCCCCTTTGATGACACGAGTCAGAGTTTTGATGATATAAATCATTTGAATTTGACGTTTGCTAAAAAATTGATTTTTTGGAAAAAGAAAATTCTCGTTTTAATTCCGCAATGGATCTTTTGCAAACGGTTCAAATCAAAGAGATTTTTATCGTGAAAATTTTATTTCTTTGGAAAAGTAATTAGAGGACTTAAAAAATTCTCGTGGTTGTGTTTGTGCCAAAGAGAACAAAAATATTTTAATCAATGAGTTTGTGGCGCGTGAAGAGACTCTTAGGGAAAAGTTTGCTTTAATTGAGGGGGAGAGAGATACCCTTTTAGGAATTGTTGAAAATTTGAAAAAGAAATCCCTGTCTTTAGAAGAGTCTAATTTGTTGCTTGAATAAAATATTTTGAAGTTGAAAAATGATTTAAACGATTCAAGTAGGTCTGATAGTGATGGTAATGGCTCATCTTGTTCTCATGCTTATAGTGCTAAAGCCAAAACCATTATTTATTTTAGAGGGTCAATTAATTCCAAGGACATTAAAAAAGATCACACTTTAGGTAACATTCCTTCTGTTTACACATGTTCACATTGTGGTAGGAAAGGTCACCTTAGGAGATTTTATTTTAATCTTGGAATAAGTCCTAGGAAGTCGAAGTCTAGTATTTTATTGGTTTCCAAAACTCCCACGCTTCATGTCACATCCGTTTGGGTTAGGAAATCTCTTTTGGATACACTAGATTTTAGACTTATTGATTCTCACATGCATGCACATGATTCTTATTTTACCATATCATATAGATGATTATGTTTGCTTGTTTTTCATACACTAGTTGTGGTTTCATGATATATATTTTCTAGTGTGTTGACATGTACTTTTTTTTATTAGATTTTTATTTTTAAAATTTTCGAAAAATGCAAAAAGATTTTATTTTGATAAATTTTTTTGAAAAATCCAAAAAGAGTTTTGTATTTTGTTTACACTATTAATGGATGGACACTTATTATGACCGAGTCACAACATCATTCCATTTTTTATGTGACTATTTGATAGTATTTTGAGACAATATATCATGTCATCTTTGTGTTTTATAATGTTTGGAGTCATTGAGATGTAATTAAGTGTTACTTCCTACATGTTTGACTCATGATTTCCTTTATTTCACACATGCACGGATTTGTTTGATTATTGTGCTTGTCTTATCACGTGTTAGTTGGGTGTTTTCACTTCAATCATGTCTTTAAAAAACGAACCAAGTGCGATAAAACTTTATAAGAAAGTAGTTCATGTAAGAGCCGTTTGTGAGGTTGTGTGCTTTATTTGAAAACGAGAAAGGGCTGAGAAAGGTGACGCGACTGAAAATGTGTCTTAGAAGTGCGTTCACTCTAGGCTCAAGTGCAAGCCTGTCGCTCAAGTAATAATCCCAGTAAGTCGGGTATCGATCCTCAGGGAAAAAGGACAACAGAGTTGTAACGACAGGAAGAGACGGAGGAATCCTAACTTTGACTCTAAGAAGGAAAAGAAAAATCGATTTGGTTTTGAGAATGATTACAGCTAAGTACAATAATGAAATTATAGAAAATGCAACTACACTAATCTACCTAAATTATGAATAAAAGATGATTTGAAACTTTTTCTATTAAATGATGAGAAGAATAGGACGGGAATACAATCCCCCATTCCTAGTGTAGTGCAGATATAATAGTAATCTTAAATTTATCTGATTGATTTGACTCAGAATTTAGTACTCCCAAGCATTACGTATACGAGGTTCAAGCCCGTGTCATACTTAATCTGAGGATGAGTAAATCAGTATCGCGATAGTAACATTCAAATTGCACTCTAAATCATCACGAGTACCCAGAGGCAAACTAGATATAAAGATCTACAATCGTTGCTCAACTACGCAATACGATCAAGGTCAATCATTAAATTCAGCGGATTAATTTTATACGCACGCACTAACACATCAGGTTGGGTTCATGTATCCCAACCTTTAAAAACCTAGCCTAACATGTTGAAAAGAATGGAAACAAGGATTAATAATCAGGAACTCATAATTGCTCTAAGGAAAATAGTAATTAAATGCAGAAAAGAATTTGAACTAGAAATTACTCACTAAAATTATCCAATCAATAAATGAAGCAATGAAAGAAACAGATACTCAAAGAAATCACTGAATAAAATCTTCAATCCTTGAAATAAATCTGAAAATATTAACTAAGCTAGGTTTTTTGGAAAAGAAGAAGAAAAACCTACTAATTCTTCGTGTCTATAATAATACTAAATCGGGTCTTTTATACCCTACAACAATATCAGAAGTCAGCTGCACTAGGAGTCTTTTTAGGAAGAGAAAAGATTTTCAAATCTCGAAGGTCGGACCGGTCCGGGGCTTAGGCGGACCGGTTTGTCCCCAAGGCAGATCGATTCTTTTAATTTTGGGGCGGACCGGTTCTTTTTATTTTTGCCTCCTTCGATTTGCATGCGATCCGGGGTCTTCTGGAGTTTGGCAAGGCGGACCGGTCCGGGGTAGGGGCGGACCGGTCTGGCTATTTGACTTTTTGGCTCCTCTTTGACTGCTCATAACTTTTGTTCCGAGATTCTGATTGGGGTGCCGTTTCTTCCTTTGTTCTCGTGAATGAGATGTCTTCCACTTCTCTTTAGGTACTTCATCCGAATTCCGGGTGGAAATTACGCTTTTGCCCTTGAGACTTCTCCTTCTTTCTTTTTTGATTCTACCGATTTCCTTCTTTCGTTTCTTGACATCAAATACCTGCAAAATCACTACAAAATACCAGAAACTCGGTGTACTCATTAGGATCAGTCAGTAGCACAGTCATGAGATAAATCCAACTCAATTACGTTGTTTGAGGTGCTAAAAGTAACTAAATCAAGGGATAAATTAGTAAGAATTTATGCCTAATCAAACCGCCCTAACTTAGAACTTTGCGCGTCCCGAGCAATGTAAAAGAATCCTAGCGTGGCTCAACTCTTTGAAAATCATTTTATTGGGATAAAATACCTTTTTCGCGGGCAAGCGATTTCATTTAGCGTATGCAACAAGCCGTTAAACTCCTAGGTTACCCTAGTAGGACGAGTGTTGTCTCGTGAGGGTTTGTAGAGAATATACCCACAAAATTCGACTCAAAGAGAATTCAAAATATGCAAAAATTGTACAATTCAAACTTTTCCAGAAAATAGTCATCATCAAGTCATATTTACAAGTCTCAAATCCGTGGTGTGTGTGTGCGTAGCCAGAAATATAACCGCCAATTTCCACTGAATTATCATTACGCTAGTTATCCAAAAATTCGTTCTGATTTCAGGTTCTCACGGAATGCTCTCACATACGAATCTCTCGGATTATGGCTATTCTCTTGGTATGCGTGATATAAAGAGTAAATGTAATGGAAGCAAAATCACGCATACGGTTAGAAAGACAGAAATTTTATGGTGAAAGGACCTCATCAAAAGATTACGGTTTTAAAAACGGGAACATTGCTTTTATTTCGCGCACTTAATCTCCTTTATTATCTTTTGGTGTATTAGCTCTCCACGCGGTAACCAATTTCGCAATTTAGACTCGGTTAGGACTTTTTCGGGTTTTAAGGTGTATGGGGTAAAATGACAATTGTCGGGAAGGTTGGAATTGGAAAAGTCATTAATGATGTCCATTTGTGCTTTTTCCGGGCTATTGCTCAATGTTTTTTTTTTCACATATTTATTTTTTTCTTGCCCCTTTATATGCACTTTCCGGACTTAATTTCTGAATTTTCTCATTTTTCGCAATTCTGGCTATTTGGGTTTTTCGGGTTATCAAACGAAAGGAGAAAATTTCCTTGGCTCAAAATGGGTTACAAAAGGGGTAATTTTTCGCTACTTTTTCTGGCCAATATTTTTGGGTGACAAACGAGGGCCTACTTCATTGCCCAAAATGCCAATTGCGTTACCATATGCGCTTCGAGATGAATTTAAGTTTAGAGATCAATTTGGCACGTTTTTCAAAGCAATATTACACACATTTTTCAAAACCGATCAAAATGAAAGGAATGAGATCCTTGACAACTTTTTAGGCGTTGAAAAGAACTTTGAGTTAACAATTAACTCGGATTGATTTAAAAACTCACAAAAGGTGATAGGCTCGAATCTCACCGGGTTTGTTAATCTCCACACTTATTCGTTAAGTCGTCAATTTTCGCGCAATTTCCATCTTTAGTCAATTTCGGCTTTGTGTATGTTGAATTTTTACAACTTGAGACTTTAAACCGACTTTTAATGATATTTTTGAAAAATTTGGATTCAAATTTTTATTTATTTTGAAAAAAAATAATTTTGGATTTTTCAAAATTTTATGATTTTTTTTTTTTTTGAAAATTTCTGGGCATTTTGGAAAATTTGTGAAGTTTTAGAAATACGCACTTGTGACCGCCCCTAACTTAGACTTTTGCATTGTCCTCAAGCAAAAAGGACTAAAATCTAACTCAAAGTGAATAAAAAGTGCGGAAAAATAAAACAAACAAATAGAGAAAATGCAGTTTTTATTACAACAGGACTGTGTTACATGTGCAGGGGGAAACATACAACTGTGAATAGGGAAAAATAAAGAAAAAGATGCCAACACCATATAAAGCTTCACCGGGGTGGGGGATGGGAGGAACCGGGCACGTTGGGGGGAATGAATGGGATTGGGGGGGAAAGGGGGGTGAATCTTGGGAAGAGGAGAAGACAGATCTGCAGAAGGCGGACTGGTCCGGGGTAGGGGCAGACCGGTCCGGCCTTTTGACTTTTCAAAACCTCGACAGGCGGACCGGTTCCTTTAAAAATAAAAGGAACCGGTCCGGGGTCGGACCAGTCCGCCTGAAAAAGGAACCGGTCCGCCCCAGGGTTTTTGGGTTGGACTTCTTTTACTTCGGTTTCGAGCTCTCTTCTTCAAAAAAATTTACGTTCCCGATATCCTCTCTATCCAATTGAACTAAGGACCCTCTCGATTTCACCGGTCAACACCCTTTGACTCAGAATTCCCCAAAATACATGAATGCTTCTCCCGAACGAAACCTAGTCCTAACGACTCTCAAAACACACACGACTCTCACATACACGACTCACAAAACACACAACTCTCACCCCATATGCGTCGGGGGTGCAAAGACCTCACTTCAACAGCTCACTCAACCCCGTAAACGGGGTCTGACAACCAGACGATGTCGACTTCTTCTGCACATGCCTCTAGATATGGCTTTAGGCGTTGTCCATTCACTTTGAATGTATTTCCCCCTTTTAAATCGTCTAGTTCAACAGCTCCGTGGGGGAAAACATTCTTCACGACGAATGGGCCAGACCAACATGACCGCAACTTGCTTGGGAAGAGATGAAGCCGAGAGTTGTAGAGGAGAAATTTTTGCCTAGGGAGAAACTCTTTTTGTCGAATGATGCTATCGTGAGCGAGTTTCATCCTCTCTTTCGAAATTTTGGCATTCTCATATGCCTCATTGCGTAGTTCTTCTAACTCATTCAATTGAAGCTTGCGGGCTTCACCGGCCTTATCCATGGAATAATTTAATTGCTTAATTGCCCAATACGCTTTGTGTTCGAGCTCAACAGGAAGGTGGCAAGTTTTTCCATACACAAAGCGGAAAGGGGACATGCCGAGTTGGTTCTTGTATGCAGTACGATAGGCCATATCGAATCGTTTAATCTAAGTGACCAATCTTTCCGGGTAGGATTGACGGTCTTTTTGAGAATGTTCTTGAATTCTCGATTTGCTAGTTCGGCCTGCCCATTCGTTTGTGGGTGATAATTTGTTCCAACCTTGTGAACAACGCCATACTTTCTCATGAGCTTCTCGAATGGCCTATTGTAAAAGTGCGTACCATTATCGCTAATTATTGCTTTCGGTGCACCAAAGCAGGAAAGTATGTGTTCCTATAGGAACTTTATCACCACTTTGTTGTCATTAGTCTTGGCAGCTATAGCTTCCACCCATTTAGAAGCATAGAGTACCACAACGAGGATGTATAGGAAACCAAAGGATGGAGGGAAGGGACCCATGAAGTCAATACCCCAACAGTCGAATATCTGAATGATGAGTATAGGGGTAAGAGGCATCATGTCTCATCGAGTAATGGCTCCCATCCGTTGACACCTATTGCATGATTTGCAAGCATCGTTCACACCCCGGAAGATTGTGGGCCAATAGAGGCCGCATTGTAGAATTTTAGCGGCCGTCTTTTTCGTCAAAAAGTGGCCTCCACAAGCTTCCGAATGACAAAACTGGATGACTTTTGGGATTTCGTCATCCGGTACACATCGTCGGATGATTTGGTCTGCACAGTATTTAAAAAGGAATGGATCATCGTAAAAGAACATGCGCGACCAAGTAAGAAACCTCTTCTTATCTTGCGGTGTCCAGTCGGGAGGGACGGCTCCCGTGACAAGATAGTTCACTATGTCCGCAAACCAGGGATATGAAGAGGTAGCAAAAAGATGCTCATCCGGAAAATGTTCATCTATGGGTATGGGATCACTAGGTACGTCGGACGAAAGTCGAGATAAATGGTCGTCCACGACATTTTCTACTCCTTTCTTATCTTTGATGGAGAGATTGAACTCTTGTAGGAGTAGGATCCACCTTATGAGGAGGAGCTTGGCATCTTTCTTCGCAAGTAGATATTTCAAAGCCGCGTGGTCGGTGAAAACAGTAATAGGAGAACCAATGAGATAGGACCGGAACTTATCAAGGGCAAAGACTACCGCCATCAACTCCTTCTCCGTGGTAGAGTAGTTGAGTTGAGGTCCAGTAAGAGTCGGCTGGCGTAGTAGATGACATGAGCTTGCTTATCTTTACGTTGGCCCAAAATAGCCCCGATCGCGTAATCGCTGGCATCACACATAAATTCGAATGGTAAGGACCAATTCGGAACTTGCATGATGGGAGCGGACACAAGCATGTTCTTCAATTTGTCAAAAGAGTTTTGGCATGCTTTCGTCCACTCAAATGGGGTGTCCTTTATGAGTAAGTTGCTTAAGGGTCTAGCGATGGCGCTAAAATCCTTAATGAACCTTCGATAAAACCCCGCGTGGCCCAAAAAGGAGCGCACGTCCTTCAGCGATTTCGGTGGGGTAAGGTCAGCTATGACATCTATCTTCGCCCTATCAACTTCTATTCCGTTGGATGATACAATGTGGCCAAGAAATATTCCCTCGGTGACCATGAAATGGCACTTCTCCCAATTCAGCACTAAGTTCTTTTCCACGCATCGGGTAAGTACTTTTTCCAGCTTTTCTAGACAATGATCGAAAGAGGTGCCAAAAATGTTGAAATCGTCCATGAACACTTCGAGTCCTCTCTCGACCATGTCATTTTTTGGTCATTATTTTAAATTTACTCCATTATATTTAGGTAAATTCTTACACTGCTTTGGCCTTCTAATAAGGCCTCAGTACCATCATTAGAGTTAGTGGGATATACTCATCAATATACTTAGTACAAGTCTCCATCAAAAGATTACCGGTGAATATTACTTTCATTAATAATCATAAAAGTCTCTAAATACAATCCTTAAACCATACTATAACATTGTTTCACTTCATACGATTCCTTAGTATAGAAACTTAAAAGTTTAGAATTTAGCAAAGGCATAAGTATTTGAATTTTCTCCCAAAGCTTCCTGATAGAAAACTATTTGTGGCCCCTTCTAATAAGCCGCCACCCTTAGTACTCATATCCTCGGCTTCTAAACCCATAGTACTTATATGGAAGGGATGAACTCAAATATCTTAACAAGGGTTAAATCAAGCCCTCAGCTCACCTTTCGGTGTCAGTACTTAACAAATGCAAATATACCAATAGTGTAATAGAAAAGTAGTAGTGCAATAAATAGGAGAGTTCAATCTAAGAAAATAGGATGGAAAACAGATTGATTGTCCTAACCCCTCATATTACCTAAAAGGCTTAAGTCTCAATCTCCCTTAGATCAAATTACCATGGCTCCACCCAAGTATAAATATCCCTTACTTCACCACTGCTCCCCAAGACTCAATCTCTCATGGGTTTCTCTCATAGTCTGTGGACTTGAATTTATGGCCGTGGACATGTCAATCTCTGTGGCCTTATACTAGGTATCTTTAACCTAGTCATGATGTTGACACCCCATTCTGTTACCCCCTAACTCTCCTTAGGTCCCTAATACCTCCCTTCATCACTATAAACCCAGGTCATGTCCCGCGTACTGACCTAGAAGCCATCGGGCACTCCCCAACTCAGTTTGACCCAAAAATCAAACTCTTTATCTTGATCGAGGCTCAATGGAATTTCAAAGGGCACTGAATCTCCTTTCCAATGGTCCGCCCCAGTGCGATTCCGACTTACCATGCGGATGAACGATCCGTTTGCGTTCGAAACCTGACCCAGAGGCCATCGGGCACTCTCAGGCTTTGTTTGACCTAAGTCAACTCTTCAGCTCGATCGAGGCTGAATGAATATTTGAAGGGCACTGAATCCCCTTTCCAATGGTCCATCCTGTGCGTGATTCTGAGTTTCTATGCGGACGAACAATCCGTTTGACTTCGAGAGGTCACCGAATGCTTCCTGGGCCCGGTTGACCAAAGTTAACTCCCCAAACCAGGTCAAACTCTTTGGAATGTCTAAGTACATCTCCTAACCTTTCCAACGGTCTGCCTCGTGCGCGATTCGGACTTACCATGCGGACGAACGATTAGTTTGCGTCCGAACGATTCCCCGTCCAATGGACCGACAAACGCTTCCGAGCCATATTTGACCCAAAGACACCTGGGAGAGGTCCCAAGGACTTTCAAAGGCCTCTGAATTACCTTTCCAACGGTATGCCCCGTGTACGATTCTGACCAATGGTTTGCCCTCGGTGGCCGATTTTCCGAAAAAGCGTGAAGCGCACTACCAAACGGCAGGTTCTGTACACTGCCTATCGGTAGGTGCCGATAGGCGGGAACAAGTCTATGCCGATCGGCACTTACCTGGGCCTATAAAAAGAGGCCTTCACCTCATTTTCAAGGAGATCCCAGATCTGATAAAAATCTCTCTCAACGCATCCCAGAAACCTCTCTCGAAGGCAGCGTGATTTCAACTTCCAAATCCCTTTTTTTCTTCCACTTTTCATCATCCTTTTCATCAAACTTGGTGAATTACCTACTCTCCATCATCATCCAAGTGCAAGGGCTGCTCTCCAACATTCAAAATCAAGCTCAAGATCTTCAAGAAGGTCCAACTTTCTCAAACTCTCTTAAATTCTCTTAAATTCCCAATAACTTGTTTTCTTACATAGCACTTTTATTATCTCATCTCACACATCCTAATATACTTTTTATTTAGTATTATTGAACATCTCTTATTTTCATATAAATAAAACCCAAAAAATAAGAAAAAGAGGGTTTGCTCATAAATTCCAAATAGGGATTCACACACTTTTTCCAAGGTTTTCTCACAACTAAAACACTTTTTCTACACACACTCACAAATAAGAGATTCCCCATTTAGATTTATGGGATAAACCCCACCCCTCGTTTTGTATACGAACTACGTGGACTTTGATGCCTTTATAGTCTACGTAGGCGTCTCGGGGTAAAACTCGAGACTCCAGTTCTTTTTCTCACTTTTTCTCTCATTTTCTATCTTCTTTAAATCCACTTTCCTTATATTCTATATACTTGCTCTTAGTGACGTTTTACTCCATATGCGTTATCGTTCCATTATAACGATCAACGTACGGATAATCGCGTAAATATTATTTTTCTAATATTATTCTTATATCTTCCTACGGATGACTCGCTTTATCTTTTCCATGATACGAGTCGAGGATTCCTACCTCCATTCTATATATACACATGCAGACATATCACGGGGGGGAATATAAAGGAAAATAGCAAATATTCATAGAGACTGAAAGGGAGGAATGGGTGCCTAACACCTTCCCATTTCGTAACTAAGCCTCCGAACCCTTCTCGAATCATTTTGGTTTCGCACGCACCAGTATGTCTTTGGATGCCATCCTACGGGGTGGCTTCCCCTTTTTCTTTTGTCTGTTTTGAGTAAAATAGACTGGCGACTATGAATCTCTATACATTTTTGCACCACATCTCAAACAACGCAGGCCGAAGCGCTCCCGAGAGGGACGCGCGGGACCCAAAGGATCCTTTCCTCCATGCGCCTGCCCGCACGGCGAGGATCGGGGATGGCCACAGTGGCGACTCTGCTGGGGATAATGTGTATTTTGAGGACTTGACTCTATTTACATGGATGCTATATTAGCTTATGTTTCCCCCCATATCTGCATGTTCCCCTTTCTCATGTGTATCACATGCTTATGCTTATGTTCACACACTTGTAGAAATTTCCCCATGTACACTTCACACCATGTGCACCTAGGATCACATATATCCGCATGTTGCACGCATCACCCATCCATACTTTGTGTACCTTTTGGGGTACTTATACTTTGCTCCCTATTTGGCATAATCAAGAAAGGCATTTTCATCATAAGCTACTAATAAGAGAATCATGCATGATTCACACAACATCACCAAAGAGCATTGATATTGACCAAATTTTACCCAGTAACTGGAGGGTCACTTCGTGATGGGCGCTGGTTTGGAAGGTCGCAGTTAGCCTAAGCGGTATGACTCTTACCTTCCATTGGCCAAGTACCTTCAACGTATATCGAATGATTCCCCCTCATCGTACTGCTTGACCGAAGTCATGTCGGGAGGTATATCGCGAGAAATTCATTCACGTACGCCGAGTATATCGAATTCTCTCTCACACGTACCGTCCCCATGAGGTATATGGTGAGGCAATTCACGTACACTCAGGTATATCAAATGGCTTGTCCACACGTACCGATTGCTCGCAAGAGCAAGACGTATATCGTGGAAGTCACGCCAAAGGGGGGAACCCATGCTGATTCACCCAACCAACTGCATACCCGCATATAGGTGTCAAACCTAGGACACGCACTTTAGATTACCGATTTTAACCCGAAACTCTGTCGAAATTTCGGGTCAATCCGCCGCCCAATTTTTGCGCATTTTTAAAATGGGACCCTGTCTGTGAGCCTGGTTACAAGTCCAAACCGTAGCTTGGCATATATTAAAAACCCCACTTTTCCAGGCTCAGGTCCCGTCCGGCATTGCATTTAGGAGAAATAAATACAAGTGAAAACATAATAATTATAATAATTCTGCTGACTTCCGTCTCCAAAAACATTTCTCCCTTCTTTATCAAAAATACAAAAGCATTTCTCCCTTCTTTATCAAAAATCCAAAAGTAGTTCTTCCTTTCTCAAAAATAAATCTCATCCTACGCTTTCTCAGGTCGATCGCAAGCCCTTGGCTTGGCTCCCTATTGGCTTCGGTCTTCAGTCAAATCACCCCGTAGTTTCATCAATTTCTCTACTACTTCTTTCGAGTTCAGAATCCATCCATTTTTCATGGAGAATACAGATCAAGCACAGTCATACAGTCAGATTTGATGACAGTCCTAGCTCAACTCGTGTCCAAGATCGACAACCTCCAAACCGAGGTCCGAGAGATGCAATGAAACCAAGTTCATATTCCTCAAGAGCCTGAGGCCCTATTCCCTCGTGATATGGATCCACCCGAGCCTATCTGGGTTCTCGAAGAATATCAGCACGCTCCACGTGCTCCTCCTACCAATAGGCCGCCGCCTGCCCAGCTTCCAATGCCAAACATTGCCCAGCCTATGGCTAACCTGCCTATGGTCGCTTATTTAAAGGAGGAGGAGTTTAATAAAGTCAAAGAGGATCTTAAGATGCTCACCAAGAAGTTTGACAAAGTCAGGATCTCTGGGAATTACATGGACTACACCCACATGTCTCCTTATCCTAAAGCGAGGTTACTCGAGAAGTTCAAGATGCCAAATATCAAGAAGTTCGGAGGGAGTGGACCCCCGATTGTTCATCTTCACAGTTATAATCATTACATGGCTCTACTAGGGGCTTCTGAAGAAGTGATGGCCCAATTGTTTCAGCAAACTTTGAAGGATAGTTCCCTCCGATGGTTTTTATCTCTTGAGGAATCCAAAATCCGTAGCTGGGAGGGCGTAGCCCGAAAATTCATGTCGCAGTACAAATACAACGAAGATCTTGAGGTCACCCATCGTGATTTAGAGATGCTCAAACAGAATCCTGGAGAATCAGTCAGTAACTTCATAACCCGATGGAGGGAGCAAGCAGCTACCATGACCAATCGACCACCCGAGGAAGAGCAGGTCAACTTAGTGAAGAAGAACTTGTTACCCCATGTTCGAGCGACGATGGGAGGACAATACTATCCCCACTTTCGAGCTCTCAGAGAGGCTGGAGTAGAAATCAAGGAAAGCCTCGTTAAAACAGAGGTTGAACCAAAGAAGGTGTCCGGACAGCTCACCCCTAGAAAGTATGACAAGCCTGCCAGTGCCACCGTTTTGACCATCAACAACATATCTCAACCAACCATATTATGGGCACCAGAAAGCCGCCCTGCCCCCATCTGAAGGGAATACACTGAGATCCATGCTCCCCTCTCCAAAGTTTACCAAGCCTTATTAAGCTGAAACCTTATCAAACCCTTGGTTCCTCGTCCATTGCCAAATCCACTTCCAAGAAACTTCAAGACCGATGCTCATTGCGCCTTTCACCAAACTTCTGGCCATACCACCGACCAATGCTTTCACCTTCGAAACATAATCCAATATCTCATTAACCGGGGTACCATCGCCCCACCAGCTAATCCTAAGACAAACACTACTCACAACCCACTCCCAAATCACACCAATGCCATCTTCTTGGAAGAAAACCCAGATTTTGATCCCTCAACTCAAATCACACCCATATACTCTCCTAAACCTCTTCAAAGTTGCCCATATTTCCTCCTACACCCTACTAGCCTCACTGATCAAGCACTGTCACTCCTTACCAGAGCATGCATCACTGTCCATACCGATTCTGAAAATGGAAGTATGGAATTTTCAGAGGTGTTAAACCAACTCTTAGAGTTTGGGCTGAAATTTCCCTCACAGATGGTCATCGATTGCTAGAAATTCAGCACACTGTTCTTGGAAGCATGAAAGTGGGCCCGAGATTGAGATAAATGGGTGGTACCAACTGACGAAGTCAGCTCAGATGATGTTGTTAAGATTATGGTAGAATTATTCGGGCAAACCAATAGCATTTGCAGTATCACCGGGTTACTTAACACTTTGAAGCTACAAGGATGCTTGGTCCTTTCGATCACACATATCCCCACAGAATTGGAGGATATGTATGAATAAGCCATTGAAGTTGTGGAATGCATTGACTTTATATGGAAAGACAGAATTGTTGCCACCGGATGGGGGGAAGAATTTGAAGATTCGAGTGAAGAACAAGCTTTAGGAAGAGCTGACCCAATAGTCGACATATGTGGGATGATATCATTTGAAAAACTCCTCGGAGAAATAAATAGGGTTGCAGAACAACCCGAGATTAATGAGGAAACAGGATTCATGTTCTTTCCTTCTTCAGTAAATCACATGATCAGATCAGGGAGACATTACCAAGTTCCAAACTCACTACCAGCAAATGACAAGGGGAAGGGCGTTGAAAACCTTCCTATGCCAAAAATGACCATTAAAGAGAGCAAGATCCTCGATCAACTGAAGAAAACCCAAGCTAACATCACTCTATGGGGGCTTTTCATGTCTTCCCAGCTGCACAGAAATGCTTTAATCAAGCTGCTCAGTGGACCCATAGTTCCTCCCTCTACCACACCAGAAGAAGCGATAAATCTTGTCGAATCCTTGACCTCTACAAGAATGCTATCATTTTCTGAAGAAGAAATCCCCAGAATTGGGCCGAATCACAATCATGCACTCAACATCTCCGTCGAAGTTATGGGAAAGGCCATGCCACTCTCCCTTGTCGATAACGGATCCGCCTTGAACGTTTGCCCTCTGAGAACCTTCAAGTGTTTAGGCCTGAAAGAAAGCGACCTCGTTCCAACCTCCGCCGCTGTGCGTGCCTATAATAATACCCGTCGTGAGGTGACGGGGTCCATAAAACTTGCAATAGGGGTTGGCCCTATAAACCCTGTCGTTGAATTACAAGTCATAGACATCCCATCTTGTTTCAACATGTTGCTCGGATGACCCTGGCTCCACATTATCAAGGGTGTGTCTTCCTCACTCCATCAGAAATTGAAGTTCTTCGGCGACGGGCGAGTCATCACAATTTTAGGCAACGACGAAAATGTCGGGGGTGCAAGCACCAGCAGTCCAATTCTTGAGATATAGCACGGGTCAAATGATATGCTCCTATCAAGATTTCGAGTTGAGCCACTCCTACTCCCGACATGGGATGATTTCAAAGAAAGGGTTTTCCCAGAATATGACCCTCATGGTAATGTCATTGTGATTCAGATGTTCATAAACATGCACTTCATGCCCAGACTGGGTCTAGGACAAAGGTAGCAAGGGATACTTGAGCCCATCCAACTGAAGAAAGTTTTCCCTCGTGGCTTGGGGTATCAACCATCAAAACAAGAGCTTAGAATGATTCGCCAGTCTCAACCAAAGAGAAGATTAGACTGCATCTTAACTATCTCAGAAGACTCCTTGAATGGACGATTCATCAAAGAATGCGAGGACTTCCCCTTTTGCGGTTTTCCACAACCATGGTATGACCACACAGACAAGAAAATGAAGCCTGGAATGGAGATTTTTTTTCAAGATAGCTACCCATGGGCCGAAAGTTTCCCACACCACGTACAACCGCTCATCAAAGATACCGAAGAGACTGAGGAAAGTGATTCCGAAGATTCCTTTAACTTACAGATGCTGGGGGTGGCACTCTGCATGGTTCATTCAGGCACTACATCAATGGATCCATCACATCTGATTAAAGCTGTTGATACACCTCTCCTCAACTGGCATGCGCAGTTCTACCTCTTGAAATCTCCCCTAACCCCAATGTTTACCCTATTTCTTTTTCTGGTGTCTATCCTTGCTCAAATTTAATCGAGACCTCTTTTGATGAGGTTCTCAATGTTGTTTTTCCTATCAATGAAATAAACGAAGATTTTAAGTATCTTGTTGTGCCTTACATTAACTGCTTGGATTCTAATCAAACTTTTGATGATGATGATTTTACAAATGAACAATTCTTAACTAATCTAAATAAGGTTAATAATAAACAACATAACCGCATTTAAGTTAATGAAGAAGAGACTGTTGTTATTAATCTCGGTTCTAGTAGCCAACTGCGCGAGATTAGGATAGGGGCCACCCTTGACGAGCATGAGCGTGCATAACTCGAAGAATTGTTGAAGGAGTTCGTGGATGTCTTCGCATGGTCCTATGATGATATGCCCGGCATTGATCCTGAAATAGCTCAGCACGAGATCCCCACCCTCTCAGATTACAAGCCGGTTAAATAAAAATTGAGAAAACTCCGCATCGAATGGTCGCTCAAGGTCAAAGAAGAGGTGGTCAAACAGTTGAACGTGGGCTTCATTCGTGTGATCGAATATCTCACATGGCTAGCCAATATAGTACCTGTGCCAAAATCAGGAGGGAAGGTTCGAATTTGTGTAGGTTACCGAGATTTAAACAAAGATTCTCCGAAAGATGATTATCCGCTACCAAATATCGACATGATCGTGGAAAACACAGCCAGTCATTCGTTGACGGGTTTTTCGGATACAACTAAATCAAGATGCACCCATACCACCAAGAAAAAACCGCATTCATCACCCTATGGGGAACCTTTTGCTACACCGTTATGCCATTCGATCTCAAGAATGCTGGGGCTACCTACCAAAGGGATGCCACAACCATCCTGCACGATCTGATTCATAAAGAGGTCAAGGTTTATGTGGATGATATGATTATCAAGTCCAAAACTAGAGAAGGTCATGTTCCCGCTCTTCGAAAGTTCTTAGAACGACTGCGACGATATCAGATGCGACTTAATCCACATAAGTGTGTCTTCGGCATTACAAAGGGAAAACTCTTAGGAATCAAGGTTAGCGAAAAGGGGATAGAAGGAGATACTGCCAAGATGAAGGCCATACTTGAGATGCCACCGCCCCGAACAGAGAAAGAAGTCCGAGGTTTTCTTGGGAAATTGCAATATATCAGCCGGTTCATTAGCCAGCTAACCTCCATCTGTGAACCGATCTTCAAGCTCCTCCGAAAGGATTCAACCAAAGTTTGGAATGGGGCCTGCCAAGAAGCTTTTGACCGAATCAAACAATACCTGACCCAACCTCCAGTTCTCATGCCACCATAATCTGGTCTCCCTTTGCTCCTATACCTAACCATAACTGATACTGCAGCTAGGTCTTTGCTAGCCCAATACCTGGAAGACTCCCGTAAAGAAAGAGCCATCTATTATGCCAGTCGCAAATTGGTCGGGTATGAGATCAACTACACTGCTTTAGAAAAGGCATGTGCCGCACTTGTCTGGGTCACCCAAAAGTTGCGACACTACATGCTCGCCTTTCCCATCAAACTTGTATCCCAAATGGACCCCATCAAATACCTGCTTGAGAAACTCGCCTTATCCAGTCGAATGGCCCGATGGTTGATGCTCCTAATAGAGTTCGATATCGTGTACATCACACAGAAAGCTGTTAAAGGAAGAGACATCTTTAACTACCTCGTCGATTACCCAGTAGAAGAAGCGGAGGTTCGGATCTCTGAATTCCCAGATGAAAATATCCTCTGCACCACTCAAGATCGCCTTCGATGGAAAATATTCTTTGATGGCGCTGCCAACAAAAAGGGATATGACATTGGGATACTTATGATCGCCCCAGATGACTCCCACACTCCCATCGCCATTAAACTGGATTTCCCTTGCACCAACAACATGGCAGAATATGAGGCATGCTCAGTGGGCCTCAACGTTTCTCTCAAGAAAGGTATTCAATACCTTGATGTCTACGGGGATTTTGCCCTTATCATCGGTCAAGTGCTCAAAAAGTGGAAAGTCGAGGACGAAAAGCTTCAACCTTTTCATGCCCAATTAGAAGAGTTAGCCTCCTATTTCTGAGATATCACCTTTCGTTACCTACCCCGAGCAACGAATAACCTAGCCGATGCTCTCTCCACCTTGGCCTCCATGGTCGACATACTCGAAGGAATAACAATGACCCCCTTCCTAGTTCAAAAGCAAGATAAACCGACCCATTGCTCCATCGAGGATCCCGAACTAGATGATTGCTGGTACTATAATATCTGGTGCCTCCTCAAACATGGTAGGTATCCCGAGGGTTCCAATAAGAAAGATCGAATAACCCTCCGAAGACTGGCCACCCAGTACATCATCTGTCATAAAGATATACTCAAGAGGAATTTCGATGGAACTCATCTACACTGCATCGCAGGGGCTGAGATTGAAAAATTAATGTAGAAAATCCACAGTGGGGAATGCGGACCCCATATGAACAGTCACATGCTTGCCAAGAAAATCATCCCACAGGGATACTACTGGACCACCATGGTCCAGGATTGCACCGCCTATGTCTGTAGGTGCCTCAAATGCCAATAATTCTCCAATCTTCAACACTTGCCTCAGCAAGAATTATACAACATGACCTCTCCCTGGCCATTATCCACCTGGGGTATCGACATCATAGGGAAGGTTACACCAAAGGCTTCAAACGTACATGAGTTCATCCTGGTTGCCATCGATTACTTCACAAAATAGGTTGAAGCGGAGTCATACGCAGTATTGAACACCAAGAAAGTGGCCAAAATCCTCAAGAAAAATATCATCTACCGATATGGGGTCCCGCACGAGCTAGTGTCAGATAACGGGTTGCACTTCGAAGCAGAAGTCACAGAAGTAGTCAACGAGTATGGGATTCTGAGACACAAATCTTCTCCCTACTGACCTCAGACCAATGGTGTAGTTGAAGCCACCAATAAAAACCTCAAATCCATCATTAGCAAGATGATCGAAAGTTGTAGGGATTGGGCCGACCGGATCCCGTACGCCCTCTGGGGCTATCGAACCTCAATTCGAACCTCTACTGGGGCTACCCCTTACTCCCTAGTCTACGGCATGGAATCAGTCCTACCTGTGGAGCTAGAAATACCCTCGCTATGCGTCATGCTCGAAATCAAAGTTAGTGAAGAAGACTGGTGCCAAAGCCGTCTTGATATGCTAGCCCTCCTAGATGAAAGAAGGTTAAAAGAACTTTACCACATACAGGGGTACCATCGCCGAATAGCGCGATCATTCAATAATAGAGTCAAGGACCGCGGTGTCCAGGAGGGAGATTTAGCCCTCAAAGAGATAATAGAACCCATCTGGGACCCCAGAGGGAAATTCAAGCCCAATTGGAGTGGGCCCTAAATTGTGAAGAAAATCTTATCCGGCGGTGCCGCCATGCTCACTTACCTGAATGGGGAGGAGATGGCTCGTCCAGTCAATCTGGACCATCTCAAGAAATTCTATCCCTAGTCCGAAATCTCGGCGCGCTACGACTCTTCTCATCCCCCTTCTATTTTTAAAAAAAAAGAAAAAAAACTCTTCATTTCCCCTACCCAGAACTACGTGGGCCTGATCCTCTATTAAAAAAAACTATTTTGCGAACAAATAAAAACATTTTCAAAAAACCCCAGAGGTACATAGGCAGCTCATGGACCTCACATGAGTGCGTCTCTTTCTTTTTCACAAAATACTATTCTTTTCTTACCTCTGAGAACGGCTGTTCATTCTAAAAATACTTGAACAAAGGGATTATGTATGCCTTAGCGATCAGTATAGATAATTCAAAATACAAAACTCATCAAAAGGCACAATTGGATGATCAGAAACTTGTTTATTTCATTAATAAGAAAATTCAGCACGGATTACATAAGAAAAAGTAACGGATAACTCCCTTCCCCACTACCATAAAAACCCAAATAAAATCCCCACATATATTCCCTATTACATAAATAAACTCTCCAAGAGTCTCACCCACAGCCACCAGAAGAGCCACCCTCATCATCTACATCCAGAGGTCCCCAAGTTTCCATGCCTAAATAGTATGCCGTAAACATTCCATGGATCAATGAGCCTTAACCATATTCGAAAAGATCACAACACCCCCTTCCATGGTGTTAGATAAAACAAACCATCTTTGTCCAGTCTCCACTGTCAACATCTTGCTGACTACTTTCCTCCACAACCAATTCATATAATCTTTGGGGACATGCAAAACCTTCCCGACAGACTGAGAGGGACGGGTCGACGGATGTTGATTTTCCCACAGAGACCCAAGCAACAGACATAGGCGCTCAGTTAAATCTTCTATCAGAAAGAAATTTGAGGTCCGAGGGGACACGACCTGAGCCCAGCCGAATTGGCGCAAAAGCTGCCGAGGGAAATAAAAAGAGGTCTGCCTTAGACCCACCAGCCGCACATATGAGTACTCTTATAGCTCCAGAACAGGCTACAACTATCCCCACCAAGGCACTGACCAATACAGCCCACGAGCCCCATGCTCCACAAGCCAATGCTCCCAGTTCTCAACATATAGGACAACGCTGATGAAATAGCGTGAAAAGAAGTTGGGTATGACTGATAAAGGATACTTTGGAGGAGTCGCCAAGAGGAAATTTTTTAGACAACCAAATAAACATCATCACGGGGCTACCCTTCAAAAAGTCAGAACGGCCTTCTCTTCAGGCATTCAGGCCATTCTGGGTCTCCGCCAGTATCACCACCACAGGATTACGACGTTATGACATCCATGAGGTAATGGCTGCAAGTTGTGGGTCTACTTACACCTCCCCAGTCACTAGCAGCAATTTGGAAACTAGACCCAGAACAACGGCTCCAGCATAACCAACATCACTTATGTCCCACAAATGTAAGGACTGAAGCACCACCGGGAGGGAGATCATCTTCCAGTAACCAATGATCTGGCCGTCGAAGGAAAAATACAAAGAAGCCCGGCCAATAAATCCCTGAAAGAATGGGAAAATTCGGGCAAAGCCGCAGCAACACTGGGATTTACACCCAGCATGGTAGAAAATTCCTCGTAGGTAAGACAAACTTCTTCCAAACCAAAGCGGAATGGTCTTCGGGGTACCAAAATTGTACCGCCACCATCAGCACGTTCCGCTCAAGAGGTCGATTGCGCCACAAGGAGACTCGACGCATGTTGAAATCATCATAGTCGACATTATAAGATCACATAGCTTCCAAGGCTTCGAGGTAGTTGGCAAACTCGGTGCTACCAGGGAGAGCCATCTTGCAAGGCTATGAAATAGTGGGCAAGTAGATAAGAATGCAAGGGTGTGATGAAAACACTCCACCCTTCCCCCTTTTTATACTTGAAAACCCTCACAAGTGACATAATTCCTGCAAAAATCAGAGGGAATCCTACCCCACAAAGTACCAAAGGCTAAAGAGGGTACCAATCAAAGCTTTGAATTGATAAGACTGGAGTGAACTGCCGATAGGCAGGTCAGGGTGCTTGCCGATCGGCAACCACCCATTTTTAGAAATTTCCCTTTTTTTCCTCTTTTGTCAAATCAGAAAACTCAATAAAAATAAATTGATATTCTTAACAGAATTTCAAAATCCCTTTTCCTCCTTATATAATTTCCCCTTTTTAAATTAAAAAAAACTTTCCTTCAAAAATATTCCAAAAATATTCCTTTTTACGGTCTCAGCAGCAAAGTAAAAAGCGCATGTGCATGCATTCATTCATCATTAATAAGAGATAATAAAAAAAAACTCCATTGCATTGCATATATCTGTGTTTTGTGTTACATAAATTTTGCAGGAAATTAAAAAAAAAAGCAAAAACAACGGGACTTAGCCCGAACCCACATTCTCTCTCTCTCTCTCTCACTAAGAGCTTTCACCCCTGCGACGTGCTCTCTTCCCCCTACGGTGAGATGATGCACCACCACTACCCGAGCCAGAGTCCTCTCTAGAGGAGGCAGACGGCACCAAGCAAGAAGGAACGGGAATCGCGTCCCGAATGTGAGCAGTCGGTGAAGATATCCAGTCTCTGATGTCCTTGGGCCAAGTGGTCGACACCCAGACTTACTGAAAGAAAAGGTGAAATCAATATCAAGGCAAGGATGACCAAAATAGCAAAGAAAGAAAGAGAGGAACAGAAAAGTATAGCATGGGTCGAAGGACCTCATTCGTCAAACCTAACTCCTCCGGATCCATCGCATGAGGATGGTGAAACATAGGCACCATCCCTCCATCAGACTTCCGGATGTTATACGAAGGGGTATGCAACCGCACAAAAAGGACCTCCGAGGTCGCCACCGCCGCAGATGCCGACGGACCATCGCCACTGTGGGAAGATCCCACCGCCCGAATCGAACCCGTCGGAGGGAAGGGTAGTGCATCATATATGTTGGGCGCCATCAACTAGCTCGTCATAAAATCCATATAGTCGTACGGTGCAGCCGTATCGGTGTATATCAAGTAGGACTCGTCGATCATCATCGCGATCCTCTCATCCTCCAACATCAGTCGCTCCTACCTCATAGACGTAGGAGGCTGCGCGGGTGGCACCACCACCTTATCCTCGGCAATCTGATGAACCACCCTCTCCCCGAGATACCAAGAATGGCCGAACTCAGGCACCAACAAGCGCCTCATCCGCACGTTCACCCCAATCGCCCCCACATCCTAAATGGTTATCCCCCAGGGATAAAAGGTCACCTGAAAATCTCCAAGCGAGCATAAATCAATACAAGATCAGAAGGTGCAAAAACCAAGACTAAAATGGAAAGTGTCTTACCCTACCACTGGTCAGGTCATTCAAGACCTGACGCACTACCTCCATAGAGAGAGATCCCTTCGATTGCCGATTGGCCTTACGCCATCGATACAAACGGCAGAAGTCCCCAACAGTGTCGTCCTTCAAAGCGATCAATGGGGCATTGCACCCAATCACCTCATGGAACCACGTATGAATTCGCAAACAAAAAGAGACACATAAGGAAAATGCGAATGCTTGAAAGAAAAATGCAAATGCATGAAAGGAAAATGCGAATGCATGAAACAAAAATGTGAATGCATAAAAAAGAAAATGCCCAAACTGAAGAATACCTCAAGAAGGTACGTGGCTCCAGTGAAAGTCTACCGGCAGCACCAGCTGAATGCATCCAGAGAGGAGTAAAGGGTCACCAAAGTCAGACTCCCCCAATCATAGAAAGGGATGTTCGAAAACATCCTCAGGTACGGCAGAAACCATAAATGAACGACGTCGTCGCTCGACGCCACCATGAAACCTCCCAATACCAACAAAATGAATAACCGGGCCATCTGCCTCACTTGAAGCCCATCCTCCACATCAATCACCATGCTCAACAGAACATCCTTCAGCAAGGACAGCCGGATAGAATCCCCATAAACTATCCTCCCTACATCACCAAGTGTCGCACGCACTGCCTTCGGTCTCACCCGTAAAGAGTGATCCACCTCTATCTGCTCTCCATCACAATCCAACCCCAGCAGCTGCTACATGTCTATGGGAGTCACAGTCATCTCCCCGAAATCGAAATGGAAGGTGTGGGTAGTATCCCACCACCTCTCTCCTAAAGCGCACAAGACCGTTGTACAACGAGGCGTCTTATCCAGCGCAGATGTCAACCGCCCAAAACCCGCTGATGAGACTACCCAGTGCACCACAGGTGTCAGATGCTCCCAGACATCCTTGAGCCCCGTCGTCCCGCGGGCACTCATGTTCTTCAAAGAAATATCAGACTGGCAAAAAGAAAAGTCTCATCAAAAGTCAAGAAAAATCACCAAAAGAGAAGAATGCCAAAGGTCAGGTTACTTACATAACCACCGAGACTCACTCTCGAAGAACGATGACGCGATGGCTCCCGCAGTAAGGTTCGCTCATCCGCAACAGGCTAAAACGCATCAAAGGAGTTCTCACTCCCCACAGAAAGAGGCGGCCTAGCCTTCCACCCCACATTCGCCCAGGCATCAACGATCAACCACTCCCGGTGGACTGCATTGCTCACAAAAGCGGCCATTTCTTGAAGATCGGAATGCTAGAATGATTTGCAGAAGAATCGTAGAGAGAGAGAAAGAAAAGAAAGCTGTGAAAAAATGAAGGGATTCTCCCCCTTTATATAGGATGCCAAGTACCATGCCGATCGGCACCTCCCCCTATCATACCAATCGGCACTGACCCCTTCATTTCCTGAGGTAGCCCAAAAGTCCGTGCCACTGCCGAATGGCACCCTTCATACTATGCCGACCGGCACCCTCCTTACAATTTCAACAAAAATTCCCAAAAAATACCTGAAAGCCTCGAAAAATCCCTGGAAAATTCCTAAAAATCCCAGGGTGTATTTAAAGCCTTTTCACCAAGAAAACTTTGCGTTCCCTCGAGAAGAACCCCTCTTTCCCAACAAAATCCTTAAAAACCAAGTGAAAACTCCTTCAGGAAAAGCTCCGGAGGATCCATAAGGATCACCTAATCACTTCCCCAGCGGAATTCTCTTATAGCACCAAAATCGGTTGTTCCCTCCTGCGAGGTCTCCTAATGAAACAAAAGCTTCCCCAACAATCCGCTTCCCAGCTCAGATCAAAACCATAAAGCTCTTTCTCTAGCAAAATCAAAATCCAATCTTTATCCACTCTTGGGTCAGAATTGACCCCGGTCTTGGATAATCACCTGAGTTAGGTCAGAATTGACCTCGATCCTCGGTCGTCACCACTCTTGGGTCAGAATTGGCCCCGGTCCTGGATCGTCACCTGAGTTAGGTCAGAATTGACCTCGGTCCTCAGTCGTCACCATTCTTGGGTCAGAATTGGCCCCGGTCTTAGATCGTCACCTGAGTTAGGTCAGAATTGACCTAGGTCCTCGGTCATCACCACTCTTGGGTCAAAATTGGCCCCGATCTTGGATCGTCACCTGAGTTATGTCAAAATTGACCTCGGTCCTCAGTCGTCACCACTCTTGGGTTAGAATTTTGCCTGGTCTTGGATCGTCATCTGAGTTAGGTCAGAATTAACCTCGGTCCTCGGTCGTCACTACTCTTGGGTCAGAATTGGCCCCGGTCCTGGATCATCACCTGAGTTAGGTCAGAATTGACCTCGGTCCTCGATCGTCACCACTCTTGGGTTATAATTGGCCCCGGTCTTGGATCGTCACCTGAGTTAGGTCAGAATTGACCTCGGTCCTCGGTCATCACCACTCTTGGGTCAGAATTGGCCCCGGTCTTGGATCATCACCTGAGTTAGGCTAAAATTGACCTCGATCCTCGATCGTCACCACTCTTGTGTCAGAATTGGCCCCAGTCCTGGATCGTCACCCGAGTTAGGTAAGAATTGGCCTCGGTCCTTGGTCGTCACCACTCTTGGGTCATAAATAGCCCCGATCTTGGATCGTCACCTGAGTTAGGTCAGAATTGACCTTGGTCCTCGGTCGTCACCTAAGTTGGGTCAGAATTGACCCCGATCCTTGGTCGTCACCACTCTTGGGTCAGAATTGGCCCCGGTCTTAGATCGTCACCTGAGTTAGGTCAGAATTGACCTCGGTACTCAGTCATCACCACTCTTGGGTCAGAATTGGCCCCGGTCTTGGATCATCACCTGAGTTAGGTCATAATTGACCTCGGTCCTCGGTTGTCACCACTCTTGGGTCAGAATTGATCTCGATCTTAGATCGTCACCTAAGTTGGGTCAGAATTGACCCCGGTCCTCGGTCGTCACCACTCTTAGGTCAAAATTGACCTTGATTATTAGACCTTTACCCTAAGCCCGTAGATTTGGCTTTGACTCGCAGAATTGGTCATCCCCCAACATCACTTCAGGTCCTAGGAATCGACCTCAACTTTTGATCGTCATCCCATCTCCAGCACACTCGTTAGGTCCGCAGAATCGTCCTCGACCCTCTGAATCGGTCATACTCCCTCAAAAGCATCATGTGGTATCTATTTGGCGGTCATCATTTATCCCAAACTCACCGTTGAGGGGCTCTATAGATACCCCATTTTGTTACCCCTAAATCTCCTTAGGTCCCTAGTACGACCCTTCATCACTATAAACCCATGTCATGTCCCGAGTACTGACCTAGAAGCCATCGGGCACTCCCGGGCTCAGTTTGACCCAAAAATAAAACTCTTTATCTCGATCGAGACTCAATGAGACTTCAAAGGGCACTGAATTCCATTTCTAACGGTCCACCCCGTGCGTGATTCCGATTTACCATGCGGACGAACGATCCGTTTGCGTCCGAAACCTGACCTAGAGGCCACCGGGTGCTCCCGGGATCTATTTGACCTAAGTTAACTCTTCAGCTCAATCGAGGCTGAATGAATCTTTGAAGGGAACTGAATCCCCTTTCCAACGGTTCATCCCGTACGCGATTCTGACTTTCCGTACGGATGAACGATCCGTTTGACTCTGAGAGGTCACCGAATGCTTCTCGGGCCCGGTTGACCAAAGTTAATCCCCAAACCGGGTCAAACTCTTTGGAATGTCTAAGTACATATCCTAACCTTTCCAATGGCCCGTCCCGTGCGCGATTCAGACTTACCATGTAGACGAATGATCCGTTTGCGTCCGAACGATTCCCCGTCCAATGTACTGACAAACGCTTTTGAGCCATATTTGACCCAAATTCAACTCCCAAACCCGGGAGTGGTCCAAGGACTTTCAAAGGTCTCTGAATTACCTTTCCAATGGTTTACCCCGTGCATGATTTTGACCAACAATTTGCCCTCGGCGGTCGATTTTCTGAAAAAGCCTGCGCATTGCCAAACGGCATGTTCCAGACCCTGCCAATCGGCAGGTGCCGATAGGCGGGAACAGGTCTATGCCGATCGGCACTTACCTGGGCCTATAAAAAGAGGCCTTCACCTCATTTTCAAGGAGATCCCAGATCTGATAAAAATCTCTCTCAACGCATCCCAGAAACCTCTCTCGAAGGCAGCGTGATTTCAACTTCCAAATCCCTTTTTTTCTTCCACTTTTCATCATCCTTTTCATCAAACTTGGTGAATTACCCACTCTCCATCATCATACAAGTGCAAGGGCTGCTCTCCAACATTCAAGATCAAGCTCAAGATCTTCAAGAAGGTCCAACTTTCTCAAACTCTCTCCTAAATTCTCTTAAATTCCCAATAACTTGTTTTCTTACTTAGCACTTTTATTATCTCACCTCACACATCCTAATATACTTTTTATTTAGTATTATTGCACATCTCTTATTTTCATATAAATAAAACCCAAAAAATAAGAAAAAGAGGGTTTGCTCATAAATTCCAAATAGGGATTCTCACACTTTTTCCACAGTTTTCTCATAACTAAAACACTTTTTCTACACACACACACACACTCACAAATAAGATATTAACCATTTGGATTTATGGGATAAACCCCACCCCTCATTTTGTATACAAACTACGTGGCCTTAGATGCCTTTATAGGCTACGTAGGCGTCTCGGGGTAAAACTCGAGACTCTAGTCCTTTTTCTCACTTTTTCTCTCATTTTCTATCTTCTCTATATCCACTTTCTTTATATTCTATATACTTGATCTTCGTGATGTTTTACTCCATATGCGTTATCATTCCATTATAACGATCAACGTAGGGGTAATCGCATAAATCTTATTTTTCTAATATTATTCTTATATCTTCCCACGGATGACTCGCTTTATATTTTCCATGATACAAGTCGAGGATTCCTACTCCATTCTATATATACACATGCATACATATCACGGGGGGAAATATAAAGGAAAATAGAAAATATTCATGAGAGATCGAAAGGGCGGAACGGGTGCCTAACACCTTCCCATTTCGTAACTAAGCCTCCGAACCCTTATCAAATCATTTTGGTTTCGCACGCACCAGTATTTCTTTAGATGCCATCCTTCGGGCCCTTTTTCTTTTATCTATTTTGAGTAAAATAGACTGGAGACTCTAAATCTCTCTACATTTTTACATCACATCTCAAACGACACCGGACGAAGCGCTCCCGAGAGGGACGCACGGGACCCTAAGGATCCTTTCCTCCACGCGCCCGCCCGCACGGCGAGGATCGGGGATGGCCACACATGCCATAGGCCATAACCTCCCTTCTTTACCAATACCAAGATAGAGAATCCGTGCTCTGCTCCTAACTCCACACCTTGTTCCATCTCTATCACGTTGTCATACCCATAGTTAGTCATAAGCTCGATATCCTTAGGATAAACCATATTAACCTCAAGCACTATTCAAGAGGCCCTAAATTATACAATGAAATCTTGTCCTGGCCAAATAGTACATAGCCTTGGTATTGAATCCTATCTTAAATCTACCCAGGTACAAAATACAACCTTTCAACTCTACGACCTCTATTAACAGGTTGCGTCCTTAAAGAAGGAGTTAGAGCTCCTAATGAGCAAAACAATAAAGGTTATTTTAGTGCAACGTTCATTTTAAACCCTAATTATCTCATAACTCAAAACCTTAAAGATCAAAGTTAAAAGTCTAGATAGAACCTCGTATGGTCAAATAAGAACATCCTAAAAATACTTACTAGATCCTTATTCTAGAACCATAATAGAAAACTTCTAAAATCAAGAATTCTCCTAAGAACTATTTACAAACCCGAAAAGGTTATAGTTAGTAAGAAACCACGATCTCTAAACCCAAAACCCACGGCCTAACCTCTAAATACACACAAGGGCTCATCTTATTTAATAGAAAATATGGAAACTAATGTCTTAATCAAGGAAGAAGAAGAAGAAGAGGAAAAATCCTTTACATTGGTAGACCTATGTTCAAAAAATAAAATCTAATGCCACGCCTCTAACACCTCTTCTCCACCTGTGAACAGTGCCTCTCCGTGGACTCTTCCTCAGAATCTCTTCCTTTTTCCTCTCACAATCTCACTTTAGAGAAACTATGAGAAGGTTGGAAAGGGGTTCTATTTATATGGTTCATTAAGGAACCTAGAATTTCTTCTTACGATGTCACTTTTACCTAAATACCCCTTTAAAAATTCTTATCGAACCTCTTAATAACTATTCCCAAGTCATTATATGATGATGACACATCATCACCCCATATGTTGCATTCTGGTGGGCCCAAGCCATTACCAGACGCGGAATTTCCCCCTTATGACATGACCTCGTCCAACGTCTGCGGCCTCCAAATCTCCTTGGATATGGCCTCTTGCCTAACTTTTTGAGTGGTTGTGGCCAACACCCTGTTTATGGCCTTATATACTTTTTTACGTCCATTACATTACCAGATCGTGACCCTCATTTTTCTTATGTTGCTCAAGTTCGTGGACTCTACTATGATCGCGGCCTCATAGTATTTTTAGGGTCATTACAGAGGCAATTGTACTGTGGTTTTCATCATCGATTCACCTTTCGAGTTGTCTAAATGATCATGGTCATCCTCCATCCCATAGCAATAATGTCATCTTTCCAAGAAAAATCAATACATTCTATGACCTTAATTACTTCATCACACAAATCTTCCCATGTGACTGAGAAGTGGTTTGGAGAAGGGACGACTAGTAATCCCTTGAGTTCCATTATCGTGAGTAGCTCATGGTATTCACATATTTTCTTCTTTATGGCATACTCCTCTCACATGATTTTAATGATATTATCAAAGCTAAATTCATTTGAAGGTACATGCCAACTGTCAAACTGATGAAACCACGTTCGGGATTTCAGATACATATCATTGATCTTCTTACATTTTCCTTCTTCGAGGGTTATATTATACGAGAATTTCATCTCTACACTTTTGAGTTATTACATGATGGTTGAAATCTACGTGTTTTCTTTTTTCAAGAAACTTTAAGAATAATGCAAACTCTTATTCTGAGGAAAAAAACCTTAATCACGTGTGTTCTTAGCGTGTACGATGAAGGATGGACAAACTTTGAGAGAAACATGTGATTTGGGGGAGTTATTATATGAAGCAAGCTTAGTGATAGGTAAAATTTTGGTACACGAGTTAAGATTTAGGTCATCATCTATAAGGATGGCTTTCAAGCCATCTTAGTACATCAGTAAAGGATTTTGAGTAGTGTTTGGTTTAGTGTTAGTAAGAGGGGCATTGATGACATTATCGATGAATATTCCTCCTATAATGTCACTGATTAGTGTTGTACCTAGCGGTCTAGTAAAAGAAACAATGGACATCATTCTTGAAATACTTTGGAAGCGGGTCCGATAGTGTACACAATTCCAAGGTCTTAATAAGGTTATGGGATAAGAGAGTTGGGTACACTTTAGATAGAGGACTATTGAGTTCAGTATATTATTTCTAATTGGAGCATAGAGGCCTTTTGGTGACCATGAAGTAGAGGGATGAAAAGAAATTTTATTGATAGTAGCAGCAACGAGCATATCATACGTGTGGGGAGCAAAATTCCCAATTGGGTTTCTTTGATTCAGACTTGACTTTCTGGTTGTTGGCACTTTTTTTAATCTCGACCTCAGCCTCCCAAAGCGCCCTAAAATGGTGGTAATACTGGCTACCCACGGAAGTAAGAATGAGTGGTAAGAAGTTCTTCTTTACAATGTTGAGTTATTCCTCTTTAAATGGTCGGTTGGTCATAATTGCAACCTTCTCTCTCCATCTACTGATGCAACGATTGACAGATTCCCTGGGGATTTTGTTTAAGAAATTCCAAGTTTCGTGGGGCACCTAAAATTCCGCATTATATTTATATTGAGATGTTAACTCCCTTGTTACATCTTCCTAGTTGCATTTCCAAGACTCTTTCAATAACATGACTAGCAAAGGTCACTTTCGTTGAGACTTTGTTAGAATATTTGAGCCATTATATCCTTTTGACAGCCAAGTAGTCTCATAGAATGATGATAGCTATGGAGATGCACAATAGGACGTCCTCTACCTCCGAACTCCTCAATATTGGTCATTTTAAATTTCTTTCTCAACCTGTCTTTTAAATAAAGGGACATGTGGGTGTAATCCATGCAGTTCCCTAATATCTTTACTTGCTTAAATTTTATGGAAAGAAGTTAAAGATTGTAAAGGGGCTTAAAGGTAATCCTGAGATTAGAGATAATCCCCCATTTACAACAGTGTTTGGGATTAAGGCAGCTCAGCTTGGCAACCCAGCGTGGTAACTCAGCGTGGCAACCTAGAGGGACCTTCCGGCGATGAAGCTGACCGAGAGAGCTCGTCCTTTAGTCATGTTGATTAACTTAGCCATATTTTATCTTTTGTTTATATTGACTATGAGCTATAATGATTGTAATGATGTAATGATGTAACGATAATAATGTTTTAGTGTGAGGTCAAACGGTACTCGCGAGAGACCAATCTTGGCAGGGCCTGGGAGAGATTTCATGCTCTGTCGAATGACCTCACCGTGGGAACTTTAGAGGGAATTTCTTTGAAGGATTGAGAAGTGAGGTAACTTTGGAGCTTGTCTTGACCATCTTAAATACACCTGGTAAAACACCGAAGGACCTTGACCGTGGAACCTCAGGGGTAACAGCCTTGAGTTCCATCGGACTTTGAGTTGTGATCCAAACAACCCTCTACTTAATATCACATCCACTTTATCTGATGTCACTAACCAGCTAGGTAATGTCACAATTGCACTTGAGTATACCACCGTGGTATTTGGGATTGTCAGACAGTTGGTGAGCCACCTCTGTGACAGCAGCCCCCTGACACACTGTGGTTAGGCAAAAGGCATGTCTTGTCATTTAATGTTTATGGCGTGGAGACAACTAGTGCATCAGGTATTTAATGTTTGTGACATAAAGTATGAGGTATGTCTTTCACAGGCATTAATGGCGGAGTTGCCTTGGGGGTGGTGTGGGAGGCTATTTAAGGACCCCAACCACCACTGAGGAGAGGATGATCTTTTTGAGAGTTAAGAAGTGATTACTAAAGAGTTATTACAAACCAGAGAGTTTAATCACCCACCATTATCATTTATTACAAAGATTTTAATACTTGACAGAGATTCTGGACGGTGGTTAGTGTGTTTTGGCTGCCTGGCAAGGTGTATCTAGGGTGCTTACTTATCTCTCCCTCTATCTAAGTTACTTCTAAATTCATCATTACTACCTTCTGAGTTATACACGAGAGATTTGTGAGTTAAAACTCAGTCTATCTTCAATGAGTAGTGTTTGTCTGTCTTGTGATTAATTAATAGTGTCACTATTTAAATTATCATTACTATACTCAAAAAGAGGTTACGCCTCCATCTTATCTAAACTACCCTCTCACATTTGGCGACTCTGCTGGGGAGGAATTCTTCTAAGCAAGGAGTATGGCGCAAGATAACGTTAATCGAAGGCTCAACTTTAATGACATTCAACATAATAAAGAACAGGCAGCGAGAGAACTGGAGTCTCTAAGGGATGGGGCCCCTCGAATAGAGGTACCTCCAGTTCAGGCAACGACAGGCGTTTTAGGGGTGACACAAGCTTCTACGAGTGCTGGGTTGGGACCAGCGCAGGTGGCACTCCTCATGAATAAGTTTTATGAGTTTTTGCAAACTCTAATAGCTTTAACAGTGTTGGGAGGATTTGAAGCCAACTCCTTCGTAACACTAGGGGCAGCCTCACCAAATACAGGCGTAACGGGAAGAATCCAAGCAAGTATGCCATCTGTTGTGAATCCATCAGTGGTAACCTTGAGAGTATCAGCGGCTCCAACTGGGATGATTGCTATAGCTATAATGGTCACTCAACATATGGTCCCGTTGGTTTTTGCCCCAGTAGCATCATCCATGTAGGAAATGAGGAAGGAGATGTAGAAAGAGATGTTGAAGTTCATGCAAGCCTCCTCGCAATCTGCTGGTGAGGTATCTTTGATTTATGATGACTTTAGAACACCTTATCTCTAGGAATACAATGATGAGTTCTATCCAAAAGACTATATTCCTCCTATTTTTGAAATACAGCGGGAAAGGTGGAAACTCAAAGGGGAATATTAAGCATTTCGTTGAACACTTGGGGGGCGCATTGTAATAATAAGAAGCTCAGGTTGAGGGATTTTTCTAAATCCTTAACCTATAAAGCATACACCTGGTATTCTCATTTTGCTCCTAATAGCGTTTCTACATGGGAGGAGATGCATGTTTTGTTCATCCAGAAGTTCTTTCTGGCGAAAGATGAGTTTACTTTGACCCAACTGGGGAGGGAGAAGCAACGACCCAAAAAAGAAGTGGTGGCGTACGTTCGAAGGTTTAGGTAAAGGTCCCTCGATGTGAGGGAGGAGGCTAAAGAATCCAAGTTATTATAGATCTGTGCGGAGGGGCTGCTTCCTGAGTACATCTATCATCTCATTAATGAAATGCGCGAGGGGACTTTTTCGACATTCTTAAATGCAGTAAGAAATATCTCCTTGGTGGTGCGATAAAATCTAGTGGTGGTTACCATGATGTTTAGGAAGTAAATACAACCTGTGGGAGGGAGGTCTCAGCCCCCACGGGTAGGGTACACCGAGGGAGCAGATGGGGGCAAGGCATTGAAGAAAGACAATAAGAGGAAGTTTAGAAGAGATAGGGAGGACCCACCACCATTACCTTATACAGTAGAGGAGACTGTCAGCTGTTATAATACAATGGACCAAGGAGGAATGGTCTATGAACCAAAGGGCATTCCCTTGGAGGAACTCGATGCGGCAACGAGGGCGAATCCCAAATATTGCCAGATTCATCAGAAGATCCAGCATCCAACAGAGAGTTATTTCATGCTGAGGAGAATCATCGATAAGTATATGAAGGCAGGGACGTTGCAAATCCCTCCACAGAATGTTAACAACAACCCACTCCCAGCACATGGGGCCAATTTGGTGGTGGCCTATGATGAGGAAGCAAAGATAAAAGAAAGAAAGCCAACTATGAAGTAGGGAGAGTTTGAAGAAGCTCTGGAAGATTGTACAAAGGGAATGTCTAATATAGTACTAGCCTATGATGAGGCAAGTGCCAAAGACATGGAGGATATATACAGCGTTGAAGGTGAGGAAGCAGACCCAGTCCTAGAGCACTGTGCAGTTTCAAAATCCCCAAAGTTCACCTAGTTCTTCGACCAAGTGGGGATACCGAAGGAGAGTAGGTTGGAGATAACCCAGGGAATATTTGACATTGCGTGGAAGAACGCAGTCCCATCACTGAGATGGAGGGGACCCATGGCCAGGTTGGTAAGAAGGTTTATGTTAGAAGTAACTTTCAGCGATGCAGATAGGGCTGTCAGATTCCCTCATAACAGGCCGATGTATGTGACCGCCAGCGTCAATGGAATTAGTTTCGTAAGGACTCTTATGGATGGGGGAGCTTCCATCAATATTATGCCAATCAACTCTTTTCACGCAGCTAATATTCCGGAGGAAAGGTTTTTCCTCATGCCTGTGGTGATCTCAGGATATGACAAACAGTCTTCCAAATCCATTGGGTACGTGAATGTTGGGATCATGATAGGAAATTTGAGTTCCTATATCAAGTTCCACATAATAGAGAGTGCAGCTTCCTACCATCTGATGATAGGAAGAGTGTAGATTCACAACCAAGGTCTAGTTCCCTTGAAGTGCCACCAATGCACTAAGGCAAATATAAAGGTAACGGTGGTGACCATTAGGGCTACGAAGAGGCCCTTTATTATCGAGGAAGCCCACTTGGTAGACACGGAATTCTACACAGAGTTGGAGGAGGATGTCCGAGTCCTAATAAGAAGAATGAAGGGAGCATAGGTTTCCTCAATCAGAGAAAGGATGGGGCCCTTGAGCGAGAAGAATAAAGAGGTTACAAGAAGCATAAGAGTGATGAGCGAAAAAGCTCACTCGATGGCCCCTCGGCCCCAAAACATCTCAAAGCAGCTCAAAGACATAATAAGGCCCATAGTGGATCCGATAGAACATGAGGTCCAACGACAAAGCGTGCTGAGTCGGTTCTCAGGAAAAAGAGTGGTCGAGGCTTCTAGAGAGAAGAAGGGGAAGGCATCTACAGCTACCAGCAGACAGTGCAATAAGGTCATCACCGAAGAAGGAAAGGCGATATACCGATTATAATTGTGTGAACGGGCGGTTGAAGAAGCTGGCAATGAGGCTGACCCGATATATGAGTTCTTCCTAGTGGATCAGCGGGGATAATATATAGTGATAGATAACTCCAATGTATAGGAATTTATGGAGGAAGTTACCGAGGAACAAGAATACATGGCGGACCAACCGAAACCGTAGGCATAAGAACTGGAGGAGTTGAACCTGGTGAAAGAAGAGAAGGACCCAAGGCCTGTTTTCATCATGAAAGATCTCAGTAAGGATAAATGAGAGGCTTCGGTTAGGTTGATTTGGGAGCTCATAGATATTTTTGCGTGGAAAAACACGGAGATGGAAGGGCTGGATGAGGGAGTCAGCTGCCACAAATTGAATATAATGCCTTCAGCCATTTCGGTGAAACAAGCAACGAGAACATACAAGCCTGAGCTAGACTTGAAGATTAAGGAATAAGTCCAACATTTATTAGTGACAGGATTCATCAAACCGATACAGCACCCACTTTGGCTGTCTAGTATTGTGTTGGTGGGAAAGAAAGATAAAAACCAGATAAGGATCTGTGTGGACTTCAAAGATTTGAATAAAGCTGAACCCAAAGACGAGTTCCCTCTACCCTCCATCGACAGCTTGATAGATGCAACGGCTGGTCATGAGATGTATAGCTTCATGGATGGGTATGTAGGGTATAACAAGATCAAGATGGACCCCATGGATGAAGAGAAAATGGCGTTTAGGACCCCATTGGGCAATTTCATGTACAGAGTAATGCCGTTTGGACTCAATAATGTTGGGGATACTTACTAGAGAATAATGATTGTCATTTTCCATGACTTCTTCCATAAATTTATGGAATTCTATGTGGATGATTTGGTCATCAAATCAAGGAAGGAGTCCCATCTGGGCGATTTAAGGAAGGTATTTGCCCGATGAAGGAAGTATAAATTGAGGATGAACTTACTGAAGTGATTCTTTGGAGTAACAAGTGGGAAATTTCTAGGCTTCGTGGTTGATCGGCAAGGGATGCAGATGGACCAGGACGAGCAATGAGTGATCTCAGAGATGCCAAGTCCAAGAACGGCGAAGGAGCTGAAGAGTTTTCTCGGTAAAGTCTCCTATCTTAGGAGATTTTTTCCTGGATTAGCCGAGATGACACATCCGTTGATGCGGCTATTATGAAGGAACACGAAATTCAAGTGGGAAAAGGTTCACCAGGATTCACTCGCTGGGCTAAAGAAGCTGCTCGTTTCATCACAAATCATGGTTCCCCCATAGGCAGGAATACCATTACAGTTATACCTCATATCTACCCCGAGGTCCATGGGAGCTTTGTTGGCATAGGAGATTGATGGGGAAGAACGATCGGTCTACTACCTCAGTAGAATCATATAGGGGCCAGAGGTCAGATATAGTAGCTTAGAAAGGCATTGTTTAGCCTTAGTCTTTGTAGCATAAAATCTTAGACATTATATACAGTCTTTTAGAATACATATTGTAACTAGATGTGATCCTATTAAGTATTTTCTGGAAAGAAATATATTAATTGGTAGAGCAGCTAGGTGGTTTCTCATCTTCTCCGAATATGACTTGAAGTGTGTGGTTCCTCGCGCAATCAAAAACCAAGAGTACACCGACCTGTTGGCAATCTTCCCCTCAGGAACGTTTGAGCCACCTAAAGAAAGTATTCCAGGAAACAATTTGCAGTCCAATAACCTAGACGCAACAGATGAGGAATGGACAATGAAGTTCGATGGATCTTCGGAAGAAAAGAAAGGAGGAGCAGGGGTTATTCTTTTAAAAGGAATGGAGGAGATTTGCCTTTCCTACAAGTTTGATTTACTTTGTTCCAACAACGAGGCAGAATATGAAGCAATGGTGCTCGGGTTGCTAGAGGCTCTTCAAAGAAGAATTCGTACACTTTGCATCAAAGGTGATTCAAACTTGGTAATTCAGCAGGTGAACGGAGAATATGCGTTGAAGCACATGAGCTTGGCACCATACAGGATAATCATTCAGAGGATCATCTACCAGTTCTATCGGACAAAGATCAAGAGACATCCCAGAATAATTAACCGCCATCCATACGCCTATGCCACCATTACCCAAAAAATGGTCATGAGGAGCGATGCAACTACCGTTGTGATCCAACAAAAAATAGCTCCTTCGGTAGTACAGTCAATTTTACCAATGGAGGAGAACGCGGACTGGAGGGGAGAGATTAGGAAGTAACTGGAGTCTGGCGAAGGAACGATGGGACTAAGAGAATTAGCTCAATACTTCACAAACCAGGGGAACCTTTACTTTAAGAACGCAGGAGGATGACTGTCAAGGTGCATCGACCTAGAAGAAATAGAGCAAAGATTAAAGAAAACACATGAAGAGCACTGTGAGACAACTGAGATACCCCTCTATCGAAAGATTCAAAGAGAAGGGTATTTTTGGCCTAGAATGAAACAAGACGCGACAGAGCTATAACGTAAGTGCGACAAATGCCAGTTATTCTTCGAAACGACTGAATGTCATTTCGTGGAAACTCAACCTGACTGGAGACAACCCTATATTGACTTCATTAGAGATGGAGTTGTCCCAATAGAAAATATTAGCGTGATGGGACTCAAGCGGAGGGCCCCAAGATTCTACGTTCAGGAGGGACAGCTTTACCGAAGGGGATACTTCAATAGGTCATTGCATTGCATCATGAAGGAAGAAGCAGTCGAGGTCCTTAAACAGGCACACGATCTAGCTCACATAAAAGGACCAAGTTATATGACCAATTAATGATGTTTGGGTATTATTTGCCAACAATGGAGAAAGACTCTGCTGAGTTCGTTTGAAAGTGCAAAGCTTGTCAACTTCAAGGAAATATGATCCATGCCCCATCGGTAGACCTACACTCCCTAGCGACGCCTTATCCTTTTCAGACTTGAGCGTTCGACCTGGTAGGGGAAATACATCCTTCTTTTAGGGGAGAGATATGGATACTAATATCAATGGAGTGCTTCAAAAAGTGGGCAGAAGCGATACCACTAAGAAGGGCAACAGCGGGGGTGGTGAGCAACTTCATCAGAGAATACATTATTTTCTGTTTTGGGATCCCAAAGGTTATCCTTTCAGATAATGGAACCCCTTTCATTAATTCAGAAGTAACGATGCTCACAAACAAGTACTCCATTGTTCATCATACTTCGACGGTGGCATATCCAAAGGGAAACAGTCAGGCCGAAGCAACTAACAAAGCTTTGGATAATATCTTGGCTAAAACGATGGAGGATTTCCTAGGAGCATGGGATGATAAGATACCAGTTGTATTGTGGGCCTATCGAACAACTAAGAGAAAGCCTACAGGGTATACTTTGTTTTCCCTCGTTTATGGGGCTGAGGCAATCCTTCCGGTGGAGTTAGAAGTTCCCTATGCTCGATATGCCTTGCAAAGTAGCATGCTCCCTCAAAGTAGACATGTGCAGCTGGAGGCATTGGATGAACACAGAGATAATGCGATGCAACACTTTCGAATGTATACAAAATAACTTTCCAGGGTATATGATAAATTGGTAAGACTGAGGAAGTTCGTGGATGGAGACCTCGTGTTAAAGGCAATAGTGAAACACATCAGGGGGATTCCTCTACCTAAGTTTGTAGCAAATTTGGAGGGACCTTTCATTGTAAAAGAAGCTCATGACTCAGGTTATTGCTTGATATCTAGGATAGAAGAAGATAAGCCATTAAAGATTAATAATAAATGGTTGAAAGTCTATCATGTGTAAGAAATTATGTTTGGACCACTGATGTATCTGGCTATTGTTGTGAATACACAAGTTCTTTTTATGATGAGTATGAAAGTTATTTTTATTATAACTCAAGTGGAGATGAAAGAATTATAGAACTTCACAATGTATGAAAAAGGTTGTAACACAAAGAAATGGCATGAGAAAATATATATCTTTCTTCTTTCATAAACTTTGGGGCATTACAAAATTAGGAGCTATTTCCCAAGAATTACATAAGAAGAAGAAAAGAAAATATTTACAACAAATCATTGACCTAGGAGGAACCAAAGATCTGAAGCAGAGAAAAAATCTCCAGGAAGGCCCGAAGAAGCTATCAGGTAAGACTGTTAAGCATTTATAGAAACCTCCAACCTCGTTTGCGCTTGTGTACGCTCGATGAGAAGATTATCTCGCTTCGACTTTGCCAAGCGCAGAGCTTCTTCGAGGTCCCCCACCTCTTTGTCAATGGCTTCCAGAAGAGGTTCTAACTCAGCCAACTTAGCTTCCTTATCCCGTTGATCCTCCTGATGTTTTCGGAGCAGTTCCCTCTGGCTATCCAGTCACTGGATCTTCAAAGTTTTCAAATGCATAATAAGCCAATCAAAATGACAACCATCACGACCCAACTCCTTCATGTGACCCAGGAATTGGTTAAGGAGGGCTTTGGTAATGTTTGAGGTCGGAGTACTGGCAATCTCAACCACAATGGTAGGCATGCCCTGAAGCCTTTAACTCATCATAGAGATGTTGGAACGCAGGCAATCCATGGTGAATGTTTCAGGATGGTGGTTTGTAAGCAACTCAACTACCACACGATGGTTGGCAAGCATCTAAGGATAACACTAAAGAACCATCAGGCAGAAGGCATGAGGATCCAAGTCGGGCAGAGGAAGCTCACAGCCAGATTCGCTCTCGGCAGTAGAAACGGTCGTGAAACATTTATCATTATGACTCGAGCTTTCAGAAATAACGGGTTCTCGACGGGGTGATGACGTAGGCGAAAGAACTGGGGGAGAATCCTCCCGAGCAACCTGAGAACAGTTAGAGGAAATAATGAATTTATGAAAAATCTTAACAAGTGTTTTCGTTGTTAAGTCACCGATATAGGTGGAGTTTATGAAAATTTTAACAAGTGTTTGCGTTGTTAAGTCACCGATATAGGTGGAGTTTATGAAAAAACTTAACAAGTGTTTTTGTTGTTAAGTCACCGATATAGGTGGAGTTTATGAAAAATCTTAACAAGTGTTTTCGTTGTTAAGTCACCGATATAGGTGAAATTTATGAAAATCTTAACAAGTGTTTGCGTTGTTAAGTCACCAATATAGGTGGAGTTTATGAAAAATCTTAACAAGTGTTTTCGTTGTTAAGTCACCGATATAGGTGGAGTTTATAAAAAAAATCTTAACAAGTGTTTTTGTTGTTAAGTCACCAACATAGGTGAAGTTTGAAAGACTGGGAAATATAGAGAAATTAGCGAAGTACTTCAGCAGTAGAAGCAACGAGAATATGATCCACCGTGGAGGCCTCAACGGTCGGTAAAGCTCCCTCACCAACAAACGGTACCAAGGCCAATGAAGTAGTTTCCTTAAAAGAACACAAGGAACCTCCAAACGATGCCCCGGTATGGGCAGGCACTGAAGAACGACCACGCAGGGCAGTAACATCAACCTTGGCCTTGGAAAGAAAAAAGCCACTAAGAGCAAAGGGTGGGGTAAGGCTTGGCAAAAGCTGCAAATTCGAAACCAAGTGTTAGACACAACGAGCAAGTACAGGGAAAAGGCAGGAATACATCTAAGTGTTACTTACCCCCGTTATGTCACCAAAAAGAGTCACCGCCGTTATGGGTCTCGTCATCACGGAGGGAAGAAGAAGGTCTGCTAACAAGGACGCCATTTCAACCTAAGGCATCCCAACATATCAAACTTCAGCATGTTAAACAGAAAGAAAAGGGGTGGAAGAGAGAAAAAATATGTCAGACCTAACAAGTAATAGATAATATGTTACCTCGGGGGAACTTTATGCAGTTGGAACAAGGGGCAGAAGAACCTAGGGCTGAGGTGCTAATTCAGAGGAGGCCGGTGGAGTTGTCTCGGGTTGGGAAGATATTCCAACAGATTCAATGGTAGCACCCTCCGCAGCAGCATCTTTAGCCGGTTAGGAGGACAAATAGCGAGAGTAGGTAAGACCTATCATGGGGGAATAGGACGAGGAGTACCGTCTTAAGAGACACCGAAACGCCCCCCTCCCCCCCCCCCCCCCCCCCCACGAAACGGTTCACGGGGGAACTAGGGGGAATGTGCCTTTCTTCAACTCCCTGCACCAAAGTTACCAAAGAAATAAGCAGATGGATCTTGCCTTAAGAAAAGAGGAATAAGAACAAAACATGCACACATACCTCAGATCTGGAGGTAGAACGAGAAGGTACAACCACTGGCAAAGGTGGAGAGGAGGAAGCAGCAGAAGTAGATGGGACGGGATGTATCTCGGTCATCCGTTTCTTCTGGGACTTTGGTACCTAGAGTTTTCTTCCTCATGCCCGTTGCACCAGCACCTTGAGGTACCCTCGAACTTCTCCTCCTCTTTATCGCTGGCTCAGTTGGATCAACTATGACCATGGGAAAGGCAACCGAAGGAGGAACAACAGGGGCATATCGCTGAAACTCAACATTTATTCGTTCTACCTCAGTCTGAACTTTCCTTCTCAATTCCTTGGCCATTTCTGCAGACATATGAGGAAGAACAGAGGCAATGGGGAACGCCTTCAAAGGAGCTTGGGCTTGGGACTTAGATTTCGAGGAAGTCCCACCCTTAGACTTCCTGGTTTTTTTGGCTAGTCGCTAGGAAGGCCCTTTGCCAGTAGTTGCTTCGGCTGAGGGGGTAAGCTTTTTGGCAGTTCCAATGAGCTTGGGTTTCGGGGTGGTAGTAGGTAGGTCTGTCAATGGATCGGATTTTATCCGAATTCGAATCTGAATCCGATCCATTTAAGCGGATATGGATCATACATAAAATCTGATTATTCAATTACCCGATTACACGTTTATTAAATGGAGCGAATTTGGATTCATATACTCCGATCCGTTAATAATCCGATCTGATTAATATTTTTAATATACATATATAAATTATATATAATATATTTTTAATTAATATATATTGTATTTAATAATATTTTAAATATTTATTATAGGGATCTTGTGTATTTAGTCCTATTTATAAAGATTTATTTGTCTCCACCCCCATGTTTTTATTTTTTTAGTTGATGGTCCTATATGGGACAAATGACATTCTCTACAAAAAGAAGGAAGGGTGATTACAGGAAAGTTATACGCAGTTTTGGGTGGTTATGGGACTGATTACAATTCGAAAAATACATGGGAGCAGAGCCTAAATACATCTCTCTATATGGCACTAAAACCAAAAAAACAATTTATTATAATAGTTATTTATTTCATTATCTGTTTTTGGAACATTTGCAAAATAAATTTATGAAATAAGAGTTGAAAATAAAAATGTTACAAATTAAGTTTAACATAAATGGATAATTGGATAATCGGATAGGATTCGAATCCATTTAATATAAATGGATATGGATTTGGATTTGCCTTATCTGATCCGATTAATAAACGAATCGAATCCGAATCCGTTTAACATAAATGGATATGGATTTGGATTTGCCTTATCCGGTCTGAATTCGATCCGTTTACAGGCCTAGCAGTAGGGATCATCGGGCAATAAGGGGGAAGCTCCTGGGGAGGTTCTTTAATGGTTTTACTCAAAGGAAACTCAACTCCAAGAATGAAGTTCCCCTTGAGGCCCAGTTCAGAGGCAGAGAAAGAAAGAACCAAGGGATATTGGGGGGGGGGGGGGGGGAGAGGGAGACTCTGAACATATTCACCAATCCTTGTCAGCTGCACCAAACGAAACTTGGTGGCATAAGAGGTGGATACGTCCCCCTTCCTAGTGGCACTGGGAAGGGTGACTCGCCCATCAATGGTAGAAGTCACACCAAGCACCACTACGGCAAGGTAGAAAGTGTTGGCTTCAACGAAAGTGGCCCTTGTGTGGTTTATGTTGAAACATAGGTCGAGGGCCCCCCTGATCAAACTCAAATAGCCTGCTACATCTATCAGGGTTGTAAGGTTCTGAGGTGTATCCCCATTCAGTATAGGAAGGAAGAAACCCAGGGGTAAACACAAGAACCATGGCCTGCAAAGGATCTTCTACAACCGGGATGAATTTGACCGTTGAAGCTGTAGAAGGGAAAAAACCCCAAGTATGGGAAAAAGTATATTCGCTGTACGACCTCATTATAAAGGAGTCAAAACGATCAAAAACTCCCATTATCTCCTTTCGACTCTATTTTTTATGAAAATATAAGAGGCATGGGGGCTTAATACCTTGGCTCACGGGGAGAAAGATAGACTTGGCAACAATGGCAGGAAAATGAGTGTAAAGAAAGCCCATTGAGATAATGGTGTTGGAACAATTGGCCAAGTTATAATGACCCAGTGACCGTGCCATGACGATATGAGTTCGATCTAGACAGGTGTAGAGGGACCCCAAGGTAATGGCGACCAGTGGAATGTTGAAATCCCTGGCCAAACCGACGAAAATATTTATGAGGTCCCTCCTGGGTTGGTCATTGGGTTTCCCAATCAAGAAGAAGCGTGAAAGCACACTACACCAAATCCTGCGAATGGTCACGCCCAGTGGGTCACGAACTTGGGTCGTGACCAGCTGGTCACAGACCTGGGCCATGACCCGCTTAATATTTGGCATGACCATATTTATTACCACACTAAATTATAGATGCCCTGAAAGTGGTCATGAACCAAATCCCTGACCACTGTGGGTCACGGACTTGGGCCGTGACCAGGTCGTGACCATCTTTGCGCCAAGCTCGTGCCAAAATTCCTTCCAAGCTTGGTCACGGAGGGGTCACGACCCAAGTCCGTGACCCATGGCATGACGAAGAAGATAGTACACACATTGAGGGTCACGGCTTAGGGCCATGGCCATTTTTTTGTATGGGTCACGGCTATGGGTCGTGACCATACCTCATTCAAGCACTAGGGTTGATGAAAAAGGGTCGTGCATCACAGATTGAGGGTCACGGCTCTGGGCCATGTTCATTTATTGGCATGGGTCACGGCTATGGGTCGTGACCATACCTCAATCAAGCATGGAAAAGGGTCGCGCATGGTGGGTCACGACTCTAGGCCGTGACCAGGTCTGAAGAATCCCACTCTGTCTTACCTTCATTTTAAGGGTCGCGCGTATGGGTTCACGGCTGTTGGTCGTGACCAGTTCCAGGTCTTAAAAAAAAACCACCCCACTGCTTATTATTTCATTTAGGCCCTATTTGATAGAAAAGTTGGAATAGAGGTGGAATGGAAAGTTTTGCCCTGGAAAATTTTATCCATGCAAATTTTGACCTGGAAAATAAAATTTTGGCCTGTTTGATAGCTTAAATTTGCATGCTGGCAAATTCTGTAATTTCCAAGTTTTTGTGTTTGATAGACAGAATTTGCCTACTAGAAAATAACAATACTCCTAGTTTTGGTGTTTGATAGCCAAAATTTGTCATGGAAATAGAGAGTTTTGTGAATACATAAATTGTCTTATTTTGTTAATTGTCCACTTTTTTGTTATCCTGTATATTTGAATACTTATCATTATTTTCCACTTCATTTTCAGGATTAGCAGGTGGCAAATGACTTGGATTAGTATTGCAGTTGGAATAAAAATAAGTCTATATTATTGATGGGAGCACATTGAGTTGGACATAAAGGTTGTTGACAGTTGTTTTCTAACGAGATTTAAAAAAAATAAACGATAAATTTATAACTCGGAATTAAACATTACATAGAAACATAATGCGCCATAGAAACATTACATAGAAACAACTGGCATAATAAAAATAATAAACACATAGAAAAGAAAGTTGCATATTTAATTACTTCGTGCTTTCCTGGTCAACCATGGATCGCAACATAATGCATTCCCATCACCCATCAACATGTTTGGTAGATGTTGTACAAAATCCATTGAGGAATCGTCCATTTTGTAGTCCGACAGCTCCGGATCCGATGCATAAATTGGATCGTCGAGTTCAGTATTTATCAAATTCTTACAATGCCAGCGCGTTAATCTTTTTTCCATCTGTTCAATTTCTCGTTGTAGTAGACGGATACATCTCTCACTGTCTTTAGTTGGATCTTTGCAATAATTTGCAGATTTTGCTTGTGGTACCGGTAAACCATGCCAATTACAGTAGCACTCTAAATCGCATCGTCTATCATATAACCTAGGCCATTTCAAATGATCATCGCATGGTATATTAGCTTTAGTTGGAGGTAACCACTTCATCACATGCCCAACATCACCTAAAAAATGTAATGTGCATATAGGCATGTTTTCAAAAACCCTTTTTTCCCCAAACCAACTCCCTCCGTGGGGATCTTCGTAAATTCCTGGGTTAGTCAAAACGGGTGCAACATCGTCAACATAACCAACGTCATATGATGTTGATGCTTTAGATTTACGCTTGTCCTTCATGGGCTCTTTATTTCTGGCTACCATGTTTGGGCTGAAGTAATCCAGACATCCTTTACTGGGGTTAAAATCGTCATTTTGTCTATGGTTTGTCATTTGATAGTGAGTGATATGAAACGAACTACCGTCTTCTTTATACTAGTATTCGACTTGCACTGTTGAAAGTAATGGGACTGAATTAGTAGTGACTTGGACTATTAAAGCACATGGGTTCATATATCTATATTGCACTTCTGCATCACATGACTCTGCAATATGTGGTTGAAAGTAATGGGACTGAATTAGTAATTACTTGGACTATTAAATCACATGGGTTCATATATCTATATTGCGTTTTTCAATCACATGACTCTGCAATATGTGGTTGAAAGTAATGGAACTGTCCCTATTAATGACTTGGACTGTTAAAGCGTTTGGCTTTCATATATCTATATTGCACTTTTCAATCACATGACTCTGCAATATGTGGTTATAAGTAATGGGACTGAATTAGTAATGACTTGGACTGTTAAAGCACATGGGTTCATATATCTATATTGCACTTTTCAATCACATGACTCTGCAATATGTGGTTGAAAGTAATGGGACTAAATTAGTAATGACTTGGACTGTTAAAGCACATGGGTTCATATATCTTTATTGCACTTTTCAATCACATGACTCTGCAATATGTGGTTGAAAGTAATGGGACTGAATTAGTAATGGCTTGGACTGTTAAAGCGTTTGAAATGCTAAATATTCAAGTTCATAATATAAAAGGATGGTTATAATCTTTGATAATCCCACAAAACATTACATCCCAAAAGTTTACTAGAGCAAAGTGTACACAAACCTAATACGTAGAGCAAAGTTTGAACAAAACAGTACATGCGATAATAAACTATCCAATAATCCCACGTCCAGAAGCATCAAAACGGAATACGTGGAGTTAATACCAAAGCATAATAGTAGCAACGCATAATAGTGAGTAATAGTTAATAGACCATCTGATCAGGGCAGATTACGGAGCTTGTTGTAAGCCCATGTACGTGCGAATGAAAAGTCAGAGAATCCCATAAACACTCGACCTAGTCCATTATCGGCCTCAAATAAAGACATCATCCGCATGACATTCTCATCGTCCATATCCATACCCACTAGCTTTTCAAGGATACCCTGCCAGTTAACGTGAGTTTGAGAGTCAATGGCAACTTGAAGCTCCATTGCGGTGGCAATCTGCTTCGACGACTGTGCAATGACTGACATAGCTTGGGCACATTCTTCCTGGGGGTTCACACGCCGACGACGAGGCTTTCCATTAGGCCCCTGACCCTTACGCTTTGCAGTGTGCCCACTCGATTGTTGGGTGTCGGTCTCCTGGCCACCCGATGGTTGGGTGTCCGTCTCATGCGCAGCGGTTGTTTCAGTGTCAGTGTCTATGCACGCTTCAGGAGTAAACTCCACATCTTCTATCCCTGTACCATCCATAGGTGAGAACTGATCTGCCCCGGATATTGCATTATCACCTGTAGCTGTGTCATTCCCGAAGATTATTTGTAGCTCGTCATAGTACATACATTTCCTTCCTCTCATCTTCCCTCCATCTGGTTTACCCTGTAGAAACCGTAGTAAGTCAATTCAACATATTCCTAAACTGAATTATAATTTTTTTATTTGTAAGTTAAGTCAATTGAACAATTTGTACTAACCGCAATATAGTCAGCCCATACACTAGCATCTGCAGTTACGCCACCACTATTTATGTCATAACCGAATCCACTGACTTGCAACAGCTCATGGAACTCGACATATTCCTTTTTCAGGGTTTTCAACCTCGATCTCACATTCTTCTCCGCGACGCGAATATGGCATCCTTCTTCGACAGTATCTATAACAACCTTAATTTGTGCGGCAGTAAATCCATTGTCTACCCTTTGCCGCCCCGTGAGGACCTGGGCACAAAGGGAATGGATGAGGAACCCATCCATGAGCTCACTCCATCGCAAATGCGATTTCTTTTTATTCACCTCAACTTGCGAAGTTTGCACGTCTACTGGTCGGTCTACATTATTTGTATGTGATTTTGGGGGGCGAAATGGGACGCGATTACGAATTTGCTCCATCGCTGTTCAACATATCAATAGCATATCAGTATAAATCAGTAGCATATCAGCAAATCATTAGTTAATTATGCATACCAGTAGCATTATTCATTATTCATTAGCATTAGCATTATTCAAATCAGTAGCACCATTTGGATATGCATATCAGTTACCAAATCACAATGAAGGTCTTAATTAGCAAAGAACAATGAAGGTCATACTAGTAGCATATGCATATCAGCAAATCATAATGACATAAACTCTAGTGGTATATCAGCAAATCATAATGACATAATGACATAAACTCTACTGGTATATCGACAAATCAGTAATTACATAAACTCTACTGGTAGCATATCAGCAAATTAGCAAATCATAATGACATAAACTCTACTGGTATATCATCAAATCATAATGTTTAGTAGCATATCAGTATAGCCTATCATCAAATCAGTATAGCATATCAGCAAATCAGTATAGCATATCAGCAAATTAACATATCAGTATACCTGTAGCTAGTGGCATTATAGATATCAGTAGGCAAATCAGTACAGATATGCATATCAGATATCGGTAGGCAAATCAGTAACATCCGTAGCGCCATTCGGAACGATATAAGTATATCAGTATAGATCAGCATATCAGTATAAGTACAAATCAATAACACCATTCGCAAATCAGATATCGATAGGCAAATCAGTAACGAATTTTGGTAGGCATATCAGATATCGGTAGCCATTAATGTTCGATTATCGGTAGGCATATCGCAAATCAGTAACATTCGTAGCGCCATTCGGAACGATATAAGTATATCAGTATAGATCAGCATATCAGTATAAGTACAAATCAATAACACCATTCGCAAATCAGATATCGGTAGGCAAATCAGTAACGAATTTTGGTAGGCATATCTGATATCGGTAGGCATTAATGTTCGATTATCGGTAGGCATATCGCAAATCAGTAACATTCGTAGCGCCATTCGGAACGATATAAGTATATCAGTATAGATCAGCATATCAGTATAAGTACAAATCAATAACACCATTCGCAAATCAGATATCGGTAGGCAAATCAGTAACGAATTTTGGTAGGCATATCAGATATCGGTAGGCATTAATGTTCAGTTATCGGTAGGCATATCAGATATCGGTATAGATCAGTAACACCATTAGGATAGATGTAAGTATATCAGTATAGATCAGCATATCAGTATAAGTACAAATCAATAACACCATTCGCAAATCAGATATCAGTAGGCAAATCAGTAACGAATTTTGGTAGGCATATCAGATATCGGTAGGCATTAATGTTCGATTATCGGTAGGCATATCAGATATCGGTATAGATCAGTAACACCATTCGGAATGATATAAGTATATCAGTATAGATCAGCATATCAGTATAAGTACAAATCAATAACACCATTCGCAAATCAGATATCGGTAGGCAAATCAGTAACAAATTTTGGTAGGCATATCAGATATCGGTAGGCATTAATGTTCGATTATCGGTAGGCATATCAGATATCGGTATAGATCAGTAACACCATTCGGATAGATGTAAGTATATCAGTATAGATCAGCATATCAGTATAAGTACAAATCAATAACACCATTCGCATATCAGATATCGGTAGGCATATCAGATATCGGTAGGCATATCATATCAGTATCAGGGCATATGCATATCAGGGCATATCAGTAACACCATTCGAATATCAATATGCATATCAGTATCAATATGCATATCAGTAGCACCATATAAGTATAGATATCAGTAGGCAAATCAGTAACATCAGATGAAAATATAAGTTGCACCATATCAGTAGCACCATATGCATATCAGATCTGAGTTTATGCATACTAATTTCCATATTGATTAAAGTACCAAAACAGATCAGTATTCGATAATTAGCATACTTATTTCCAGTAAATCCATTTAAATTCCATTTACATACTGATTTCCATACTCATCACAACCATTTGAGAATCATAATGACATAAACATACTCTTATAATATCCATATGGAATTCTGAAAATATCCCTGAAAATTACAACAAAAGCAACATCCTAGAAGCAACGTTACGACATTACATAAACCATTTCAAGCCCCTAACATTACAACAAAAGTAATGAAAATACTAGAAGCAATTAGCATCAACATTGCTATAACTTGAAGTTTTTTCACAGTAGCCAGGGTACACATAACGACATGTTGATTGCCACTATGGGGTTCAGCAACAAGAAGTGGCGATTGAACGGATACACTTGATGTGGGTTGTTCGCTATGCTGATGAAAGGTTGCGTAGTTACTATCCATGCCTTCAATGGACGGATTAGTCCATCCCAAAAATTTGCGACATTGGGGACAAGTGTAATACAATCGACCCTGGTTGTTATTTTTGTTTGTCAATGTAACCTTCACTCTAGATACGACGCCACAGGAGCATTTCTTTACTTGATACCGTAGAAGTAGAAGTTCACTATCATTTGATGAAGGCATATTTGAAATGTCCACTTACCTATAATATTAAAACACAGATATTATAAGCGAAGTGTAAAATTAAAACCTGAACTTAGTCATCGTAGTATAAATTTTCAACGTGATTTGCATCGTATCCTTCCCACATCAAACTAGCCATTTCATTTCTTTTCTCGGTCCATGAAGTATCAGTTGTGAACGTCACATGCTCATTCATTGGCATTTCTGGCACATTTAGGGGAGGTGGAGTAATGTCATCTTCATCACTTTCCTCGTCCCCCACACATTCATCCTCAACATCAACAATCCTTAAGAAATTATGAAGGGCACAACATGCAAGAACAATCTTTGCTTGAATTTCAATCGCGTGGAATGGTTGATGCCTTAGATATGCAAATCTTTTTTTCAATAACCCAATTGATCTCTCCACTACATTTCGAAGAGAGGAATGCCTAAAATTAAATAACTCCTTACTATTCTCGGGACGTTGTCCATCAACGTCCCTGCGATGATATCGAGTTTTGCGATATGGGGAAAGAAAACCAGGTACCAACGGGAAACCAGCATCTGCGAGATAGTATTTACCTACGGATAAATTAAGAATAAATGTTACTAATGCCTATTTTTATATTAACTAAAAACATCAATGAAAGTCATTCTCAGGATTCAACATACCCACTGGAACGGTCAACTTACGACCTTGACGTTGTATCGCACTTCGAAGTAATCGACCATCATGCGCTGATCCCTCCCAACCAGCGAGGACATAGGAGAATCGCATGTCAAATGTACATGCGACCAAAACATTTTGAGAAATTGCCCCTTTCCTATTGCGATACCTTGCTTGGTCAGCAGTACGAACCAAAGCAGATATGTGCGTACCATCAATTGCACCTACGGCATCCTAAACCGGTGGAAATGAATTTAGTACGGGGAAACTCACGTGCTAAATAAATCAAATTAATTAATGAAAATATCCTAACCTCAAAGTAATGATACCACGGTAGGTCCTTCCCGTTATCGTAAGGGGAATTTAAAGAAGTGGCATTAGTAACTAAATCATTTGACAACTGAAGACATGCTTGTAAAACTCTATGGAAGTAGTAACAAATGGTTTGACCAGATCTGAAAAAAGTCAACGACTCGGAAACATATCGCTCGTCATGACCCACGGTGTTAAGGAACATGGCAACTTGTTCCTCGACCTTAACTGATCGATTGTCACTCAGCCCATATGCGCGTAGTCTAGTACAAAGATTTTAGAATGAGGCTATGTTCATCCGAAGTTGTGCGTGGCATACCCGATCATTCATTTTAATTAAACGATATAATGCAGTTTCACGATCAGCATCCCAGTTTCTATGGGGAGCCCTAGTAATGAGAAGCTCACGACTCCTCATATATTGATACATTGCAATAGCTCGCATCACCAGGGTCCAGAACAACCCTCGTTGGTGTCGCAACCGCTTTGAGATATTGTTCGGCATTGAGAGATTAAAATCCTATACCAACCAAATTTAAATAATTCTTTATGGCCATAATAGTTAACAATGTCTAATTTTTCACCAAAACTTGATAAAATTAATTTTTATGAAATCCTACATCATCGAAAAATGATCTCATATGTTTAATAATCAAATGCATCAGTAAAAAACAAATACATAGATGGAAAGTAATATACCTAAACTGAGGCTTTCTGAAGAATTTGTTTCCGAACAAACCTGTTGAAAGCACAAAAAATTTACGAAATGAAATTATAATCATATTAACCACCACAACTAAAATTTTAACATTCCAACTTATATAACTAGGGTTTCTGGATCAACACAAGTATATACAGCAAAAAATATACATCTGCCAAAATATACATATGCTAAAAAATAGACATCAACTCAAAAAATGTGCAGCAAAAAAAATTAATATATACAGCAAAAAATATACATTCGTTTGAAATATATCAGAGGTGGATACCAAGCTTGTTGTTGCTACCTATACAGCAAAAAAAATTAATATATACAGCAACAAAAAATATATATACAGCAAAAAAATGTAAACAGCAAAAAAAATTAATATATACAGCAAAAAAAATATATATACAGCAAAAAAAATGTATACAACAAAAAAAATTAATATATACAGCAAAAAATATGCATTCGTTTGAAATATATCAGAGGTGGATACCAAGCTTGTTGTTGCTACCTATACAGCAAAAAAAATTAATATATACAGCAAAAAAAATTAATATATACAGCAAAAAAAATATATATACAGCAAAAAAAATTAATATATAAAGCCAAAAAAAAATATATACAGCAAAAAAATGTATCCCCAAAAAATATCAAGCTTGAAAACATACATCGGAGCAAAAAAATGTATCCCCAAAAAATATCAAGCTTGAAAACATACATCGGAGGCTCCAAAAAATCAGGTGGATACAAATCAGCTAAAAGCCAACGATGCAAATACCAAGCTTGAAAACATCAGGTGGATACAAATCTATCCCCAAAAAAGACATCGGAGGCTTCAAAAAATCAGGGGCCTGAATATTTTTCAACCCGGACTTGAAATCGATGGTGGAGGAAGAAGAAAAAATGAAAATAAAAGAAGGATTAACTTACCTTCTTTTGAAATAGCAGAACTTCGGAGGTAGAGACTTCTTGAGAAATTGATTTCCTTACAGAAATGGTGCCCTTCTTCATGTTGTACACGATTTGCTCCATCTCTCCCATCACTTCCGTCCAATCATCTCAGTAAACACAAATGGCCAGGCATCATTTACCAGGGCATTCGTTTCTTTGGGGGGGGGGGGGTAAAGAATTGGATTGCCATTATTTGAGGCAAATCTGCTCACGTGACCCCAAACCGGCCAAACAATTACCGGGTAAATTTATGGTATCAAACGTGGTAATATATGGAATTGGAGGTGGAATAAGAGTTTTGCCATGTCAAATAACCCTTATCAAACAGGGCCTTAGAGTAAGGTCGTTGCTTCTCAGTGCGATTTTGAGTTGGATTTGCAAGGGTTAAGCGATTTCAGTTGGTTTGCATTTGGATTAACCCTTGTATGTATTAATTCATTTTTATTTCATTTGGATTTGTGATTTCTATCTAAAGCCCTACTTTCGGTGTATGTATGTGTAGATTTACGTTTGTATGTGTGTATGTGTATGTATGTATATATTTATGTTTATGTGTGTGTGTGTGTGTGTGTGTATAGATTTATGTGTATATGTATGTTTATGTGTGTAACTATGAACAAATAAATTATTTTTTTGCCAATAATCCCTATATTGTATGTGTGTGTATGTATAGATTGTATGTGTGTGTGTGTGTATGTATAGATTTATGTCAAAAAAATATGTATAGATTGTATGTGTGTGTATGTATAGATTTATGTCAAAAAAAATATTAAACCCTAAATAGTATGAGACGGGTGGAGACCGGTTTGGGGGTTAGAAGCAACAAATAGTCCCTTAAGAATTCTGTAAGTGTTAAATTTGTTCTTGGCCTTGGTATTTTCAATTTGGTTTTAGATTTTTCCTTGTGAAAAAAAAGGAATATATATATATCTGGTTTAATTAGATTGATGTTGGTTATATTATGATATACCTGTTATGCCATTTTATATTATTGTTGAAATTGAATAAGTATTGGATTTTGAAGTGTAATCAAAATCAATTGTAATCTTCTCAATATGTGTGCATCTTATTTTTTTCTCAGTAGTAATCCTTATATACGTGAAAGAAAATATCAATGAGGATTAATGAATTTCAGTTCAAACAAGTTTACCACGAGTCAAGTTGGGGCAGTGAGTGACGCAAGAACAAGCTCTGGTTTTCTTCCTTTGGTTTTGAATTTGTTTTTTGTTTCTACCATTTTTTTAATTGAACATAATTGTTTTCAAAAAATTCATTATTTGTTCACTGTCATAGGATACATTGATGTTGGGGTCGAACTACTATCAAACATAATCTGAAATTGCATCGCTGCTAGCATAGAGAAGGTTCTGATTGGCGTTGGGTGTAACAAAATATCCCGGTAATGGATAGACCTATGATGAACTTTACTTTAAGGTTATATATGCATTGATTCAATTTTTTAATTATTTTGGGTTTGGATCCTATTTATGTCTAAACCCCGTAATTTTAATTCTTTTGTGCCCCTATAGCTGGGGTGTTGTTGGCGCATTTGTTTCTTGTCACTTCCAGTGGGGGGGAGAACATAACTTTTGAACAAAGAATAGTTAGGGTGAACACTAGAAAAAAAAGTCATTATCCAATGGATTTCCACTTTCTAGGTTTAAGGCGTGTCAATTTCTCTGCAACGGTTCACATTAAACTAAATGGTTACCGTTTATTAGCTTAAAGATATTCTTGATTAGTCTGAGATGAATAGGAGAGATGTGAAAATGGGAATAAAAATTAGTCATGGTTTGAAAGTTATTCTTGGGTTTGCACCTTGTGACCACTCATCTTATTCACTTGTCGCGCGGGACCAATGTGACTCGTACGAACCGATCGCGTAGTCACGGGCTCCCGATTTGGGTATATGATGCAAATTTCCAAAAAATTAGACTTGATCATAACAACATGTCATCGAAGGGTGAAAACGTAAAAAAGCCACAAATCGGTCTGGTGAGAGTCACGAACACCTCGCACGGGACCAATGTGACTCGTAGGAACCGACCAGGTAGTCACACGGATCCCGATTTGATTGTACGGCATAAATTTGTAAAAAGTTAGACTTGAGAATAAAAAAAATACCATCGAAGGGTGAAAATGTAAAATAGCCATAAAACGGTCCTGTTAGAGTCACGAATATCTCGTATGGGACCAATGTAAGTTGTAGGAACTGACCGTGTAGTCACGGCGCTCCCGGTTTGATTGTACGACGTAAATTTGCAAAAAAATAGACTTAAGCATAAAAGAATGCCATCGAATGGTGAAAATGTAAAACAACCACAAAACGGTCCTGTAAGAGTCACGAACACCTCGCACGTGACCAATGTGACTCGTAGGAACCGACCGCGTAGTCACGGGGCTCCCAGTTTGAGTGTACGACGTAAATTTGCCAAAAATTAGACTTAAGCATAAAAACATGCCATCGAAGGGTGAAAACATAAAACAACCATAAAACGGTCAGGTAAGAGTCATGAACACCTCGCACGGGACTAATGTAACTCATAGGAATCGACTGCGTAGTCACGGGGCTCCCGTTTAGAGTGTACGACGTAAATTTGCAAAAAAAATTAGACTTGAGCATAAAAAATGCCATCGGAGGTTGAAAACATAAAACATCCTTAAAACAGTCCCCTAAGAGTCACGAACCCCTCGCACAGGACTAATGTGACTCGTAGGAACCGACCGCATAGTCACGGGACTCCCGGTTTGAGTGTACGACGTAAATTTGCAAAAAGTTTGACTGAAGCATAAAAACATGCCATCGAAGGGTGAAAATGCAAAAGAGCCTTAAAACGGTCCCGTAAGAGTCCCAAACACCTCGCACGGGACCAATGTAACTCGTAGGAACCGATCGCGTAGTCGCGGGGCTCCCGGTTGGAGTGTATGATGTAAATTTACAAAAAGTTGGACTTAAGCATAAAAACATGCCATCGAAGGGTAAAAACATAAAACAGCCATAAAACGGTTTGGTAAGAGTCATGAACACCTCGCACGGGATTAATGTAACTCATAGAAACCAACCGCGTAGTCACGGGACTCCCGATTAGAGTGTACGACGTAAATTTGCAAAAAAATTAGACTTGAGCATAAAAACATGCCATCAAAGGGTGAAAATGTACAACAAGCACAAAACGGTCCCATAAGAGTCACGAACACCTCGTACGGGACCAATGTTACTCGTAGGAACCGACCGCGTAGTAACTGGGCTTCCGGGTTGAGTGTACGACACAAATTTGTAAAAAATTAGACTTGAGCATAAAAACATGCCATCGAAGGTCGAAAACATAAAACAGCCTTAAAACGGTCCAGTAAGAGTCACGACCCCTCGCACGGGACTAATGTGACTTGTAGGAACCGATCGCGTAGTCACGGGGCTCCCGGTTTTAGTGTACGAAGTAAATTTTCAAAAAGTTAAAGTGAAGCATAAAAACATGCCATCGAAGGGTGAAAACGCAAAAGATCCTTAAAACGGTCCCATAAGAGTCACAAACACCTCGCACGGGACCAATGTAACTCGTAGGAATCGACCGCGTATATATATATACTGCATAGTAGCATACTAATATATATACTGCATATATATAGTATATATACAGTATATATAATACATATACTTCATACCAGTATATATTCTGCATATATATGCTATATATACAGTATATATAATGGTATATATATACATATATGTAAAGTATATATACTGTATATATACTGCATATATATACTAGTATATATACTGCTCTGCATATATATGCATATATATATAGTATATGTACTAGTATATATATATATATATATATATATATATATATATATATATATATATATATATATATATATATATATATATATATATATATATATATACTGCATATATATGCACAAATTTGCTCTGAGAGTTCTAATAGTAGCTTGAATTTTGATGAACAGTCTACGAAGCAAGAATTGATCCAGAATGTTTTCTTTCCTACTTTTGTGATGAGTTACTTAGAATTTTTTTTTTTGGGGGGGGGGGGTCGGGGTGGGGGTGGAGATTTTGTTCTGAGTTAGGAAAAACTAGGGTGCAATCCAATATTATTTTGGCTTTAACATACATACATACACAGTATAACCATTCCATCCAATATGATTTTGGTTTAATATACATACATACATACATACACATCCAATATGATTTTTGTTTAAATTAGTTTGATTTGGTTTTCACAGTTTAGTGAACAAACTTTCCTTAATTTTATTGGAACTGATGATTCCTCTTAAGCCTTTGCTCTGGCATTACAAGAGAAGGCTGTGATGCACCCTCTACTCCCCTTTTACATTTCAGCTAATATTGTCAGCTACAAATCTTGATTGAGGTGTATGTCTAAGATTGTAGCTTTGGGATTGGGATTTGCCTTTGGAATAAATCTTATTCTTTTGAGACTTAGAAACATAATTTTGAAATCCCCCCCCCCCCCATCAATCAATGTAAATGGAGATTTAGATTGATCATAGGCACATTGAATCTCCCCATTAATGGCATTATCAACTAAGGGAGTTGAACAGGTTATGAGGAATCGCTTGCACAGGTGAGATAAATGGAGTCTTTTTTTCTCAGGTGAGATAAATGGACAAGTTAAGAGGAATCGCTTGCACGGTTGAACAGGTTATGAGGAATCGCTTGCACGTTGAATCTCCCCATCATAGGCACATTTTGAAATCGCTTGCACAGGTTACGAGTCTTTTTTTCTCAGGTGAGATAAATGGAGCAACAGGTTATGAGGAATCACTTGCACATGTTTATCCTCTACCTTTTGTTATAAATAAATGATTAGGTCAATGGACAACTCACTATCGAAACATACTGATCATTATCATTTTATGTAAAGGTCAAGCTAAATTGCCCTTGTTATTGATAAATTATCATTATCATTTTATGATGATCATTACCTTTTGTTATTCATACATGACTCTCCAAGTATGTAAACTTTAAGGTAATTAATTAGTGCTATTGAAATTTTCCTATTCCACGAATACATTTATTGTGTGCGGCATTTTTTTATTAAAGTTCTTTGTCTCTTTGATTCAGTTGATATAAGTTACCTATGTTGATGTATGAGTGAATTTTAAATATGTTGTTGATATAGTAGTGGCTTACTAATGGTGAAAATTTCTTCTCAGCGCGGTGAATGAATGAAATACAAGAAGTCTATCAGATATTGGGGAGGCTATGTCCATCTAGAAATATATTGGGGAGGCAGACATTGCCAGGAAAGTGTAGATTCTGATATTCTTTATTTGTAAACCTTACCTGCTTAGGAATCTTGGAAAAAGAAGGGATGTGATACAAAAATGATTTTGTTTGTAATCAGTTTCCTTTCAAATGCAGTGGAAATTGGTAGCTCAAAGATGATTGGACTTGAAATACTATTTAGATAGAGGACAACCCCATTGAAAAAAAAGAGTGCTCCCTGGGTGGAGATCCATATTTCAGGTATAAGCACACGCCTGCTGCTGATCAATTCAACCTTTTTCTATCCCAATTACGAAACGTTATAAATTACAAGCCTAAGAGCTTTTACATTTAAAATCTCTTTATGAATAAAAATCCCTTTTGGCTTTAGGGATTTCATATCCAAAACAAAGTTTTGAAACCATCTTTAATAAGCGATTTGGTTATGTTTAAGCAAGACTTACATTTTGAAACAACCTTTTTTTAAATATTTTTTTCCAACTGTTTACTGAGTATTATAACATCACTTTGATAAAATGCTATTGGAGCGGATAAAATCTTTTAAAGGTGCGCTTGAGAGATGCTTCCACAATGGGCTTTCTAATCGATTCATTATTGCGTTTGAGAGATGCTTCCACAGTGTTTACTGCTAATTTTCTGCTTCCTCAATGTTTACTACGTCTGCGTTTGAGAGATTCATTACTGCATTTGTCTTTCTCCTTTTTTGCATGATGTTATGAAAATACCTCTCGAGTCTCACAATCGGGAGAACCAATTGGTGTGATTGTTTCTCAACCGTTCCAAAGTCAACATCAGAGGCTGAAGATGAAATGACCGTGGATATTGATCAAAATCAGCCTCTACCTTGAGCAAAGATGTTCGAAATTCGTAATCCCAACCACATTTTCATCTCATCTCCATTTGCATTTACATACATACATATATGTTGCATCGGACTTACGGTTAGCTCTTTATGGTATGCAACAACTATATGCATATATGCGCAACAGCATATATGCAACATATATCCATACAAAAACATATATGCACCAAATTTGGGCAGTAAATTGCTTATTTCTAACCTACTTTTTGTGCAGCATGTATGCAGCAGCATACGGTATGCATATATGTTGTATGTGTTTTCGACAGTAAATTTTCCAAACACTGCTACTTCATGTGTTTTCAACATTTTTAGTAAAGTTATTTTACTTCCACTATTTTTTACTTGGAAGCATCAATCAAATTGTTCCAACTCGATGGCCGATCACAAGCCCAAATCAGACATTTCATTCATTGGAACTTACATCAGTAGTGCTTTTGCTACTTGCTTCGCTGAGGTTCGTAGCACTCAACAAACTTAATCATTTATTTTTTGCATAAAAACCTTAATCATAAAACTACTTAATCATATGATGATAATTGGATATTTCTAGACTTAGGCTTAAAAACATGGCATTAGAGGGTGAAAATCCAAAACAGCCCTCGAACGCCCCCGTGGGTGGCACCAACACCTCTCACGAGACCAATGTAACTCATAGAAACTGACCACTACCGGTTTTAGAATATGACGATAAATTATATATTTCTAGACTTAGGCAAAACATGGCGTTAGTGGGGGGGAAATCCGAAGCATCCCCTCAAACGGCCCCGTGAGAGGCACCAACACCTCTCACGGGACCAATTTAACTCGTAGGAACTGACCGCGCAGCCGCGGGTCTCACAGTTTGAGAATACGATGATAATTTTCATATTTGTAGACTTACGCTTAAAAATATGGCGTTAGAGGGTGAAAACCCACAACAACTCCCGAACGGCCCCGTGAGTGGCACCAACACCTCCCACGGGACCAATGTAACTCGTAGGAACTGACCGCGCAGCCACGGGACTCCCGGTTTGAGAATACGATGGTAATTTGCATATTTCTAGACTTAGGCTTAAAAACATGGCGTTAGAGGGTGAAAACCCAAAACAGCCCCCGAATGGCCCCGTGGGTGGCACCAACACCTCTCACGGGACCAATGTAACTCGTAGGAACTGACCGCGCAACCACGGGACTCCCGGTTTGAGAATACGACGATAATTTACATATTTCTAGACTTTAGCTTAAAAACATGGCGTTAGAGGGTGAAAACCCAAAACAGCCCCCGAACGGCCCCGTGAGAAGCACTAACAACTCCCACGGGACCAATGTAACTCATAGGAACTGACCGCGCAGCCGCGAGTCTCACGGTTTGAGAATACGATGATAATTTGTATATTTATAGACTTAGGCTTAAAAACATGGTGTTAGAGGGTAAAAACCCAAAACAGCCCTCGAACGGCCCCGTGGGTGGCTCTAACACCTCCCACGGGACCAATGTAACTCGTAGGAACTAACCACGCAACCGCGGGACTCCCAGTTTGAGAATACGATGGTAATTTGCATATTTCCAGACTTAGGCTTAAAAACATGGCCTTAGAGGGTGAAAACCCAAAACAACCCCCAAACGGCCCTGTGGGTGGCACCAACACCTCCCACGGGACCAATGTAACTCGTAGGAACTGACCGCGCAGCCGCGGGTCACACGGTTTGAGAATACGATGATAATTTGTATATTTGTAGACTTAGGCTTAAAAACATGGTGTTAGAGGGTGAAAACCCAAAATAACCCCCGAAGGTCCCCGTGGGTGGCACCAACACCTCCCACGGGTCCAATGTAACTCGTAAGAACTGACCGCACAGCCACGGGACTCCCGATTTGAGAATACGATGGTAATTTGGATATTTCTAGACTTAGGCTTAAAAACTTGGCATTAGAGGGTGAAAACCCAAAACAGCCCCCGAACAGCCCCGTGGGTGGCACCAACACCTCCCACGGGACCAATGTAACTCGTAGAAACTGACCACGCAGATGCGGGACTCCCGGTTTTAGAATACGATGGTAATTTGCATATTTCTAGACTTAGGCAAAACATGACGTTAGTGGGGGAAAACCCGAAACATCCCCCGAACGACCCCACGGGAGGCACCAACACCTCCCACGGGACCAATGTAACTCGTAAGAACTGACTGTGCAGCCGCAGGTCTCCGGGTTTGAGAATATGATGATAAGTTTCATATTTGTAGACTTGGGCTTAAAAACATGGCATTAGAGGGTGAAAACTGAAAACAACCCCCGAACGGGCCCGTGGGAGGCACCAACACCTCCCAAGGGACCAATGTAACTCGTAGAAACTGACCGCACAGTCACGGGACTCTCGATTTGAGAATACGACGGTAATTTACATATTTCTAGACTTAGGCTTAAAAACATGGCGTTAGAGGGTGAAAACTTAAAACAGCCCCCGAACGGCCCCGTGGGTGGCACCAACACCTCTCACGGGACCAATGTAACTCGTAGGAACTGATCGCACAACTGCGGGACTCCCGATTTGAGAATACGATGGTAATTTGCTTATTTCTAGACTTAGGCTTAAAAACATGACATTAGAGGGTGAAAACCTAAAACAGCCCCAGAACGGCCCCGTGGGAGGCACCAACACCTCCCATGGGACCAATGTAACTCTTAGGAACTGACCACGCATCCGTGGGTCTCCCAGTTTGAGAATACGACGATAATTTGTATATTTCTAGACTTAGGCTTAAAAACATGGCGTTAGAGGGTGAAAATCCAAAACAGCCCCTCAACAACCTCGTGGGTGGCATCAACACCTCCCACGGGACCAATGTAACTCGTAGGAACTGACCATGCAGTCGCGGGACTCTCGATTTTAGAATACGATGATAAGTTTCATATTTCTAGACTTAGGCAAAATATGGCGTTAGTGGGAGAAAATCCGAAACATCCCCCAAACGGCCCCGTGGGAGGCATCAACACCTCCCACGGGACCAATGTAATTCGTAATAACTGACCATGCAGCCGCGGGTCTCTCGGTTTGAGAATACGATGATAATTTGCATATTTCTAAACTTAGGCAAAACATGGCGTTAGTGGGGGAAAATTCGAAACAGCCCCCGAACGGTCCTATGGGAGGCACCAGCACCTCCCACGGGACCAATGTAACTCATAGGAGCTGACTGTGCAACCACGGGACTCCCGATTTGATAATACGATGATAATTTGCATATTTCTAGACTTAGGCTTAAAAACATTGATATGTTGATAATTTTAACTCATATATGCAATTTTTCAGCTCGATTAAATTTTTTGTAAAACTACTTGGTTACTGATATTTTTTTTTGTATCCTATCATTTGTAGGATTTTTTCATGTGGAACAAATGAAGGAGGCAATGGTTTACAACATGAAGATTGTTTATATATTGTGGACATTCAGGATTATGTTTTTTATGTGTTATAGCTGTGCGGGCTTTTATTGTTTAATTTTATGGCCGTACGGGCTTTTATAATTTGATTGTTGAATTTTATGGCCGTGCGGGCTTTATAATAAGCAGGTTTTACATTTACAGGGTTTGGAATGTCAAGAAAATAGAGGAAACTCTGCCTAATTTTTTTTTGGTCTATGAATTATTAAGACGTGTAATATTTTTATGTTTGTATATATATTTGTTTATTAACAACGTTCTCGATTCGCAATTTGTGATTTTTTTTATTGTTTTGCCATAATAAATATTTGTAACACCTCGTACGCGTCCAACGTTACACGTAGCAACCGACGGTGCACTCACAGGACCTCCAATTTTAGGATTGAACAAAAAAAAATACATTTTTTTTTAAATTATAGTTAAATATGGTCATGGGCTTTGTCCATGACCATTTTTATTTTTTTCGTCGCGCATAAAAATGATTGCGGCCAAAGTTCGCGACCATTTTTTTTCCTTTTTTTTCGTCACGATTGTGGGTCGCGGCCCAAGTCCGCGACCAATTTGTCCCAGTTGTGGGTCACGGACTTGGGCCGCAACCATTTTTTTCATTTTTTTGTCACGTTTGTGGGTCGCGAACTTAGGCCGCGACCAATTTATCACAGTTGTGGGTCACGGATGAGGGCCGCGACCAATTTTTTTTTTTTTTTTTGTCACGATCATGGGTCATGAACTTTGGCCGCGACCAATTTGTCATGGTTGTGGGTCACGGATGAGGGTCGCGACCCGTCACGGTATGGGTCATGGCCCAAGTCCACGACCATCTGTCATGACCCCTCTGGGCCGTGACCCTTTTTTGGTCATAGACTTGGGCCGCGACCCACGAAATTGGTCACGCCCGAAATGGTCATGGCCCAAGTTTGCGACCCACAGTTTTGGTCAGGGATTTTGGTCGTGACCAATCACCAATTTTGGTGTAGTGGCAATGCAAGAATGTAGGCTGGTAGTTCGAGAGATGTACCTCTACCTTGGCCCATTGCAGCACCGACATCCTTCAGGATTGGGGCTTCGAAAAAATAACTGATGAAGGGGGTAAATGTGGCTTTGTTCGAAGAACTAGTGCAACTACGGTAGATTCGATCCAGCTCAGCCTGATCAGCAGTCTCTTCGGCATCCAGGGCCTCATCGTGGTATGAAAACTCACCCATAGGCTTAAGCCCAAGTAGCTCGTAGACGTCCTCCAACGTGATGGTGAACTCTCCCCATGCAGCAAAGAACGTGTGAGTTATAACATTCCATCTGGAAACTAGTACTTGCAGCACAGAGTTATGCTTAGAAAGTGTGAACTCTCCAAACTAGTAGGCTCAATGAAGACCAACCTTCGCAAGAGAAGCAGCGTAAGAGCTCTACATATGTGTGTGCCAGACAGCGAAATGGGCTGGCGACCCCCAGGTGCCTCGAAATCGATCTGAGAATAGGGGAAGTCACCACGGTCCAACCTAAAATGCAGAGTCCCCTCTAGGAAAAGAAAGCCCCACTTTGACGAATCCTCATCCTCATCACCTAATAGTAAAGGGTCATACTTGGCTGAGAAATGGCAAGTCTTACATGCATCATATAATTCATCATCTTCGCCAAAGATGGGAGATCGGTGGTAGAAGCTTAGTTGCTCTTGACGAGCAGCATTCAGGGCAGTGGCGCTAGGGATAGCAGTGGTGCCAGAGGTGGCAGAAGGGGAGCTTGGCTGAGCAGCAATGGTGATAACCTTTGAGGCACTTGAAGAAGCCATGGTAGAGTGTCGATGAATGAAACACCTGGGTAATAAGGTCTAGGAATAAAGAGGAAGGAGCACAACCACAGGTGGTGATGTAAAAGATGATAGAAGGAAGAAACTGAGTAAAGAGATGGACAGTAATGGAGTTTTTGCACAAATTTCTCTCTCTAAAGAAGACGGGAGCTTAAAGAAGATAGAGGAAAGAGAAGGGTTTTGAAAAAAGTGACATTTGAAACCTTTTAAGGAACCCGTCTGTTGAGTTTCCCACCACCACACGTGTAAGGCCGCTTATAATCATTTCAAATGAACACGTGGCACTTCGAGAGGTGTCTTGAAAGTTGAAAGATAGCGCCACGTCATTAATGAAGTGACGCTTGGGAAATAGAAGGGGGTCGTCTTCTTCAACAAGTTTGAGTTTTGGTTCCAGAATTTTTGTCAGACATATCCAATATACTCCCAATGGAAAAGATGTCCCAACGGTTCAAAAAAGCTACGATGTCCTCTCGCCACAAGTCTAAACGTTGTTTAAATTGTGACTCGGCTACATCGGGAAGAATTTTTGCTTTTTCAAACATAGCGAAGTATTACAAGGGAGAATTTTACAAGTCCTAATGATAGGGACAGTCCTAACGAAGAATCACTGCTCACAACTACACTTCATAAAACCATGAACGGGAAAATTTCACTTCCCTAGAGAAAAAATGAGCATTCAAGAAGGTTAGTAGACCTTTCGGGAGAATTTCAAATAGTAAATCTAGAAAGGTTGAAGCTCAGTGTAAACCACATCGCTTCGGCTCAGGTACATCGGGAAGAATTTTACTTTTTCCTGGAGGTTCTAAATGCAGTTCTACAATGAAGGAAAGGATGCCAGAATTTTTACACACGGAGGAGGTTCATCGGATTGAGAAGTTTTAGTGCAGACATTTCTTGTTCCTACAGAAAATCTCCACACAAAGGGGAAAATGTAGAGGGGACTTGAAGGTAATCCTGAGATTAGAGATAATCTCCCATTAACAATAGTGTTTGGGATTAAGGCAGCTCAGCGTGGCAACTCAACATGGAAACCCAAAGGGACCTTCCAGCGAAGAAGTTGACCGAGAGAGCTCGTCCTTTAGTCTTGTTGATTAACTTAGCCATATTGTATCTTTTGTTTATATTGACTATGAGCTATAATGATTGTAATGATGTAACAAAAATAATGTTTTAGTGTGAGGTCAAACGGTACTCGCGGGAGACCAGGCTTGGCAGGCCTGGGAGAGCTTTCATACTCTATTGAATGACCTCACCGTGGGAACTTTGGAGAGACTTGGTTTGAAGGATTGAGAAGTGAGGCACCGTTGGGGCTTGTCCTTGCCATCTTAGATACACCTGGTAAAACAACGAAGGACCCTGACTGTGGTACCTCAGGGGGAGCACCCTTGAGTTCTATCGGGCATTGAGTTGTGAGCCAAACAACCCTCTACTTAATGTCACATCCGTTTTATCTGATGTTACTAACCAGCTAGTCAATGTTAGACTTGCACTTGAGTAAACCACCATGGTATTTGGGGCTGTCAGATAGTTGGTGAGCCACCTCTGTGACAACAACCCCCTGACACACAGTGGTTAGGGAAAAGGCATGTCTTGGAATTTAATGTTTATGACATGGAGACAACTAGCGCATCAGGTATTTAATGTTCGTGACATAAAGTATGAGGGATGTCTTTCACAGGCATTAATGGCGGAGTTGCCTCGAGGGTGGTGTGGAAGGCTATTTAAGGACCCCAAACCGCCACTGAGGAGAGGATGATCTTTTTGAGAGTTCAGAAGTGATTACTAGAGAGTTATTACAAACCAGAGAGTTTACTCACCCACCATTATCATTTATTACAAAGATTTTGATACTTGATAGAGATTCTGTAGGGTGGTTAGTGTGTTTTGGCTGCCTGCCAAGGTGTATCTAGGGTGATTACTTCTCTCTCCCTCTAGCTAAATTACTTGTAAATTCATCATTACTACCTTCTGAGTTATACACGAGAGATTTGTGAGTTCAAACTGAGTCTATCTTCATTGAGTAGTGTTTGTATGTCATGTGATTAATCAATAGTGTCACTATTTAACTTATCATTACTATACTCAAAAAGGGGTTACGCCTCCGTCTTATCTAAACTACCCTCTTACAAAGATACTATTTCACTCGTTTCCATTCCTCTTCCTTGACATTAATAGGAATGGGCACAAGCAAGTTAGTTATGATCTTAGTCGGCCATTGACGGGAGAAACATGTAGAGGAAGCAAAGCTTGATGATATTCTCCTAGGGCACATACTGGTTAAGGAATTTATGGTCCCACGACATGAGGAAAGGTAACATATGGTTCTGGCACTTTTGGGATTTTTGATATTTGACCCATGTTCATCGACATTTCCTAAATATCGACCTGTAGGCTGCCAATCTTCACAGTCAATTGAGTGAGCACGACCATCAGATTTAGCTGGATATTGATGTTCTTATTAGGGTTCTCTATAAGAAATATGCGGAAGGACCGTTCGGCTTCCTCCAAATCGGTTGATGATGGAGTAGAGTGCTGAGGTAATTGATAGAATATATGAACCAATATGGAGCCAAGCCAAGGAGTACAATCATACTTAAGTGGGAAATGATTTTTTTTAAAAGAAAATGGGATATTTTTTTTCGAAAAGAAAATATTTTTGGTATTTTGAAAAGGGGAGGAAGGAAAATTTCCCAGTGTAGTTGTTATTATTAGGTTCACTTGTAATTATGTTTCGCCTGGGGTGCAAGTGAAATACCGAATGGACCCGAGTTTTAAAAAGAATGGGGTACACAGTGAAAGACACAGTTTGACTCGTTTCCAGACTCATAGACAATATGATGTTTGAAAAATGGGCGAAATATCACAAAATTTTGGTGATAAGAGTTTTGTATTGGAACCAATAATTAAGGTGTGAGTATCCTAGTGGAGACATCTATATGAGGTTTAAGCATGGGTGGTTTGTGTAATGGTTTATTCCTTTGTTATGATTTCCACGATATACCTATTTCCTATAAGGGAAATCATTCATCAATACATGTGAAAAAGCCATTCCATATACCTGGGCGCACAGGAATTGCCTTACAATATACCTCATGGTGAGGGTATGTGTGAGAAAAAATTTGATATACTCGATGTACATGAACAAGTTCCCTCTATACACCTCATGTTATGAATTCGGTCAAGCGGTAAGATGCGGTGGGAACCGTTTGATATGAGTCAAAGGTACATGAACAAGGGAATGTGGGGGTCATATTGGTTAGGTTCCCTCTCCAAATCGAACTAGAAACCCATCACAAAGTGACTCCCTCATATATGATTAATATTGGGTCAATATGTAGTGCTCTCATGATATAGTGTGCAAAATGCGTGAGTCTTAATTAATATTTGTATACAATGTTTTATGTATGCTAAGAGGAATATGTACAACTAATAAGCAAGGAATAAAGCATGATAATATATATAAGTGCTATGTGAAAAATACATAGGTATATAAGGAGAGTAAAGAAAGTAATTATATACAAGTAATATGATACGTGGAGTATATACAAGTGAGCAAAACATGGCAATATGTACAAGATATGAAAAATATGAATACACAATGGTGAGTGGGGTATATTTACAAAGTGAGAGTATTATGGTGATTAGTGCAAGTGAGGAAAACATGGATGTATGTGCAAGCAAAGCGAGATATATACATGAAGCGTATAAGTGACATGAAGATCGTAATATGTGAAGCAAGTGAATATGTGTAAGTGGGAATAAGCATGGTTGTGTAAAAGTGTCATGGAGTATGAAAAAAAATAACTGTCCCCAGTGGGGGCGCAATTGTGGGCATTTTGGAATGGAGGTTTTTGCCGAAGTAAAGATGCGACAATCGGGTTCAATGAAGGAAATCCCCTTCCCATTACTCACGCGACAGTCACGTGCTCCTAAGAACATAAGCACTCATCGTCAAGGGTGGATAGTGTAAAGATTGGAGTCATCAGTCTTACTCAAAACATGCAAAAGATGTAGTCATCCCCAAAGAGACGGCATGAAAGACTAACTGATACATATAATTTCGAGTAGATAACGAGTTAAGGACTTACGGAATGAGAAAGTGTTAGGAACCCACTCTCCCCTTTCGATCTCTTATGGGCTATGAAAATATTCTCCTTCTCCTAACATGTGTACAATGTGTGTGGGGTGAAAAGTGTATATATACGTGAAAAGTATGTCAGGAGTGACATCATCGTGTCCACATCATGGAAAAGACGTGAACGAATCAATCGGAGTATGACTAAAAGAAAGGCAAAAACATAAAATTAGCCAAAATATGAGCGATGAAACTGGATCATGATTCACAACAAGGGAGTGAATACGTGTATCTAACGGGACCGCTAAAAAATAAAACAAAATGAACCAAAAGAGCTACGCTATAAGGGATACACTGAATCATGACTCCATATGGATAAGTGAATACGCATATCAACGGGGCCGCTAAATGGTAAAAACACATATAATATATAATAATAATAATAAATAGTCAATGAGTGATGAATTGGATCGTAACTCACAATGAACAAGTGATTACACGTGTCAAATAGATCGCTAAAGAAAAAAATGGACATATAAATATATGTGAAATACTAATTAAAATAGAGTAAAAGGGGAAAAATACGGAAAGTGAGGATTCAAAATTCAATGAACCTAGGACTCCTATACATAGTCAAAAATAGGCATCAAAGTTGATGTATTTCGAAGAGAAAATAAAGGTGGGGTCTAACCCATAAATCCAAAACTAGAGTTTTCTACTTTAATATGTGAAAAAAAGTTTACTCAAGTGGTGAAAATATAGAAAATGGAATAAAAATTTAATTTAGATTTTGTGAGTTAAACCCTCTTTTGGGGGGTTTTGAGCTTATGAAGTATATAGATAATAAAGAGTTGGATTAATTATGTGAAAATAAGAGTTTATTAAGAAATATACTAAAATAAATAAGATATAATAAATGACACTAAATGTTAAGCATGGATGGATGGAATATAGACCTTCTGAAGAACTGGGATTCTGATCTTTCAGGTGATGTAAACTAATTTTGATAGTGGAAAATGGGGGGAAAATGTGAGGTGTTGGTAAGGTAATGAAACATGGAGAAAATATTTTGATAGTAATGTATTGCAAGGACACCACATGAATTTTAAGGAAAATGGTCTTGAACAATAAGGTCATGTTTCCTTAAATAGGAAACCTAAAGGTACAAAAAGATTAGGCTTCCCATGGATGAGGTTCTAGCCAACATGGCCCTTGTCCTTCCTGTAGGCATAAGTTCTAGACTTTGTAGGCAAGTAAAGTATCCCCTGCTTGCATGCAGGGGAAGGATGCCTATATACAGGCCGATACAGGTTTTCTGAAAAAACGGTCATAAAATACTAACTGTAAGTCCCTTTTTCGCATGGAATGGGCAGTTGGAAATAGGTTTTAGAGATATATGAAAGTATGTTGAGATAATATCGGGTCCAAGAGTTGACTAAAGTCAAACGGGACTCAAGGAGCATCTGGTGACTGCCGGTTAGGGTTTTTAGGTAAAAAAGGTTGCTAAATGTGAATTGTGAGTCCAATTTATGCATGGTAGGGACCGTTGGAAGAGGGATTCATATCCTTATAAAAGTACGTTGAGTTACTCTTGGGTTCGATAGCTAACCAAATGAAATCAGAGCTCAAAAGCATCCGATGATCTTCTGGGGGACGGAGTTGGTAAATGTGAGCATTGAAAATGGGATTCAGAGACCTATGAAAAGTGTCTAGAGTTACTCTCGTGTTCGAGAGTTGACCATAGTCCAATGAAGTTCGGGGAGCCTCCAGTGACCTCTGATTATGGTTTTTAGGAGGAGGCCCAAGGGAACTAGGTTTCAAAGAACCGTGTTTAGACCCTATGGGAGTGTACAAGTTTAAATCCTAATTTCTTTTGCATATTTAAAGTTCGATTGATAAATTTTAAGAATTCATTTATGACTTTTATGTTTGTTTATTAGTTTTAAAATCAAAATTTAACGTTTCGTATTTTTTATTAGGACCCTAAGTTCCTAATTATCATTCAATGTCTAGACCCAAAGTTCCCTTTGTAATTAAATTTAAATCTTCTAGTTTTTAATTACTATTTTAAATTTGGGACATGAAGTTCACATACAGTAATTTAGTTTTCGGCCCGAAGTTCCCTTATACCTATTTTAATTTGTGCCATGGAGTTCCCAAATCGTATAGTATTGAGCCCTAAAACTCTCCAAATTTAGAATTGAGACACGAATTTTACCAATTACAATTCAAATTTGGAATCATTTTTTTAATTATTCAAACCTAAAATCCAAAGAAAATATAATACAATCAAACCTGGAGTTTTAATTGTCTAACAAAAAAAGTGCTTAGACCATATGTCCCCCAAATATCATCATTCGCAATATGAAAATCCGTAATCATTCTTGTGACTAGAAGTTCACAAATTATTATTTTTAATAACCAAATAGTTTTTCCTAATTAATATTGAAAATATAATGCATGAAGTTGTCATGTTATTTAAAAATATTTAGACCTGAAGTTCCAGCAAAATATAACATAAATCATAACTTGAGGTTTTTATTATTCATGGGGTATGAATATTGAAAGTTCTCAAAATAATTATTTATAATTTGGACATAAAGCTATAAATACATTATTTTCTATTCAGATTGTTTGAAAATAAATAATATAATAAAACATGATTTTTAACCTCTTGGCTTTTCATTTTCTCTATTAAATGAAATATTTTTTAAATACTCTTTTATGACTAATAGTCTATTTTATTGTCCTATTAATGGTTTCAGAATTAAAAATTTATCTCTTGACCTTTCAACTAATTTCAGTATTAAATTACCTTTTAATGGTATTTAGTTTTAACTCCTTTTCACATCCCAATCATTTACTATACATTTGAGTATTAAGAATGTGATAAATAAGTCCCTTAATTTTAAAAGGTAAATTGAATTATCATCGCTCAAAGTTGACAGATTTATTTGGTGCTCTTATTTAGAAGACTGTCTAATAATGTTACCCCTAATCAAGTCTGAAGTTCGATACAAAAGAGTAGAGAATTTAATGTCCTTTGACATTAAAAATATTAAACCCAAAGTTAAAGTATTTGTGTAGAACCAGAAGATCGCGCATACAACTGATAATACTTTAGTTTTTATATTTCACATAATTTGAACTAGACATTTTGTGAATTATTTTAATTTAGGACCTGAAGTCTTAGTTTTTAACTTTATAGCTTATATGAACCTAAAGATTCATACACATATGACATAAAATATAACTTGGAAATCAACAATACTTAATCTGCTTATGGACATGATGCAATCAAAAGAACCAAAATTCTAAATTGACATCCTAGGAACCTAAAGTTTTCAATCAAGGCATATTCAGAGACCTAAAGTTCTTTTAATTATGTCAATAAATTTGGTGCTTAAATAGAGAACCTGAAGTTCTCATTATTTTTCTTATAGAGTAATAGTCATAATTATTTTAGTGATCAATAACATATCCTCAACTATTTATTTTATTTACTAAATAGTTTTAGAAAAAAGATCAATATTATGCCAAGCTCAAAGTTTTAGCTAAACCTAAAGGTTTATTCACTAGTTATATATTAGAAATTAAAAATTTATTATTCATGAACCTAAAGTCTCTAGCATATGATTAATAATATGAAATCTTTATTCATTAGTTAGGAATATGAAGTTCAAAATTTAATTGGCCAATTTATCATTCTTCACTTTTTCATATTGATTTTATATTCATATAGTTATGGTTTGGTGCTTGAAGCATAATGATTATATTATTATCTATGGTATATTGTTCGCGATGATCCAAAGCCATCAAAATATCCATGATTTTTAGACATGTATTTATTTTACTGACTTTTCATAAACCTAATGATTTTTATCTTGAAATGTTAAAATTCTTTTGAGATCATTAACTATTCCTAGAGTATTTGTTACACCAAGCTTGAATTTTTTGTTATTAAACCCATCTTTTGGTTATATGATTTTTTATAATACAAATTTTTTAATTACTTACATTGTTTAAGCTTGGTCAACAAAATGATTGATCATAAAATAAATTATTGTATTATTGTGCATCCATATATTTAGAGTAACACGCAATTCACAATCTATATTGAATCTTCTAATTGACAATTGTGAACTGTCATTATATAATGACATTTGTCTACTAGATAATGAAAAACTCACACTATTCAAAAAGTTCTGAAGTTTTTTCAAACATATTATGTATTATAATTAAAATTACAACCATATATGATGCTGGTAAAGTTATTGAAGGCTTGAAGAGCCTCTGTGGTGTTATTATGTGGTGCTCGTCCATGACATGCCAAGATTTATACGAAAGCAATTCGTGATAAATTCTTTTTATTTTATGGGCACCAGAAAACATGGGTAACATATTAATAAATAATTTTTTAATTGAATATAATATATATAAATTGATCGAGAACATCCCTCCAATAGTGGCAATTATAGAAGAGCAGTGAAACGCGCGAAAGATGAAAGTTAGGCATACCTAACTTTTCCATACAAACCGAAACTTTCACTATCTTAGGAAAGACATCTGTTGGTTTTGGCTCTCCTATTTTTTTTTTAGTTTTGGTTTATTTACAAATCTGCCATTTTGGCTCAAATCTATAAATACAAGTGTTATTTCTAGGTTTTGGGAGAGGACAAGAGTGGGCATATTTGAGAGCTAATCAAAGGCAAAGAGAGATAGAGAGCTAATTTTGAAGGTGAGTTCTTGTGAGGTTGTGAGTAACTTTCTAAGAGAGATAAATTGTGTGTGTGTGTGTATAACCTTTGGGTTCCTCCATTTATCTATAGAAAGAAGAAATCCTCCTTGGTGGATGTAGCCCCAATTTGGGTGAACCACGGTATATCTTTTCTTTTTTGCTTTGATGATTGCTTGTATGTTCTTAGTGTCTCTTCATTGATGCTTGGTTGAATTGATTGGGAGTTTGCACACTAGTTCATTTTGGGAACAAGTTCTTTGGTGTTTTCCGCACACCAAGTGTAAGATAAAATTCTCGAGTGAGTTTTATCGTCTTGGTCGCTAGAGATAGTCTTGCTTTAGCGCAACAAGTGGTATTAGAGCTTTGGTTGCATTGTTTGCCCGGTATTTTTGGTTCGAGGTTGAATCAATTTTGGCATAGCTTTTGCTTTTCTTCCAAATGACGGAAAATGTGGAGAGTACTAAAGAATCAACCTCTTCGAGCAGAGGCTTTAAGAGATGGGATCCGAGTTATGGATCGAGTGGTTCAATGAAGACGGACATGAAGGCTTTTGATGAGAAGATCAATTTTGGGTTATGGCAAAGACGAATGCGAGGTGTTCTTGTCCAACAGAGGTTGTAATTAGCATTGTTGGGGGTAGAGGTACGACTGATAGGCATGACCAATGCCGAGTGGATTGACATTGATCAAAGAGCGGCTTCGTGTATTGAGATGCTTATCATGGATGATGTGTTGAATAACGTGATAGCGGAGACCACGGCTAAAGGCATGTGGGATAAGCTAAAAGAGATTTATTTGGGAAGGTCGTCAAATAAATTGTTCCTCAAGAAGAAACTCTTCAAGCCTGAGATGAAGGAGGGCGAGGATATGATGAACCATATCAACGTTTTTAATGCCTTGATAAATGACTTGAACCGGATAGACGTTCAATTCATTGAGGACGATCAAGCATTGTTGTTGCTTGCATCATTACCCGATTCATACGAGCATTTTTATGACCACGCTCATGTTTGGAAAGTCTACGCTCTGGTGCAACGAGGTTGTGCAAGATATTCAATCTCATGTCACGATGAGAAAAAAGGAAGGTGGAGGTGACGGGTATTCCCATAATGAAGGCCTTACGGCGAGAGACGAAGGTGGGAAAAATAGCGGGAGGAACTCCAACTAGGGATTTAATGACAGTAGTAGGTCTAGATCGAGAGGTGTTAGTGGTAAAGGGCCGAAATGCTACAAGTACCGGGAATGGGGTCATATGATCCGAGAATGTCCTTTGTGGAACGACAAGGTTAAGGAAAAGGTTGATTCTGAGAGGGCAATGGTAGCGAGTGCGAATTATGAAGATGAACTTGGAGAACTTCTCACAATCTCCAAGGTTAACTCTCTTTCTCAACATGATTGGATATTAGATTCGGGATCGTCGAATCACGTTTACTCTGAGAGGGAATATTTTGATACTTTCACAAAAAATGGAAAAGGTTCCATGTCTTTGGCTAACAGAGAGAAGGCTGCCGTTGAGGGTGTTGGGATGGTGAAACTCAAGATGTTCGATGGGGTGCAGCGCACTTTGGGTGGTGTGGCCTATGTCCCAAAGTTACGAAAGAATTTAATATCCATTAGCCGTTTGGATTCCAAGGGTTATCGGGTGTTGGTGGCAGATGGAGTCTTGAAAGTCACACGCGGTTGTATGGTCCTAGCAAGGGGAGAGGAGAGAGAGGGGTTGTATCGTCTAAATCAAACTTCGAGAAAGATGGGGAAGCGGTGTGCACAAGTGATCGAGCGTTCGAGGCATGTCTCGTTTGTGAACAAAGCAGAGACATTGGGTGCTAGCTTTCCGAGAGTTGACGGTAGTGATGGGATAATACCTACTAGTGGAGGGGATGGATCGAAGTCCCCCTCCAGGGCTAACGGGTGATGTTGACCCGGTTTAGTTGCACACATGCATTGGCCGATTGGAATCGAGGAGGTGTTGGACTGTGATGGATTCGAGGTGTGTGCAGCTAGTTCAAGGAAGGCCGATGAGTTATCATTTGCGAGCATTGGCAAACGGTAGTCTTTCGTGACAAAGACTTGGTACATCTTTCGAGGGTGAGATTTGGAGGGTGTGAGAGGTGACGAATTTTCCCTCTCATTCGTGGTTATTTCTTAAGGAGAAAGATGGTGTTGATATGTTTGAATGTTTCATGTAAAGAGGGTGTATGCTATATGTATTGTGTGGGGGTGTACTCACCGAGTTACATGAGGAGCGAGCTTCACCGTATGGTTACATGGGAAGCATTCAGATGCATGAGATGGAGAGTTCTTAGTTTAAAACTTGGTTCCTCGACGAGTGGAGTCATTTGGAGTCTTGGAGTGAAGACTTGCGGTATCTCACTTCATGGTTGAAGTTTGGGGTGGCTTAGAGTGAAGACTTGGAGTGAAGTTTAGGGTGGCTTAGAGTCAAGACTTGTGGTATCTAACATTAAATCTGCTCGAAGACTTGGAGTGAAGACTTGTTAGACGTCAGTATGATCTTCGAGAAGATTTAATGTTTGTGTTTCGAGTTTGGTTGGATCGTGAGGATCTCCTGGGGGAATCGCATTATCTTGGTAGATGGTGGGACGGTATTCAAGCGGGTTCAATTTCAGCATTCTAGAGATTGGTTGGATCGTCAGGATCGTCAAGCTGGAGTTTGTTGGTTTTGGCTCTCCTATTTTTTTTAGTTTTGGTTTATTTACAAATTTGTCATTTTGGCTCAAATCTATAAATACAAGTGTTATTTCTAGGTTTTGGGAGAGGACAAGAGTGGGCATATTTGAGAGTTAATCAAATGCAAAGAGAGATAGAGAGCTAATTTGAGGGGTGAGTTCTTGTTAGGTTGTGAGTGACTTTCTAAGAGAGATAAATTGTGTGTGTGTATAACCTTTGGGTTCCTCCATTTATTCATAGAAAGAAGAAATCCTCCTTGGTGGATGTAGCCCAAATTTGGGTGAAACACGATATATTGTTGCTGTTTTTATTTGATGATTTCTTGTATGTTCTTAGTGTCTCTTCATTGATGTTTGGTTGAATTTATTGGGAGTTTGCACACTAGTTCATTTTGGGAACAAGGTCTTTGGTGTTTTCCGCACACCAAGTGTATGATAAAATTCCCGAGTGAGTTTTATCGTCTTGGTCACTAGAGATAGTCTTGGTTTAGAGCTACAACATCCACATTTGTAGAACCAATATCAACCCTACAAGAAGAACCAAATTTAGCAATAGTAAAAGCAGTTATGCTTCTTATAGGCTGAATGTAGGAAAATTGGACTGAGTGACTTGATATCACAGATTTCAAAATAGAAATTTTGGGATGAGATCATGATGACGCTTCTTTGGGTTGAATAAAACTCCATAAAAAATTAGTACTTGATTCAACAATCAGATTCTTGAACTTCGAGGCACAATTTGGTAGGGTGAACCATAAGGCATAAGTAGGAAGTAAGTCCAGTTGTAATTGACTATGGTCTGGACAAGCATACATGAAGTTTCCTATAAAGTCTCTCATAACACCAGTAACACCTCGCTTACGATTTCACTATAACCAAGAAGTATTCAGTTTAAATGAGGGTTGAATAGGTGGAGTCCATCGTATTGATTGTGCAATTTTGGAAGATTTAGGACAAGATTTGAGAGCAGAAACAATCGAAGGACAACAAATTGGATTTTATGCCTAACTTTGGGATAAATACCTTCAAATCTTCCTTTATTTCGAGTTAACCACAAGCCCCATCAAAAATAGCTACAATCAGATAATCTAGAGTCTAACCTAACATTGCTAATCCACCATGATATCAACACATCTCTAATGGAGGTGTAAGATAAAGAAATGTCAAATTGTCTGTTTCACCAGTAGAAAAAAGAAGATAAACATCTTCCTCTTTAGAATTACTGCAACAGATGTACTTTGAAGGACCTCTAAAGCTTTCAGAATCAAGAGGGATAATATCCCTAAGATTTTTTTAAGGTAGAACAGTAATTTTCAGAGGAATTATTTTGCGCCAAATGACCATGACCATGAAGTGGGCTTATGAGATCTAATTAAATTCCAAGAAAAAGTAATAGAAAAAAGACTAGAATTATAGGCATTCCAAACTGGAATATTAATGGAATCATGAAGAATCGGGGTAGCAATGATTAAATGTGAAGTTTGTTGATAAAAAAGAGAGGATATCATATTAGCATTACATTGATCATTCATATTGAAGAGAGATTTAACTTGAATATTACTAGAAACCCCCAAGTCACTTGGAATACCAGTGTGCAACCAGTTATCCCAAGCAATATTACACTCACCCTTGCCATTTAGCCACACTAAATTTCTCTCAAGATCAGGCCTGCTACAAATCATCCTCCTCCGAGTATTTGATCCTGATATAGATGTGATAGATATTGGATGCTTCCTTTTACAATACTTTTTCCAAGAAATTGGACCATAAATACTTCTTAGTTCTGAAATTCCACCAAAGTTTCATTCCAAAACAAGAATTTATCTCCCAAATAGATTTAATTTCAAAGCCACCTTCACTTCAAGGGAGGCAAATAGTATCCCATTTCTTCCAATGATATTTTAACTTATTTTCAGAATTTCTCCAAAAGAAGTTTTTTAATACATTCCAAAACTTTTTTGGTAGGGTCAAGGGAAGTAAAGGTATATAAAGGTACAGAGTTCAGAATATGTTGAATAAAAATTATTTTTCCTCCCAAAGAAAGAAACATGCCTTGCCAGCTAGCAATTTTATTCCTTATCTTGAGAATCAGGTGATCAAACAAAGAATTGTGCTTCCTTCTAGAAAATATTGGGCATCCCAAGTAGACAGGTTGAGCCAAGTTGAAAGAAATAGCTAAGCAGCCTGAAATGATGTTTTTCCTTACAATAGAGATGGATTTAGATCCATAGATGAAACTCTTAGGCTTGTTCGTGAGCTGTCCAATGCAGGTTTCATAGTTTTTGATAATTAACTTGATTTTCTCGATAGATTTCAAGCAACCAGAAGAAAACAATAGCAACTCATCAACATATGCTAGGTGGAAAACAACCGAGCAAGAAATATGAGTCTTCTATGGCCTAAATAAAGGATCATAAAAGCACATATCCAGGCTTCTAGAAAGGGTTTCTGCAAAAATGATGAAAAGACTTGGGGACAGTGGGTCCCCTTGTCTAGGACCTTTTGTAGCAAGGAAATATCCATTAATACCACCATTAAACATGATAGAGATCCACACATTTGAAACTAATCTCCAAACTAAGTCAATGAATACTTCACTGAGGTCAAACTTTCTTAATATATAAATGAGTATATGTTAGGGAATCATATCATACGCTTTTGTCATATCAAGTTTTATAGAAATATTAAAACCTTAAATTTTGAAATTAATTTGAGAGAAGGACTCTTGAGCAAGGAGGATATTGTCAATTATACATCTGCCTTTGACAAATGCACTTTGAGGAGGGGATATAATAAATGGGAGCACCTTAACAAGTCTGTCAGCAATCAACTTTGACAGAATTTTGTTTACAAATTTTCATAAACTAATAGCTCTTAGATCAATGAAGTTCTGAACAATTTCTTTTTTGGAAATAGGCACAAAGGCATTTAAAGTAACAGCCTTAAGAATGTCATACCCATAAAATAATCCTTCTACCATTTTGAGCACATCACCACTAATAATAGCCCACTTTGACCTGAAAAGCCATCTGAGAAACCATCTATGGCTGGAGAACTGTCCTTGCCCAAGTTGAACATAATTGATTTAACTTCATTAATAGTAGGAAAAAATGAGAGTATAATTATGATCTGTGTTGAGAAGAGGAGGGATAATATCAAGCAAACTACAGTGAATATTACAAAAAGTTGGACCAGCAAATAAATCAGAGTAATATTATAGGCCTTCCTCTTTAATATCATCCACAGAATCTATGCAAACACCATCATCATTTTTTATTCTTAAAACTTCCTCCTCCTTTATTCTCAACTTAATACAAGTATGAAAGTACTTTGTATTGGCATCACCATCAGAGTAACATATTAAATTAGATTTTTGTTTCCATAAATTCTCCACCTCTCTCAAAGCTTTCAAAACAAAGCACTCTTTTTCTCTAGACTTAGCTTATTATCCAAAGATGGATTCATTTCAGAGTCTTTTTCACCCTTAAAACCCCGTATTCTACATCTTGAACCATCTTAAAAATGTTGCCATGAGTATCATAACTCCATTTCTTAAGCATGGCTATCAAACTCTTGAGGTTATACGTAAAAAAAAGTCATTGGATTACCATCAGAATGATGAACCCAATGAGAGGCAATCATAAAAGAAACTCAAAATGGTGTATCCTGAAATTTTGAAAAATGAACCTCCTGCAGTACTTCTTAACATCATTGGACATACTTAACACAATTGGAGAATGATCAGAACCAGTTTAATTAAATGGTCACCTGTGTTATATTTGAAACTATCCATCCAATGAGAGTTAGCATAAAATTTATCAATTCTCTCCATACTTGTAGCACCCCAAAAAATTTGTTCCACCAAGTTATTCTTGATCCATTTAAACCCAAATCAGTCAAACCACAACTATCCATAAAATTAATCAAATCTAATGCAACTATAATGTCACTAGGGTTACCACCATCTTTATCACTAGGAGTGACAATTGTAAAGAAATCACCCCACACAAGCCATCGTCCATTCCAATTGCAGCAACTCAAATAATCCCAAAGAATTAGTCTATCCTTTCTAGTACATTTTGCATACACCATAGAGTAGTATGATTTGTTTTTAAAAGCGGGATGTTCCAAGCAAATAATCAGGCATTGGTTAATTTGAGACACACTAGGTACGTGAATACCATGTTGAAAGAAACACCATATAGTACTGACATCATTGCATATCACATGTTGAAAACCAAATTTTCTTCTAAAATTTTCATCTCTACCATTATCATTCATAGGTTCCAAACAAACTATGATTTTAATCTTGGGGAAACAATTGAGTTGTTGCGCTTAGAGTTAGATCTTAAAATCCTCTTAGGTTGGATATTAGAGAAAGAAATTATTTCCCTTTTCTTCTTCACTTCAGTCCACTCAGAATCAGAGTTAGTGTTGTGTTTAGGACTCTTCATAGGAGAGAGGTTTAAACTAGTAATTCTATGCTCAATAATTCAATCAACACATTCACCTTCTTCAATCAACAAACCAATATCACCTTCTTCCAGAGATACTCCTTTGATGGTAGAATAACTTGAAGCAATAAAGTAATAAAAAGGAATAATACCCAGAGGATTAAGCTGAACAGAGTCTTCTGATAACAACGGAACTGTTGAATTAATTACATAGTTCATCAAAGTAACATCAGTTAAACATTCTGAAACATTAGTCACCTCAACTTGGGTACCATCCTCAATTTTGCCATTGGATATAAAACTTTTTTGAACCCATTATTTAGTTTACCTCTTCTCTTACCCAACCGTCTTACTTTCAACATTGACCCTTGCATTAACTAGAGAAGACTTTTGATGTTTCTTATCACCAACACCTGGTCAGGGATCTTAGGTTGAGGCCCTGCTTTTTTATTCTTCTTTATATTTGTAACTAATTTATTCTGGTCTATAGTAAAATCTAATCATCATTCTTTTCAGAGATTATTTTGCATAGGTTCCACGGTTGGTCCTAAGATTGGGAGTGCTCTGTGCAAAAATCAATTTAGACCCTTCTAAAAAAATATTGTACAAAGATATTAAATACCTGAAATGGGCCTTCAAAAAATTAAACTTATTTTTTAGGGCTCTATTTTAGTTGGATGAGATTTTTGGATAGTTGAATTCGTTTGTATATATTGTTCTTGGATAGTTAAAAAAATGAGCCCCTAAAAATTAAATTTACTTTAAAAATTGATATTTTTAATATTCATAAAATATTTTTGGACCCCTATAATATTCAGACAAAGGGGCATATTCTAAAATGGGCCCTGTGCCATTGCCCATTTGGCACATGGCCAGGGCCGGCCATGATAGGTTCTTAGAATAATCCCACCTATCATAATTTGAACAAAATTGAGGCATATTTTCAAATTTTTCATACTGCAAGAACCCCTTACCATCATTTCCATAACCAGTCGAAACACGCTTTGTAGGAGGTTTAGTCAAGTCCATTGAGGCACACGCTCTAGACATACTTGGCCTAGAAAGAGATTCTATAGGGCCATCCACTTTAAGAGGAGTGCCAAAAGCAGAAGCAATAGTGAAAATATATGATTTTTCATATAAGTGTATGGGTAAAAGGGGGATAGAAATCCATACAGGTGAGGTAGGAGATTCTTTCGAAATGTGAAAATCGTATGACCATCTATACAATCTCATGCGGAAACCAATTACATACCATAATTTGCGTAACCATGATTTCATAAAATCATCTTCTGATAGTGATATGTTATGCATTTATAATACCAATACAAACATAGCCTTTCAAACACATGGATGTGAAAGATTTCCTCACCTCGTCAATTGAAGGGCGACCGTGAGATAATTTCCCAATGAGAGTATGTCTAAACGGTTTGGATAGGGTAGAAATGTCATCTTCCAGGAAAATCAAAGCAGGTTCTCTGTTAAGGACAATAATGGGCTTGAGAGATAATTTGGAATTAGAATCAGACTTTCCAACAACATCCACAAATGACCTTTTTCAGGATGTCTTGGTGGGAATCGGTTCAGAGGAATTAGATGGTAAGGGAAAAGGGTTGTTTTCCATGAGATTTAATCACTGCATCTCATATCTCCAATGATTTAGTGATTTTCCAAGATATTGATGACTGCATATTTTTACTATTGTTATCGTACAGTTAAGGGTATACATATGGTATCAATAATTCATCCTCTATTCAACCATTGAAAAATGTAATGTTCCTCCTATATTTTGAAAAAAATTATTTTATCGAGACACCTTTCCTGTCTTTAGGGGAGGTAAGAACATACATGAAGTACACTATCAATGAAGAATGATTCGTTCCAAAATAATGGTGAGAATTATAGTAGAATATTTACATTTTGGATCATCTAATCTGTAATGCTCAATGCTAAAATGAGGTAAGAACAATATTCCTGCACTAAAACACGCTTTTATTAACGGTGTATTACTGTTACAAAAAAATTTTGACGATAATATATATTTGATAAAAAAGCATAGGAAATACATTAGAAATAGTAAGTTACTGTTAGAAAATCACATTTACTCACAATATTTTATCATTACTAATTAGCGAGTTACCATTAATAATTAGTGACATACTAAAGGATTTTTACTATTAGAAAACATTTCATAACAAATTTTCAACACAAAAATTGTAATAAATTGACAATTATTAATGGTTGTTTCAATATATATATATATAAGTTACAAAACTTATGTATGTCATAAGATAGAGCTATGATGTCATCAGTATGATTTATTCATGCAATACCCATTTTACCCTTAAAATTTTGGTTTCCCCCTTTTTGACACACTCTAATTTGTTTCCCCATTTTCTTTAAAATTCAAATTGAGGGATATCTCGTTAAACACACCTACAAGACACTGTCAACACAAACCCTCATATACTCACCTCACTCCCGTGTACCCCTCCCATGGTAAGCTCTTTCTCTTTCTCAAACATACACGCAGCCGCTCCCCTCCCATGATGCCACTCCTTAAGGTTGGTGACTCTCTCTCTCTCTCTATCTGTGTGTGTCCATTTATTTATGTAAATTTGTGGGTTTTCTACATTTTTAACTATTCATGTGCAAACCCTTTTTGTTGGCAGGAATGATGGATATCGCAATAAAGCCTATCTACCACATCTTCTCCCCAAGTCTCACTCGCTTGCCTCAACTCCTCCCTCTTCTCAACGAGTCTCGCTCGTATTTGGGGGTTTTCAAAAGGTTTCATTTCAGAAATAACCCACTGCTCTACTTTCACTTTAAGAGGTTATGTTGTGTGATTTGATGTTGGGTGCGTTCTAAGTGAGTTTTTATTTTATGAAAACTGATCTCGCGTTATGAGGTTTTCTCTTACTACAGATCTGAAAGATTTTATGTTTATTTGATCTAGAAAGAACATATCTGAAAGGTTTTTATTTGATTTCAATGTTTGCGTGTGTAGATAATTTCATCTTTGAAGACTCTCTTTCTCTTAGTGCAACAAAAGCAGGACAAATCCAAGGTAAATCCAAGAATGGGCCACGAGAAGAAAAAAAAACCATCTCAAAACCCCATTCGGAAATGACTATTTCATTTTTGTTCATTTTTATGATTTGAAATTAATCTAAGTGTTTCATCTGTAGTTACCGAGTTCATCTTTGAAGTATACTATTCCCACTTTAAACACTTGATCTTCAATAAGAATTCATGGATCTTCCATTCTCTCTCAAAGGTAAATCCTAGTACTATAAATCTAGATCTCAAAATTGACTATTGATTCTTGACATATTTTAACTTATTTGTTTATGGTGGTTTGCAATTCAGCCACAAGAGTTGAAGACTGTTGATGGGAAATCACAAAGGTAGGTAGGCTATTACATTTTCGTTGTTGGTTGATAGGTGTTTGATAAAAAGTCTAACTAAGTGTTTTACTTTGTTTGTGACTTCTATGTTCTTTTCACTTATCATATTGATTGTAACTTCAACAAAATTATGTGGAGATGAGAAATATTATTAATTGAAATCCTTTTTTACTTATGATTACTATTGTGGTTACAATTGACATCAGATTAGTCCTTTTTCCTGAGTTGTCAAAGTAAGTGTGATTCATTATCTATTTGATGGTGTTCGAGCAGGTTGTTGCTAACCTTACTTATATCAAGTATATTATATGTGTAGTTTATGGAAGTGAATACACTGACCCGCATGTTATGATATAATATTTTTATTCTTCCCGAGGTTTCATATTCGAGACACTTTTAAGTATGTAGATGTTTTTACAAAACTCACTTTTTAGAGTTTCGTTTTTATCTCTGCCCTATCTTTGATCTGTATTTTATTCGATTTGATTATTTTTTGGTTTAAAGTTATCTGTATTTTCAAAATTATGGTTCTTTCATATTTATCCATTTGAGTTGTCTTCCTGTTTTGTAGATCAAATCTCTAACTATTGAAACAGAGATGAAGTATACTACTCCCGCTTCAAACACTTGATCTTCAATAAGAATTGATCGATCTTTCGAGTTCATCTTGGATTTTGTTATTGTTTTTGTGTAGTAGTTTTTATTTTCAAAAATAATAACAAAACAATTAGGGGAAAATTTTATTTCCAAAAATTTGTTGTCATTGGTAGTTTTTATTATATTGTTTGGGGTTTATTAGGGATTATGTTCATGTATCCATTAATTTAAATTTTTTAACCTTTTTTTTTTCTTATTTTTCATGCACAACTCTTATCTCTCACCCTCTCAGATTCTCAGGTTTACCTCTAGCTATATTCATCACTCATAACTCAAGCTTAAGTTACAATTATCCTTTATAAACACCAAGAAGAAATATGATGTTTGGTTTGTGCTAAGTAGCAATCTAGAGAGAACTAATTTCTTTTGTCTTGATAGATCTTTGATAAGTAATAGATTATTTTTTGTGATTGATTAGAATTTTTTGTTGAATTTTCTATCAAATTTTTTGCAACTTAGTTGAAGTAATATAAAAATGAGATTACCACACTATATGTACAATATAGTACACTAAGTGATTTCTTATATAATGTTTGACATTTTATATTGTATTATGTTTACCTTTACCAAGAATTACACATTACGTATACATATGTTTTTATTATGACTCAAGTGAAGTTATAGGTATTCCTTAGTAATATTTTTGTTTTTATTTGATAAAGTGTAAAATAAAATTGCAGTCTAATTTTGTATATTTGTCTTCTCACGATGGAGTTGGTAAATTTCTATGTTGGTGATGAAAATCGTCCAAGGTTTAAAGTTGCATAAGATTTGAAAAGAAGTTATAACATACATTATGTTCTTTTTTAAATTTAATATCTCAATTTTGGATTCTATTTTTTTAGTCTATTTTGCTGATTTACCCATTTTGGTTCCTTTTATAGGTATACAATTCTCTCTCAGTCTCCCCTACCCTCAAGCTTCTCACTTTTGGTTCCTAATAGTTTTTCACTATTTTTGCAAGTTCATTTAGGATTCTAATAGTTTCTCACTTTTGTTCAAGTATAGGGCAATTTTATTTTAGTTGTACACTATGTCTATCAGGATATATATGCAACATAGGCTATTGCATTATACATTTAACTCGATCCAACATGGAGTTGGTTTCAAAACTTCTAGCAATGATATGCGTTCATAGATATGACTAAATATATTTTTTAAAGAATAAGCCTTTGGCATGGCTGTTGAAACGTATTTATATTCTTTGTAATATATTTTGTTTTAACATGTGTTGTTTTGTAAGTGTTATGAGGTTCTAACGTACATTTAGTTGTTAAGGCATGTGAAAGTAGTAGACAATATACAGTGTTGAATTTGTACTTATACTCTTGAATGTCACAATAATATATGATTGTATTTCCATTGGACATGTTGTCTCATCGATTTTTACTCACACACGTGTTTAAATTTGGTGTATGCATTGATAGAGAGTGATAATACGCAAATATTGCATATTTCATCCCTCGAACCTATGCATTTTAGCGCCCTCGGGTATCTTATTCACTATATTTATGCTCGTTAACTAGACAACTTCGGATTTTTATATTAACATGATTTACAGGGGTTAATTAAGCTTTTATAGGTATTTGGATGCTAAGTGTGAAGTTCGGACGCATTCCGGCTAATTTTCGTACGCAATCGCACATTCAAGGGCATTTTAGTCAATTCACAATTTGTGCACCTGTACCAACATCTCACGGAATTTGTATCCCTCTGAGCGAGCTTTGCGTGGCCGTGAACGGTGCGCGATTTCGATCCTTAACAAAGAAGTTACGGCGATTTTAGCGGAAGAGAATTTCAAGTGAATCAAAATAGGTGGAAGATTGATGCAGACATGCTTGATCGATCGATCGATCCTCCAATTTTCATTCATTGTGGGAAGTGGGGGGCTCATATCTGATCGATAGATAGATCAATCGATCCCCTATTTTCTGCAGATATTTTCCCCTTTTCTTTTCTTTTCCCTTTTCTTTTCTATTTTTATTCCACTTACTATGTAAAACATTTTTTGTTGTAATATTCAGATATAATTCATTTTAGGTTACGGTTTGGGGGTTGAGAGCTCATTTCTTCTTCCTCTCTTGGTTTGACACCCATTAGGGTTTGTAAGTTGTACTTTCATCTTCCCTCTCCATTATTAATTTAGTTTTTATTCCTTTAATTCTTGTTTTCTAATTTAGTTTACTTGCTTTATTTACATGCTTTCATTTACTTGCTTTGTAGTGTAGTTTTATTGCGTTTATTTACCGCAGTTTTTATATGCTTTCTAGCTATGTTAGTCTAGGTTGTGTCGGATTGAACTCATTTTGGGATGACATGTTGCTTGGCTTTGGTGATGGAGTTTACGGGTCTATTTCGGGTGCGTTGTCCTAGTTATTACGCCTAGGAGATTTGACGGGGCATATCATGTATTCTCTGTGATTACGACCTTACGTGCGTAATTTTTGGGGTATTTGTTGACGCCAAAATCGTATTAGGATTTTATGTGAATTTAGGGGCGTGACAACCCTTAATTTAATTAACTGTTGAAACGAGACGCATTCGTAATAACTTATCGACCCATGTAACCATTTTATACTAATTAACTCGGGTGAGGGATATTCGACGCAACATATAGTTTTTACTCGCTTTATTAGTCTAGCTTTATTTTCCCACGCCCAGATTAATCTTTCCCTTTTTGTGTATAATCATCTTTTACGCTTTTATTTAGGAATATTAAACCGAGTAAATTCTAGCAACTCGTCTCTATGGATTTTCGATACCCAACTTACCGCTACACTTGTATCGCAAGTGCAGTCGTAATTTAGATTTTTGTATTGAGGAGGTGAACAGAAAGCAACGATCGGCGTTTTGACACGTGCCTCTTTTCACCCTCGACCAAAATGGCGTCGTTGTCGGGGACGAATTTGTTTTAGAATTTATTTGATTTAGTATTGTAATAACCCTCGCTTATGAGACCGTATTTTATAGTAATTACTTAGTATAGTAATTGGAGACAAGTGTTGAGTTATGATTTGAATGTTAATTCAATGTAGAAAGTTGATATTTATTTGGAGTTTGCATACATATCATATCTATGGGTAAATATTGCTATGTTATGCTTATTAATAGCATCTGAACTCAAAATGATATTTGGCTTAATAATGAGACCGGAACCTAAATTAAATTTTAAAATGTCCAAATGATAATTTGGAGGTTGCAGTTGATTCCGGAATGTGCGAAATAGTCAAATAATGTACCATATTGTATTTTGTAGTTTTGGTCATTTTTGACTGGTTGTGCCTTAATTATGCAGTTGCGTATTATTTTATCGCACTATTAGTTAATTTAGTGGGATATTTGTCTTAGGTCACGACTTAAGCTTTCTAAGTCTTCCAATTTCCCTAATTCCCTTCCTAAACCTAAAGAGAGAAAGAGAAGAGTAGAGAGAAAGATTGGAGATTTGGAGATTGAGAGAGATTCTTGCTTCTACAACCAAGAGACCTGCAATTTGCTGAATCAAGGCAAGTTTTTACTTGCTATTTGTGTCTTGAGATAGATGATTTGCTATGATAATGATGTATTGATTTTGGTTTAGCAAACTTAGGGTTTTCTTATGTATTTATGGGTTTTGATTCATTCAAAGATGATTGGGATGATTTATGAGGTTTAAGATGGTCAATAGTATCATTGATGTTATCTTGATGTTGGTATATAAGTTTGGTTTGAAGAAATTTGAGTTGGGGTAGAAAATGGAGTCCAAGACTCCATAGCCAAATCTTGGCAAAATCGCAGGCCCAAATCGATTCGGCCTCCTGGGCGAATCGATTCGGTTAAGTCCAGTGCTCAGGTCTTGTGAACCGAATCGATTCGGAATTGATCCGAATCGATTCGGAAGTTATGCAGAAACCCAAATTTTCTGGCCGAATCGATTCGGCCAAGGGGGCGAATCGATTCGGTAGCCCTGCACTTTTCCAAAATTTTTCTTTTAAATTTTAACCCTTTTTCTTTAGGATTAGAAATTAGGGACCTTCTTAAATGAAGTAAACATAGGGTTTAGAGTATTAGTTGAGTTGGGTCGACATCCTAGACTCGAAAGGGTTCATCTAGGGTTCTTTTAAGGGGCAATTTAAAGTGATGTTTAGGCATTACTTTCATCTTGTAGTTTTATAAGGGTCTAGAACATCTTTAGGTCAATTTGGAGACCTTAGGAATTAACTTGAGTTAGATTCGACTTGAGGGTTTATGTTAAAGCCTAAGGGAGGCTTTGGAAATAACTTTGGAGTCTGAATTTCTTATCGAGGATGTTATGACGGTACGAAATACGTATTGTCCCGATTTAAGCTTATACATTTGTTAAATGGGAAATTGATAAGGTAAATGATAAATTACTAAATCATGTAATGGAAATAAATAAAATGGATGTTACACACCTCTCTAAATACCATCTTAAGGGAAGTCCGTGCGAGAGGTGAAGCCCCCTGGCTAATGAATGCAGGGTGGATATAGTCCTAGGCCATATGAGCGCTTGTTTTATTTTTTTCTGCGATGGGTAGGAGATTCTGGGTGTGGTCTTGACTACCCCGCAGGCATATGGCCGCTTCCCGAAGATTTCGATAGGATCCCAGGTTGTCTTATGTTAGGCCCTGGAAGATGATGGTTATTTAGGGACGCGCACAGTGGGGAAACCCGGACGGGCGGTCTTAGAATCGTTATATTTATATTTATGACTATTCTAATTATCGAGTTGGACTCGATGGAACATGAATGCCATAAAGAGCAAATTTATGCCACAAAGAGCATGCTATTGAGATTAGTGCCATAAAGAGCACATGATAATAATTGTATTCCTGATAAGGAATGGAAAAGAATATTGAAATCGAATTTTGTTGAACGATGTTAAAGGCTCCTAAGTACTTCTAATTCGGATTTATATGAATTTCATTCTACGTAGTCATTTATCAGTTTTAGTTCCTTACATGATGTTACCATGCTAGACTATTATCCATGCTTACTTGCGCATCGTTGTCATACCTGTCATTTATCTATTGATCACATATATCTGGCCCTGACCGGTTTTTCCTTTCTTGTTGTATATGTATATATATATAATCCGTTCAGGTGTTCCGCCGCACGGTCGCCCGTAATGACCTTTCCTTCCACATGTTTTTGAGGAGCCGTGACATCGTGCGGGTTTCACGGGATGTTTGTGTAGTCGCCTCCGTTTATGTTTTCTAGTTATGATCAGTATATTCGGGCATGTTGCCCAAATCGTTGTAATTGTATAATGAATCTATTATGTAACTCTTGGTACTATTTGCATGTTGTATGGTTACTATTGACCGACGTTTCATTCGGTCCTTTTGTATCTTTTGGGTTCCTTATGTACGCTTGTGGGGGTTTCCACCCTCTATTTCTATTATGGGTTGTTGAAAATGTTTTCTTTTTATTTCAAAACCAAAGTTTTTGATAACCCGTTTTCTGGAATATAGTGTGGTTATTCCTTATGCTTTGTATATTATTGTGATGCTGAGGATGATATTTATCCATGATTTCCTATTTTATCGAGGTATAGGGTTGGCCACCCTTTATTTCGGATAGCGGGTTGTCACAAGTATTTCGTAATATTTTCTTTCTATTCGTATTTTTTTCTAACATTTTTATAGGACTTCTACATTTAAGCGCCAAGAAACGCTTAAATTCCCGTGCGTATCTACTTTGTGGAATTCGCCACTTCGAACCATTTTTGGGGTAATCATGTCTTATTCCAATTCTTTCGGTAATCATTGTTATAATTCTCAAAATGCCCATAATCCTATGACTTTCGGTCAATACTTAGAGTCCCAAAAAATTACAAATTCAAATATGAATTTGGGCGAGTATAACGAAAGTCAAAACTTGGGTTATTGGAATTTTGATGATGATGATAATGATTTTGTTCCTATAATTCCTTATAATAGGAATTTTGAAACGAATTGCAATAGTTTTCAAAATTCCTATAATGATGAGTTTCAGTTTAAGTCCGATGATAATTTTCCAAGTTCGCATTTTCAAGTATCCGCTCCTCGACCTATGACATTCGGTGAGGGCTTGCGTATGCTTGAAAATGAGAAAAATAAAAATCATTATCGGGAAGAAAATCGTTTGTGGGAACATGAATTGGATTTATTATTTGAATTTGACGATGATTTTTCTTTCGATATTTTTCAAGTCGAGGAATGTTTTGAATAAAATGAGGACTTTGTGCCTACTTTGGAGCAAATCATTGTCGACCTTGCCCATTGAATAATAGATACTAAAAGTGAGGATGAAAATGACGTAATATCTATTTGCAATAAAATGATTTCTTCTTTGGCCCCAAAAGAAGAACATTTCATTGAAAATGATCTTATTTCTTTCGAAACTCAGTCTTCAAGCGGTGATGACTCATCTCTTGAGTTTGAATTTATTTCCTCCCCATTTTCATTCTCTGTTATCACACCGTAGTGGAGATGATTCGGTCTCAAACTTTAATGTTTTAGACCTTTTTACGGATGAGGAGTACTTGCTCGAGTCGCCTTTCATGATCTCATCTTTGCCTTTGTGTGCGCCATCTCCCATTCCAATTTCAAAATCTTTGGGAGGATATTCTTCTTTTCTCGGTCCCCACATGTTTTTGTCACCCGTTCAATCCAAATTCCCCATCATCCCTCCAAAACTTTTAATTAAAGATGGTTCCTTTCTTCCACCTTACACATGCCTTCCATTTTTCAAACGAAAGTCATAATTTTCGGAAGGCATGCTTGAGAGTGAGGGTACACCGGTTATCCTCTAAAGTCAAATCGTTCTCATGGTGGACCCTCACCTATTTAGACTTCTAGTGTATAGTTCGTGTGAAGCCTAAATAGTAGGTTGTACATAGTTCGCTTTTTATTCTTTCTTTCTTTTTATCTTTTCTTCCCTTTTTAATTTAGTCTAGTGTAATTAGTTAATTCTTTGTTATTTGTTTTTTCTATGCTCGGCACTAACTTGTTTTGTAGATTCTTTGGACTTGTTCTCATGGGGATCACTCCAATTTTGGGTAATATCGCTCTTTTCCTCTCTTTAACTTGGTTCTTAATTCACATTGAGGACAATGTCAGGTTTTAAGTTAGGGAGTGTGAGATATGCTATCCATGTCCTTAGTTAGTCCATGTTTTTGCTCACATGTTAGTTACTCAGTATGCTTTTCTTAGAAAATTCAAAATTTTCAAAAATATTTTCTTTCTTTTTTCTCCTTATTTGGGCATTTTGCCTTTCTTTCCGATGATAAATTTCAATAATTGCCCGATCCAATAGACAACCCAATGATGCATGTTCTTGATTTTAGAAGTTATTAGACTTTAGTCCTGATTATGGATATTATGAATAACTTCACGAATTAAACTTTAATCCCATGAGCACATGCACTTTCATTACTTTATTGATTTGGTTTAAGATTTTTATAACTCGATAATCTTTTGTTGCATTGTATATACTTACACCGAGTAAACTTTGTACCTTTAGTCGTTTGTGAGTGTATACACTATTCTTTCCTCTTTGAAAACATTACAGTCGTTGGTAATCTCTCTATTCTTTCATTTGATCGTTTATTAATTGAGTTCATAGATGAAATGTATTACTTGAGCATGATTTTTATATATTGTTTTGACTCGAGAATTGCATAAACTTTTGGAAATGATCATAGGCCATCTTTGTTACATCACCCATATTAGCCTTGACCTCACCTTATATGTTTACCCTCGTCAACCCCTTTGAGACTAAATATTAGCCTTTCGTTTCATAACCCAAATCCCATACCAACTCCAAATTGGAGTTTTAAACCATACATACACCTTCCATACCTTTGTTTGGAATGTTACCTGGGATTGAATGTTGTTGTTGTGTTGCGATTGCAATTTAGGCATATGAGAGTGTGAAAAGTAAAGAAAAGAAAGAAGCGAAAAAGAGATGAAAAAGAGAAGTGAAAGTAAAAGAAAACAAAAGAAAAAGTGAGAAAAATAAGAAAAGAAAAGAAAGTGAAGTTTGTATATGTTGTTTACATAGTTCAATAAGCTTTGACTACTCTCCAATTATTATATCTAATGCTTGTTTGGAAGTTATTTTCCAATTTTTGATATTGCCTGCACTATTTCCCATTATCCTGAGTTTTCATTTCTGAACACTTTGAACCCGTACATACATATCCTTTATTTCGTACCCTAGCCAAACCTACATTATAACCCTATTAAAGTCCTATGTGATCTTAAGTAGATGTAATTATAGATGTAATTATAAGGTTTAAATAGTTTTTATAATCTTTGAAAATGCATTTCGCCTCCTTTAATGAGCGGTATCTTTCATTGAGATTATAATTTTTTCATTTTATATATAGCGTTCTTCATTTGTGACATGTTTGCGGCCTAGTTTCCATTTATAGTTACTCTTTATGCCCGCATGTCCCGTGTGTTAACTCCCAGTTTCGAGTGAATTCACTTGATGAGTGTAATGCCCGTGAGGATTGAATATATGCTTGCTTTATTTAGTATCCGATTTATATAAGTTTTTGCCAAATCATACTTTGCATGTGCTCGCTCCCCTCCCATATTTTAAGGTTTCAATTCTATGAGGTGCATTCTATAATGTTAATGATTCGGACTTTTGTTTGAATTCATTCATTTTGCTAATAATGCGTATGAAATCTTTTTCGTTGTTGTTGGGCTTGTCGCGTGTTGGTTTGGGCTTATTTTGAGGAAACCATATGATATTTGTGGGTTTCATCCCTGAAAACCCTCACAAGACGACACTCGTACACAAGGGTAACCTAGGGGTTTAACGGCTTATTGCATATGCTAAATGCAATCGTTGCTTGGCTTTGGTGTATAATACCCCGTGATTTTAATGACTTTTAAAATGGATTATATTTTAAATTAATGGATTAATTGGATTTTATTATTAATTAATTCATTTGGGTTGTCTTTTCATTTCCAAATGATCCGAGACCCAAATTCAACATCTAAATAGACTTTTATGACTATTTCAAACCTTCCGGATGCAACGACGCAGTCAAAATGACTATAAGGTCGATAGAAAATAAATTTTCTTTTTAATTTAATAAATTAGTCCCGACACGTCCCATACCGCGTCCGACTAAAAATCCAAATTACCGATGGTGTAAAGACTTTATGACTTAGAATTTATCGAAGTGTATGTAGGAAAATATTGGTGTCAAAACTATTAAGTTTCATGGATTGAGGTTCAATAACCATCGAGTTTTAACTACTGTGTATTTTAATAAAAATTTGACCAAACATTTGTAGCTTCAATGGATATGACAATGATTTTTAGGCTTATAGTTAGGTTTATGCTATCCTAAGGAAGAGTTTGCTTTGGTTTGAAGGATTCAAGCACTCTGGTTGTAGAGTATTTTGATATTTTAGTTTCTATAACTTAAAAACCTTTTGAGAAATTGGGTTTCAAAGGTTATAATTTTTTTAAAATCACCATTGCACTTGAGCTCCTGGGCTCATAAGAAACTCACTCCTCACTTTGAAACCATTTTAGAGTCAAAGAATGGAGTTCACAACTAAAGCTCAAGCTTTAAAGCAGTTTTTGAAGGTTTCATTAAACCTACATTATTTTACACATAAGAACTTGGTTCTTTTGATTGGGTTGGACATAATAAATGTATAGAAAATATTTGGAATTGAAAAAACAGGAATTGGTACATAAAATGATAAGTTACTAGTTTGAAGGGAAATTTTGGAACTTGAGACTGGCTTAAGGGGTGGGTTTTAAGGCTGCAATTTGTGAGGGGTTTATACTAAGAGTTAGGGAGAGTTCATTGGTTTTAATGGGAGGTGTATTCTCCCAAGTTTTAAGAGGATAGAGTTATGGGAAAACAAAGTTCACATGGTATAATGGTATAAACCATGTGACTTTATCCTTTTCTGCTTAGGTGGAGGTTGACTTGTGTCGCATCCGTGGTTCTATGCTTAATGGTAATAAGTCATAATAGTAATAACAAGAAATAAATTAAACGAAAGGAAAGTAAACTTTCATTGTTGTGGATGTGTATCATCTTATTACATATGTGGATTCTTCATAACGGGAAAATAAATACTCGCACTACTGCTAATGGCATAGAACTGCAAGGGACTAAAAAAGTTCACATTAGCTGATATATTGTAGTAAAAATGTTCCAGTGGGACTACCGTCTTTGATTATTACCTCCCACATGTATGTTGCCGAAAACATTTTCCTTGGTAAGACTGAATTAAAATCCATAGGTGCGAGGGGTATTTCTCCTTCGTCTAGTTCACTGTCCATTTGGAAGGGAAAAAGTTAAGCAAAAATAGATAATTTTATTTCTATAACAAGGTATATTCAGGGATTTATGATGATACCATAATTGGGATTAACAATGAAGATGTTGTAACACATTTTATAGTAATTTGAAAGAAAATGAAATATCACAGTATTGAGAGGGGTATACTGAAGTCTGATGATATTTAAAAGAATAATATGGTGATTTGTAACTAAATATATTTTTTATCGAGTTACAAAGATTAGTGTTCAGACTATAACAGGATAACCCATAAATTATCGGTTATAGGGGCTTCAAAATTGTAGCAATACCATTATAATATCGCCCAAAACCTTTAGACCGTCAATCCAAAATAATTGGGGAAAATAAAATGTCTAGGCATACTAACAAGAGTGGCACTTATATGCATGTAGCAAAATAAAAGGACTAGGCACTCAACATTTGAGTCCTACAGGCAAAATAGAACTTATGTCGTATACGAGAGTCCAATACCTAAATCTCAAGGTATGTTACTTGGAGTTTCACTAATAAGGGTTCTAAGTTGTAAGGGTTTACTACATTCAAGGTTTAAAAGGATGTAGGTCTATACCATATTTAAGGGTTGAACTGAATTCAGTGATTCTACTGAAATCATAAACTGTAAAGTATTATCGGGTTTAGGGAATAACTTGGACAAAAATTGAATCAATATTCATGGTAAATGTGAACTCCATAAAAGAGTTCATAAATGATAAAAAGAGTTCAAGGGCTATCACATAGTGATATAAACAATGCAGTAATTTCAAAGGTAAAAGATAGAATTTAATATTGAAATAGAATCACCTACTTTTAAGTTCAGTGTGTGTAATTTTGCTCATCTAATTCACAGGAGTGGGTCGGGTATTCTGAAATCAGGGATAGCTTAAGTATGTAGTATTGATCTAAAAGTAAAGTTATAGTATGTAGTTGAGTATAATTAAGGGGACTTTCGAGTGAAAACATAATTGTTGAGATCAAATGTAATTTTTAATAAAAGCTTAAGCTCTTATTTTTTTTCTCCTACTTTCCATTTGGACTTTGGTTTAGTGGAAATGGATATTGGATAAATTTAACATAAAGAACTTATGTAAAACATTTTGGGTTATTTTGAAATACTTGAAAAAATTGCTAGGGGTTAACTGAAACTGAAAACTTAATTTTTAAACCTTAAAACCTGTTTTCTCGAGATAATACAACGAACCCAAACAAGATGATGTAATACACCAATTTGCTTAGAATTAAAAAATAAAATTTGGGGGGGGGGGGGGGGGGAAATCCTATATTTCTGATTGCGGACACGCCCTCACGCGTTGGGTCAAATTTCAGATGTGCCTAAGTTTGACCCCACACTCGCGTTGTACTCCACATCATATCCTACCTTCGTTTTGTTGGTTCTAGGATTTGAAAACTTTGACCCTATATTCGAACCGTTTTACAATACCATTTGAGTTTATTCATGAATGAAAGGTGTGTCATTTTCTAAGAGGAATCCAACAATATTGGTTTCAAGAATTTTGGTGGACTGGTTAGAGCTATTGGTTTTTTGAAAAAATGACAAAAGTTTGACTTGAAAATTCTTGGTTATAGGCTTTGATTTGGGTAATGACATGGTGATATTTGTGTTCTATTCTCAAAATGAAATCGAACAGGTTTGGTTTTAATGATTTTGGTTCATTATAGCTTTGAAATTTGAAATCTTAAAATCTTAGGGCCGTAAATTTCAAATTTTGATCCGGGGCATAAAAAATTATTCTGGTTTTAATGAAGCATTTCACCTAGGTTCTTTAAATCCAGATCTTGAGTTCTCTCAATTTGAAGCTAGTTCAAAGTCAAGAGTACAAATTCCACCATTAAAGCTCAAGCTTTAATGGAGATTTATGGCATTCAAGACTTTTAAGTGTTATTCTTACATTGAAACCTTCATGTAAATACATATTTTTACTCTAAGGAAGTGCAGAAACTTAACCAAATGAAAAGAACTAGAAATTCTACATAAAATGATGAAGATACAAATAAATCTCAAAAGTTTACTATGATGTCATTGAGCTTGGATGAGTTTTTACAGCGGTAAATGAGGATTTATATAGGGTTCGTGGTGGAGGGGTGATTAGCGGAATGTTTGGTTGTTTTAAACCTTATTTTGGTTAGTTTTAACCATGGTTCCATGTGGGAGGACATGGGTACCACGGTAAACCCATGTGGGTCAACTGCCCAGGGGGTAGCCACCTGGCCAAAATTAGCAGGGGTAAAATAGGAATAACTTGGGTTTGAGTTTGGTCCTTAGGGTGTTTATATGTTAGTTTTAAGGACCTTTATGCTAATTTTTTGAGGTTTAAGGGGTTTCGATGCAATTTCCCAAACTTATGGGGTTGTTTTATAACATTAGTATCAAGTATATGGAATTTAATGAAACTTTGGGTTCAAGTTTTGTTTCAATTGGTAGGATAAGGTGCAAATATTAGCATAATTCTTGTTTAGGGGAATTTTTGTAATTTGACAAAAGTATAAGGGATGCCTTGGAAATATTAAATTTTAAGGATTTGTTTTCATATTTTTTGTGAGTTGTTACAAATTGGCATATGGAAGTATAGATATAAAGTTTTTTTATTTTGGTCCCTTTGGAGAAAGTTTTATATTTATTTGGTATTAAATATGGAATTTGTCATCTTTTATAGGAATTTGTGTAAATTTATTAATGTTCAAGGGTTAGGGTTTTAAATTCTAATTATTTGAAGTCTAGAGGTTTGATTAGATATAAATTTTGGGTTTAGATGTGAAGTATTAGTTGAGTTATACTTCTTTTAAAGTTCAAGGGGTAATTTGGTTATTTTGTAACTTCAGGGTACTTCGGTAAATGAGCAAAGTTGTAGGGTTTGTGATGTAGTTTCAACTTTATTATGATGTTTTTGGATTTGAGTAATTTATAGGGGAGGTAAGGGGTAATTTAGGTATTGATAAGCATACAAAACTGTACATTTTATACCCCAAATAAACGTACATTAGTTGCTAATTCTTGACAATATGTGTCTTATATGCTTAAATGTGTATCTTGTAGGTCAAACGTCCGTTTGCGGTGTCAAAAGATATATATCAAGGCAAATGTGCATTGAATGGAGATAAATACCCTTGTCCCGTACCCTAGCCTACCCTAGTCCCGTACTTTGTCATGAGCTGTGTGTGTTTGATTTGTTCCCTTTTGTATTTTATTTTATATTTTTAATTTTTAATTTGAGTCATTTCTATTTTTAGGATTTATTTTAGATTTATTTAGAATTTTTAGGATTTATTTTCTATTTCTTTTAATTTAATGTTGTTTTATTTTGATTTTTAGTTTTTAGTTTTCAGTTTTTAGTTTTTAGTTTTTATTTTATTTTAGGATTAGTTTTTTTTTAGAAATTCATTTATTGTAGTTTTATTTGGATTTTTAATTTTTTAGGCCTTTAGTTTTTATTAGATTTTTAGTTTTATTTTATTAGGATAAGTTTTAGGAATTTTTTTTTCTACTTTTATTAGTTTATTTTTTTAGGACTTGAGTTTTAATTTTATTAAGTTTTAATTTTTATTTTTAGGATTTAATTTTTTAGTTTATTAGTTTTTGTCAGTTAGTGGTATTTTTCTAAGGGTCACAATTTAAACACACATACAACACCTAACTCACTCATATCTAATTACCCTACAACCCACTAACACACAAAACACTCCCTCACCCACACCCCAACTCTCATACACCCACAAACACAAAACCAATCCCCCCCTCTACTGTTCATCATCATCAACCTCTCACCTCCATAACCACACGCCCTAAACAACACTCTCTCATCCAACCAACCACCAACCACCAACCAACACCACAACCCAAACCAAACCACCAACCCCATTACCACCCTTTACCCCCCACCTCTAGAGACTTATCCAAACCCCGCACCGGCGGATCTCCCACCTCCGTCCGGCCACGCTCCTTACCTCGGCGCAACCCCCTGCGACCCTCCTGTCGGCGGCAAAACCGCCGGCAACGAACCCGGCCAACCCCATTTTCGCCCAACACCTGCCTTCTGCTAACCCTCCGGCAATGCGCTCAGCTGCCCTTACCTCTCCAACCCGAGTCCAACACACCCACTTCTACCCGAGACCCCAAATGAGACCCATACCCATTTCATTCCAACCCCAAAGCCTTTCAAACCCATTTCTCCAAAGTCAAAAATTGTCACCTACCAAATACAATACCAAAGACAAACCAAAATCAAAAAATAAACCCACGTGTTAATTAAACCCATTTAACCCCTTTTCCTTTTCTACCCCCAACTACCTATTTTAACCCAACTTCCCAAAATACCCCTCAAAGCAAATCAGATTTTTATTCCCTCTACCAATTATCCTCACACCTCACCATTTCCATGCACACTCAAGTCCATTCCTAAAATTACCCCTAGCTCCATGCCTATTATAAAATGAAGATTAAGACCCCATTTGGATGGGGTTTAGAGATAGCTTTTAGATAGGAATTTCTAGAGAGAGAATTGTAGAGAAAAATACCATTTGTAAATAATTTTATTTTATTCTTTTTATTTTTGTTAGATATTTGTGAGATTAAATATTGTAAGAGAGTTAATTGAGTGGATATTTAATTCCAAATCACATGGATGCTCAATTAGAGGGATTGTATGCTTCAATTTGGAAGAGTGGAGTTCAACTTTTTCAAAGAGATTTGGTTTGCTTGTTCTATTACCTACTACTTTATTTTAGTAGCCTTGATTATTTGTTCATCATGTTTAATATCATGTTAGGCTAGAAAACCCCTTTCAAGGGGTGGGGTGAAACCCTTATTTGATGTTATTTTAGTCTAATTAGTTTGATTACTTGAAAATTCCCTTTGAATGTTAATTTTGATCCCTCACCCTTAAATTTACACCTCGAGAGAGGGTAAATGATTTTTGAGAGAAAATCAAAATTCTGGTTATAATACCCATTTTATATTCGAACTAGAGATAGGGGTTTCTTAAGTGGGGTATTATTACTTGAATTTCAACTCTAAATTTATTTTCTAAGATTTACATAAATTTTAATTGATCGATCCTAGCGGGTGATAAATTAAAAGGAGTGTAGATCTATTTTTCTAGAGTTGTGGGGTATTAAACTTAATTTTCTAAAAATATTACTATTAAAATTATATTTTCAACGGGAGTTGATTTGTAAGTTTGATATTAATTTGGGAGAATTTAATTAATTAAATTAATTAATTAGAATAACTAAAAAATTTGGTGTAATTCCATTCCTTGATTGTTCTCACAATTATTTATCTCACTTTATCTCTTATTTTAGTTTCTACTTTATTTTTCATTTTAGTCACTTTTTAGTTAGTTGTTATCATATCTCATTTAGTTTAGTCTTATTTCACATCCTCACCCTTGAAAATTGTTTTAATATTTGAAAAAGCTAAAAAAATTAGAAAAGTGAAAAAGCACAAAAAGAAAATAAAAAGTGAATTACAATTGTGTTCCCTTTGCTTGGAAGTGGATTGATACCCTTATTTACCGCTACACTTGAGATTGTATTATTTTGTAGGTATTTTATGGTTTTGACTAACTTGGCTTTCAACAACGACATACAAAAAAAGATAAAGTTATCAGGTATTTATTTGATTCTATTTGCTCGCTTGAATTGTACGGGTGTTACACATTGAGTGGGAGAGAGATAACCTTCTAGTATTTATTGAAAATATGACAAAGGAATACCTGAACTTTGAGGAGTTTAAGTCTTTGATTGAGTCTAGAGATTTGAAGTTAAAAGATGATCTAAAAAATTCAAGTAGTGATGACACTGGATTCTATATTCTTAAATCTTTCGATGCTATAGCCAAGACCCTCATTCATTTTATATGGTCAACCATATCCCAAGGTATTAGAAAAGGTCAACCTAAAGGTCCCATTCCTCATCGTGTCTACACATGCACATACTGTGGTAGGAAAGGTCACCTTAGGCGTTTTTATTATGATCTTAGAAAAAACCTAAGATATTAAAGGCTAGTGTCCCCATGGTTCCCAAAACCCATCATGTTAGGTATTTATATATTTGGGTTAGGAAATCCATTTGTCAGGCACTAAATGTTAGACTTGTTGATTTTTGAATGCTTGCACATGATACTTCCCATGCTTTATCTTATGGTTGATTGTCTTCGAATGTTTACATATATTATCTCTTGTACTTCATGTTATATTTGTTTGCTAGTTATATATGATTTCAATCTTTTATGTTTTGATTTTTCAGTTATTGGATCTTATTGTCAAAATATAAAAAGAATTTTTTCTATTTTGAGTTGTTTTCTTAAATTGGCATCATTTTGAAAACTGTTTAAAACTCAAGCGATTTTTTATTTTTATGTAATTTATATTTTACAATTACTATCACATATCTAATAATTATCATGAAATTAAAAACAACTATCTATATCATGCATGTAATTAACTACATATGTAAAAATACAACCCAAAAACCAACCCTCCACAATGCACCCACAAAAAAATACAAGTAAATCATCAAATGTATCATTATTAATTGTCCAACACTAGACTATGTAATATATATCTGATTAATTATTTCATCAAACGAATACCACTGCATTGGGGGATAATCTGATGCTTCTGTTGGTAAGTCTGTAGGAGTTCCTCACCTAATGACCTTGAGAAAATCACACATAAGTATGCGGCGATCCATACGCAAAAGCACTACAACGGACAATACCCAATTCGATTGATGGCTCCCATCAATCAACCATCTGCCATCATGAACGGGATACATTCCTGAACGTATGATCCATTAATCATCTCCAGCACATCCAGCTCCAATCACTCAGGCACACAAAACCATGTCCTAGAGAACCCAACCCCGATCGATAGATCCCCCATGAGTATAGGTATGTTCACAAATCAACACAAATAATATATATATATATATATATATATATATATAGGATAACACATACTGACAAGTGTGCCCAAAACTCCCCAATCCCCACACGATGCGCTATTATCTCAATTAGGTTTACTATCTCTCGAAACCTTATGAAACATATACAACAAGTCGGATATTAGGAACTCTCAAGCATATCTCAAAATTTTCACAATCCCATTCACAAGATTCTTTAAGATGTCTTTAGGTTTATTAACTCTAAAACCTCATCATAATGAATTCCTAGCTTAAAACATCTCTAAACTATGAGTGCCAATATATTATCAACTCAATTCAACAAAGCCTTTTCCCAATTATTTGGATCAGCTACATGATTCCTATTTTTCCATTCCATTATGTCCCATGAAATATCTTCAATTAAACCATGTGATCTTGTGTCCTTTTTTATAATATCAAACCAAGCTAATTTAGATTTACCACTATCCTTGTGTTACCATCAATACTAACTAAATTACTCTTCCTTGCGAGAGCATCCATTGGTCTACGCTTGATGTGTCCAAACCATCTAAGCCAATTTTCTCTCAATGTATCTTATATAGGAGCTATTTCAATCATTTCATGAATTTGTTCACTTCTAATTTTATCCTTTCGAGTTTTACCACAAATACATCTAGCATTCGCATCTCTTTAACACTCATTTTCTGCACATTTTTTTTTCTTAGTTGCCTAACACTTTTTCCCATATAACATGATGAGTCTAATGTATGTCTTATAAATTTCCCTTTTATTTTCAACGGTATTTGCCTATGATACAATGCATCAGCACTTATCCATTTGACTCATCCTGCTTAATACTATTAGTAACATTATTTCTAATATATCCATCTTTTTAGACAACCGAGACTAATAACGAAAATGATCATTTCTAGGTATCTCTTGACCCTCCAATTTCACCCCATCCCCTTTGGTCCTCCAATTAATAATAAAATTTCATTCCACATATTCTGTTTTAGCCCTGATTATTTTAAATCTTCTTATTTCTGGAGTTTCTCTCCACAATTTCAATCTATCATCAAATCCCTTCTTAGTCTCATTAACTAAAAAATATCATCTGCAAATAGCATATAGTACTGCATCTCATCTTGTATTTATCCAGTCAACTCATCTATAACAAGAGAAAAGAGATAAGGACTTGGAGTTGAACATTGGTGTAGACCTACAATAATTGAAAATCCACTACTTTCTCCAGATGATGTTCTTATGTAATCATGGCCCCATCAAACATATCCTTAATCACATTAATATATCTATAAGTCACTCTTTTTTATGTAGAACCCACCAAATTATATGTATGAGTATCCTATCATACACCTTCTATGAATTTATAAAAATCATATGAGTATCCTTCTTTTTCTCCCTATACCTCTCCATTAATCTCCTCAATAAATAGATTGCTTCAATTGTTGGCCTCCCAGGCATAACCCAAATTGATTCTCACATGCTGTAGTTTTTAATCTCAATTTATATTCAATCATTCTCTCCCAAAGTTTCATTGTATGACTCATTAACTTAATACCATGATAATTTGAACAACTTTGTATGTCCCCTTTATTTTTATTAATAGGTACTAAAAACTCTTTATCCATTCATCGCGCATAATATTAGTCATTATAATTCTATTAAATAATTTTATAATCCAAGATACTCCTTCCTCCCCTAAGAACTTTCAAACCTCAATAGGGATACCATATGGTCCTAAAACCCTCATTGTTTTCATCTTTTTAGAGCAATACTAACCTCTATTGTCCTAATTCTGTGAAAAAATATATTTTCTTGAGTCTCCCTATGTTCCTATGTACATAATATACTCCCATTATCTCCATTCAATAACATCTCAAAGTATTTTTTTTCACCATTCCATAATCTCATTATCCTTGACTACGACTCTCTAATCATCACTTTCAATACACTTAACATTATTAAAATCTTTTGTTTTTTGTCCCAATGTTAAGCAAGCTTATAAATACTTTGTTTCCCTTCTTATGTTCCTAAATTTGTATAGATGTCATCATATTCCTTCAACTTAGAATCTCTACAGCGGTTGTGATATCGATTAAATTAATTCAGATTTTCAATGAAAACCGAACTCACTTATTTAATTAGGTGTCTAAATTTGATCAAACCAAATTCAATTTAAGTTCAGCCCCTAAACATGCATCTAAGATTCATATATTATTCAAACCATGCATGAAAAAATAAAGACGACCGATTCCGGAAAAAAAAACCTTTCGGGTAAAAACCTTTTATAACACTTTGAAGAATTACAAGACCTTTGACTTACATACAACCTGATAATCGCCCATAAGTGTAATGCACGGTGCCTTAAGCAAATCTTCAAAGATACGAGAGACATCGAAATACCCTCTAGGTATCGGTTCCTCGTCTTCGGCTCGTCCACACGCAGATACCTACGCTCAGTATCCACCGAGTTATGGAGATGCCTTCTCCACCTAGGTTGAACTTCAGAAAACTATGTTATGGGTTCCACAAAACAACTCACACGAAAAGCACTGAGATTTTTGAATTGTAAAACAAAGTTTGAACCCTCAAAATGTGTTAGAGAATAAATAAAAACACTCAAAAACGTATTCTATTTGAAATAGTATTTTCTCCACACGAAATACAGAACCCTGACACCTTATTTATATTGAAAATCAAGGCGGTGACGTTTCAGAGTTAAACAGCTCGTTCAAATGAGAAACTACATCGTTCGAACGAGAGTCCATCTTGTTTTAACGAGATGTGACGTCATTTGAACGACAGTCATTTTTCCAAAAAAAAACTTCAGTCTTTTAAATAATTTGGAAACCTCAAAACATAAAACATTTTACGATATCAGAAGAGGATTATCCAAAAGACTTTTATGATAAAAAAAATTTGAAAAATAAAAAACATTTAAAATCATTTTTCATAAATGGAAAAATATTTTATTTTTTCATAAAAATATCCCAACACTTTTTATATAAAATGTAAATGGAACTTAAACACATTTTACTAAATTCATCCTTGTTGGGCATGATTGTTGAAGTCGTCTTGAAATTCGAATTATCGATTGTAGATATAGGCTTCCCAATTCTTTGACAAACTTTTAGCTGTATACGACATACTAAATATTACGGACAATGTCCTTACAAATCTCTCCCTATGTCTATGCCGGTACAAAATAAAAACTATCTGAATTATCAAACAAAAAAAATGACCTATGCAAATCTACCCTCCCAAAAACAAAATGTGCAAAGATAAACTTAATTAGTCTTGATCGTTCTTCAAATGATTCTTCAACAATCAACATTTCAAATCTTCAAACACTCCAAGTTTTTCTCATCAGGGTGTGCAATATATGATCATCAATCTTCGTACCTACACACATGAAACAAAGCAAAAACCACGTGACGTATCAAGTTTGAAATGATTAAAAGCATATATCAAATTAAAGCATAATCAAATCTCCCCCAAACTAAAACTCCCCATAATATCATAATTCGTTCTCCCCCTTTTTATTTGTTCGAAAAAGACAAAGAAAACAATAAACCAAGTAAATGCAAATCGGGGTGTCACGTTAAACAAACAAACAAACTATTTTTTATTTTTCAGATTTTTCATACAAAAATGCAAAAATGATGTTACAAAAATCACACACCATGAATTTACACTAAGATAACCGAATCGTGAATACGAAATGAATGTGTGTGAACAAATTCGATAGGAAAATCAACTCAATCATATCATATGTGCATGATGCATACATTTACTCCTAACAAATGAACATCAAAATCGTCCTTAGGTCTAAAAATGTTGAATTTAGATAACATCGTCTTAAGTTAGAATCAACAAATCAAAGTCAACATGATTTTCACACCAATAACATCTTAAAAACTTTTTCAATGCTTTTTCAAGACTTTTTAAGGACGTGCAAAGACATTTAAATCATCCAACCAAACTCCCTCATATATATTTTCTTTTTGACGTGATCTAAATTCTCAAACATTAGAGAATTGGTGAATAAACCTAATGGCCCCATTATTGGCATATACTTGTTTTTATTGTCATTCAATTTTTTTCGGGCTCTTTTAAACCTCATTGGAACCCAGATAATTAAAATGCCTCAATTTTTAAGGTCCATTTAAATGGTGGCTTTATCGCAAAGGAAAATATCAAATACCTTTCGCAACCCTTTTCCGTTTTCAAAATTCACAAAAACTCACGACAAACGGTTAAAACATGCACACCTTTTATTATCTTATTTTATCGCAATTGGTTCATTTTAATAGACATAATTGAGATTAAAACACGCAACCAACATGTGATTTGACAAGACCAATATCAAATAAATTCGTGCTTGTGTGAATCAAAGGACAAAGTGAGTCAAACATTTGGATAGCAACATTATAGCATCTTGAAGACTCCAAACTTTGTAAAGCACATGAATGACACTATATATTGTCTCAAAACACTATCAAATAGTCACATGAATATGGCATGATGTTGTGACTTGGTCATCGTAAATGTGCATTCATATATGGTGTAAACAAAATACAAAACTCTTTTTGGATTTTTCAAAATTTTTCTAAAAAGAGAAAATCTTTTTAAATTTTTCAAAACACCGTTCAGAAACAACCCAACAGTACCAATGAAATATAACCAAAAAAAATAGGGACTGTAAACAAAATCCAGGGTTTTTCGAATGAGATGACTTGTCGTTCGAACGACAGGCCATCTCGAGAGAAAACTTCGCGTTAGACTGTATCTCGTTAGAACGAGAAAAATCAAATTTCTCAGATTATTCAAAATGTCATGCAGTTTTGTCTAGTGGGAAAATTTCTAAAAAGACGGTTCCTAGAATGGGCAACAGTACCAAAAATAAGAAAAGCAAACAAAAATGCTAACTAAATATAAAACAAATGTTACATACTAGCAATAGGCAAAAGTGTCATCATGAAAATCACCCTATGCTAGTAAACTTGTCTAGACCTCAACCAGGAAGTGCGGTGGAGTTCTCCAAAGATGGTGATATCTTTTGAAATAACTCCATTAAATCATGTGAAGTTTTGACCAAAAACTTTACTTGCTCTCGAATATATGCAAACTCTCTATCATTATGTGCACGCAAATTATCATGAGTGGGTGTGGGTGCATGAGCATGTGTAGTGGCATATCGTGGCACATAACCCAACTTAAAACAAAACTCCCTAAGGTGTCCTCTCTTTTTGCAATGGGAGCAAACATAAACCGATTTAGGAATTCATTTTTCAAAAATTTTAGGACCAGTTTTCCTAGCGGGACACCTAGGTGGGTTAGGTCGAGAACCACGTGAATCTCTTAATAAAGTGGGAACCGGATCAGGTGCAACAAAATAAGTGGACACACCGTCATGACCTTTTCCTAAATTCTCACCACCACCCAAAACGGGATTGAAAACCATCTTTTCAACCTTCTTAGATATGTTCTCGAAAGGGACTTTGACCTCCCTAGCACGTTCAAGATCACTCTCGAGTTGGGATACATGTGTCGTCAGACTAGACACCGTGTCGATCAAGTCACACTTTTCCCTTTTCAAAATTTCCTTCTCTCTCTCCAAATCCAAAACTCGACGATCTAAATATCTATTATATTTGTTTATTTTCAAGGTCTCGGTGTACAAGTCCCTAAAAGATTTTTGGAGCTCACTTTCATCTCCACTCTCAAACTCGCCCTCATCTCCACTAAAAACACTTGACTCATCGCCATCGCTCTCGTGGACTCTTTCATCATGGGACAAAGTGGGTGTGCTCACACGACTCAAAAAAGCTACACACATCCCATGAGCTAAACCTTTCTTGGACTCATCTCCCTCATCTTCCTCGTCACCCTCACTATCACTAAGTGTGGCGGGCATAGAAATTTCTTTGCCCTTTCTCATTATCCTATTAGGACACTCTTTAGCTAAGTGCCCTTTGCCCTCACACTCAAAACACCTAATCTCATCCTCCTTTTTAACTTTTTCATCACTTTCTTTAGCCTATTTCTTTTTATTTTTCTCAAAAAATCTCTTTTTATTGGAAGAATTTTCTTTAGACATTTTGAAAACTTTTTAAAAAAATTCGTAAAGAGGGCCATATCATCAAAATTAAAATCTCCCTCAGAATCAGAGTCACAAACACTCTCTTTCTTTTTCCTCTCTCCCCTCCTAGAAACATCCTCCCTCGATATCGACTGTGTCCTAAGTGCAATCCCCTTATCCTTAGGCCTAATTGTTTGGGGAAACATAACTAACTCGTAAGTTGGAAGATCACCTACCAACTCTTCTAACTTAACTTTGCTCAAATTCCCCATCGAGTTTAAAACAGTGACTTTTGGAATAAAACGTTTTTGAAGAGATTTCAAAATATTTTTCACAACCAGCGTGTTATCAATTACCTCACCCAAATTAAAACTAGTGTTAACGATGTCCGACAAATGTGCATAAAACTCATCAAAAGTCTCGAACTCTAACATAGTAAGGGTCTCAAATTGGGTGGCAAGGTTCTGCAATTTATACTCTTTAACACTGGTTGTTCCTTCATGTGTCAATTTTAAAATATCCCATGCCTCTTTAGACATGGTGCACATCATAATTCTGTAGAACTCGTCGGGAGTGATGGCTCTAGAGATAGCACTCAAACCATAAGAATTAAAGTTGGACAATTTATAATCGTCCTCAGTCCAGTTTGACACAGGTTTTAGGGAGGTGACATTATCAACAGTAATGGTGGGAGGAGTCCAACCACTTTCAACCAACAACCAAACACGCTCATTTATGGTTTTAAAAAAGGATTTCATGCGAGCTTTCCAATACGCATCATTACTGTCGTCGAAGATGGGCACCCGATTATATAAGTGATCCATTGAAAAATTGCCATTTAAACAGAAATCAAATTTTTCAAAAAAGATTGATATCACAAAACTTTTTGCGAAAAATAGGAATTCACAATAAAATAGTGAAACCTGCTCTGATACCAATTTGTAAATGCGGTTAAAATACCAATCAAATTCATTCGTAAATTTTCAATGAAAACCAAACTCACTTATTTAATTAGGTGTCTAAATTTGATCAAACCAAATTCAATTTAAGTTCAGCCCCTAAACATGCATCTAAGATTCATATATTATTCAAACCATGCATCAAAAAATAAAGATGATCGATTCAGGAAAAAAAACCTTTCGGGTAACACCATTTTATAAAACATTGAAGAATTACAAGACCTTTGACTTACATACAACCTGATAATCGCCCACAAGTGTAATGTACAGTGCCTTAAGCAAATCTTCAAAGATACGAAAGACAGCGAAATACCCTCCAGGTATCGGTTCCTCGTCTTCGGCTCCTCCACACGTAGAGACCTACGTTCGGTATCCACCAATCAGTTATGGAGATTCCTTCTCCACCTAGGTTGAACTTCAGCAAACTATGTTATGGGTTCCACAAAACAACTCACACAAAAAGCACTGGGACTTTTGAATTGTAAAACAAAGTCTGAATCCTCAAAATGTGTTGGAGAATAAATAAAAACACTCAAAAACGTATTCTATTTGAAATAGTATTTTCTCCACACGAAATACAGAACCCTGACACCTTATTTATACTAAAAATCAAGGCGGTGATGTTTCAGAGTTGAATAGCTCGTTCGAATGAGAAACTACATCGTTCGAACAAGAGTCCATCTCGTTTGAACAAGATGTAACGTCATTTGAACGACGGTCACTTTTCCACAAAAAAACTTCAGTCTTTTAAATAATTTGGAAACCTCAAAACTTAAAACATTTTACGATATCAGAAGAGGATTATCCAAAAGACTTTTATGATAAAAAAAAATTGAAAAATAAAAAACATTTAAAATTATTTCAAAAATCATTTTTCATAAATGGAATAATATTTTATTTTTTCATAAAAATATCCCAACACTTTTTATGTAAAATGTAAATGGAACTTAAACACATATTATTAAATTCGTCCTTGTTGGGCATGATTGTTGAAGTCGTCTTGAAATTCGGATTGTCGATTGTAGATATAGGCTTCCCAATTCTTCGACAAACACTTAGTGGTATACGACATACTAAATGTGACGGACAATGTCCTTACAATCTCTTACCATTTTCTTAACTTCATTTTTAGTCCATTTATATTTCTCAAAGTTTTCTTCATTTCTAGTTGTTTGCCATGTTTTAAAGCACTCCCTTTTTATTTCTACTATATTTTGTACTTCTTCATTCCACCATCAAGTTTCTATAGATTGTGTACTCTTGCCTTTTGATTCTATAAGAGTTTCTTTTGATATTCTCCTAATGCATATGGCCATCTTATCCCACGTTATGTTAGTCTCTCCTTCGGTATTCCATGAAGCTTCATTTAATACTTTATGTTTAAATAGTCCTAATTTCTATCCTTTTAAGTTCCACCGCCTGGTTCGTAGGTTAATCTCCTATTTTCACAATCGCGATTGATTTTTAATATTTATATCTAACACCATTATCCTATATTGTGAGGTTAAGCTCTCTCCCAATATAATTATACAGTCTTTATATGTTAATCACTCTCCTTTCCTAATAATGAAAAAATTTAGCTCTTATGTGTTCCACTTTTATACATTATTAAGTGTTCAAGCCTCTTTTTAAAACATGTATTTACTAGTACAAAATCATAAGCCATCTCAAAATTTAAGATTGACTCTCCACCGTTGTTCCTATCTCCATAATCTTATCCTCCAAGTACAATCTCATATCCTACACGATCTTCTACTACATGGCCATGTAAATCTCCCCCATATAGATTTTCTCACCTACGGGTATTTCTTGAATTAGTTCATCCATTTTTCCCAAGATTTTACTTTAGTTTCTCATCTAATCCTACTTGGGGTGCATAAGCACTAACAATATTAATTATATTTTTACCTAGTAATAGCTTTACAAGTATAAGTCCATCACCTTTCCCAATAATAGTTACGATATCATCCTTACAGTTCTAATATACTATTACTCCAACTCCGTTCTTATTTATATGTTTTCCAGTATAGTATAATTTAAACCCTTTATGTTCTATTTCTCTAGCTTTCTCACCAACCCATTTAGTTTCTTGTTAACATAGGTATATCCTAACTCCATCCCTTTCCTAGCCATAGTTATAAGTCACTAAACTAAGTCAATTATCTTGGACACACGTCCAAATTGTTTCAAGAACCCATATGTATTTCTCGTTGCATCTGGGCACCAAAGCGACACCCTTGCCTATTTTTTTAGACACTCAGTGGCAAGCGTAACACATCGCTAAGGGAATTCCCTAGTATTACCGCATATATTCATATAATTCATGTTCATAAAGATATGATAAAGTTTTACACTGGTTGTCAACTACCAAATGCAACCCTCCTCCTTTATCCAGGCTTTGGACCGACAGTGTCCAAAAAAATACAAGAAGTTAAGCACGACAGAGGCGGAGTTAAGTGCCATTATATGCATTTAGATAAATTCTCCCAAAAATATATGTTAAATTTCTAGATTAATCATATGTCCAATCATCTTTCAAGACAAGAATTAATCACTAAAATACTTGATTTAGTCACTCTCCAAGCCCAACATGTATCTACGGCTCTAAGATACCTCTCACTCGTTCATTTCCCAATTTGACCCAATCCTAACCCCGAATGTAACTGAATTAGTACGAGGGTCATATCTCTACCTACAAACTATCCAAGTTATTAAATAAGTATAATCTCTTTGTAGGAGGAGGTCCAAGCTCGAGGTTGATCAATAAAAACGATTAATGGTAACACAATAAGGTTATTCAGAAGATTATTCGCAAGGACCGTGGTCACTCGAAGGAACTCCGACAAAGATCAAGCTTAATCGAGAGATATGGAATGCACATTTTGTAATGGAATTATAATGTATATGTATTACCTCTTATTATTAAAATACTTAAAAAAATTTGTAATGATTCTAAGGTCGATCGGTACCTGTAAAGGACTATGTCTGGCAGGACATAGGAGAGATCACATGCTCTATCAAACAACCTCATTTTGGAAAGCTTTCAAGGACTGGGTTTAGAGGATTGGGAATAAGGTAACATTGGGTAAGAAACAATAACCTCTTTGGCACATTTAAGCAAAACCTATGTTTAATAAGAGCAAAATATGGTCGTTCGATATACCATATGCTGAGGGACCTCATTTCGAATAGTTGTTCAAAGATGTTCCTTTGGTCTCTCATAGATAGTTCCAGTTTGCTCGAACAACCATCATCCGAAAGATCACATTTGGATGATTGGACAACTCACCTTATAAGTGATTGTTTGCCAGCTTTTATGATGTCATGTTTCCTGACATTTTAGGAACACGGGAAAAGTAAAACTCGAGAATCTCTTGAACCACTAACCCATTTAAGGCAATGCCCTATCAGCCACCATAAATTAAACCTTTGTGTCAACATATCACATCTCAATAAGGAATCTTGACAACACAAATAGTGTTCCCACCAAAATATAATATTTCATGCATTTAATGCAATATCTTTAGTATTAATTACACAGTACTCTCGGCATTAAATGAGTTCAGAACATTTAATGCGGGTAAGGTCGCTCGATTGACCTTTCCTCGTATAAATACTTTAGTTTGTTTTCTTTAAAATGATATTTGATCATATTTATTATTCCCAGAGTTAATGTCCAGTTTTCTCTAGACATAAGAGTTTGTTCACTATTTGTTGATTATTCCCTTGATCTCTTTATTCTCCAACACTAGCATTTGTGTTGCTTCCGGTTTGCTACCTTACTTTTATTATGATAGAATGCTTGTTATTTCTTCCTCCAATCAAGTTAATTATGGGGTCCCATTTCATTTATTGTAATCAAAGAGCATTTATGTTGTAAAAGCTTCATTTAATATACACTTTTTATTTTAAAGGTTGTTTGTTGTATACCATATAGTTGTCATTTATTGTGTTGTTCTTTGCTCACTAATCATCATTCTGATAAGGAGTTATGTCTCGTTAAATACTAATTGTATTTCAAGAGACCATATCTTACATTTGGATATTCTGCTAGGGATGTATTCTTTTTTGAAGAATGACTAATGATAATATGGAAAAGAATATTGATTTTGATGCTCTACAGCATGACGAAGAAAGATACATCACTGTCTTACCAGAGACAAGCAGAATAGCATAATTGGATATTGCCCCACTAGCTATTGGAATGGCAGCAGGCAGACAGTGCAAATGGCAGAGTTGATGAGCTTGTTCATTGAGTTCACTAAGACTCCAGGTGCCCAGGTAGTATTGGTAATCTCTGAGGGATTTGTCTCCTTCACAACACCACTTGTGGTGTTTCTCCTTTCGTTTTAAGAGGAGTTGATTAGACCACTACCAACAATGTTCCTGCTCCACCAATGGGATCACCAGTCATTTCTTACTTTGTTGTGGGGGGAGTTTCTCAAGCTACCACCAATAATGTTAGTACTACACTAGTCGCATATCCCTTTACCAATCCAGGAAGTGGCATACCGGTTGCACCACTAAGTGCACTCCCAACAGTGGTGGTTCCTGTACAAAACAGTCCTCATTCACATAGCATGGAGGAAATATAGAAAGAACTTATAAGGATGATGGCGGATTCTAAAGGTGGGGGAGAAGCTTCCTCGATATACGATTATTTTTGTACACCATACCCAAGGGAGTACAACAATGAACCATAGAAACCCCAAGGTTCATGTGAAAAGGTTTATCGAGAACCTTGGTGCCCACCGCAACGATAAGAAGCTAAGGTTAAGAGAGTTTTCCAAATCTCTGACTTAGAAATCTTACATGTGGTACTCCAACTTGGCACTGGGTAGTGTGGCCTCTTGGGAGGATCTCCATGTCCATTGTTTAAAATTCCTTCTTAGCTAAAGATAAGTTCACCCTGACTCGGCTAACGTGAGAGAATCAAGTCAGGTGAGGATGTAGTGACGTATATTAGAATGTTCTGCAAACAATCTCTAGATATGAGAGAGGAGATGCGAGAATTCAAGATCTTGCAAGTTTGTGCTGAAGGTTTGATGCTAGAATATATATGTTATCTAATTAATGAGACCAAGGAAGGAACGTTCACGATGTTCGTACAATCAGACAGGAATATTGCCTTGGTGATTAGAGCTTTACCACCACCAACCTTGTCAGATATGATGTTGAGGTCATCATCTAGTTCAAATAGGGGAATACCCCCGAGGGTGAACTACATTGACGATGGGGATTGATGATGCTGAGATTTAGCACCAACGGATAAGTGATAGTGAGCTCAAACAGTAGCAGCCATGGCAGCCATTGAGATGTATAAGTGTATAAGTATGTAGAAGGGGATGAGTATAAGAGGAAATAAGACAATGATGTATAGTGGTTCAGCCAATTTGGCCTACATCCACTGTGAGTGTGTGATCCACTAAGTATGGGCACTAACGACCTGGGATACAATGCACATAACCCTCGCTCTCTCTCTACTGTGTGTACATGCAGAGTTTTAGCTAGGGTTAAAGTTAATGGATCGATCCCCTGTAGGGTTATAGGTGACAAGTATATATAGGTCTTGGGGGGTGTAGTGTACCCCCCAAGTATGCATGGTGCATGTGAATCATGATCTAGCCAATCCCCTGTTGACACCTGTAGATGCCAAATGATGACATAATATTCCCTCACGTGAGGGTGTGATTTTGTTATAACGGTCTCCCCTGTGCCATGTCAGCCTCACGCGCACTGTTCCACGCGTCTCCCAAACCACGCGCTGTGATGATGTCACCCTCGGCCTATGAGCCGAGGCCGAGGGCAAAGTTCCTTCCAGTAGTGAGTCTGATCCAATTCTGGCCTCGTACTGTCGGCCCCTCGTAGGGTCGTCTGGAGCCTGGTGAAGGGTCAGCCCCTCGTAGGGTCGTCTGGAGCCTAGTGAAGGGTCGGCCCCTCATAGGGTCGTCTGGAGCCTGGTGAAGGGTCGGCCCCTCGTAGGATCGCCTGGAGCCTGGCGAGGGTCGGCCCCTCTGAGGGGGTCATCTTGAGCTTGATGAAGGGTCGGCCCCTCTGAGGGGACGTCCGTTTGGAGGTAATCTTCAGCTAGGCCGAGGATATAAACGGGTATATCAATCACCCCCCAGCCCTTAGCCATAGGTGCTGTTGAGATGGCTGAGGGATAGTGTTGTAATTGAGATGCGTGTACGATCTGTTAAGTGAGTGACACCTGGGCAGATACTCATTGTTGTTCCAGTTTTCAAGGCATGGCGGTTGCACACTTTGCATGGGGCTTTGTGCCCTAATAATACCCTTCTTGGTAAATGGGCCCACTCATTACCAAAGTATTTAAGAGATTTTCAAACTCTCTCTCTCCTTCTTCTTCTTCTTCGCGCCCAAGCCTTCTCTCTCTAGCCTTTTACCAGTTTTCATCGCCATTCCTGCTGCCTTCAATCCTTCAAGCTTAGCAGCGTTCTTGCTCTCTCTTTCAGGTAATCCCTTTCATCGAGCGCTCTCTTTTACCTTCATTTTTGTTTACTTTTTAGGCTGGTGGGGCTGTATTTTCTTCTGGTTGTCTCATAGCTTTTTCCGGTGTCTTCTCCGGCCACTGTTTATTGAATGTTCTTGAGTGATCTTGAGTGTTCTTGAGTGAAAACCATCAATTCCCCTTTTAATTCAAATGTCTAGTTTGGTCAATTGCAAACTCGTTTGTGGTTAAGTTCCCCAAATTTCTCCAAGTGTAGGGTCTTCCCTTTTGATGCTTAGGAGGCTTTATAGTTTAGTATCTGAATTCCCATCCTTGAGAGAGAAACTCTTTGCAGAGATCAGACGAATAGAGGAGGAGGAAGAGAGGAGACAAGGGGCCGACCCTAACTGGGTATGACCCATCTTTCCCATTCCTCTTGCCACAATAAGACCATTTGAACCGTCTGAGTCTTGTGGGTCGTCCTCTCGTCCAGCCGAGACTCCCAAACCAAGTGAGATGGATGAGAGAGCATCCTCGCCAACTGGTGCAGGAACTTCTGGTAGGAGAGAGACGTCCGACCTAAGCCCGGGCCGAGAGTCCGAGGGCATGGTCCCTTCCGAGGCTGTCCCTGTGACAACCCTGTCTCCCCATGCCTTCCAAGTGGCCTTTCCTCAGGGCCCTCTGGCAGATGACGAGGCCGAGGGTGAGGGGGCCAAGGACGAGGACGATGATACAGATGACGAGGTTGATACCTCCCATGCCTCGTCCTTTATCTCCTCTGTTAGGGATCGCGACCTCCTGATATGGAGGCATGGCTATGGAGTGCCCCCCAGCATAACTATGAGGGTTCCCTCTGAGTCAGAGAGGGTTTTTTATTGTGAAGAGGGAGAGGTTGCAGTTTACGAACAGATGTTTAAGGTTGGAGTCAGATTCCCTCTGCATACTGCCATCGTAGATATCCTGTCTGCCCTTGGTGTTGCCCCCTCTTAACTTCCTCCCAACTCTTGGAGGACGATCCTGGGCTACATCTCCTTGTGGAAGAATGCCTTCACCGATGAGCCCTTAGCCGACCTATTCTTGGGCTGCTATAACATCACCTCCTCGTCCAAACAGCCTGGCTACTATCATCTGGGGGCAAGGAGGTCTGAGAAGAAACTCCTCCATGTGGCACAAACTTCTAACCACGATTGGAAAAAGAGATTCTTCTTTATCTCTGGGGAGTGGAAGCCCACCACCGATGGTCCGAGGGTCCCCATAAAATGGTCTAACCCCTCCATGAAGGCTAGGTCAGACCCTGGGCTTAGTCTGGAGGAGAAGGACATTATTGAATATCTGAGAGGACGAGGGAGAGAAGGTGAACTTCCAAAATTTAAAGACCTGATGACCCCCCGGTTCCTCAAAGAAGCTGGTCTGAGGGTCGGCCCTCTGACTGAACTATGTGAGTTATACTGAACATTTCCCATTCTTTTGCTTTTTTCCAAGTGTTTCCTCTTTAGATCTGCATTTTTCTAATGCGTCGTCCTCTTACCAGGTCGTCCTGCAAGTACATCAGACTATCTTTGAGAAATGACTGCTCCCAGCTTATTATCATGATTGGCCAAGAAGAAAGGAAAGGAGCCTCAGCAGGCTCCGAGGAAGACGAGGGCCGCCGGGCCGACGGTGGTGGAGCCGACCGCCGATAGCCAAAAAAGAAAGGGGCCCGAGGTCCCTGTTGACCCTCGGCCGGATTCTCGAATGAGGGCCAGGGTCGAAGCCTCTGAGAGGACGGCCTCTTCATCCAGCATGGGAGCCTTCTGGTCTCAAAACCTGGCACACCTGAGGGCCGAGCCCTCGTCACTAATTGCAAACTTGAGGGCAGCCAAGGCCTCAATGTTCTCTGCACCCTCAGCATCTGACTACGAGTTTTTGTCAAAGATGCCTCCTGCCAAAGTGTACGACTATGGTCTGCATGCCCTTGCACAGGTATTGGTCTTAACCCACCTCTTAATATTTCATTCTTTCAATTAACTGTTTCCTCGGCCTCTTGACATGTGTTTCTTTTTACTGTGCAGTCTGTGTGCGCTTTTACCTCGGTGACAAAATGGATGGCCGAGAATCAGGCAAAGTTCCATGAGGCCGAAAGGGCCATTCAGCATGAGGCTGACCTGCGGACAGAGCTCGATACTGCGAGGGCTGAACTCGAGAGTGCTAGGACTGAGCATGCCAGGGTCCTAGATGAGTTGACGAGGCAGCACGACGAGGACATTAAGGCCAAGGACTTGCTGCTCAAGGAAAAGGACGAGGCCTTGACCAACATGGACGCCAAGTACATAGCTGACCTTGAAGCGGCCATCATGAAAGCCGAGGCCGATGCTGTTGAGGCTTACAAGGTTTCTGACGAGTTTCAGGGCTTCGGCCTTGAATATTTGGAAAGGGGGATCAGGACGGCCTGTCGATGGGTCGTCCTCAGATTTGGTGATGTTGTCTCCTCGGTCCTCCCTTCGATTGAGGCAGTCGGATTGGACGACCCTCTGATTGCCGAGGCCCTGTCCCAGGTAGAATCCCAAGTGCAGGTTGAGGGGGTTGGCACATCTGAGGATCAGCCGGTTATGGTCATCAAGAAACCCCTCTAGTGGATGTTGAGGCTCTGCCCTCCGATATTGTCCCATAGGGTGGATGTCTGTAGCCCATACCCTCTTAGTGTATTTATCATTTTTGTGCTCTCTTTTGTAAAACACTTTATAATTTGTATAACACTGGCATTTCATTAATACCATCGTCTTCTTTACTGTCTTCCATGTTTCTGCCTTTTGTATTTGTATGGTTGTGCTGTGAATCTTTGTTAATGCCACTAACCTCTCCCTCGTCTTTCTTGAGGACCAAGGTGGGGTCATCCCCTCCATGTGGCCTCATCATAGCCGAGGGTCACAATAACAAAAGTAATGGTTTTTAATCAAGTGGCCCTTCGTCTTTCTTGAGGATCCTGGTGGGGTCGTCCCCTCCGTGCGTCCTCATTATAGGCCGAGGGATCAAATTACCAAACATGGTTTTTAAATAAAGGGGTCCCTCGTATCTCTTGAGGACAGTGGTGGGGTCATCCCCTCCACTGACCCTCATTATAGCCGAGGGATCAACTTACCAAATTAATGGTTTTAACAAAGTCTACCCTCGTCTTCTTTGAGAACAGTGGTGGGGTCGTCCCCTCCACTGGTCCTCATTATAGCCGAGGGTTCAACTTACCAATTTAATGGTTTTAATGAAGTCTACCCTCGTCTTTTTTGAGAACAGTGGTGGGGTCGTCCCCTCCACTGGTCCTCATTATAGCCGAGGGTTCAACTTACCAAATTAATGGTTTTAACAGTCTACCCTCGTCTTCTTTGAGAACAGTGGTGGGGTCGTCCCCTCCACTGGTCCTCATTATAGCCGAGGGTTCAACTTACCAAATTAATGGTTTTAATGAAGTCTACCCTCGTCTTTTTTTAGAACAGTGGTGGGGTCGTCCCCTCCACTGGTCCTCATTATAGCCGAGGGTTCAACTTACCAAATTAATGGTTTTAATGAAGTCTACCCTCGTCTTTTTTAGAACAGTGGTGGGGTCGTCCCCTCCACTGGTCCTCATTATAGCCGAGGGTTCAACTTACCAAATTAATGGTTTTAACAAAGTCTACCCTCGTCTTTTTTGAGAACAGTGGTGGGGTCGTCCCCTCCACTGGTCCTCATTATAGCCGAGGGTTTAACTTACCAAATTAATGGTTTTAATAAAGTCTTCCCTCGTCTTTCTTGAGGACAATGGTGGGGTCGTCCCCTCCACTGGCCCTCATTATAGCCGAGGGATCAACTTACCAAATTAATGGTTTTAATAAAGTCTTCCCCCGTCTTTCTTGAGGACAGTGGTGGGGTCGTCCCCTCCACTGGCCTTCATTATAGCCGAGGGTGGTTCTCTATAGTTTTTTCCATGCGTACTAGAACTGATAACCACAGGTTGATGGGAAACACTGATATTTCTCATTAATTTCCAAAGTAAACTGTTGGAGCAACTCTTATTACAATTATGGTCTATCAAGACCTTACAACACTACTGATAGTATTTCTTCAAATGATCTGCATTCCAGGGGTTGGAAAAAGGTTCTCCTTCTAGGTTTTCTAGTCTATAGGTCCCAGGGACGACTTCATCGATGACCCTATATGGGCCATGCCAATTAGGATGGAGCTTGTTGGGATTTTGCCAAGTCTTCTTGAGGACTAAGTCCCCCACTGCGATAGGCCTCTGTTTCACCCTCTGATTGTAGAACCTTGCGGTCCTCTTCTGGTACGAAGCCTGCCTTATCTCAGCGTCCTCCCTCCTTTCCTCAATCAGGTCTAAGTCGAGTCTCCTCTCTTTCGCATTTTTTTGGGGGTTATACATTTGGAATCTATGCGTAGGAAACTCAATCTCGGTGGGGATGACGGCTTTTGATCCATAAGCTAGCATGAATGGGGTCTCTCCGGTAGAGGTCCTCACTGTCGTCCTGTATGCCCACAGCACGGCATATAACTCCTCGACCCATCTTCCTTTTGCCTCCTCAAGCCTTTTCTTGATTCCATCTAGGATTGTCCTGTTTGTAACTTCTGTTTGCCCATTGGCCTGAGTTCGGCCAGGGGTGGAGAAAAATTGTTTGATACTCACCCTTTCACAGTACTTCTGTAGAGAGGCATTCTTGAACTGAGTCCCGTTATCCGAGATGAGGGTGTTGGGGAGACCATACCTGCATATAATATTTTTCCTGATGAACTGTAAGGTCTTCTTCTCGGTGATCGTCACCATCGGCTCCGCTTCCACCCATTTCGAAAAATAGTCAATGGCTACGATGAGGAATCGATAGTTATTGATGGCCCTAGGCAAGGGTCCTACTAGGTCAATTCCCCATACTGCAAATGGCCATGGGGATGTAATGGAAGTAAGAGGCTGATGGGGCTGGTGAGGGATGGTGGCAAATCTTTGACATTTGTCACACGTTTTTACATATGCCGCTGCGTCTTTCCCCAAGGTCGGCCACCAGTACCCCTGGGTGATCACCCTCTTTGCTAAGGATATGCCCCCGATGTGGCTTGAGCACGATCCTTCGTGCACATCTTGCAAAATGGAAGGGACTTTTGAGGGATGCGCACACCTAAGTAAGGGGTGCAAAAACCCCTTTTTGTACAAGGTGTCTCCGATGACAGTGAATTTTGCAGCCCTGTGCCTCAGCTTCTTCCTTTCTTGCCTTGCTTCTGGCATCTCACCCTCTTTAATGTATCTGATCAGAGGGTCCATCCACGAAGCTTCCTGAGAAACATTTAGGCAATTGCCAAGTGTTCCCTCGGCGTCTTCAATAGTTGGCTGAAGCAAAATTTCTACTGGGACCGTCCTCCTGATGTCTGTCCTAGTTGCCGAGGCCAACCTCGCAAGGGCATCAGCATGGCCATTGTCGAGCCTAGGTATCCTCTTTAATTTCACTTCTCTGAAGCCCTTCAGTAATGACCTCACCTTCTCAAGGTACCTCGCCATCCTCTCGTCCTTAGCCTCGTAGGCTCCTAGTATCTGATTCACTACTAGCCTTGAATCACTATGGACCAAAATCTGGCCGACACTAAGAGACTTGGCCAAGGAGAGGCCTGCTACTAAGGCCTCATATTCAGCCTCGTTGTTGGAGGCTTTGAAGTTGAACCTCAGGGCGTACTCAATATCTGTGCCGTCGGGTGCTGATACTATTAACCCAGCTCCGCTCCCGCTTTCGCAAGAGGACCCGTCAACGAAGAGATTCCACACGGTGCATTCTTCTGAGAAAAATCCCTCGGAGAGGGATCCCTGTCTAAATATGTATTTTCCCTCTTCGTTTTTAGCCGCTTTCCTTCTAGCGGTGCTTGTCTCAGCCCTATCTGCGGGTGTGTCAGTGGGTCTATCTTGTTGTGTATCTGTCTTCCCGAGGGTCTCACCCTCGGCTTCATCATCTTCCCAAGTGAACTCAGCCACGAAGTCTGCCAATGCCTGCCCCTTAATGGCCGTCCTAGGCTGATACACAATGTCAAACTCCCCCAGCTCTATAGCCCAGGCCATCAACCTGCCTAATTTTTCTAGCTTGTGTAAGACCTGCCTAAGAGGAGAGTCGGTGAGGATGACCATTGTATGGGACTGGAAGTACGGCTTCATCTTCCTTGAGGCATGGATCAAGGCGTAGTCCAACTTCTCCATCCTCGGGTATCTTTGCTCTGCCCCCTGGAGTGCCTTGCTGTTAAAATACACAGGCTTCTGTATCCCGTCTTCGTCTCTCATAATGGCTGCACTGATGGCCGACTCTGAGACGGTGAGGTACACATAAAGTCGTTCACCTTTCACGGGTCGTGACAGCAGCAAGGGAGACCCTAAGTATGACTTTAGGTCCCTGAAAGCCTCATCACACTCTTCACTCCATTCAAAGGCCTTCCTAAGGGTCTTGAAGAATGGCAAGCACTTGTCTGTGGCCCTAGACACGAACCTGTTCAAGGCAGCAACTCTCCCTGTGAGCCTCTGAACGTATTTAATGGACCTTGGGGTCTTCATTTCAATAAGGGCCTTTATCTTTTCAGGATTGGCCTCGATGCCTCTTTGGTTAACAATGAACCCCAAGAACTTCCCTGCTCCGACCCCGAAGACACACTTAGCCGGATTAAGCTTCATCTGGTATTTGTCCATCGTATTAAAGGTCCTCTCCAGGTCTGCCATATGATCCTCAGCCTTTAGACTCTTAGTCAGCATGTCATCTACGTAGACCTCCATAGACTTCCCAATTTGGTCTTCAAACATTTTATTTACGAGGCGCTGGTACATTGCCCCCGCATTTTTGAGGCCAAAGGGCATGACCCTGTAACAGTATGTCCCCTTGTCGGTGATGAAGGTTGTCCTCTTCGAGTCTTCAGGGTTCATGAAGATCTGGTTATACCCTGAATAGGCATCCATGAAGCTCATGAGCTCATGGCCTGCGGTAGCGTCTACCATCTGGTCAATGCGGGGGAGAGGGAAGTTGTCTTTGGGATAGTGCTTGTTGAGGTTTGTGAAGTCCACGCACATTCTCCACTTCCCGTTGGCCTTTGGGACAATGACTGCATTGGACAGCCATTCAGGGTAGATGACCTCTCTGATAAATTCAGCGTCTTCTAATTTTTTAACCTCGTCCCTAATGACCTCATATTTTTCTCTGGAGTAAATTCTCCTCTTCTGCTTCACCGGATTCGCTCCCTCTACCACATTGAGCTTATGGCACATAATTTCAGGGTCAATCCCCGGCATATCTACATGACTCTATGCGAAGACGCTTCGCCTTCTCCTCAACAGTTTAACGAGGTCTTCCTTGATATTGGGCTTCAGAGACTTGCCGACTTGGACGGTTTTTTTCGTGTCATCCTCGTCGAGGATGATGGATTCTACCTCTTCCGCGGCCTCTCCTTTCTTCAGCTTCGTCTCATCCCTGGTGTCTAGGGTATCAATATTGTAAGTGGTCGTAGCCCTCTTGAGTGTCTCCTTTTCTTCAGCGGAGTTGTAGTAACATTCTCGCGTTGTCGTCTGGTCTCCCTGAACTTCCCCCACCCCGTAAGGGGTAGGAAATTTGATCATCTGATGGACCGTAGACGGCACAGCTTCAAACCCCTTAAGGTCCACACGCCCCAGTATGATGTTGTAGGCCGAAAACACCTGCTCGTCCATCACAAAGAAACTGACCTTCTTGGTGAGCCATCTCGGCCACTCGTCCCTCATCCTCACATCGGCCTCATATACCCCAAGGGGATGAACCTTTTCCCCACTGAACCCAATCAATGGATGATGGTACGGGACGAGTCTAGCACGGCTGAGACCCAAGGCTTTGAAGCATGGCCAAAACATCACATCTGCAGAGCTACCCCCATCTACCAAGATCCTCGGCACCTCGCATCCGTGCACCCTGGTAGTGATGACGAGAGGGTTATCATGTGGGGATAAGAGGCCTTTGAAGTCCATTCTTGAAAATCCCACTATCAGTGTGTCCATATCAACCTTCTTCCTCTTTTCTGACTTGACCTCCAGGGAGGTTGCGTGTACCGTCTTCGTCACTGCCTTGGCCTCAGCCACATGGGCCTTCCTGTCGGCGACCTCAGACCCTCCTCCTGCAAGACCCCCGGAGATCATTCCTACTCCGAGTGAGATCATATTAAGCCTCTTGACAGGGCCGTGGTCGTCTCTCGGCGGGAGGTCAGGGTCGTCCTCATCATCAGAAGGGTCGTCCCCTCTTTTTTGAGGACCTTCTCTGCATGCATCGCCTCGCTTCTTTCTGGGGTCGTCCCCTCGGCCCCTCTTGAAGGCACCTTTGTCGACGTACTTTCTGAGCTTCCCTTACTTCAGCATCTTCTCAATCTCATCTTTCAGGGCAAAGCATTTGTCCGTAACGTGGCCGTGGTCTTGGTGAAATTCACACCACAGGTTCTTATTCCTCTTACCGGGGGGCTGCCCTCAGCTTCTCAAGCCACTTCAGGGACCGGTCACTCTTTATCTCATTGAGAATCTGTTCACAGCTGACCGTCAGAGGGGTGTATCCAGCGAACTTGTCATCCGTGGACCTCTTCTTCCCCTCTTTGTTCTTCTTAGGGTATTTACTCCCACTAGCACCTCCTCTTTCGTCTTCATATTTTGCAGCCATCGCCTCTTCGGCGTTCATCACCTTTCCTGCTGTCGACAGCAGTTCAGCCATCGTCCTCGGAGGGTCTTCAGCAAGCTTCCATAACAGCTTCCCCTTTTGGAGTCCTCCAATCAGGGCTGTCATAGCTATGCTCTCCTCATAGTCTTCCACCTCCAGCTTCTCCTTATTGCATCTGGCTATGTAGTCCCTCAGACTCTCATTCTTCCCCTTCTTAACATAGAGCAAGTGGGTGGTCTTCTTCGGTGGCCTCACCCCAAAGCAAAAGTTGTGGATGAACAGGTCTGCCAGCTGCTTAAAGTCTTCAATGGAATTTTTCGGAAGAGATGTGTACCAGACATGCGCAGCCCCTGTCAGGGTACCAGAGAAGGCACGACACCTCATCTCGTCTGAGATAGAGTATATGTCTGCCGCTGACTGATACATCTCCACATGGTGGATGGGGTTGGTGCTCCCGTCATATTTTGGGGTGACCACAGGTGGCTTGAACTTCGATGGCGTGGGGAAGTTGACTATCTTCGCTACGAAGGGTGAGCCTATGGTGTATCCCATCTAAAGGGGGTCTCGGCTCTTCAGTATATCACCGATCTTATCCTCTAACCGCTAGATTGAGTCATTCCAGGGCCTCACAGGGTCGGCCTGGCCAATGTTATCCCCTGCTGCCTCTCCGAGGTGGACGGAGGGTTCTGCTGCAGCAGGCCTGTGTCGGCTGTTCACTTACCTTTGGTCGTCATCTCGTCCTCGGGGTCGGCCATCTACTGCCCCCTCCTGGATCTCGCAGCACTTCTTGGCCTGGACAACTGTTCCCGCAGGTCATTTACTGGGCCTAGCCTCTCAAAGGCCGACCCCCTGCTCAAGCGATCAAAAGCAGAGCCCCTCGGGCGATCATCAGGGTTTGGTCTCCCGCACTTTCCTCTACTGTCCTGGAGAGGTCGTATAGTATTGTTGGAGACCTCATAGGGTTCCCAGCACTCTATAGGGGCCTCCTCTCCCTCCGGATCGTCATACCTGTCCTCAGGGCAAGGGTTTCCTTGCCTCCCCAGGCGTAGACGCCGGGGGTCAGCAACATCCCTACGTCGCTGAGGGGGTGGCAGGTCTTTGCATGGTGCCTGGGGTGGTCCCCTGGCCTCATGCTGTCCTGGAGCTACTGCCGGAGTAATCATCTCAGGTGAAACCCCTGGTGCCCTTAGTATGTTCTGGCTTAGAGTTGTGAACTGCTCCTGCATCATCCGCTGGCTTGCTGCCAGAGACTTTAAGGCTGCCGCTACATCAGCCATCTCAGACTGAGGCGGCGGATGACTGGAACTGGGTCTTCCCCCTCATCTGGCGGGGGAAGTGGTGGTGGTGGCATCTCAGGTGCCATGTGCTTGAGCTATGAGAAGTTGAACTGAAGAAAAGACTGGTGAGCTTGGGAACCTTAGTGGGTCTCTTTCAATGGTGAAACACCTCCTCTCAGGGGGAGTGTTGGTTCACCACCAGAGTGCCCAGTGAGGTCAAGCTGTACAAAGGAAGAGATGTCTTCTTGTTCCCACAGACGGCGCCAAACTGATGATGCTGAGATTTAGCACCACCGAATAAGTGATAGTGAGCTCAAACAGTAGTAGCCATGGCAGCCATTGAGATGTATAAGTGTATAAGTATGTAGAAGGGGATGGGTATAAGAGGAAATAAGACAATGATGTATAGTGGTTCAGCCAATTTGGCCTACATCCACTGTGAGTGTGTGATCCACTAAGTATGGGCACTAACGGCCTTGGATAAAATGCACATAACCCTCTCTCTCTCTCTACTGTGTGTACATGCAGAGTTTTAGCTAGGGTTGAAGTTAATGGATCGATCCCCTGTAGGGTTGTAGGTGACAAGTATGTATAGGTCTTGGGGGGTGTAGTGTACCCCCCAAGTATGCATGGTGCATGTGAATCATGATCTAGCCAATCCCCTGTTGACACCTGTAGATGCCAAATGATGACATAATATTCCCTCACGTGAGGGTGTGATTTTGTTATAACGGTCTCCCCTGTGCCATGTCAGCCTCACGCGCACTGTTCCACGCGTCTCCCAAACCACGCGCTGTGATGATGTCACCCTCGGCCTATGAGCCGAGGCCGAGGGCAAAGTTCCTTCCAGTAGTGAGTCTGATCCAATTCTGGCCTCGTACTGTCGGCCCCTCGTAGGGTCGTCTGGAGCCTGGTGAAGGGTCGGCCCCTCGTAGGATCGCCTGGAGCCTGGCGAGGGTCGGCCACTCTGAGGGGGTCGTCTTGAGCTTGATGAAGGGTCAGCCCCTCTGAGGGGTCGTCCGTTTGGAGGTAATCTTCAGCCATGCCGAGGATATAAACGGGTATATCAGGGATAGGAGACAAGGAGGTGGAAATAATAGCTAAGGAGGAATAGGTAACAAAAGGAAGTTTAATAGCAAAGATGACCCACCCGAGTAACCTTGCACGGTGGAGCAAGATCTTGATATTTATGATCACATAGTTCGTGACAAAGTGTACATGCCCATTAATTCTAGTGCAGAGCCTGTGACGCGAGAGGATATGAACAATCTAAAGTTCTTCTTGGTTCATAACAAGCTTGGTCACCTGAACAGCCGATGTTTCTTGCTAGGAATATTAATCAACATACACATCAAGAAGGGGGACATTAAATTGCCCTAAGCAAATGTAAATGATAATCCATTTCCAGTAAACAGGACAAACATGGTCAGCTCTTATGATGAGGAGGTGGAAGAGATGATGAAGGATCAGAGGTCCCTCGAGGAGGCTTTTAAGAAATCTTTAGAATAATGTATGTTTGAAATGGCTCGACTAATGCTAGAAGATAACTCGGGTCCAATTGATGATTTGAGCTGACAGTTAGAGGCATACTCGTTGGATGTTGCTAACGTGGTAATAGCCTATGATGAGTCAGTTTACCAAGATTTGGACGAGGTCTATGAGTTACAAGAAGATTATGTTGATCCATGGGTGGAATGTGTCCTAGTATCTCGCTCGTATTATCTCACTCACTGAAGTTTAGTTGGTCCTTCAACCAAGTTAGGATGTCAGAAAGTTCCAGGTTGGAGGTTACTAAAGCAATATTGGAGATTGCCAAAAAGAACATGGCCCCAAACTTACGATAGAAAGAGCCCATGGCCAAGCTGGTAAGGAGGTTCCTCACAGATATCACTTTCTCTGAAGCAAATTGCTCAATCATCTACCTTCACAATAAGCTTCTATATGTGACAGCAAGTGTGAATAGGTGTAGTTTCAATCGATTTTTTCTAGATGGGAGATTTTATCAACATTATGCCCATTTGATTTTTTTTACTCTTGTAACATTGCTGAGACAAGGATTGTGAAAAATACTTTATCGATCTCGAGTATGACAATCAATCTTCCAAGTCCATTAGTTACGTTAATATGGGTATTACCTAGGGAATATCACTTCCCATATAAACTTCCACATAATGGAATGTGAGCCATCGTATTAGTTGTTAGTGAGGAGAGTGTGGATGCACAATTATGGACAGATGCCGTCCACTTACCAAAAATGTGTGAAAGCAAACATCATGGGGAAAAAAGAGGTTATTTAGGCATCCAAGATGTCATTCACACGTGAAGAGTCACACTTAGTTTATGCAGCTTTCTATATAGAGCTGGTAAAAGAGGTAGTGGTAATTACTCGATACACTGGGGTCACTAGAATTCCAAGTACTAGAGTGTGAACACTAACTCGCCTTGTGGTTACTTTTAAAGAAGAGGAGAGGAGATAGATCGAGAAGCAGTGAGGCCTCCCAGCCTATCCAAACAGCTATGTGATAGGATGATGCCTCACATTGACCCAATTGAGCACCAATTTCAACAACAAAGTGTGCTCACTAGATTCTCAGGAAAAGAGCTAGAAGAAAATTTCCCAATGAGGCCCCACATGGAGGAAACCCTAGGTAGTGCAAGAGGGTGGTGTTGCCTAATGGAAAAATTATTTACAAGTTGTAAAGATGTGAGCGGGCAGCCAAAATCTTAGATGGTGAGGATGACCCCATTTATGAATACTTTTTGGTGGATAACCAAGGCAACTGCTTGGTAATTGGTAACTCTAACATTCAAGAGTTTGTAGAAGGAGTAGAATAGGAGTCGGAGTGCATGAAAGATAGTCCAAGGCCTTAAATACAAGTGCTGGAGTATATAGACCTCGTAGAGGAAGGTGATTACCCTAGGCCGATCTTCATTTCAAAAGACTTTAACTATTCATCGAAGGGAGCAATAATTGAGTTATTACGAGAGTTCAAAGATGTTTTATCTAGAAGTAAATAGAGATTCCAGGGGTTGACAATGAGGTGAGTTTCCAGACGTGATGCCCTCAGTAATCCCAGTCAAGAAGAACACTTGAACGTACAAGGTAGCGCTAGGTTTAAAGATAAATGAGGAAGTGTAGAGGTTGTCATGTCAGGTTTCATCGTCCCAATACAATATCCTATTTGGTTGTCAAGCCTTATGACAGTTGGGAAGAAAGACAAAAACCAAATAAGTATTTGTGTGGTTTTTAAGGACTTGAACAAGGCTTGTCCAAAATATGAATTCCCATTTCCTTCAATCGTTAGCTTGATAGTAGCAAATACAGGGCATAAGATGTACACTTTTATAGATGGCTATGGTGGGTACAACTAGATAAAGATGAACCCAGAATATGCTGATAAGACTACCTTTCACACCCCTTTAGGTAACTTTATGTGTACAGTTCCTCCTTTCAGATTAAAGAATGCAGGTGATATTTACCATAAGACGACAATGGCCATATTTCATGATCTTTTCCATGAGATTATGGAGTTTTAAGTGGACGATCTGGTAATAAAGTGAAAGAAGGAATCTTATCACTTAACGGACTTGAGGAAGGTGTTCATAAGGTGAAGAGAGTATAAGTTGAAGATGAACCCTTTCAAGTGTGCCTTTAGGGTGACAAGTGAGAAGTTCCTCGAGTTTTTGGTGAACAGGCAAGGTGTCTAGATGAATCTAGATAAGAAAAATGCTATCCTCAGCATCCTAGGGCCTAAGACAGTAAAAGAGTTGAAGAGATTCTTAGGTAAAGTTTCCAATTTGAGTAGATTTGTACCTGGGCTTGCTGAGGTCACTTACCCGTTGATGGAGTTGTTATGCAAGGGGACAAAGTTTACATGGGACAAGCCACATCAAGAAGCCCTGGACAAGTTGAAAAATCTCCTAACATATCCACAGACCATGATTCCTCTAAAAGAAAGTATACCTTTGCAACTCTATCTCCCTTCCACTGAGAGGTCAATCGAAGCACTATTAGCTCAGGAGGTACATGGCATAGAAAAACATATTCAGTTCTTAAGTCGCGTTATATATAGTCCTAAGGCCAGATATACTAGTATTGAGAGGCACTATTTATCCCTAGTTTTTGTAGCTCAAAAACTTAGACATTGCATGCTATCTTTCACGATCCACATTGTAACAAGATATGACACTATAAAGTTTTTATTAGCTAGGACTATACTAATTGGAAAGTTAGTCAGATGGTTTCTAATAATTTTAGAGTATGATCTCAAATGTGTGGTCCCTAGCTCCATCAAAAGCTAATCTTATGCTTACTTGTTAGCCATTTTCCCATCTGAGACATTCTAACCACCACATAAAGAGCTTTCAGAGGATGATCTCTAATACAACTACCTGAAAGATAGTTTAAAAGGGTGGAATATGGAGTTTGATGGTTCCTCGACTAAAGGAAAAGGAGGTGAAAGGGATATCTTGAGCAAATGGGATGAGGAAGTTTAATTTTCCTTTAAATTAGATTTCAACTGCTCCAACAATAAAGCTGAGTATGAGAACCTAGTGTTGGGTTTGTTGGTGGAGGCCTTTGGAAGGGGCATTAAAGTGCTTATAATTAAAGGTGATTCCAATCTGGTGGTAAAGCAAGTTAATGGAAAATATACCTTAAAATGCATGAGCCTGGAGCCCTACCGAATAATTATTCAAAGGATGCTTAGGAAGTTCCATTAGGTCACAATCAAAAGGCACCCTAGAACAGTGAACCGACATGTAGATGCATATGCCACTATTGCCCAGAAAGTTATTAAGGGGTATTCGGCCGTTATTCAAACTACCAAGATGACAGGTCCCTCTATCATTAAAGAAATGTTACCACTAATGATAGCAAGGAATAGAGGTTCAAGATAAGGAAGTATCTTAATACTAGCAAAGGACCAATGAGCTTGGTGGAATTCGCATAATATTTTACCACAACAAGCAACTTGTATTACAAAATAAGTGGAACTGGTTGTCAAGGTGCATTGACCCTGCGGAAGCTGAGAAACGACTAAAAGAAGACCATGAAGATAGTTGTGAGACCACTGAGATTCCATTATACTAACAAATTCAAAGGGCAAGCTACTTTTGGCCCCTGATGAATCAAGATGTCGTGAAGGTACTAATGGGTTGCAATAAATGTCAGTTATATTATCAGGAAGCTGAATTTAATTTCATAGAGAAACCAATTGATTGGAGATAGCGGTACATCGATATGTTAGTGAATAGGGTAGTTCCAGTTGACAAAGATGGTGCCATGACATTAAAGAGGAGTATTTCAATATATTACTGCAAAATGCCCAACTCTGTCAGAGGGGTTATCACGATAGACCTCTTCGGTGCATCCGGTTAGAGGAAGTAGAGGAAGTCTGTAAGAAGGCCTATAATCCAGGACCTATTGGGGGAGAAAAGCTTTACGATCAACTCATGAACTAGGTATACTTTTGGCCAACCATGGAAAAGGAATCTACTGAGTTTGTTCAAAAATTCAAGGCATGTAAGCTTCATAGTAATATGATCCACACTCCCTCGGTGGACTTGCTCTTTCCACTATTTTTCCTTTTCACACTTGGGCATTTGATCTTGTGAGGGTAATTAACCCATCCTCCGGGGGCAAACTTTGGATCTTGGTTTCCACTGAATGCTTTACTAAGTGAGAAGAAGCCATATCCCTCAAGAAGGCCACAATATGGGTGGTTTCTTGGTTCGTGAATGAATACATCATTTGCCATTTTGGCATTCCAAAAGTCTTCCTCTCAGATAAAGAAACCCCATTCATAAATAGGAAGGTGAGATTTCTCACAAAAAAGTACTCCATTGTCCATCACAAGTCCATTGTGGCCTATCCTAAGTTCAAGGGGTAAGCGAAAGCTACAAAAAAGACTTAAGTAAATATTCTAGCTAAAATGCTCGAGAATTTTCCTGGTACTTGGGATGACAAGGTATCATAGGTCCTATTAGCTTATAGAAATACCAAGAGGAAATCGATTTCTTATACACCCTTCTCCTTGTTGATTGGTGCATAAGTTATCATGCGAGTTGAGTTAGAAATACCCTATGCCCGATATAACTTACCTAGTGCAATGCTGCCTCAAAATAGACATGTGCAGTTGGAAGCACTAGATGAGCACAAGGACAATGCAAGGAAGTACTTTAAGATGTACATAAATAATCTCTTCATGTCTTATGATCAGATGGTGAAGCCAAGGAAATTCGAGGATGGAGTATTGGTCTTGAAGTCTTGTATAAGCCACGTACGAGGTCTCTCCCTACCTAAGTTTCAAGCTAATTGGTAAAGGACATATTCATGCGCAAGGCATATAACTCGGGTTACTGTGAGATCTTCAAGATTAAGGATGATATAACATTAAAGCTTAACAACAAGTGTCACAAGATCTACCATGTTTAAAGCATTTTGTTATTTATCCTTAGCTTTTCTTTTCTTGGTTCACTTTTGTTTATGCTTACAATTATCGTGGTTGGTCGAGAGGTTGTTCTTACAACTTAGTGAAAAGTATTATTGTTTATAATAAAAAGAGAAGTCGTGTCCATTCAAGTCCAATTTTTATGAGTACAAATGTAAAGCGCATAAAAAATAAGATAGAAGGAGCAATTTCATTCAAAATCTTAAGTATAACCACAATCATAGGAAGAGCTATTGCCTCAGAGTACAAAAAAATATACAAATACCTAATAATCACTGGGCTCATCTATTATGAACCTTAAGTTGGTAGACTTGATCAACTTATGGTGATGATCTGGTATAATGGTCTCCAAAGTATCTTGCTCATTGGCCAGATTAGTCATATCCCTCTCATGGCCCTCCATTTGTTGTTGCAGTTTCTTCAACTCTGCCTCAGCTTGGGCTAAGGCTTCTACAACAAACACAACTTTTTTCGTTGCTTTAATAAGCTCAAGGTCAAATATTAGACATTTCTTTACTGATAGAATCTTGATTCATGTTACTTGCTTGAAGTCTGGAATAAAAATAAGATCTCAATAATTTGATTAACCATGTTAAATAAAAACCATCACTTATAAGTACATTAACCTTTCACATCGGCTCTTTGATTTTGGATGAAGTAAGTGACTACAGGGGAGTACTCAGAACTTCACTAAGCATAGTGGTAAAGCCATGCAACTTATAATCCATCATCGCTTGTAGAGGTTGGATGCAATGAGTGTTAAAGGTGGAAGGATGATGATCAAGGAATCGTTAAAACATCTCACGATGAAGAGTTATTAACATATGAGGAAAAAATGTGGATAGTTGGTAGGAACTAATTCAGTAGGAGAAGCCTCTAGAGGATGAACACTAAAAGCATTATTGCTCATTGAGTGAAACACTATGTTCGATGCTCTATCTTCCACTTGAAAAATAGGTGTGGTAGCTTAATATGAAACCTCAACATTTAGACCACTAGGGGGAATAATAGATTGATACACAACATTATCAACAGCGATATAGCTCACAATAACTTCCTTACGAACATCCTCACGAGGGACTTGACCAACTGGCAAGCCAGGCTTAGTTATGACAGCATGTCGCTCGATTACAAACTGATAGTTAAATCAAGTAAATTTAAAAAATATCAAGTTTGGGCCTTATAGTTATTAAAAGTCCCAATTTACTTGAAGGACCTTTTAAGGTTGCTCAGCCAAGTAAATTGGGTACGCTTGGCCTTTATGGTTGTTTAAATTCCCAATTTACTTGAAGGACCTTTTGACCGGGCGGGAAAAGTGTGTTCGTGTGAGGACACAATCGTTGTGTGTTTCGCCGCCGCGATACAAAAAACCTAATATACTACTACACTTGCGAGGCAAGTAAAGAAGTAAGTCGGGTATCGTAAGAAATCCACAGGGAGTGATTAAATTTTAGATGTTAATTGTTTTAAAACTTCAAGAATAAAAATGGTGTAGAAGAAATAAGAAAAGGTGATAGGTGGTTATGGTGGAAAAACAAAAGAGAAGTTAACGCTAAATTAAAGGAAAGCGAGGATCGGGATCGCATACACACATTCACGACCTAAACAACTACTAATTAGAATTTCGATTCGAAAACATTTAATCGATCATTTTCAATTAAGCATAAACATCACGCAATAAGGAATTTAAGCCAAATTTGCGAGATTAAACATTTAATCAAAAATGGTCACACGCGGATTAAATTCGGATTAACGCTATAAACACTAAAGTTGCGTGACAAATAAAGTTAAACGCATAACAATCCAACTTTAATACACGCGGTTTTAATTAAATGCAATTTTGCACGAAACCTAATTTTCGGTTCTCAAGGCCCGTTAATGGCGGAACACAACCCCGACCCTATTTATCTAAGGGCTAAGCATGAATAAACTAAGTAAACTATAAAAGCAATAAATAAAGCATGTAAACCTAATTATGAAAGCATGTAAATCTAATTAACAAAGAAAGAATTAAGGAAATACAACTATATTAATGGAATGGATAATGAAAACCAACTTACAAAACCCAAAAAGGGCATAACCCCAAGGAGAAATGAAGAAAAGCTCCCAAAATCAAACCCTAAACTAAGCTACAAATCTGATTATTTTCTCTCAAAATGAGAAGGATTGGTTTTATACAAAATATCCCATGGCAAACTTGTAATAAAAGGGCAGAAAACCAAAAATCTGGAGGGACGAATCGATTCGGAAATGGTCCGAATCGATTCGGAAACAGGGGAAGTTCGAACTGCAATTCTGCAGCAATTCCGAATCGATTCGGTTTTGGGGCGAATCGATTCGCCCCTACAGGTCTGCAATTCTTCAGCTTTGTCATGTTTTACGGAAAATGCCGCCATTTCTTCGTTATAGCTCGGAATGAGGCACGGTCAGAGGCTACGCGAAGATAACTCAGAGGAATACAACATCCAAGAAGACATTAGGCTAAAAAACCAAAATATGAAATGACTAAAATGCCTTTGAATATGACCTTGAGTGTACTTTTACAGTAAAAATCATCCTAAAAATGTCATAACTCCATCGATACAACTCGGAATTATGCAGCGTCGGTGGCCACGCGAAGAGAAATCAAAGGGCTTCAACTTTCGTGAAGATCTCGGGATTCAAACCCGAATTCTGGAATTACTAAAATACCCTCGAAGCTGCAAAAGTCGACGAAACATTTCCGGAAAGCGTCCGAACTTCATACTAAGCATCCAAATACCTACAAAAGATCAATTAACCCCTGCGAAACATGTTAACATAGAAATCCGAGGTTGTCTGGTTAACGAGCATAAGTATAGGGATTAAGATACCCAAGGGGGCTAATAAGGCGTAGGTTAACGGGTGAAATACGCAATATTTGCGTCGTATCACACCCCCTAACTTACACATTGCTAGTCCCTAGCAAAGAAATAAGAAACTACAAGAACTACAAGCAGACCAAAAGTAGGATACAAGTACAAAATGGGATGAAAAAGAAATAAAAAGATAAGGCCACTTTCGCGGGCGAACGATTGCATTTAGCATATGCAATAAGCCGTTAAACCCCTAGGTTACCCTAGTGGACGAGTGTCGTTTCGTGAGGGTTTTCAGGGATGAAACCCACAAACATCATATGGTTTCCTCAAAATATGCCCAACCCAACATGCGACAAACTCAACAACAACGAAAAAGATTTCAAACATGTTATTAGCATATTGAACGAATTCAAACAAAAGTCCGTTGTTATTAACAAGTTGAATGCACCTCATAGAATTGAAACTTTAAAAGTGGGACGGGGGAGAGCACATGCAAAGTGTGATTTGGTAAAAAACTTATATAAATCGGATACTAATCAAAGCAAGCATACATTCAATCCTCACGGGCATTACGCTCAACAAATGAAATCACTCGGAATGGGAGGTAATACACAGGACATGCGGGCATAAAGAGTAAATGTAAATGGAAACTAGGCCGCACACATGTCACAAATGAAGAACGCTATATATAAAATGAAAAACTGAAATCTCAATGAAAGGATACCGCACACTAAAAGAGGCGAAATGCATTTTCACAGATTATCAAAACTATTATGACTTTTAAATTAAATGCACCCTAAGATCACATAGGACTTTATAGGGTTGTAATGTAGGTTTGGGGTTAAGGTACGAAATAAAAGGTATATGTACGGATTCAAAGTGTTCGGAGATGAAAACTTGAAATAATTGGAAGGATGCGGGCGATATCAAAAATGGAAAGTAACTTCCAAACAAGCATTAGATATAACAACTGGAGAGTAATCAAAGCTTATTGAACTATACACAACATATACAACTTTCTCTTTCTTTTCTTTTCTTCTTTTTCTCACTTTTTCTTTTTTTGTTTTCTTTTGCTTTTTGCTTTCTCTTTTTCTTCACTTTTTTCACATCTATTTTCTTTTCATCACTCTTATCAAACTCTCATATGATTAAATTGCAACCACACTACAATAACATCATTCAATCCCAAGTATCATTCCAAACAAAGATATGGAAAGTGTATGTATGGGCTAAAACTCCAATGCGGAGTTGGTTATGGGAATGGGGTTATGAAACGAAAGGCTATATTTTGGCTCAAAGGGGTTGACTAGTGAAACATATATGGTGAGGTCAAGGCTAATATGGGTGATATAACAAAGATTGCCTATGATCATTTCCAAAAGTTTACGCAATTCTCGAATCAAAACAATACATGAAAATCATGATCAAGTAACACATTTCAAGCATGAACTCAATTAATGAACGGTCAAATGAAAGATTAGAGAGATTACCAACGAATTCAACGTTTTCAATGAGAAAAGAATAGTGTATAACACTCACAAACGACGAAAGGTACAAAGCTTACTCGGTGTAAGTATATACAATGCAACAAAAGATTCCCGAGTTATAAAAATCTTAAACCAAATCAATAGAACAAGGAAAGTGCATATGCTCATGGGATAAAGTTTAATTCATGAAGTTATTCACAATATCAATGATTTGAGGACTAAAGTCTAATAACTTCTAAAATCGAGAACATGCATCATTGAGTTGTCAATCGGATCGGGCAATTATTAAAATTTATCATCGGAAACAAGGCAAAATGCCCAACAAAGGAGAAAAAAGAAAGAAAATATTTTTAAAAATTTTTAAATTTTTCACAAAAAGGCATACTTAGTAACTAAATGTGAGAAAATCCATGGACTACACATGAAATGGATAGAATATCCTACACCCCCTAACTTAAATGTTGCATTGTCCTCAATGCGCATTAAGAACACAACACAAAGAGAGGAAAAGAACGATATTACCCAAAATTGGAGAGATCTCCATAAGCACGAGTCCAATGAAATCTACAAAACAAGTTAGTACCGAGCATAGCAAAAACAAATAACAAAAAGTTAACTAATTACACTAGACTAAATTAAAAGGAAAGAAAAATAGGAAAGAAAGAAAATTAAAAAGCTAACTATTTACAACCTACTATTTAGGCTTCACACTAACTATACACTAGAAGTCTAAATAGTTGAGGGTCCACCCAAAAAGGGATTTGACTTTGAAAGATCAATGGTGGACCCTCCAAAGCGAACATGCCTCCCGAAAGATATGAATTCCGTTTGAACAATGGAAGGCATGTGGGTGGTGAAAAAGTGAACCATCGCCAATTTGAAATTTTGGGCGGACGATGGGGGATTTGGATAATAAGGGGGAAAGGTACACTTGAGGTCCAAGAAAAATCGACTCATCTCCCAAAGATTTTTCAAATGGAATGGGAGATGGTGCACACGTGGGGATAACATCCATAGAAAACAAACCCGGCAAGGAGTCCTCATCGGCAAAAAGTGTAGAAGTTTTAAAAGTTTCTACCGACTCATAGGAATCAACCGGTAATTCTAATGGTTCAATGACGGAAAATGTATATGGTAATGAAATAAATTCAATCTCCGTCAACATATCGTCGGAAGCAGATTGAATTTCGGGGGAGAGAGATTCATATTCGATGAGAAATTCTTCGAAAAATTTAGGTGAAACACAAGTTTCCACCTCCTAGTTGTTTTGTGCATAAGAATTCATCTCATCGCAAAGTGCTCCAAGTCTCATTCCAGCATCATTTAAGCTTTCCAAACCTTGGGAGTAAAGAAGCAAAGTTTCTTCCAAAGTAGGCTTCCTCGGCTCAAGAGCCTCGGACTCCTCATTTGGTTGAAACTCGTCTTCGAAAGTAATGAAATAAGAATCGTCATTGGATTCGAATAATGAATCCAACTCAAGCTCCGAATAACGATTTTCATTGCGATAAATGTTTTCAAGTCTTTCATTTTCAAGAAAATCTTGAAAATGGAAAACTTGAAAACTATCCCCAAAGTAAGAATCATTAGAATGACCGCTATAACTATAATAGTAGGACATGATTACCTCGTTGTTTGTAGATGTAGAATCCGAGCAAGAAAGTGAGCAACCGCGAATCAAAGTTTCTTAGCGCTCAAATATGCTATCCTGCAAAAAAGGTTAAAACAAAGAATACAAATACAAAAGGAAAAATACTACGAAATAATAAAACAATTACTATCTAAAACACACTCCCCGGAAACGGCGCCATTTTGTGACCGGGCGGAAAAAGTGTGTTCGTGTGAGGACACAATCGTTGTGTGTTTCGCCGCCGCGATACAAAAAACCTAATATACTACTACACTTGCGAGGCAAGTAAAGCGGTAAGTCGGGTATCGTAAGAAATCCACAGGGAGTGATTAAATTTTAGATGTTAATTGTTTTAAAACTTCAAGAATAAAAATGGTGTAGAAGAAATAAGAAAAGGTGATAGGTGGTTATGGTGGAAAAACAAAAGAGAAGTTAAAGCTAAATTAAAGGAAAGCGAGGATCGGGATCGCATACACACATTCACGGCCTAAACAACTACTAATTAGAATTTCGATTCGAAAATATTTAATCGATCTTTTTCAATTAAGCATAAACATCACGCAATAAGGAATTTAAGCCAAAGTTGCGAGATTAAACATTTAATCAAAAATGGTCACACGCGGATTAAATTCGGATTATCGCTATAAACACTAAAGTTGCGTGACAAATAAAGTTAAACGCATAACAATCCAACTTTAATACACGCGGTTTCAATTAAATGCAATTTTGCACGAAACCTAATTTTCGGTGCTCAAGGCCCGTTAATGGCGGAACACAACCCCGACCCTATTTATCTAAGGGCTAAGCATGAATAAACTAAGTAAACTATAAAAGCAATAAATAAAGCATGTAAACCTAATTATGAAAGCATGTAAATCTAATTAACAAAGCAAGAATTAAGGAAATACAACTATATTAATGGAATGGATAATGAAAACCAACTTACAAAACCCAAAAAGGGCATAACCCCAAGGAGAAATGAAGAAAAGCTCACAAAACCAAACCCTAAACTAAGCTACAAATCTGATTATTTTCTCTCAAAATGAGAAGGATTGGTTTTATACAAAATATCCCATGGCAAACTTGTAATAAAAGGGTAGAAAACCAAAAATCTGGAGGGCCGAATCGATTCGAAAACAGGGGAAGTTCGAACTGCAATTCTGCAGCAATTCCGAATCGATTCGGTTTTGGGGCGAATCGATTCGCCCCTACAGGTCTGCAATTCTGCAGCTTTATCATGTTTTACGGAAAATGGCACCATTTCTTCCTTATAGCTCGGAATGAGGAACGGTCGGAGGCTACGCGAAGATAACTCAGAGGACTACAACATCCAAGAAGACATTAGGCTAAAAAACCAAAATATGAAATGACTAAAATTCCCTTGAATGTGACCTTGAGTGTACTTTTATAGTAAAAACCATCCTAAAAATGCCATAACTCCATCAATACAACTCGGAATCATGCACCGTCGGCGGCCACGCGAAGATAAATCAAAGGGATTCAACTTCCGTGAAGAGCTCGGGATTCAAACCCGAATGCTGAAATTACTAAAATACCCTCGAAGCTGTAAAAGTCGACGAAACATTTCCGGAAAGCGTCCGAACTTCATACTAAGCATCCAAATACCTACAAAAGCTCAATTAACCCCTGCAAAACATGTTGACATATAAATCCGAGGTTGTCTGGTTAACGAGCATAAGTATAGGGATTAAGATACCCAAGAGGGCTAATAAGGCGTAGGTTAACGGGTGAAATACGCAATATTTGCGTCGTATCACCTTTAAGGTTGCTCGGCCAAGTAAATTGGGCATGCTTAAAGTCCCAGTTTACTTGAAGGACCTTTTAAGGATTCTTTACCAAGTAATTTGGGCACGCTCAAATTCCTAGTTTACTTAAAGGACCTTTAAGGTTTCTCGACCAAGTACTTTGGGCACGCTTAAAGTCATAATTTACTTAAAGGACCTTTAAGGCTGATCGACCAAGTAAATTGGGCTCGTTGGGTCTCTATTGTTGTTTAAATTCCTAGTTTACTTGAAAGGCCTTTTAAGGTTGCCCAACCAAGTACTCTAGGCAGGCTTAAAATCCCAGTTTACTTAAAGAACCTTTTAGGGTTCTTGACCAAGTAATCTGGGCGCACTTGTTACTTGTGGTTATTCAAAAATCCTAATTTAATTGAAGGACCTTTAAGGTTGCTCGACCAAGTACTGTGGGTAAGTTTGATTTCATCAGTTTTTTTTATAAAATGACCCAAAAAAAATTCAAAAAAGTGTGGTCGTAACACTTGGCTTAAAAAGGTAAAAGAAGATGAATATATACCTCTTTGTGAGGAGGTGAAAAAAATATTAGTTGTTCAATAACACGTTCAGTGATGGGGTTATGAACAACCTCCTCACCCCTCTCAACCTTAGTAGTTATTCCAGCCTCTAAAATAGAGGTCCCAAATAGGTTCACCAGCATTTGTTTGTTCATAGTAGGAACCACTATCAGGGCCTACAAGTGTTCATAGGAGCTACCTTGAAAGGAATAACCTGCAATCACAAGAAAGGGGGAATTAAATTTTGAAACCCAACAATATAAAGTAAAGGTACCTCGTAGTAAACCACAAAGCTCACCAAATTTTGTTTAACAATTGAAGGTTGCCTTACTTCATCCTCCACAGCTTTTATTTCATCTTGATAAAGTGTTATCTGGTGGCAAAAGAAAGATGAGTCGGGATTATAACCACTATTATTTGACCGCCTCAGATAAAAATCACTCCCTACCACAAAGGGGGAATCCACCATTACCTTAGGGTCATTTGTGATAGCAGGTGCTGCGAGGATAACAGGCTGATAAGGAGATGACTATAAAGTTATGGAAATTTGTTCCTCTGGAAGATGAGATGATGAAATAAAATCATGTTGAGTTTACTCGGGAAGTGTGCTGAATATCCACCATCTCCTGGTCTTGCGCTGGATCTCCTTTAGTAATAAGAGTATCACAATACTCATCAATTTGTGTACAACAAGCAAAGTATAAGGAAGTGAATATATGAGCAAATACAAAAAATATGAGCAAGGGAAAATATACCTCTTGATCAGTAAAGTCATCCAAAATAGTGTAGTCCAAAGGAGGAGAGGAAGGTTTCTAGATGGAATACATCTTGTGCAATATGCGCGACTGATGCATTAAAGGAGAATCCATAATATCCTCATCATCATCTTGTATAGTTTGGCAAGGATACATTACTTCTGATATGATCCTTTTTCTACCACTTATGTTAGTTGGGGGAGTGAAGGACAAACCTTGAGCAACCATCTATTCTTCAATCATAACTTTAATATCCGATTAACCTTGATCATATTTGCTCATTAGGTCATCAAACCACTCTCAAACTGTGCTCACGAGGTTGGGGTCAATCTCTGTCACTAGAAGGAAGGCCTCTGTGGGAACAGTGAAAGTGTTTTTCTTCTTGGGATGTTTTATTTTTTCCTTCACAGTTTCCCCAGTCAAAGTACTAAGGGGTGTCTCCTCTTCAATGGAAGGTTGTGAGGTCCCAGAGGCATCTTCAGCTTCCTCAACAAGCTGAGAGGTAAAAGCCCATTTCTTCTTTTTCAGAATACCTTCCTCCATAGGTGCTAGTGGAGGAATCTCGTTGGGCATTATACAATTAACCATACTCAAAGGAAATTAAGATAGGTTGATTGAATAACTTTTCAACTCAATCTCAATCGAAGAAAAGCTCTCAATAAAACGGTAAATAGGTTGACACAAAATGGGCTTTTAGAATCAGCCAAGCAGATTAGGCCAAAATACACTCAGATAAGTAGCAAATCTACTATCTCAGGACCTCTTTGAAGGAATCACCAACTTGCCTTTGTATGGATCTGATAGGGTTGCCACGGTGTTGGTTAGAAAGTTCCCATAAGCTAACAAGAAGTTAACGGGCTTCTCTAAAGTGTTGTGGCTTAATAAGGGCACTTCCTAGTCATACCCAAATTATCACAATGGGGGGAATAGATGGAGAAGTGGGATCCCTACTCAATGTATGAAGGAAGGTAAAAAGGGGTGATAGTTAGAAAAACATTTAAAGAGGGGAAATTATGGGCATAAACCTCATTGATCTCAGTCACCATCCGAGAGGCCTCGTCAAAGAACTGGTTGGTGTAAAATTGGTTAACACCGACATAAGGATAAAAGCAAAAGGCATTGACTTCATCAATCAAGGTGATAAAGAGCTTGTTGCTCTATTTGTTATTCTAAGCATAAATTTGGGGAACTTTTATGGCATGAGAAACAAGAAGTAAAGAGCCATGCGCATAGTTAGGGAACATGGAATATAGGAGGCAGTGAGAAGCATGTGGTTGACATAGTTGGAGATGTAAAACCTTACGATAAACGTTGATGAATATACTTACACTCAGTTAATCCAGGTATAAAGTGAGCTCAATGTGATAGCAACCAAAGGGATTTATTTGCCCAAGGACATTCGAATGGTCGTGTTAATTAAGTCCTTCCTTAGGCAGTTGTGTGGCTTCCTAGGAAGAATATTCTTGACAAGATCACCGATATATAAGAAGGAAGATCTAATTCACTCTCATACCCCGCCCAGTATGAGCTACTTGATAACCTGATCGCCTATGGGGTTATTTTTAACTGCTTTCCTTGCCCTTAGCATCTGCCATATTTTAAAAGTTGCCTTGTCTTCAATGAAATAGAATTAAGGGATGATCTTCAAGAAGGTACATTTATAAGAGTTTCCATACACTTCTTAATAAAACCTTCAAACCTCTTTCGTATAAATGGCTCTTCCTTCGAGAGAGATTCCTTAAAAAAGGTCTTATTTCCAGTAGCATTAACCCCCAGTAACTCACACACATCTTCCAAAGTTATTATAAATTCTAACCAAGTTACCCCAAATGTATAAAACATGAGGCTCCAATAAAAAAACCAACAACTCAAAGTGTTATTATTTTTAGTAAGAGTTAAGTTGTCAAACCATATAGAAGATGATAGGCCCACTTGAGACACCTTGGAAGCATATTTTCCATGGATGTAGTTTTTCCACACACATAATCAAATTAAACAATAGAGTAAGGTAAGTCTCCGCGTTTGATCCTAAACCTGGTTACACTTACACTTGGGATATAAGCCCAACCTTCAAATTCATTATTTACATCTATAAGTAAGCGGGGCAATTCCTTGGAAGTTAGATAGTTGGGGAACTTGTTCATCGTAGACCAAAAATGATCAGCCTCCATAAAGTATGGAGAACGAAGATACTAGGGACACTAGTTTTGACAAGCATGGGTCCCAAGGGAAAAACTCTTTGTAAGAGACATTGCAAAAGTGATGTTAAAGGTTAAGAGGAAAAAGAAGACGATTTTAAGAGGAAAAGGAAGATTGTAGACACCCCATTCTGGTACCCCCTAACTCTCCTTAGGTCCCTAGTACCTCCCTTCATCACTATAAACCTAGGTCATACCCCAAGTACTGACCTAGAAGCCATTGGGCACTCCCAGGCTCCGTTTGACCAAAAATTCAAACTCTTTAGCTCGACCAAGACTAAATGAATCTTTGAAGGGCACTAAATTCCCTTTCCAACGGTCTGTCTCGTGCGCGATTCTGACTTACCATGCGGACGAACGATCCGTTTGCGTCCGAAACTTGATCTAGAGGCCACCGGGCGCTCCCAAGCTCTGTTTGACCTAAGTCAACTCTTCAGCTTGACCAAGACTGAAGGAATCTTAGAAGGGCACTAAAACCCCTTTCCAATGGTCCACTCCGTGCGCGATTCTGACTTACCATGCGGACGAACGATCTGTTTGACTCCAAGAGGTCACTGAATGCTTCCAGGGCTCAGTTGACCAAAGTCAACTCCCCAAACCGGGTCAAACTCTTTGGAATGTCTAAGTAAATCTCCTAACCTTTCCAACGGTCCACCCCGTGTGCGATTTGGACTTACCATGCGGACGAACGATCTGTTTGCGTCCAAACAATTCCCCGTCCAATGGACCGACAAGCACTTCTCAGCCATATTTGACCCAAAGTCAACTCTCAAACCCGGGAGCGGTCCAAGGAATTTCAAAGGTCTCTGAATTACCTTTCCTATGGTTTGCCCCATGTGCGATTCTAACCAATGGTTTGCCCTCGGCAGCCAATTTTCCGAAAAGGCCTGAAACACACTGCCAAATGGCAAGTTCTAAACCCTACCTATCGGCAGGTGCCGATAGGCAGGACCTGGTCTATGCCGATCGGCAATGGACCGAGCCTATAAAAGGATGCCTTCATCTCATTTGCAAAAGGAGCCCAGATCTGATAAAAATCGCTCTCAGTGAATCCCAAAAACCTCTCTCGAAGGCAGCGCGATTTCAACATCCAAACCCCTTTCTAACCTCCACTTTTCATCATCCTTTCCATTAAACTTGGTGAATTATCCACTATCCACCATCACCCAAGTGCAAGGGATGCTCTCCAACATTCCAGATCAAGCTCAAGATCTTCAAGAAGGCCCAACTTTCTCAACGTTCTCATCAAATTGTCTTAAATTCGGAATAACGTGTTTTATTACTTAGCACTTTTATTATCTCATCTCACACATCCTAATATACCTTTTTATTTAGTATTACTGCACATATCTTATTTTCATATAAATAAAACCCAAAAAACAAGAAAAGGAGGGTTTGCTCATAAATTCCAAATAGGGATTCTCATACTTTTCCCACACTTTTCTCACAACTAAAACACTTTTTCTACACACACACACACTCATAAATAGAGATCCCCCATTTGGATTTATGGGATAAACCCCACCCCTCATTTTGTATGCGAACTACGTGGACTTTGATGCCTTTATAGTCTACGTAGGTGTCTCGGGGTAAAACTCGAGACTCGAGTCCTTTTCTCACTTTATCTATCTTCTTTAAATCCAATTTTCTTATATTCTATATACTTGTTCTTAGTAACGTATTACTCCATATGCATTATCGTTCCATTATAACGATCGACGTAAGGGTAATCGCGTAAATCTTATTTTCTAATATTATTCTTATACCTTCCTACGGATGACTCGCTTTATCTCTTCCATGATACAAGTTGAGGATTCCTATCTCCACTCTATATGTACACATGCACACATATCACGGGGAAATAAAAAAGGAAAATAGAAAACATCAATGAGAGATCGAAAGGGCGTAATGGGTGCCTAACACCTTTCCATTTTGTAACTTAGCCTCCGAACCCTTCTCGAATCATTTCAGTTTCGTATGCACCAGTATGTCTTTTGATGTCGTCCTTCGGGATGGATTCCACTTTTTCTTTTGTCTATTTTGAGTAAAATAGACTGGCGAATCTAAATCTCTCTACATTTTTACACCTCATCTCAAACGACGCCGGTCGAAGCGCTCCCAAGAAGGATGCGCGAGACCCGAGGATCCTTCCTTCACGCACCCGCCCGTGGCGAGGATCGGGGATGGCCATAGTGGCGACTCTGATGGGGATATTATATGCTTTGAGGGCTTGAATCTATTTACATGGATGCTATATTTGTTTATATTTCCCCTATATCTGCATGTTCCCCTTTTCCATGTGTATCCCATGCTTATGCTTCTGTTCACACACCTGTAGAAAATTCTCCATGTACACTTCACACCACGTGCACCTAGGATCACATATATCCCCATGTTGCACGCATCACCCATCCCTACTTGGTGTACCTTTGGTACTTGTACTTTGCTCCCTTTTTGGCATAATCAAGAAAATCATTCTCGTCATAAGATACTAATAAGAGAATCATGCATGATTCACACGACATCAGCAAAGAGCATTGTTATTGACCAAATTTTACCCAGTAACTGGAGGGTCACTTCGTGATGGGCGCTGGTCCGGCAGGGAGCAGTTAGCCTAAGCGATATGACTCTCACCTTCCATTGGCCAAGTACCTTCGACGTATATCGAATGGTTCCCTCGCATCATACCGCTTGACCGAAGTCATGATGGGAGGTATATCGCAGGGAATTCGTTTATGTACGCCGAGTATATTGAATTCACTCTCACACATACCGTCCCCACGAGGTATATAGTGAGGCAATTCACATACAGTCAGGTATATCAAGTGGCTTGTCCACAGTTACCGATTGCCCGCAAGAGCAGGACATATATTGTGGAAGTCACGCCAAAGGAGGGAACCCATTCTGATTCACCCAACCAACTGCATACCCGTATATAGGTGTCAAACCTAGGACATGCACTTTAGATTGTCGGTTTTAACCCGAAACTCTGCCGAAATTTCGGGTCGGTCCGCCGCCCAAATTTTTGCGCATTTTTAAAACGGGACCCTATCCGTGAGCTTAGTTACAAGTCCAGCCGTAGCTTCACATATATTAAAAACCCCATTTTTCCAGGCTCGGGTCCCGTCCGTCATTGCATTTAGGAGAATTAAATACAAGTGGAAACATAATAATCATAATAATCATGATGAGGTCCGTATCCAAAAACATTTCTCCCTTCTTTATCAAAAATCCAAAAATAGTTTCTTCTCTTTTTATCAAAAATAAATCCCATTCTACGCCTTCTCAGGTCAATCGCAAGTCCTTGACCTGGCTCCCTATTGGCTTCAGTCTTCAGTCAAATCACCACGGAGTTTCATTCGTTATTCTACTACTTCTTCCGAGTCCAAAATCCATCCACTTTCCATGGAGAATATAAATCAAGTACCAGTCATACAGCCGGATATGACGGCAGTCCTAGCTACAGCTCATGTCCAAGATTGACAACCTCCAAACTGAGGTCCGAAAGATGCAACGAAATCAGGTTCCTCTTCCTCAAGAGCCTTAGGCCCTATTCCCTCATGATATGGGTCCACCTGATCCTATTTGGGTTCCCAAAGAATATCAGTACGCTCCACGTGCCCCTCCTATCAATGGGCCGTCGCCTGCCCAGCTTCCGATGCCAAACATTGCCCAGCCTGTGGCTAACCTGCCTATGGTCGTTGATCCAAAGGAGGAGGAGTTGAATAAAGTCAAAGAGGATCTCAAGATGCTCACCAAGAAGTTCGACCAAGTCAGAATCCCTGGGAATTACATAGACTACACCCATATGTCTCCTTATCCTAAAGCGAGGTTACTCGAGAAGTTCAAAATGCTAAATATCGAGAAGTTCGAAGGGAGTGGACCCCCGATTATTCATCTTCGCAGTTATTATCGTTTCATGATTCTACTAGGGGCTTCGGAAGAAGTGATGGCCCAATTATTTCAGCAAACTTTGAAGGATAGTGCCCTCCGATGGTTTTTCTCTCTCGAGGAATCCAGAATCCGTAGCTGGGAGGATGTAGCCCGAGAATTCATATCGCAGTACAAATACAACGAAGAGCTTGAGGTCACCCGTCGTGATTTAGAGCTTCTCAAACAGAACCCTGGGAAATTAGTCAGTAACTTCATAACTCGGTGGAGGGAGCAAGCAGCTACTATGACCAATCGGCCATTTGAGGAAAAACAGGTCAACATAGTGAAGAAGAACTTCTTGCCCCATGTTCGAGCGATGATGGGAGGACAATACTATCCCCACTTCCGAGCTCTCAGAGAAGCGGGTGTATAAATCAAGGAAAGTCTTGTTAAAACAGAGGTTGAACCGATAAAGGTGTCCTGACAGTTCACCCCTAGAAAGTATGACAAGCCTTCCTGTGCTACAATCTCAATCGTCAACAACATCTCTCAACCAACCACATCATGGGCACCAGAAAGCCACCCTGCCCCAATCCGAATGGAATACACTGAGCTCCATGCTCCCCTCTCAAAAGTTTACCAAGCCCTGTTAACTCGAAACCTCATCAAACCCTTGGATCCCCGTCCATTTCCAAATCCACTCCCAAGAAACTTCAATGTCGATGCTCATTGCGCCTTTCACCAAACTACTGGCCATACCACTGACCAATGCTTTCACCTCCGAAACATAATACAATATCTCATTGATCGGGGTACCATCGCCCCACCAGCCAATCCTAAGCCAAACACTACTCACAATCCACTCCCAAATCATGCCAATGCCATCTTCTTAGAAGAAAACCCAGATTTTGATCCCTCAACTCAAATCACACCCATATACTCTCGTAAACCTCTTCAAATTTGTCCATATTTCCTCCTACCCCCTACTAGCCTCGTTAATCAAGCATTGTCACTCCTTACCAGAGCATGCATCGCTGTCCATACCCGTTCTGAAAATGGAAGTATGGAATTGTCAGAGGTGTTAAACCAACTCCTAGAGTTCGGGCTAAAATTGCCCTCACAAATGGTCATCAATTGCCAAAGGTTTAGTACACTATTCTTGGAAGCACGAAAATGGGCCCGAGATTCAGACAAGTGGGTGGTACCAACCGACGAAGTCAGCCTAGATGATGTTGTTCAGATTATGGCCGAATTATTTGGGCAAACCAACATCATTTGTAGTATCACCGGGTTACTTGACACTTTGAAGCTACAAGGGCGCTTGGTCCCTTCAACCATACATATCCCCACAGAATGGGAAGACCTGTATGAAGAAGCCGTTAAAGTTGTGGAATGCATTGACTTTACATGGAAAGACAGAATTATTGCCACCGGATGGGGGGGAGAATTCGAATATTCGAGTGAAGAACAAGCTTTAGGAAGAACTGGCCTAGTAGCCGAAATATGTGGGATGATATCATTTGAAGAACTCCTCGAGGAAATAAACAGGGTGATAGAACAACCTGAGATTGACGAGGAAACAGGATTCATGTTCTTCCCTTCTTCAGTAAATCACATGACCAGATCAGGGAGACATTACCAGGTTCCAAGCTCACCACCAACAAATGACAAAGGGAAGGGCGTTGAAAACCTTCCTATGCCAGAGATGACCATCGAAGAGAGCAAGATCCTCAATCAACTGAAGAAAACTCAAGCTAACATCACTCTATGGGGGATTTTCATGTCTTCCCAATTGCATAGAAATGCTTTAATCAAGCTGCTCACTGGACCCACAGTTCGTCCTTCTACCACACCAGAAGAAGCGGTGAATCTAGTCGGATCCTTGACCTCTACCCGAATGCTATCATTTTCTGAAGAAGAAATCCCCAAAATTAGGCCAAATCACAATCATGCACTCAACATCTCCGTCGAAGTTATGGGCTAGACCGTGCCACTCTCTCTTGTCGATAACAGATCCTCCTTGAATGTCTACCCACTAAGAACCTTCAAGTGTTTAGGCCTGAAAGAAAGCGACCTCGCTCCAACCTCTGCCGCCGTACGTGCCTACGATAATACCCGCCGGGAGGTGATGGGATCCATAAAACTTGTAATAGGGGTTGGCCCTATAAACCCTGTCATTGAATTCCAAGTCATAGACATCCCAGCTTGTTTCAACCTGTTGCTCGGATGACCCTGGCTCAATAATATCAAGGGTGTGTCTTCCTCACTCCATCAAAAATTGAAGTTCTTCGCCAACAGGTGAGTCATCACCATTTTGGGTGACGACAAAAATATCGAGTGTGCAAGCACCAGCAGTTCAATCCTCGAGATACAGCACGGGTCAAATGATATGCTCCTATTAGAATTTCGAGTTGAGCCACTCTTACTCCCGATAGGGGACGATTTCAAAGAAAGGGTTTGTCCAGAATATGACCCTCATGGCAATGTCAATGTGATTGAGATGTTCAGAAACATGCACTTCATGCTCGGACTGGGGCTAGGGCAAAGGCAGCAAGGGATACTTGAGCCCATCTAACTGAAGAAAGATTTTCCTCCTTGTGGATTGGGGTATCAACCATCAGAACAAGAGCTCAGAATGATCCACCAGTCTCAACCAAAGAGAAGATTAGACTGCATCCAAACTATCCCAGGAGACTCCTTGAATGGACGATTCATCAAAGAAGGCGAAGACTTACCCTTTTGCGGATTTCCAGAACCATGGTATGACCACACAGACAAGAAGATGAATCCTGGAATGGAGATATTTTTCCAAGATAGTTACCCATGGGCCGAAAGTTTCCAACACTGCGTACAATCGCTCATCAAAGATATCAAAGAGACTGAGGAAAGTGATTTTGAAGATTCCTTCAACTTACAGACACTGGGGCTGGCACTCTACATGGTTCATTCAGGCACTACATCAATGGATCCATCCCATCTGATTAAAGCTATTGATACACCCATCCTCAAATGGAATGCTGTGCCAGTTCTACCTCTTGAAATCCCCCCTAACCCTAATGTTTACCCAATTTCTTCTTCTGTTGTCTATCCTTGTTCAAATGTAATCGAAACCACTTTTGATAAGGTTCTCAATTTTATTTTTCCTATCAATAAAATAAACGAAGATTTTGAGTATCGTATTGTGCCTTACATTAACTGCTTGGACTATAATCAAACTTTTGATGATGATGATTTTGCAAATGAACAATTCTTAACTGATCTAAATAAAGTTAATAATAAATAACATAACCGTGTTCAAGTTAATCAAGAAGAGACTGTTATTATTAATCTCGATTCTAGTAGCCAACTGCGTGAGATTAGGATAGGGGCCACCCTTGACGAGCATGAGCACGCACAACTCGAAGAATTTCTAAAGGAATTTGTAAATGTCTTCGCATGGTCCTATGATGAAATGCCCAGCATTGATCCTGAAATAGCTCAGCACGAGATCCCCACTCTCTCAGATTAAAAGCCGGTTAAATAAAAATTGAAAAAGCTCCATACTGAATGGTCGCTCAAGGTCAAAGAACAGGTGGTCAAACAGTTGAACGTGGTCTTCATTCGTGTGATCGAATATCCCACATGGCTAGCCAACATAGTACTTGTGCCGAAATCAGGAGGGAAGGTTCGAATGTGTGTAGACTACGGAGATTTAAAAAAATCTTCTCCAAAGGATGATTATCCGTTACCCAATATCAACATGATCGTGGACAACATAGCCAGACATGATCTCAAATCATTCGTTGATGGGTTTGCAGGATACAACCAAATTAAGATGCACCCAGACCACCAAGAAAAAAACACATTCATCACCCTATGGGGAACCTTTTGCTACACTGTTATGCCATTTGGTCTCAAGAATGCTGGGGCTACCTACCGAAGGGCTACCACAACCATCCTGCATGATTTGATTCATAAAAAAGTTGAGGTTTATGTGGATGATATGATTATCAAGTCCAAAATGAGAGAAGATCATGTTCCCGCTATCTGGAAGTTCTTTGAACGACTGTGACGGTATCAAATGAGACTCAATCCACAGAAATGTGTCTTCGGCGTTACAAAGGGAAAACTCTTGGGATTCATGGTCAGTGATAAGGGGATAGAAGCAGATCCTACAAAACTGAAGGCCATACTTGAGATGGCACCGCCCCGAACAGAGAAAGAAGTCCGAGGTTTTCTTGTGAAATTACAATATATCAGCCGGTTCATCAGCCAGCTAACCTCCATCTGTGAACCGATCTTCAAGCTCCTTCGAAAGGATTCAACCAAGGTTTGGAATGAGTCCTTCCAAGAAGCTTTTGATCGAATCAAATAATATTTGACCCAACCTCCAGTGGTCATGCCACCATAGCCTGGTCTCCCTTTGCTCCTATACCTAACCATAATCGACACTGCAGTTGGGGATTTGCTATCCCAATACCTTGAAGACTCCCATAAAGAAAGAGCCATCTATTACACCAGTCACAAATTAACCAGATACGAGGTCAACTACACTACTTTAGAAAAGGCGTGTGCTGCACTTGTCTGGGTCACCCAAAAGTTGCGACACTACATACTCGCCTTCCCCATCAAACTTGTATCCCGAATGGATCCCATCAAATACCTGCTTAAGAAGCCCGCCTTATCTAGTCAAATGGCCCGATGGTTGATGCTTCTAACCGAGTTCAATATCATGTACGTCACGCAGAAAGCCGTTAAAGGAAGAGCCCTCTCTGACTACCTGGATAATTACCTCGTAGAAGAAACAGATGTCTGGATCTTCGAATTCCCAGATGAAAATATCCTCTGCACCGCTCAAGACAACCTTCGATGGAAAATGTTCTTTGACGGCACTGCCCACAAAAAGGGATATGGCATTGGGATACTTTTGATCGCCCCAGATGACTCCCACACTCCCATAGACATCAAATTGGCTTTACCTTGCACAAACAACATGAAGGAATATGAGGCATTCACAGTAGCCCTCAAAGTTGCTCTTAAGAAAGGTATTCAATACCTTGATGTCTACGGGGATTCTTCCATCATCATCGATCAAGTGCTCAGAAAGTGGAAAGTTAAGGACGAAAAGCCCCAACCCTTCCATACCCACTTAGAAGAGTTAGCCTCCCAATTCTGAGATATTACCTTCCATTACCTACATCGACCAAAGAATAACCTATACGATGCTCTCGCTACCTTGGCCTCCATGGCCGACATGCCCGAAGGAATTACAATGACCCCCTTCTTAGTTCAAAAGCAAGACAAACCAACCCACTACTACCATATTGAGCATGTCTCCACCAAAGATCCCGAACTAACCGATTGCTGGTACTATGATATATGGTGCCTCCTCAAATATGGTAGGTATCCCAAGGGTTCCAATAATAAAGACCGAATAACCCTCCGAAGACTGGACGCCCAGTACATCATCTGTCATAAAGCTCTACTCAAGAGGAACTTCGATGGAACTCATCTACACTGTATCGCAGGGGCTGAGATTGAGAAAATAATACAGAAGATCCACAGCGGGGAATGAGGGCCCCACATAAACGGTCACATGCTTGCCAAGAATATCATCCGACAGGGCTACTACTGGACCACCATAGCCCAAGATTGCACCGCCTATGTCCGGAGATGCCTCAAATGCCAACGGTTCTCCAATCTTCAACACCTGCCTCCGCGAGAATTATACAACATGACCTCTCCCCGATCGTTCTCCACCTGGGGTGTCGACATCATAGGGAAGGTTACACCAAAGTCTTCAAACGGACATGAGTTCATCCTAGTTGCCATTGATTACTTCACCAAATGGGTCGAAGCTGAGTCATACGCAGTATTAAACGCCAAGAAAGTGGTCAAATTCCTCAAGAAAAATATCATCTATCGATATGGGGTCCCGCATGAGCTAGTGTCAGATAATAGGTTTCATTTCGAAGCAGAAGTCACAGAAGTAGTCAACGAGTACGGGATTCAGAGACACAAATCTTCTCCCTACCGACCTCAGACCAATGGTTCAGTTGAAGCCGCCAATAAGAACCTCAAAGCCATCATCAGCAAGATGACCAAAAGTTGTAGAGATTGGGCCGACGGGATCCCGTACACCCTCTAGGGCTATCAAACCTCAATACGAACCTCTACTGGGGCTACCCCTTACTCTCTGGTCTACGGCATGGAAGCAGTCCTACCTATGGAGCTGGAAATACCCTCGCTGCGCGTCATGCTCGAAAGTAAAGTTAGTGTAGACACCTCATTCTATTACCCCCCCCCCCCAACTCTCCTTAGGTCCCTAGTACCTCCACTCATCACTGTAAACCTTGGTCACGTCCCGAGTACTGACCTGAAAGCCATCGAGAACTCCCTGGCTCAGTTTGACCCAGAAATCAAACTCTTCGTCTCGATTGAGACTCAATGAATCTTAGAAAGGCACTGAATACCCTTCCCAACGGTTCATCCCGTACGCAATTCTGACTTACCATACGAACGAACGATCCGTTTGCGTCCGAAACTCCAACCTGGGAGCCACCGGGCGCTCCTGGGCTCTGTTGACCTAAGTTAACCCTTCAGCTCGATTGAGGCTAAATGAATCTTTGAAGGGCACTGAATACCCTTTCCAACGGTCTACCCCATGCGTGATTCCGACTTTCCATGCGAACGAATGATCCATTTGACTCCGAGAGGTCACCGAATGCTTCTCAGGGCCGGTTGACAAAAGGCAACTCCCCAAATCGAGCCAAACTCTTTGGAATGTCGAAGTACATCTCCTAAACTTTCTAACGGTCTGCCCCATGCGCGATTCGGACTTACCATGCGAACGAACGATCCATTTGCGTCCGAACGATTCCCCGTCCAACGGACCGACAAACGCTTTCGAGCCACATTTGACCCAAAGTCATCTCCCAAACTCGGGAGCGATCCAAAGGACTTTATAAGGTCTATAAAATACCTTTCCAACGGCATGCCCCGTGCGCGATTCTGAACAACGGTTTGCCCTCGGCGGCCAATTTTCCGAAAAAGCCTGAGGTGCACTACCAAATGGTAGGTCCCAGACCCTGCCTATCGGCACCTGCCGATAGGTAGTTCCATGGCAATGCCGATCGGCAGACCCCTGGGCCTATAAAAAGGAGGCCTAAGACTCATTTGCAAGGGAGATCAGATCAGAAGAAAATCACTCTCGGCAAATCCCCAGAAACCTCTCTCGAAGGCAGCGTGATTTCAACTTCCAAATCCCTTTTTCACTTCCACTTTTCATTATCCCTTTCATCAAACTTGATGAATTAACCACTCTCCATCATCATCCAAGTGCAAGGGATTCTTTTCAATATTCAAGATCAAGCTCAAGGTCTCCAAGAAGGTCCATCTTTCTCACCTTTCTCTTCAAATCTTCTTAAATTTGCAATAACGTGTTTTATTACTTATGCACTTTTATCTTATTTCACATATCCTAACATACTTTTTATCTAGTATTATTGCACATCTCCTATTTTCATATAAATAAAAAACCCAAAAAATAAGAAAAAGTGGGTTTGCTCATAAATTCCAAATAGGGATTCTCACACTTTTTCCACACTTTTCTCACAACTAAAAACACTTTTTCTACACACATACACTTGCAAATAAGAGATTTCTCCATTTGGATTTATGGGTTAAACCCCACCCCTCGTTTTGTATGCGAACTACATGGACTTTGATGCCTTTATAGGCTACGTAGGCGTCTCAGGGTAAAACCCGAGACTCGAGTCCTTTTCTCACTTTTTCTCTTATTTCCTATCTTCTCTTTATCTCATTTTTCATTATATTCTATATCCTTATTCTTAGTAACATATTATTCCATATGAGTTATCGTTCCCTTATAACGATCAACATAGGGGTAATCGCGTAAATCCTATTTTCTACATTAATCTCACATTCCTACGGATGACTCGCTTTATCTCTTCCATGATACAAGTCGAGGATTCCTACCTCCATTCTATATATACACATGCACACATATCACGGGGGGAAACATAAAGCAAAATAGCAAATATCCATGAGAGACCGAAAGGGCAGAATGGGTGCCTAACACCTTCCCATTTTGTAACTAAGCCTCCGAACCCTTCTCGAATCATTTGGTTTTGCATGCACCAGTATGTCTTTGGATGCCATCCTTTGGGGTGGCTTCCCCTTTTTCTTTTTTCTGTTTTGAGCAAAAATAGACTGGGGACTCTAAATCTCTCTACATTTTTTTACACCTCACAAATCGACGTCGGTCGAAGCGCTCTCCCGAGAGAGGGGGCGCGCGGGACCCGAAGGATCCTTTCTCCCTCCGCGGCGGGGATCGGGGATGGCCACAGTTAGCGAAGAAGACTGGTGCCAAAGCTGTCTCGACGAGCTGACCCTCCTAGATGAAAGGAGATTGAAAGCTCTTTACCACATATAGGGGTACCATCGCCGAATAGCGCGATCATTCAATAAGAGAGTCAAGGACCACGGTGTCCGGGAAGGGGATTTAGCCCTCAAGGAGATAATAAAACCCATTTGGGACCCCAGAGGGAAGTTCAAGCCCAATTGGAGTGGCCCTTATATTGTGAAGAAAATCTTATCCAGCGGTGCCGCCATGCTCACTGACCTAGATGGGGAGGAGATGGCTCATCCAGTCAACCTGGACCATCTCAAGAAATTCTACCCCTAGTCTGGAATCTCGGCGCGCTACGACTCTTCTCATCTCCCTTCTATTCTAAAAAAATAATAATAATAAATAAAAATAAAAAAAATAAAAAAACTCTCTTAATTTCCCTCTACCCAGAACTACGCGGGCCTGATCCTCTCCAAAAAATCTTTTTTCAAGAAAAATCAAAAAAAATCAAAAACCTCAGAGGTACGTAGGCAACTCATACATCTTACAAGAGCGCGGCCCTTTCTTTTTCACAAAATATTATTCTTTTCTTATCTCCGAGAATGGCAGTTCATTCTAACAAATACTTGAACAAAAGGATTGTGTATGCCTTAGCGATCGGTATAGACAATTCAAAAATACAAAATTCATCGAAAGGCACAGCTGGATGATTAGAAACTTGCTTATTTCATTAATAAGAAATTACAGTACAGATTACATAAGAAAAGGAACGGATAACTCCCTTACCTCTACTGCCATAAAAAGCCATATAAAATTCCCTATTACACAAATAAACTCTCCAAGAGTCCTACTCACAGCTACCAGAGGAGCCTGCACCCTCATCATCTACGTCCTGGGGTCCTCAAATTTTCCCTGCCTGAATAGAGTGCCGTAAATACTCCATGGACTGATAAGCCTGAACCAGCTTCGAAAAGACCACAACACCCCCCTCCATGGTGTTAAATAAAACAAATCACCTTTGTCCAGTCTCCACTGCCAGAATCTTGCTGACTACTCTCCTCCATAACCACTTCATATAATCTCTAGGGACATGTCAAACTCTCCCGACAGACTGAGAGGGACGGGTCGACGGACGCCGATCTTCCCACAGAGATCGAAGCAACAGACGCAGGCTTTCGGTCAAAATGTCTACCGGAAAGAAATTTAAGGTCTAAGGTGGCACGACCTGTGCCCAGCCAAATTGGCGCAGAAGCCGCCAAGGGAAATAAAAAGAGGCCTGTCTGAGACCAACCAACCGAACATATGAGTACTCTCTTAGCTCCAGAACAGGCTGCAACTGCCCCCACCAAGGCACTGACCAATACAGATTCCGAGACCCATTCTCCACAAGACAATTCTCCTAGCTCTCAATATCCAAGCCAATGCTGAAGAAGTAATGCGAAAAGAAGTTCGGTACAGCCGATAGAGGATACTCTAGAGGGGCCACCAAGCGGAGTCTTTCAGACAACCACATGAACAGCATCACGGGGCTACCCCTCAAAAAGTCATAACGACCTTCTCTCCAGGCATCCAGGCCATTCAGGGTCTCCGCCAGTATCACCGCCGCAGGATTGCGACGGTATGACATCCACGAAGTAATGGCTGAAAGTTACGGGTCCACCTGCAGTTCCCCAGTCAGCAGCAACAATTTTGAAACCAGGCCCAGAGCAACGGCTCCAGCATAGCCAGCATCACCTACTTCCCGCAAATGCACGGACTGCAGCACCGCTGAGAGGGAGATCATTCCTCCAGCAACTAATGATCTAGCCGTCGAAGGTGAAATATGAAAAAACCCGACCAATAAATGCCTGGGAGAACGGGAAAATTCGAGCAAAGTCGCAGCAACAGTGGGATTTATACCCAGCATAGCAGAAAATTCCTCGTAGGTAGGACAAACTTCATCCAACCCGAAGAGGAATACATGCTCTTCGGGGTATCAGAATTGTACCGCCACCATCAGCATGTTCCACTCAATAGGCCGATTGTGCCACAAGGATACTCGACGCATGTTGAAAGTATCATAGTCGACATTATAAGAGCACATTGCTTCCAAGGCTTTGAGGTAGTTATCAAACTCAATGCTACCAGGGAGGGCCATCTTGCAAGGCTAAGAGATAGTGGGAAAGCAAGTAAGAATGCAAAGGTGTGATGAAAACACTCCACCCTTACCCCTTTTATACTTGGAAACCCTCACAAAAGACATAATCCCTGCAGAAATAGGAGGGAATCCTACCCCACAAAGTACCAAAGGCTGAAGAGGGTACCAATAAAAGCTTTGAATTGATGGGACTGAACTGAACTGCCGATAGGCAGGACAGGGTGCTTGCCGATCGGCAACCCCCCATTTTTAGAAATTTCCATTTTTTCCTCTTTTGTCAAATCAGAAAACTCAATAAAAATAAATTGATATTCTCAACAGAATTTCAAAATCCCTTTTCCTCCTATATAATTTCCCCTTTTAATTAAAAACCAAAAATAATCCTTTTTACGGTCGCAGCAGCAAAGTAAAAAGCGCATGAGCATGCATTCATCATTAATAAAAGATAATAAAAAACTCCATTGCATTGCATCTATTTGTCTTCTGTGTTACATCAATTTTGTAAGAAATAAAAACAAAAAGCAAAAACAACGGGACTCAGCCCGAACCCACATTCTCTTTCTCTTTCACCTACCCTTCTCTCTAAGAGATTCCACCCATGCGACGTGCTCTCTTTCCCCTACAGTGGGACGATGCACCACCACTACCCGAGCCAGAGTCCTCTCCAGACAAAGAAGATGGCACCAAGCAAGAAGGAACAGGAACCGTATCCCGAATATGGTCAGTCGCCGAAGATATCCAGTCTCTAATGTCCCTTAGCCAAGTGGTCGACACTCGAACTTGCTGCAAGAAAAGGCAAAATCAGTATCAAAGCAGGGATGATAAAAACAGAAAAGAAAAAAAAAGGAAGAATAGAAAGGTATACCGCAGGTCGGAGGACCTCCTCTGTCAAACCCAACTCCTCCGGATCCATCGCATGAGGACGGTGCAGCATAGGCACTATCCCTCCATCACCCCGCCGAATGTTGTACGAAGGGGTATGCAACTGCACAAAAGTAACCTCTGAGGTAGCCGCCACCGCAGATGTTGTCAGACCGCCTCCACTGTGGGAAGATACCACCGCTCGACTCGAACCCGCAGGAGGGAAAGGAAGGGCATCATATATACTAGGCGCCATCAACCAGCTCGTCATGAAGTCCATATAGTCATACAGCGCATCCAAATCAGTGTACAACAAGTAGGACTCGCCTATCATCGTCGTGATCCTCGTATCCTCCGACAGCAGTCACTCCCACCTCATAGACGTAGGAGGCTATGCAGGTGGCACCACCACCTCCTCCTCAGCGATCTGCGAACCACCATCTCCCCGAGATACCAAGAATCGCCGAACTCATGTGACAGTAAATGCCTCATCTGCACGTTCACCCCAGTTACCCCCGCATCCTGAATGGCTTTTCCCAGGGATAAAAGGTCACCTGAAAATATCCAAGCAGTCATAAATCAATACAAGATCAGGAGGGGAAAAAACCAAGACTGAAATGGAAAGAGTCTTACCCTACCACTGGTCAGGTCATTCAAAACCTGACGCACCGCCTCCAAAGAGAGAGATCCCTTCGACTGTCGATTGGCCTTACGCCATCAATACAATCGGCAGGAGTCCTCAACAGTGTCGTCCTTCAGAGCGATCAGCGGGGTATTGCACCCAATCACCTCATAAAACCATGTATGTCAAAGATAATAATTCACAAATAAAAAGAGACGCATAAGGAAAATGCGAATGCATGAAAGGAAAATGCGAATGCATGAAAAGAAATGCGTAAACTGAAGAATACCTCAAGAAGTTACGTGGCTCCAATAAAGGTCTACTGGAAGCACCGGCTGAATGCATCCAGAGAAGAGTAAAGGGTCTCCAAAGTCAGACTCCCCCAATCATAGAAAGGGATGTTTGAAAACATCCTCGGGTACGGTAAGAACCACAAATGGACGACGACGCCACCATGAAACCTCCCAACACCAGCAAAATAAATAAGTGAGCCATCTGCCTCACTTGTAGCCCATCTTTCACATCAATCACCCTGCCCAATAGAACATCCTTCAGTAGGGATAGCCGGATAGAATCCCCAAAAACTATCCTCCCTACATCACCAAGTGCCGCACGCACTGCCTCCGGTCTCACCTGCAAAGAGCGGTCCACCTCTATCTTCTCTCCATCACAATCCAGTCCCAATAGCTATTGCATGTCTATGGGAGCTACAGTCATCTCCCCGAAGCCGAAATGGAAGGTGTGGGTAGTATCCCACCACCTTTCTCCCAAAGTGAACAAGACCACTGTCGAACGAGACGTCTCATCCAGCGCAGATGCCAACCTCCTAAAACCCGCTGATGATACCACCCAATGTACCACAGGTGGGAGATGCTCCCAGACATCCCTGAGCCCCGTTGTCCCGCGGGCGCGCATGTTCTTCAAAGAAATATCAGACCGGAAAAAAGGAAAAATCTCATCAGAAGTCAAGAAAGAAAGAAAAATCACCAAAAGGAAAGGAATGTCAAAGGTCGGGTTACTTACATAACCGCCGGGATTCACTCTCGGAGAGAGATGACACGATGACTCCCGCAGCAAGGTCCGCTCATCCGTAACAGGCTCAAATGCATCAAATGATTTCTCACTCCTCAAAGCAAGAGGTGCCCTGGCCCTCCACTCCACATTCGCCCAGTCATTAACGGTCAACCACTCCCTGTGGACTACAGTGCTCACAAAAGTGGCCATTTCTTGAAGATCGGAATGCTAGAACGATTTGTAGAGAAATCGCAGAAAGAGAGAAAGCAAAGAAGTTGTGAAAAAATGAAGGGATTCGCCCCCTTTATATAGGATGCCAAGCGCCATACCGATCGGCACTGACCCCAACCATACCAATCGGCACTGACGCCTTACCTTCCTGAAGTAGTCCAAAAGTCTATGCCACTGCCGAATGGCACCCCTCATACCATGCCGACCAACACCCCCCTTAAATTTCGTATAGAAATTCCCAGAAAATACCAAAAAGCCCCGGAAAATCCTTAGAAAAATCCTAAAAATCCCAGGAAGGATTTAAAACATTTTCACCCAGAAAATTTTGCATTCCCTCAAGCGGAACCCCTCTTTCCCAACGAAATCCTCAAAAACCAAGTGAATCTCCTCCCGGCAAAACTCCAGAGCATCTCTAAGGATCGCCTGATCACTTCCCCAACGGAGTTTTTACAGCACCAAAATTGGTTGTTCCCCCCCTGCGAGGCCTCCTAAAGAAACAAAAGATTCACCCGCTATTAGCTCCCCAGCTCAGATCAGAATCACAAGGCACATTCTCCAGCAGAATCAAAATCCAATCTTTATCCACTTTTAGGTCAGAATTGACCTCGATCTTGGATTTTCACCTGAGTTAGGTAAAAAATGACCTCGGTCCTCGGTCGTCACCACTCTTAGGTCAAAATTGACCTTGGTCTTGGATCGTCACCTGAGTTAGGTCAGAATTGACATCGGTCCTCGGTCGTCACCACTCTTAGGTCAAAATTGACCTCGATCTTGGATCGTCACCTGAGTTAGGTTAGAAATGACCTCGGTCCTCGGTTGTCACCACTCTTAGGTCAGAATTGACCTCAGTCTTGGATCGTTACCTGAGTTAGGTCAAAAATGACCTCGGTCCTCGATCGTCACCACTCTTAGGTCAGAATTGACCTCAGTTTTGGATCGTCACCTGAGTTAGGTCAGAAATGACCTCGGTCCTCGGTCGTCACCACTCTTAGGTCAGAATTGACCTCGGTCCTGGATCGTCACCTGAGTTAGGTCAGAAGTGACTTCGATCCTCGGTCGTAACCACTCTTAGGTCAGAATTGACCTCGATCTTGGATCGTCACCTGAGTTAGGTCAGAAATGACCTCGGTCCTCGGTCGTCACCACTCTTAGGTCAGAATTGACCTCAGTCTTAGATCGTCACCTGAGTTAGATCAGAATTGACCTCGGTCCTCGGTCGTCACCACTCTTAGGTCAAAATTGACTTCAGTCTTAGATCGTCACCTGAGTTAGGTTAGAATTGACCTCGGTCCTCGGTCGTCACCACTCTTAGGTCAGAATTGACCACGGTCTTGGATCGTTACCTGAGTTAGGTCAGAATTGACCTCAGTCCTCGGTCGTCACCACTCTTAGGTCAAAATTGACCTCGGTCTTGGATCGTCACCTGAGTTAGGTCAAAATTGTCCTCGGTCCACGGTCATCACCACTTTTAGGTCAGAATTGACCTCGATCTTGGATCGTCACTGAGTTAGGTCAGAAATGACCTTGGTCCTCATTTGTCGCCACTCTTAGGTCAGAATTGACCTCGGTTATAAGATCTTCACCCTAAGCCCGCAGAATTGGCTTTGACCCGCATAATAGGTCACCCTCATCACTTAAGCCCGCAGATTTGGCTTTGACCCACAAAAGTGGTCATCCCCAAGCATCACTTCAGGTCCTCCGAATAGACCTAAACCTTTGATCGTCCTTCAAAACATCCCCAACACACCCCTCAGGTCCTCAGAATCAGCCTCAACCCTCTGAATCGATCATACTCCCTCAAAAGCATCATGTGGTGTCTATTCGACGGTTATAATTTGTTCCAAACTCACCCGTTGAGGGGATCTGTAGACACCCCATTTTGGTACCCCCTAACTCTCCTTAGGTCCCTAGTACCTCCCTTCATCACTACAAACCAAGGCCATACCCCGAGTACTGACCTAGAAGCCATCGAGCACTCCCAAGCTCAGTTTGACCAAAAACTCAAACCCTTCAGCTCGACCAAGACTGAATGAAGCTTTGATGGGCACTAAATTACCTTTCAAATATTCCATCCCATGCGTGATTCCGACTTATCATGCGGATGAATGATCCGTTTGCATCCGAAACTTGATCCAGAGGCCACCGGGTGCTCTAGGGCTCTATTTGACCTAAGTCAACTCTCCAGCTCGACCGAGACTGAAGGCATCTTTGAAGGTCACTAAAACCCCTTTCCAATGGTCTGCTTCATGTGCGATTCTGACTTACCATGCGGACGAACGATCTGTTTGACTCCAAGAGGTTATCGAATGCTTCCAGGGCCCGATTGACCAAAGTCAACTCCCCAAATTGGGTCAAACTCTTTGTAATGTTGAAGTATATCTCCTAAACTTTCCAACAGTCTGCCCCGTGCGCGATTCTGGCTTACCATGCGGACAAACGATCCGTTTGCGTCCGAACGATTCCTCGTCCATTGGATCGATAAGCGCTTCCGAGCCATATTTAACCCAATGTCAACTCTCGAACCCGGGAGCGGTCCAAAGGACTTTCAAAGGTCTCTAAATTACCTTTCTAACGGTCTGACCAGTGCATGATTCTGACCACTGGTTTTCCCTCGGTAGCTAATTTTCCAAAAAGGCCTGAAACACACTGCCAAATGGCAGGTTCCAGACCCTGCCTATCGGCAGGTGCCGATAGGCAGGACCAGGTCTATGCCGATCAGCAATGGCTTGGGCCTATAAAAATAGGCCTTCACCTCATTTGCAAAGGGATCCCAGATCTGATGAAAACCGCTCTCAGCGAATCCCAAAAACCTCTCTCGAAGGCAGCGCGATTTCAACATCCAAATACCTTTCTAACCTCCACTTTTCATCATCCTTTCCATAAAAATTGGTCATTATCCACTCTCCACCATCACCCAAGTGCAAAGGATGCTCTCCAACATTCAAGGTGAAGCTCAAGATCTTCAACAAGGTCCAACTTTCTCATCAAATTCTCTTAAATTCACAATAACTTGTTTTATTACTTCGATTGCATTATAAGGTCGCAATTGAACAGATCGAGCAAGTTCGAATTGACGTAACATGAAACCTATTAATCCGAAAGCACCATGAAGAGCAACCCCTTAGAGTAAGGGACAAGCAAGGGGGACAACGGGTAGGAGAAATGGAGGTTTGGGCTCTAGAGGGATTTGGTGTTGCTCATATTTTATAAGGGATGCTTACTTATAAATCTGATCATATTAGAGCTCGCCAAATTAAGAATTTTTTTCCCCTACTTGCTACATCAAAAACCAAATCACAAGCTTCTGATAAAAAATGAACAGTTCTAGTAAGATTTGTAATATGAATACCTTTACGCTTTGCAGAAATAATTTTTATTCATTTTGAAATAAGGAACTATATGAATAACTGAGAAACTCCATGAAAGAAAGATTAATGATTCATATAAATCACTTAGTGGGAAATGCCCTGAATAAATCCAACCACTTTTATTATCTCATCTCACACATCCTAATATACCTTTTTATTTAGTATTATTGCACATCTCTTATTTTCATATAAATAAAACCCAAAAAACAAGAAAAAGAGGGTTTGCTCATAAATTCCAAATTGGGATTCTCATACTTTTCTCACACTTTTCTCACAACTAAAACACTTTTTCTACACACACACACACACTCACAAATAAGAGATCCCCCATTTGTATTTATGGGATAAACCCTACCCCTCATTTTGTATGCGAACTACGTGGACTTTGATGCCTTTATAGGCTACGTAGGCGTCTCGGGGTAAAAGCTGAGACTCGAGTCCTTTTCTCACTTTCTCTATCTTATTTAAATCCAATTTTCTTATATTATATATACTTGTTCTTAGTAACGTATTACTCCATATGCGTTATCGTTCCATTATAACGATCGACGTAAGGGTAATCGGGTAAATCTTATTTTCTAATATTATTCTTATACCTTCCTACGGATGACTCGCTTTATCTCTTCCGTGATACAAGTCGAGGCTTCCTATCTCCACTCTATATATACGTATGCACACATATCACGGGGAAATAAAAAAGGAAAATAGCAAACATCCATGAGAGATAGAAAGGGCGGAATGGGTGCCTAAACCCTTCCCATTTCGTAACTTAGCCTCCGAACCCTTCTCGAATCATTTTGGTTTCGTATGTACGAGTATGTCTTTGGATGTCGTCCTTCGGGGTGGCTTCCCCTTTTTCTTTTGTCTGTTTTGAGTAAAATAGACAGGCGACTCTAAATCTCTCTACATTTTTACACCTCATCTCAAACGACGTCGGTCGAAGCGCTCCCGAGAGGGACTCGCGGGACCCGAGGATCCTTTCTTCACGCGTCCGCCCGCGGCGAGGATCGAGTATGGCCACAAAGATAGGGATTGATTTCTCTCTCTAAAGATAATGTATACCTAAGATAAACAATAAAGTTAAAAAGTGATTTGAAAAAAGATAGCCCTTTTATAAAGGGCAACATATTGAATTTGAAATGGTGAGAGTTAGTCTCACGTGCGCGTGGTTACGCGTCTGCAGCCAACGCAATGATGACCTCTGATTTGATGATGACTAAGGTGGATCACGTGGAACACACACGTTGTCCCTAACGTGCCACATGTAAATTTGGGAGAAAGATACAAGATTCATTTAATATGAAGCAATGGCTCAATAATGATGGTTTAGCTTAGGGGACTGAACAAATCATCCCACTAATCTATTTTCTTGGCGAAACAAAATAATGTTGGGGTAAATTTAAAAAAAATAGTATATTTCCCCAATAAATATAAATAGATTTATCATAAAACATTTTTATCTCTGAGAAAAAATCATGACAGTTTCCAGGTCGCTCGAGCAAAAGCTCACTCGGAGGGAAAATACATGTGTGGTTATTTGCACATACCTTTACACAAATAATTTTTGTTACCATAGTTACTTGTTTCTTTGTTTGAAATAACCCCTTCCTACATGTTACTCAAAGAGAGATGATGGTACTTCGTACAGATATCCCTTTGTATATAACCAAATATCTCTACGAAGGGGAAAATGTTGGGGGAGTTCCAAGCTCAAGGTTTATCGGTAGACTAATCTTGCAAAAATAAAGGATTAATGATAGAACACGAAGGTTATTCGAAAGAAGATCATTCGCAAGGACCATGGTCATTCGAAAAAAATCCCACAAATATCAAGCTCAATCAAGATATATGGAAAGCCCATTGTATAAATGGAATTATGATGTACATGTATTACTTGTTATTATTGAAATACTTAGATTTGTCTTGTAACGATTATGAGGTTAATCGTCACCTTCGAAGGACCATTTATGGCACGACATGGGAGAGCTCACATGCTCTATCTAACAACCTCATTTTGGGAACCTTTTAACTACTTGGCTTGGAGGATTAGGAACTAGGTAACGTTGGGTAAGCAATACTAACCTATTTGGCACATTAAGGAAAAACCTTTGTTCAATAGGCACAACAAATGACTGGTCGATATACCATCTACTGAGGGACTTTTCTCGAGGGAACACGTTTTAAATAGTTATCCAAAGATGTTCCTTTGGTCTTTCATAGACAGTTCAAGGTTTCTCGAACAACAATCATCTGAAAGACCACATTTAGCTGGTTGGACAGCTCACCTTATAGGTTACTATTTGCCATATTTTATGATGTCATGTTTCCTGACATTTTAGGAACTCGAGAAAAATAGCACTCGAGTGATTTTATCTCTTGAACCACCAACCCATTTAAGGTAATCTCCCATCAACCATCATAAATTAAACCTATGTGTAACCTGTCACATCTCAATTAATGTAAAGAAACTATTGATAGCACAAATAGTGTTCCCTCCAAAATATAATATCTCATGCATTTAATGAAATATTTTTAGCATTAATTGCACAGTACTCTCAGCATTAAATGAGGTCAAGACATTTAATGCAGCCAAGGTCGCTCGATTGACCTTGCCCTCATATAAATATTTTCATTTTTTTTCTTTAAACGGATCTTTGATCAGATTTATTATTCCCAAAGTTAATCCCCAGTTTTCTCATTACACAAGAGTTTAGTCATCATTTGTTGATTATTCCCTTGATATCTTTATTCTCCAACACTAGAATATATTGTGCTTCTGGTTTGCTACCTTGCCTTTACTGTGCTAGATTGCTTGTTCTTTCTCCCTCCGATCAAGTTGGTTATGGGGTCCCATTTCATTTATTGTAATCACAAAGTATTTATGTTGTAAAAGCTTCATTTAATACAGACTTTTGGTTTTAAAGGTTGTTTGTTGCAGACAACATAGTTATCATTTATTGTGTTGTTCTTTGCTCACTAATCATCATTCTGATAAGGGGTTATGCCTTGTTAAATACTAATTATATTTCAAGAATCCACATCTTACACTCATAATAAAGTAGGTGGAGCTATCCTAAAAAAATTTCAACCCAAAATCACCCATCAAAAATTTTGGTCTCGCGCACCGTTTAGTAAAAATTCATAACTAATTCAAAATATTAGAAAAGTATGAAACGACCATCCACGCCTTATTGAAGGATCAACGTTGGTCGAACGATCGATGGGATCTGTACGCATTCATCTTATCAAAAATCATGTTTTCTCTACCCAAAACCTCCATTAATGATTCTCAAAGCTCTAAATTAAAATGCAATCAATAACGGAACTTAATTCTAAGTATGAGAAAATGATTTTAAGGATTCCTACTCATATTATCAAATTGGTCAATCAATTTCAAAGTTTAATCAACCAAACCCAATATATTGCAAAGAATATCAATAAATCCAAACATCTCTTCCAATTCAGAATTCAAACATCAAATTAGTTCATAGTTTTATCTTAAAAATATGATTAAATCCTAAAACATTCATTCTAACTCCAATTCGTACATCAAACATCATCAATTCCATATTTATACATCAAAAGCAGAACTTTCAATAAGGATTAATCAATCTATAATCCTACTTATCCCTAATTAATGACATGATTAAGGTATAACAAATTAAACTTTATACATGAGTTCTCATCTACAAATAAAAAGGGTCAAACATAAATAATAAATCGGTTACATATTAATAAGATTATTGCAAGAGATTTCTTGCCTTAAAGATCGAAGTACACCGAGATAGGCTTGAGTCCTCTTCTCCACTTCTCCCATATGCCTCCTGCTACTAGGGTTGTTTATGCCAATGACAATCGAATAATTAATGAGACCTAAACCTTATTTATATTTTCATTTCCCTCACCTATAAATGAAGCCTTTTTTTTTGCCCCGAGTGAGCACAAAATACACACCGAAATAGCCCAAAATTCACCCTAAAGGTATACCTACCCCCAAGGCTCAACTTAAGAGAATAAAAACATGTAACCGGCCCTACGTGACACTCTACAATCCAATAAAATCATAATATCCATGGCATACGGTAATACCTTACAACGTAGATAAATTATAAAATTAATTATTCTACGCGCACCCATAATAAATTATACACGTAATTATTCTAAATGCATCCATAAATCAATAATCATATAATTAATATTGCCAATTAATTATTCCCAGTGCACATTTAAAATCTCACCACGTAAAAAATTTAATTATCATCCAAATTAAGCATTTTTACTATTAACAAATTCACAAGTAATAGTTTCAATTATTAATTAATTTATTTATCCCCTAATAAATAGTATTACAAAAGTATGGGGTATTATTGACTTTCTTTATTTTGATCTAATTAATTAACTAGGTGCTTCGAGAACACAATACCTTAGCGAATTTTATTAGAGATCTGAAATATGTGAATTAAAGACTTGTTTTACATGCCCTTGAAACATTATACAACCGCAATTTAAATGAGAGAAAAAAGTAGGTACAGATAAACCGCCATTGGATCCAGCGAGCTTAAAATTATATAGAATACACTGGACAATAATGAGGGCTTAACGAAGATTTAACCTTGAAAACCAAAGGTTACTATATTCTACGCACACATATGAACAAATTACCCATTTTGGGTAACATGATGATTAAAATCAAGACAACTCTAATCGTACCTTTGATACGAATTGATGGACCTAATTTTAAAATTTTTGGATCTTGACTTCTTAGTTTTGCTCAATACTCTATACACCACATTCTAGAACCCCCTAAGTCTTCCTTTAGGTCCCTATCACTTTCCCATTTCACTACAAACCCTAGGGCGCACTCCGAGTACCGATCTAGAGGCCATCGGGCGCCCCCAAGCCCCATTTGAATCCAGTCAACTCTATCGTCAGAGCGAAAGCTCTTTGAATCTTTTAAGGGTACTGAATACCCTTTCCAACGGTATGCCCCGTGTGTGAATTGGCATAATGGTTCAGACGATTTTACTACTGAAAATTGATTTGGAGGCCATCGGGCGCTCCCGGGCCCTGAGTTGACCCCAATCACTTCACCATCAGAGCGAAAGCTCTTTGAATCTTCGAAGGGCACTGAAACACCTTTCCAACGGTCTGCCTCAAGCACGAAATAGCATAACCATCCAGTTTTCCCTCAAAATTTGATCAGGAGGCCATCGGGCACTTCAGGGCTCCTTTTGACCAAAGTCAACACTTCAGCTCAAATGAGACTGAATGAATCTCCAGAGGGCACTAAATACCCTTTCCAATGGTATTCCCCATGTGCGATTCGGACCTACGGTACGGACAAACGATGCTTTTTACTCCGAGAGGTCATCGGGCGCTTTCAGTCTCCGGTTGACCAAGGTCAACTTTCCTAACCGAGGAAGGTCCAATTCCTTCTCCCTCTCTTTTAATCTCTTGTTTTTGCATAAATTACATTAGATTCATAATCTAGTTTTACTTTAGTTCATACATATTAATATTCACACTTTTATTAGTATATTTTACATACTTTATTTTTCATAAAAAAAACAAAAACAAATAAAAAGGCTTAAACCCGTAAATTCCGAACGGAATTATCCATCACACTTTTTCCAAAACCTAAAACACATTTTCTACACATACACATATAATAAAATTTCATTCAAATCTATGGGATAAACCCCACCCCTTATTCTATAATCGAACTACGTGGAGTTTGATGCCTTTATAGGCCACATAGGCATCTCGGATTAAAATCCGAGATTCAAGTCCAATTTTTCCAAACTCTCCATTTTTCCAATTTCCTCAAAACTCCTCATTTCCATAATGATCATATATATATATATATATATATATATCATGCTTATTTGCGTTTCATCCAACACATTATTATTTGCCAATAACGATCAATATCGCGATGAACGCTCAAATTCTATTTTCTATATTTATTATTATCTTGGGAACATTCGTATGGATGATTTCACCCTACCTTTTCCATGGTATGGGTTGAACGATTACTATCTCCATTATATAAACACACATACACATTTCACGGGGATATAAAGGAAAATATTAACGCTAGCCCATGAGAGATCGAAACGGCAGGATGGGTGCCTAACACCTTCCCATTCCGTAACTTAGCCCCCGAACCTCCGATTTACTGGTTACGTATGTATGAGTTTGTCCTTGATGCTGCTATCCTAAAATGGCAACATGTTCTTTTGCCTATTTTTTGCAAAATAGGCTGGTGACTCCATCTCTTTACATTCACCCCACATCGACGACGGCCGAAGAAACTTTGCAAGAGAGGGATGCGAGACCACAGCAACATAGGCTCCTTCACATTTCGAAGGGGATCCTTCCTTCCTCCCTCCCCTCCCCCCCCCCCCCCCCCCACACAATGGAAACAGAACACCGCGCGAACCACCTGGGATGGCCTTAGTGGCGAGTCCACTGGGGAATATTTTTTAAGAGGGCTAGACTCTGTTTACATGGGTGTTTTATTTTCTTTTATATCCCCCTATCTGCATGTTCCCCTTTATTATTCATATGTACCTCATGCTTATGCTACTATTCACACACTTGTAAAAAATTCTCCATGTATAGTTCACACCCCGTACACCTAGGATCACAAATATCCACATGTTGCACACATCACTCAGAAATCCATGCTTAGGTGTCACTAACACACACCTCCATATGTATATATCCATGCTCACTTATCACACACTCACTTGTAGATAATTACACATCACTCATCCATACTTAGTATAGACTTTACTATTTATACTTGTACCTTGCTCCCTATTTGGCATGATCAAAAGAAAGATAGTATCTCCATAAGATACTAATAAAAAAATCATGCATGATTCACACAACATCACCAAAGAGCATTGTGATTGACCAAAACTTTGTCCCATAACTGGGGAGTCACTTCGTGATGGGCGCTAGTCCAGCATGTCGCAGTTAGCCTAAGTGATATGACTCTCACCTTCCATTGTCCAAGTCCCTTCGATGCATATCGAACAGTTCCCCCCACATCGTATCGCTTGACCAAAGTCATGACGGGAGGTATATAACTGGGAACTCGTTCATGTACGTCGAGTATATCGAATTCGCTCTCACACTAATCATCCCCACGAGGTATATAGTGAGGTAATTCACGTACACTCAGGTATATCAAATGGCTTGTCCACACGTACCGATTGCCCTAAAAAGTAAGACGTATATCGTGGAAGTCACGCCAAAGGGGGGAACACCTTCCAATTAACCCAACCAATGCATACCCGCATATAGGTGTCAAGCCTAGGACACACATATTAGATTTTCGGTTTCTACCCAAAACTCTATCGAAATGACGGGTCGGCATGCCACCAGAATTTTTGCTCAATTTTTAAAACGGGACCCTGCCCATGAGCCTAGTTACAAGTCCAACAATAGTTTTACATATGTCTCAAACCCTAATTTTCTAGGCTCGAGTCCTGCCCGGCATTTCTTTTTTGCATTTAGGTATACATAATACAAGTGAGAACCTAATAAGCATAATAATCATGCTGAGGCCCGTCTCTCTCATCTTTTCCGTTCTCTTTTTACAAAAATGTCCAAAAATATTATTTTCTTTCATAAAAAATACCAAAAATATTTTTCCTCCTTTTCCCTAAAAAAAACATTTCATCCTCATCTTTTACAAAAATCTCAGAAAAAAACATTTTCCTACTTTTCCAAAAATAATAAATTTCCCTTTCTCCCTTTTTCGAATATAAATCCCATTTTTTTCCTTCCCAGGTCGATCACATACCCTTGGCTTGGCTCCCTATTGGCTTCGATCTTCAATCGAATCGCCCCGAAGATCTATCAGTCCCCATACTTCCTTCGAGTCCAAGATTGACCTGCCTTCCATGGAGAACACAAATCAAGTGTCGAATGTACAGCCGGATTTGTTGACGCCTCTGGCTCAGCTCACTGCCAAAATTGACAACCTTCAAACCGAGGTTTATGAGATGAAAAGAAACTGGGTCCTTGTCCCCAATGATCCTAAGGTTATTTTCCCTCGCGCCATGGGTTAGCCTGCACCTGAGCCTATTTGGGTTCCTGAAGAATACCAACATGCTCCACATGCTCCTCCTGTTAATGGGCCACCACCAGTCCAGCTTCCTATGAAAAACCTAGCTCAGACAGGGGTTAACTTACCCATGGTTGTTGACTCGAAAGAAGAAGAACTGAACAAGGTCAAGGAAGACCTCAAGATGCTGACCAAGAAATTCGACCAAGTCAAAATCTCGAAGAACTACATGGACTACACCCACTTGCCTCCCTATCCTAAAGCCAGGTTACCAGAGAAATTTAAGATGCCTAATATCGAGAAGTTTGGAGGCAGTGGACCCCCGATCGTTCATCTCCGTATCTATCGACGAGCCATGACTCTCCTACGGGCTTCCAAAGAAATAATGGCTCAGATATTCTTGTGGACTTTGAAAGATAGCGCCCTCTGTTGGTTCCTATCCCTCGAAGAGTTCAGAATCCGTAGTTGGGAGGATGTTGCCCGTGAGCTCATGTCGCAATAGAAGTACAACGAAGATCTAGAGGTTACCCACCGTGACTTAGAGATACTTAAGCAAAACCCTGGGGAATCAGTCAGCAACTTCATAGCAATATGGAGAGAAAAAACAGCTACCATGACCAATCGGCCTTTCGAAGAAGAACAAGTCAGCACTGTGAAGAAGAATTTCCTACCCCATGTTCGAGCAACAATGGGAGGACATTATTACCCTCACTTCCAAGCCCGCCAAAAAGCAGGATTGGAGATAAAAGAAGGTCTTGCCAAGACATAAGTTGAAACGAAGAAAACCTCTGGACAGTTTGCTCCTAGAAAGTTTGAAAAGACAGCTAGTACCGCGGTTTCTACCATCAATAACATCTCTCAGCCTACCGCTTATGGGCACTGGAAAGTCGCCCTAACCCAATTGGAAGTAATACACCGAGCTTTATGCTCCTCTATCTAAAGTCTACCAGGCCCTCTTGAGCAAAAACTTGGTCAAACCCTTAGACCCTCATCCATTACCAAACCCACTTTCGAAAAACTTCAAACCCGATGCCCATTGTGACTTAAACCAAACTACTCGACATACCATCGACCAATGTTTCCATCTCCGAAATATGATCCAAAGCCTGATTGGCCAAGGTATCATCGCCCCACTAGATAATCCTAAATAAAACACTATCCATAATCCACTCCCTAATCATGCAAACGCCATCTTCCTAGAAGAAGACTCAAAATTCGACCCATCAACCCAAATCATGCCGAGTAAATCACCCGACATACCCATATACTCTCCTAAACCTCTTCAAACATGCTCATATTTCCTCTTACACCCTACCAGATTTGCCAATCAAGCCTTATCACTCCTCACCAGAGCATGCATCGTAGTCCGCACCTATTCTAGAGGTAAGGATATGGAATTATCAGAAGTGCTGAACCAACTCCTAGAGTTATAACTAAAATTGCCCTCATAGATGAACACCGACAATCAAAGATTTAGTGGGTTAGTTTTAGAAGCTCAAAATTAGGCCCGAGAGTCAGATAACTGGGTAGTGCCAATCGACGGAGTTAGTCTAGATGACATGGTCCAGATTATGACAAATATGTTCCAACAAACTAGTGATATTTGTAGTCTATCCGAGTTGCTTCTTTGAAATTACAAGAGCACCTGGTCCCTTCAGTCCTGCATTTCCCTACCAAATGGGAAGAATTATACGAATAGGCCATAAGTTGTAGAGTGCATTAATTTCGCATGGAAAGACGATATTATTGCCACCAGATGGGGGATAATTTTGAAGAATCAAATGAGGAGCCAGATTCAGGAAAGACTAGTCTGATAGCCAACATATGCGAGATGATATCATTCGAGGAGTTGCTAGGAGAGATCAGTAAGGTGGCTGAACAACCCGATATCAATGAAGAAATGGGATTTTTATTTTTCCCCTCTTCCATGAATTATAGACCTGGTCAGGAAGACATTACCAGAACCCAAGCCAACAACCAGCAGGAAGCGATAAAGGGAAGGGTGTTGAGAACCTCCCTATGCCAGAAATAACTCTTGAAAAAAGTAAGGTCCTTGATCAACTGAAGAAAACCCAAGTCAACATCATTCTATTGGGTTTTTTTATGTCTTACCAACTACAATGAAATGCCCTAATCAAGCTACTCACGGGGCCCACGGTTCCTCCCTCAACCACACCAGAAGAAGCAGTAAACCTAGTTGGATCACTGACCTCTACTCGAATACTCTCTTTTTTCAGAAGAAGAAATCCCCAAGAGTGGTCCTAACCACAATCATGCTCTTAATATCTCTGTTGAAGTCATGGGAAAAACTATCCCCTTTGTCTCATCGACAATGGATCAGCTCTGAATGTATTCCCGTTAAGAACTTTAAATTATTTAGGATTAAAGGTGAGTGTCATGGCTCCTACCTCTACTGCCATACGTGCCTACGACAACATCCATCAAGAAGCAATGGGATCTATGAAGCTCGTAATAGGGGATGGCCCTATAAACCCCATTGTGGAATTCCAAGTCATTGACATCCCAGCCTGTTTCCATCTACTACTTGGACGACTATAGCTCCACAGCATCAAAGGGGTGTCTTCTTCCCTTCATCATAAATTAAAATTCTTCACCAATGGACAAGTTATCACCATCTTGGGAGACAGTGACAACATCGAGAATGAAAGCACCAGTAATTCGGTACATGAAGATACAACTTGGGGTGAATAATGTGCTGCTATCAGACTTTTAATTCGAACCACTCCTACTTCTAGTAGGGGATGACTTTAAAGATAGGGTTTGTCAGGAATATGACCCCCATGGAAACGTCAACGTAATCTAAATGTTTAAGAACATGCACTCCATGCCCTGACTGGGGTTAGGGCAAAGATAGCAAGGGATAACTGAATATATTGTGTTAAAAAAAGGCCTTTCCTCCCTGTGGCTTAGGCTATCCTCTGTCAGAAGAAGTACTCAGATTGATTCGTCGGCCTCAACTGAAGAGAAGATTATAATGCACCTCGGGAGATTCCCTAAAAAGAAGATTCATCAGAGAGGGTGAATATTTCCCCTTATGCGGCTTCCCTGAACCTTGGTATGGCCATGTAGATAAGAGGATGAAACCAGGAATGAAGATCTTCTTTCAAGACAGCTATTTATGGGTCGAGAGTTCCCAGCACCATGTACAACCACTCACTAAAGAGACCATAGCTAATGTCAAGGATTCTGAGGACAGCGACTCCGAGGATTCTTTCAACTTGCAAACACTGGGGTTGGCACTCTACATGATCCACTCAGGGACTACATCATCAGATCCATCCTGCCTCATCAAAGATGATAATGTACCTCTTCTCAATGGGCATGTTGAACCTTTGTCACCTGCTAATATTCAACCTAACCTTGATGTTTATTCCCTTTCCCCTCTAGTTGTTTCCTCTCACATTGATGTAATCAAGACCTCCTTTGATGAGGTTCTCAATGCTGTTTTTCCTGTCAATGAAATAAATAAAGATTTTGAGTGTCTTATTGTGCCTTACATTTACTGTCTTGATTCTAATTAAACTCTTGATGATGATGACTTTGCAAATGAACAATTCTTAACTGATCTAAATAAGATTAATAACAAACAATATAATCACGTTCAAGTTAATGAAGATGAGACTGTTGTTATTAATCTCGATTCTATTAGCCAAATAAGAGAGATTAGGATAGGGGCCACCCTTAATGAGCATGAGAGCGCGCAATTCCAAGAACTACTAAAGGAATTCATGCATGTCTTCGCCTGGTCCTACGATGATATGCTCGGTATCGACCCTGAGATAGCACAGCATGAGATTCCAACTCTCCCGGAATATAAACCAGTCAAACAGAAGTTGTGAAAGCTCTGCACCGAATGGTTACTCGAAGTGAAAGAATAAGTAGTCAAGCAATTGAATGCAGTCTTCATTCGAGTAATCACATATCCCACATGGCTAGCCAATATCGTACTAGTGCCAAAATCAGAAGGGAAGGTTTGCGTGTGTGTCTAGTACCAAGAATTTAACAAGGCCTCCCCGAAGGATGATTATCCTTTACCCAACATCGATATAATTGTGGATAATACAACCAGTCATGCTCTCAAGTCATTTATTGATGGGTTTGCTGGATATAACCATATCAAGATTCACCCTGATCATCAAGAAAATACCGCATTCATCACCTCTTGGGGAACCTTTTGCTACATTGTTATGCCATTTGGTCTAAAAAATGTAGGGGCTACATATCAAAGGGCTGTCACAACCATTCTGCATGATCTGATACACATGTAAGTCGAGGTCTATGTAGATGACATGATTATCAAGTCCAAGACCAGGGAAGGCCGTGTTCCGGCTCTCCGAAAGTTCATCGAACGACTGCGAAAATATCAGATGCGACTTAACCAACAAAAATATCTCTTCGACATTACTAAAGGAAAACTATTGGGATTCATAGTTAGTGAGAAAGGGATTAAAGGAAATACTACCGAGCTTAAAACCGTACTCGAGATTCCACCACCCCGAATTAGGCCTGTCAACGGATCGAATTTTATTCGAATCCGAATCCTATCCATTTACACGGATTTGGATCACGCCTGAAATCCGATTACCCGATTAGCCGTTTATTTGGATTTGGATTCATATGATCCGATCCATTAATAAACCGATCCGATTGATATGTATATATATATATATATATATATATATATATATATATATATATATATAATATTTTTAATTAATATATATATTGTATTTAGAAATTTATTAATATTTTCAATATATATTTTAATAGTTATTTATAATAGTCATATATTAATATATATTGTATTTATTTATAATAGTAATTTATATTATAATAGTTATTTAAATATATTTTTTGAAATATATATTATAATAGTTATTTATAATATATACTATATTTTGAAATTTATAATAGTCATTTATAATATTATAATCGGATCGAATCGGATTAACGGATTCGAAGTCGGAACCCTAACAGATAATTCGTCGAATAATCGGATCGAATCCGAATCCGTTTAACATAAATGGAATCGAATTTGGATTGGCCTAATCCGGTCCGAATCCGACCCGTTTACAGGCCTACCCCGAATGGATAAAGAAGTCTGAGGATTCCTTAAAAAATTACAGTACATCAGACGGTTCATCAGCCAGTTGACTTCCATCTGTGAACCCATCTTTAAACTCCTACGAAAGGATTCAACCAAACTCTGGAACGAAGCTTGCTAGGAAGCCTTCAACCGAATCAAGCAATACCTAACCCAACCCCTGGTGCTCATGCCATCGCAACCTGGTCTTCCATTACTTCTATACCTAACCGTGACCGATAATGCAGCTGGAGATTTTCTAGCCCAGTACCTTGAAGAAACCCGTAAAGAGAAAGCCATCTTATGCCAGTCAAAAATTGGCCAGTTACAAAGTTAATTGCACCGCCTTAGAAAAAGCATGTGTCGCTCTTGTCTGGGTTACCCAAAAGTTATGACACTACATGCTCGCCTTCCCCATCAGACTTGTATCCCGAATGGATCCCATCAAATACCTACTCGAGAAGCCCGTCCTATCCAGCAGAATGGTCCATTGGTTGATGCTTCTATCTGAGTTTGATATCACCTATATCACATAAAAAGCCATGAAAGAAAGAGACACCTCTGACTACCTTGCAGACTACCCTATGGAAGAAGCCGATGTCTGAATTTCTGAATTCCTAGATGAAAATATCCATTGTGCCTCCCAAGAAGACCTTGGATGGAAAATGTTCTTTGTCTGCGCTGCCAACAAGAAATGATATGGCATTGGGATCCTTCTAATTGCCCCTGATGACTCCCAAACCCCTATTGCTATCAAATTGGATTTCCCTTATACAAATAACATGATTGAATACGAGGCATGCACAGTAGGCCTCAAAGTTGCCCTCGAGAAAGGAATTTGATGCCTCTATGTCTACGGGGATTCAACCCTCATCATCGGTCAAGTGCTGAGAAAATGAAAAGTCAAGGATGAGAAACTCTTACCCTTCTATGCACACCTTAAAGAGTTAGCTTCCTAATTCTAAGAAATCACTTTCCACTACCTGCCCCAAGTAAAGAATAACCTAGATGACAGCCTTGCTACCTTAGCCTCCATGATTTACATGCCTGAAGGAATAATCATAGCCCCTCTCATTATCTAGAAGCAAGATAAACCAACCCACTGCTACCATATCGAGCTCAGCACGGAGGAAGAACCCAAAATGGCCGACTGTTGGTACTACGATGTCTGGCGCCTCCTCAAACATGGTAGGTTTCCCTAAGTATCTGAAAAGAATGACCGATAAACTCTCTGGATAATGGATTTCGACTACATTGTTTATGATAAAGTGTTGTTTAAGAGAAACTTCGATGGAACCCATTTACACTGCATCACATGGGGATGACATTGAAAAAATGATGTAAAAAAATCCACAGTGGGGAATGCGGACCCCACATGAATGGCCATATGCTCGCCAAAAAGATTATCCGAAAAGGTTACTATTGGACTACCATGGTTCAGGACTGCACAGCTTACGTTCGAAGAGGCCTCAAATTCCAGCAGTTTTCAAACCTACAACACTTGCCTCCGTGGGAATTGTACAGCATGACCTCCCCGTAGTCGTTCTCTACATGGGGCATTGACATCATAGGGAAAGTTACACATAAAGCGTCCAATGGTCATGAGTTCATCCTAGTCTCTATTGACTACTTCACCAAATGGGTCGAAGTCGAGTCATACGCAGTTCTGAATGCTAAGAAAGTGGCCAAGTTCATCAAGAAAAACATCATTTGTCGATACGGGGACCCTCATGAGCTGGTATCAGACAACTGGATACATTTTAAGGCAGAAGTAACAGAAGTGGTTGACGAGTATGGAATTCAAATCACAAATCATCTCGATACCGACCTCAAACCAACGAGGCGGTCGAGGCAGCCAATAAGAATCTCAAAGCCATCATTAGCAAGATGATCGAGAGTTATCAAGATTGGGCCGACTGGATCACTTACGCCCTATGGGGCTACCACACTTCAATTCGAACCTCTACTGGGCTACCCCTTACTCTCTAGTCTACGACATGGAAGCATCCCTACCCGTGGAGCTAGAAAGACCTTTGTTGCGCGTCATGCTTGAAAGCAAGGTCAGCGAGGAAGATTGGCACCAAAGTCATCTTGACGAGTTGTCCCTATTAGACGAAAAGAAGCTGAAGGATCTATATCACATATAAGGATACCATAGCCGTATAGCGCAATCATTCAATAAGAGAGTCAAAGATTGAGGTATTCGAAAAGGGGACTTAGCCCTCAAAGAAATAGTAGAGCCCATCTGGGACCCCAGAGGGAAATTTAAACCCAATTGGAGTGGCCCATACATCTTGAAGAAGATCATGTCAGGCGGTGCTGCTATGCTCACCGACCTTGATGGAGAAGAAATGGTGTGTCCAGTCAACCTGGATCATCTCAAGAAATTCTACCCATGGTCTGAAATCTCGACGCGCTACAACTCTTCTAATCTCCCTTCCATGCTAAAAAAATCTCCATTTCCCCTACCCAGAAATACGTGGGACTAATCCTCTAAAAACATTTTCAAAATTGAATTTTAAAAATTTTCAAAACCCTCAGAGGTACATAGGCAGCTCATCCCTTTACATGAACACGGTCCCTTCTTTTTCACAAAATACAATTATTTTCTTATCTTTAAGAACGACAGTTCATTTTAATATATACATGAACAAAAGGATTATGTATGCCTTAGCGATTGGTATAGATAATCCAAATGCAAAAAAGTGATCAAAAGGCACAACTAGATGATCAAAAACTAATTTATTTCATTATCTGAAATTTCGGTACAATTACTCGGCATAAGGAATCAAATGACTTCCCTCACCCATTTACTCCTACCCTTCTAAAAAAACTAATAAAAATAAACCCCTACTACTCCTAAACAACTCACACGGTACAAATAATCACAAACAGAACTAAACAAAATATAAAGGCTTCACAAAAAGACTACCCATAGCTGCCAGAAAAACTGCCTCCGGGTTCCCAAACCTCTACTGATTGGAGGGAATGTCGTTGGCGCTCCATTGAGTGATACTCTCGGACCAATCGCGGGAAAACAACAATACCCCCTCTAAAGTATCAAATAAGACAAACCACATTTGACCAGTCTCCATAGCCAACATCTTGGTGACCACTCTCCTCCATAACCATTTCATATAGTCCCCTGAAACATGCCAGACTCGCCCAAGAGATTGAGAAGGACGGGTCGACGAACGACGATTCTCCCACAAAGAGCCCAGTCGCATGCGCATACGCTCCATCAGGTCTTCTAAGGGAAAGAAATCCAGTGTCCACGGTGGCACAATTTTCTCCCAACCATATTGGCACAGAAGCCGCTAAGGAAAGTAGAAAGAGGTCTGCTTGAGGCCAACCAGTAGGACATATTGATACTCTTTAAGCTCCAGAATGGGCAACAGCTCCCCCCACCATGGCACAGAATAGCGCAAGCCTAGAGCCCCTTGCCCTATAAACCAGTTCTCCCAACTCTCAATGTCCATACCTACGTTGATAAAATAGTGCGAGAAGAAGTTTGGAACCACCGGTAAGGGGTATTCAGGTGGCACCACTATGCGAAATCTCTCAGATAGCCATATAAACAGCATCACGGGACACCCTCTCACAAAGTCAGAACGACCCTCCCGCCAGGTATCCAGGCCATTCAAAGTCTCCACCAGTATCACCATCGTAGGATTGTGACGTCCAGTTGGGGATTTACCAGCGTCTCCCCAATCACCAACAGAACTTTTAAAACAAGGCCCAAGATGACGGCCCCGGCATATCCAGCATCACCCACGTCCTGCGAATGCAAGGGTCGTAACATCGTTAGAAGGGAAATCATTCCTCTTGTAACCAACGGCCTGGCAGTCGAAGTCGAAATACGAAGAAGTCCGCTAGAAATTCCCTAGGAGAATGGGAAAACTCAGGCAAAGCAGCAGCAACACTAAGACTTATCCCCAGCGTGGTGAAAAATTCCTGATAGGTAGGACAAATCTCATCCAACCCAAAGCGGAATACATGACCCTCGGGATACCAAAACTCGATAACCGCCATCAGCACATTCCAGTCTATGGGCCGGTTACGCCACAAAGAGACTCGACACATGTGGAAAGCACCATAATCAACATTGTATGAAAACATCGCCTCCAAGGCTTAGAGGTAGTTGGCGAACTCAACGCTACCATGGAGATCCATCTCTCAAGATAAAGAGATAATAAACAATAGAGGATGTGAAAAAAATAATACGAAGATGTGAGGAGAAAATCCCCATCTACACCCCTATTTATACCCAAAGATCAACAAACCAAGACAAATGAACCTGCAGAAATCGGAGGGATACTTACCCTAAAAAGTACCAAGCAAGTGCAATCAAAGACTTGGGTTGATTGGACTGGACTTTTATGTCGATAAACAGGGCAGGGGTTATGACGATCGGAAACCCCCCACTTTGGGAAAATTCCCTTTTTCCTTTTTTGTCAAACCCAATAAAAATAATTTTTTATCTCAAGGGAATTCCTAATTTCTTTATACTTTTACTCATCTCATTTTTAATAATAAAATCCTTCTCAAATCAATTTTCAAATTCTTTTTATAGTCTTAGCAGCAAAGTAAAAAAGAGCATGCGCATTAATCACTAAAACAAAGAAATTAATAAAAGCTTCACTTTTATTTTGCATATATTTTTCTATATTACATTGATATTTTACAGGAAAAAACAAAAACAGAAAAACAACGGGACTCAGCCCGGACCCAAAACATTATTTGTTCTCTCTCTAAGATCCCCCATCCCTACGGTGCGACCTCTTCCCCCTACGGCGAGACGATGTGCCCCCACTTCCAGAGCTCGAATCTTCCCCAAATAATGAAGCCGGTACTAAGCAAGAAGGGACCAAAACCACCTGAATATGGGCAGTCGTCAAAGAAATCCAATCCTTGATGTCCTTCAGCCAAATGTTTGAAACATTGATATGCTGCAAAGAAGAATGGAAAAGATCAAATCAGTCAAGTATAAGGAAAAAGAAAGAAATTAGGAAATTGAAAGACAAAGGAACACAAAGACATACCTCACGATGAAGGACCTCCTCCATCAGGCCCAACTCCTCTGGGTCCATTGCATGAGGACGATGATGTAAATGAACCGACTCCCCATCAGCTCATCGAATGTTGTAACCAGGGGAATGCAGTCGCACAAAAGAAGGCTATGGCATCGTCGCTGCCACCGCTGACGCGGCCGCACCACCTGCGCTATGAGAGGACCCCACCTGCCGACTCGAGACTGCTCTAGGGAGAGGCATCACATCATATATACTAGGAGGCATCAGCCAACTCGAGACGAAGTCCATATAGTCGTACATCACAGCTATGTCAGTATACAAAGAGTACGACTCTCCCATCATCGTAGCCACCCGGGTATCCTCAGACACCTCCCACACACACCTCATGAACAAAGGGTCTTCGTCAGTGGCACCGCAACATCATCCTCCATGATCTATCGGACTACCCTCTCCTTAAGATACCAAGAGTAGCCGAACTCATGCGCCAGCAGGCGCCGCATTTGCACATGTCCCCCAATCACCCCGGTGTGCTGAATGGCCATCCCCCAAGGATATGAGGTCACCTGTAAATCCCAATAAAATCAAAGGATCGGTATCAATAAAAGATCATCAAAGGAAAAAATAATAGTCTCAAGATAAAAGAATGCTTACATTCTCACTCATCAGGCCATTCAAGACCTGACGCATCATCTTAAGAGAAAGGGTCTTCTTAGACTTCCGGTTGGACCTCCGCCACCAGTACATCCGGCACAAGTCCCCCATAGATTCATCCTTTAAAGAAATCAGTTGAGTATTTAATCCAATCACCTCATAGAACCACGTCTGCAAAAAAGTACCAACATTCAAGAAACCAAAAAAGAAGCGCATGAATGGAAATGTGAATGCAAAAAAGAAAATGCACAAAATAAAGAATACCTCAAAAAGATACGTGGCCCCAGTAAAAGTCGATGGCAGCACTGGTTGAATGCATCCAAAGAGTAATAAAGGGTCGCCAAAGTCAGGCTCCCCCAATCATAGAAGTGCATGTTCGAAAACACCCTCAGAAATGGCAAAATCCACAAGCGGATGGCGTCGCCACTCATCGCCACTAGAAAACCTCCCAACACCAATAAAATAAATAAATGATCCATCTGGTGCACCTACTGCCTATCGCCCTCATCAATCCTCCTCTTAATCATGAGCTCCCTCAAAGAAGATAAATGAAGAGAGTCTCTAGAATCTACCCTCTCCACGTCACCTAAAGCCTCCATCACCGCCTCCGGTGTTACCCTCAACGTCCTGTCCACCTCCATCTTGAAACCCTAGCAGTCTAACCCCAGCAGCTGCTGCACATCAATGGGAGTCACTATCATCTCCCCGAAGCTAAAATGGAAGGTGTGGGTAGTGTCTCACCACCTCTCTCCCAAAGCACATAGAAACTGCATTGGAGCGGGGTGTCTCACCTAAAATAGACGTTGGCCTCCCAAAACCAGCAGAGGACACCATCCAATGCACCACAGGAGGAAGGTGCTCCCAAAAATTTGTAATCCCTGTCGTACCGCGGTCACGGATAGTCGACATAGAGACGTCAAACTGTCCAAGAAATTAAGAAAACCCTTGCCAGATTCAAGAAATGAAGCAATCTCGTCAAGAAATGAAGAAAGGAATACCAAGAGTCATGCAATACTTACATAGCCACCAGGTTTCACCACCCTAGAAGAGCGATGATGTGAAGGCTCATGCAAAAGAGTCTGATCATCCGCCATCTGCTCAAATGAGTCAAATGAGCTCTCGCTACCCAATGCGAGGGGCACCCTAGCCCTCCACTCTAACCCTGACCAATTGTCGGCATTAAGACATGCCATATGGGTTGCACTACTTGAGAAGTCGGCCATTTTGGAGGTTAGGAAGATTTGCAGAAGTTGATAACAGAAGAAAAGAAGAAGTCAGAAAGTTGTGCAAAATGAGGAGAACTCGCCCCCTTTTATAGGAGGCTAAAGGTCATGCCGATTGGCAGTCCCCTACCACCCACCGATCGGCATTGACCCTTTACCTACTTGAGGTACCCCAAAATACTGTGCCAATGTCGATTGGAACCCCTCCATCTGTGCCAGTCACCACACCCTTTAAAATTTCGTATAAAAAGTCCCAAAAAAATACCAGAAAATCCTGAAAAATTACCGAAAATTTCCTAAAATTGTTAAATCCTTTCTAGCACCTTGTTCACCAAGGGGAACATTTTTTACATCCCTAGAAGAATTCCAGAGAATCATCCTCTCCAACAACGTCTCCAAAAGACACTCTAAAAAAAATCATTCATTCTTTCCTAGTATCCAATGCTTCCCCAAATTCCCAGAAGAAGACTACACATCCCTAGTGGAGTTTCCAAATTTCTGAAGATAAAATAAACCCCTCTTTTATGTCAGAATTGACCTCGATTTTGGATCGTCACCTCTGTTAGGTCAGAATTGACCTTGGTCCTCGGTCATCACCTCTTTTAGGTCAGAATTGACCTAAGTCTAGGATCTTCACCTCTTTTAGGTCATAATTGACCTCGGTCCTCGGTTGTCACCTCTTTTAGATTAGAATTTACCTCAGTCCTAGATCGTCACCTCTATTAGGTCAGAATTGACCTCGATCCTCGATCGTCACCTCTTTTAGGTCTGAATTGACCTCGATCTTGGATCGTCACCTCTATTAGGTCAATATTGACCTCGATCCTCGATCGTCACCTCTTTTTAAGTCAGAATTGACCTCAGTCTCGGATCGTCACCTCTATTAGGTCATAATTGACCTCGGCCCTTAGTCGTCACCTCTTTTAGGTCACAATTTATCTCGATCTAGGATCGTCACCTGTGTTAGGCTAGAATTGACATCAGTCTTAGATCGTCACCTCTGTTAGGTTATAATTGACCTCAGTCCTCGGTCGTCACCTCTTTTAGGACAGAATTGACCTCAATTTTGTATCGTCACCTCTGTTAGATCAGAATTGACCTCAGTCCTCGATCGTCACCTCTTTTAGGTCAGCATTAACCTCGGTCTTTGATCGTCACCTCTGTTAGATCATAATTGACCTCGTTCCTCGGTCGTCATCTCTTTTAGGTAAAAATTGACCTCAGTCTCAGATCGTCACCTCTGTTAGTTTATAATTGACCTCGATCCTCCGTCGTCGCCTCTTTTAGATTAGAATTTACCTCAGTCATGGATCGTCACCTCTGTTAGGTCAGAATTAACCTCTGTCCTCGGTCGTCACCTATTTTACATTAGACTTGACCTCGGTCTTGGATCATCACCTCTATTAGGTCAGAATTGACCTCGATCCTTAGTCATTACCTTTTTTAGGTCAGAATTGACCTCGGTCTTGGATTGTCACCTCTGTTAGGTCAGCATTGACCTCGTTCCTAGGTCGTCACCTCTTTTAGGTCAAAATTGGCCTCGGTCTTGGATCGTCACCCCTGTTGGGTAAGAATTGACCTTTGTCCTTGGTCATCACCTCTTTTAGTTCAGAATTTTCCCCGACCCTTTGAATCGGTCATCCACATCCCTTTGGTCCATAAAACTGGCCTCCCTCTATCATGTGGTGTCTATTCGACGGCCATAACTTATTTTAAGCTCACCCATTGAAGGGCTCTATAGACACCACATTCTAGGACCCCTAAGTCTTCCCTTAGGTCCCTATCACTTTCCTATTTTCCTACAAATCCTAGGTCTCACTCTGAGTACTAATCTAGAGGCCATCGGGCGCATGCCCCATTTGACTTTTCTCAACTCTATCATCAAAGTAAAAACTCTTTGAATATTTGAATGGTACTGAATACCCTTTCCAACGGTCCACCCCGTGCGCGAATCGGTATAACAGTTTGGACGAACGGGCCATTTTACTACTGAAAATTGATTCGGAGGCCATCGAGCGCTCCCGGGCCCCGAGTTGACCCAATCAACTTCACTATCAGAGTGAAATATCTTTGAATCTTATAAAGGGCACTGAAACCCCTTTCCAACGGTCTATCCCGTGCACAAAATAGCATAACCGTTCAGACGAACGATCAGCTTTCCCTCAAAATTTGATCTGGAGACCAACGGGCACTCTCGGGCACCATTTGACCAAAGTTAAATCTTTATCTCGAATGAGAATGGATGAATCTTCTAAGGGAGCTGAATAACCTTTCCAACAGTCTGCCTCGTGCGCAATTTTGACCTACGGTACGGACAAATGATCCTTTTTACTCTGAGAGGTCACCGGGCATTTCCAGGCCCCGGTTAACCAAGGTCAACTTTCCTAACCAAGAAAAACTCTTTGTAATGTCTAATTACATCTCCTAACCTTTCCAACGGTTCGCCCCGTGCTTGATTCTGACTTACCATACGGACGAACAATCCATTTCCATCCGACGATCTCCCGTCCAAAAGATCGATGTGCGCTTCCGAGCCACATTTGACTCAAAGTCAACTCCCAAACTCGGGAGTGGTCCAAAAGACTGTTGAAGGTCTCTGAAGTACCTTTCTAATGGTATGTCCCATTCATGATTCGGATCAATAGTTTGTGCGCTACGGTCATTTTTCCAAAAATGTCTGCACGAGACTGCCAATTGACATGTCCTGAACCTTGCCTATTGGCACAGTGTCAAAAGTTGTCTTCCAATAGGCACACCCTGGGATAGGCCGATAGGCACCCCCTTGGCCCTATAAAAGAGGTCATGACCTCATTCCTAGATCACCAACAATCAGCAGCAAACACAAGCTATCCATCATCATCAGTGATCTCAGCAATTCGCAAAGTTCCATATGAGAAGTTCCATTCAAGCCTAAATTCTCATCCTTTTCACACCCAATTTGGCAAAAATCCTTCTCTCTCATCAACATTAATCAATATTCAAGGGAGCTCACCCAATATCAAAGCTCAATCTCCAAGGAAAGTCCAATTCCTTCTCCCTCTCTTTTAATCTCTTATTTTTGCATAAATTACATTAGATTCATAATCAAGTTTTACTTTAGTTCATACATATTAATATCCAAACTTTTATTAGTATATTGCACATACTTTATTTTTCATAAAAAAATAAATAAAAGAGGGTTACACTCGTAAATTCCAAACGAAATTATCCATCACACTTTTTCCAAAACCTAAAACACATTTTCTACACATACACACATAATAAAATTCCGTTTAAATCTATAGGATAACCCCAGGCCCTATTCTATATTCGAACTGCGTGGACTTTGATGCCTTTATGGTCTACGTAGGTGTCTCGGATTAAAATTCGAGATTCGAGTCCAATTTTTCCAAACTCTCCATTTTTCCAATTTCCTCAAAACTCCCCATTTCCAGAATGATCATACTTTTACATATATATACCATGCTTATTTGCGTTTCATCCAACACATATTATCATTTTCGAATAACAATCAATATCGCGATGAATGCTCAAATTATATCTTCTATATTTATTATTAATTTGGGAACATTCCTATGGATTATTTTACCCTACCTTATCCATGGTATGGGTTGAACGATTCATGTCTACGTTATATAAACACATACACACACTTCACGGGGATATAAAGGAAAATATTAACACTAGCCCATGAGAGACTGAAAGGGCGGGATGGGTGCCTAACACCTACCCATTCCGTAACTTAGCCCCTGAACCTCCGATCTATTGGTTTTGTTTGCATTTGTTTGTCCTTGATGCCGCTCTCTTGAAATGGAAACATGTTCTTGTTCCTATTTTGTGCAAAATAGGATGGTGACTCCATCTCTTTAAATTCACACCACACCGACTACGACTGAGGTAAATTTCCAAGATAGGGATGCGAGAACACGGCGGCAGCGACTCCTTCCTTTTTCGAAAGGGATCCTTCCCCCTCCCCCCCCCCCCCCCCCCCCCCCAGGGAACAAAAAGTCACCTGAATCATCCGGGATGGCCACAAATACCTTTGCAGATCTTGTAGGGGATCTGACATATGTAAATCATAGACTTGTTTTCTTTGCCTTTGAAACATTATATAAGAATTTAAATGTGAGAAAAAAGTAATACTGATAAATCACTGTAGGATCTAACAAGTTTAAAATAAAATAGCATACATTGCACCGATTAAGGGAGATTTAACCTTGCAAAATAAATTTTGGTACAATCTATGCATGCATACGAACAAATTACCCATTTTGGACAACATGATGATCAAAATCAAGACAAGTCTAATTGTAGCTCTAATAGGAATTGATGGAGGCAATTTTGAATTTTACACGTTTAATCTTAATTGAGTACAAAGGTGTTTCAAGAACACTATACCATAGCGGATCTTGTATGAGATATCACAAATAAGAATTAGAGATATGTTTGCTTTGTCCTTGATCTTCTGAGGTGTCTCCTTTGAAATACTGTCTGATGTGTGGGAACCTTGCTCTTGTATTGCTTAAAGAATATTGGATGGACCCTTCCTTCAAAACCCTAGCTTGGAATAAGCTTGGAACAATTAGAAAGAGAGAAAGAGATCCACTCTAAGGGAGGGAGAGAGAGGGATCATGGATTTTAGAGGTATATTAGGTGTTTTGGTATTTCCTCATTCTATTATATATTTGACACAAGGAAACCCTAGCTCCCATAAATCCTACTAGTATCCAAATTCTTTTTTAATCTCTTCAAATTCCCTTTAAATGTCTTTTAATTTTAATTTTTTTCTCGAACTTTGATTTCATAATTAGGTTACTCCGGGGACCGAGGAAAATAATTCATTGGCTTATACAAAAATAGGAATTCCGAAATTTCCCTTCTACAATTTAATTTCCAGTATTTTGTTAATTATTTTTAATACCACTAAATAAACATAACTAAAAAGTCCAATTAATTATTTCAAACTACATAGGTAGAATTGAATCATTTTCTTATAAACTTATAAAATGCATAATATGATTCTCTTTGTTAAATTACAAATGCTCGTTAATGAAATTTATTTTGCTAGAAATTATTTTCATAAGCTTCTTGTTTATTCCTTCGTTTATAAACTTAAAAATGATTTAATACTCCACATAATTAGTAAATAAATAATAATTAATGTAAAGAATTATATTTAGTGGAATGAAATCTGTAAGTTTATTAATGGGAATTAATATCTAAGACTTGGTCCCTAGAGGAGGATTCCTTCAAAATATAATCATTGCAAATATCCCAAAGAATATACCCAACTTACAGGATTTATTTATCTATAGAAAACGATCGCAGCCATCTGCAAATCAAAGCAATATCCACAAGAATATTTCAATATTTGTATTCTTAAGACTAATAATTTTTGCATCCTTTACAAGCTTGTGAAATATATAAGTTCATCATCATCAGCCCTAGACTTTATGTCACTTTTAGTCTTCTTTAGTATATTCTGGATATATCATCACAGTCTCCTCTTTGACCTAGGAACTAGTCACCATAACCAAGACCAACAACTAATGAGATCGCGAACGCAACCAGGCCGTGGTATGTCATCTTCCACCCAGGTTGTGAATAGTTCAATTACAAGAAAGAAACCCTAATCTTTCTTGAGAAAATCACCAGGATTCCTACTTAATGTGATTGACTAAAATATATAACTATACTATAGTAACAATAATATATCGTCATTCATGCAGTTGATTCACTATTTTATATGAGAAGATAGAGACAAGTTATTATGACTGAAAAAGCATATAAATGTTTCAAAATACACTTGGTTTTATGGAGAAACCCCAACAATCACCTGTGTTAATCAACATATAACTTTAATCATTGAAAAACTTTTATCACAAAGACCTAGGGTTTATTCTACACCATTACAATTAAAAGGAAAATTATATTTTAATTGTTATGTCTTTATCATTGAGGAATAATGCATCCAGATGGGTTACCAATTTCACAGATGAATCCATTATGGAGGTGGAAAATAAATATCAATAGAAAATTGTAATCTTACTCTTCTCTTCAAATAAAGAGTATATTCGTACGGCAATCAAGCTATACTTTGAATGCACTAATAATGTGACAGAATACGAAGCACACATCAGAGGTCTCCACATAGCTCACATATGTGGAATCTAAAGTTAGGATGTGTTTGGAGAATTAACTCTCGGTATTAAACAGACTTTGGGTAAATGGAATATAAAAAAAGAAAATAAATTCCATTTCCTGAGAAGTTGCAAGAAGAATTTGCCAAGTTTGAGGAAGTTCATTTCTTTTATATACCATGGTCTAAGAATAATTGTAGACTTGCTTTGACAATTTTTCTTCAATGGAAGAGTTACCTGAAGACATCTCCAAGGTTACCAGGTCAATTCATAAGAAGCCTAGACTTTCTCACATCCATAATATGGAGGTGATAAATGAAGTCAGAAGGATAGTTTAGTATTATGACACTTAGAACTTGCTGAAAAATGAACAACATCTGTAAGGGCAACTTCATAATCTAGTCAATTTGTTTATAACTAACATAATTTTGAACAAAACTGTTTAAGTTGTAGGTTAGTCATTGTATTATGATCCCACAGAGCCTATGACGTGTTGTGTTGAAGATGTTGCGACAAAGCTTTGAAGATAACATCATGTCGTACTTAGTGCCTATTATTTCTTCACACACTTGGATTTATCATAAATCTCTTAGGTATGAACGTTAATTGTAAGAACATATTTCTTATCATGTTCATTTATTTTATTCGGCTTAATTTCGGACAAAATAAATTAAGTTTAGGCTAGTTTTATTATGGAGTTTAACTGAAGCCTGTGACAAAGTTCAAGTCCAAGAATGTGCAATTAAATCTTTGAAGAAGATTTCAAGTCAAAACGTGTTACATATGTTTAAGATCACTCAGGTATGAATACTTGTGAGTAGTTGGGTAATTTTGCATGTTGATTAAAAGTTGGGTGATTTAAATGTTTGGGAATCAAATCTTTTGATGTTTAAAAATATTTCTGAGTTAGATATAGTGTAAAGAAAATTTGCGGATTTATTTAAAAGAAAAATATTATTTTTAAACACTGTCGCTCGAACGAGACAGTGAGTCGTTCAAATGACATACCCATGTCGCGCGAACGAGATCCACTTCTCGCTCGAATACCACCTCGATTTTTGTGTTTTCATTTTCTTGGACTCTGTGCTGTTCAGTTATAAATAAAAATGTCTCTGCGAAAGTTTCACAAGGCAGAATAGTTTCGAAAACTTATTCCCATACAGTCTTTCACCATCCGGTGTTTATTCAAGATCAAATTACTCAATTCCAAAGTTAATGATCTTGAACGTGTTTACCGGAAGACAATTCATTCACTACACCATTTTGCGCTTTGTGGGGAAAAGTTTTAACAAAATTTTTGAAAGTTTTTTATGACGTGACCAAACGTTTATCCGGGTCTTTGTATGTCACGTCAAATGATTATTTTCATCAAGTGTGTGCAATTGAACAATTATTGAGTGATTGGGCTAAACATAGTGATATTCGGTTGAGTATCATGGCTAAAAAAATGAAGGAAAAAATTGATAAATATTGGGGAAACATTGAGAAAGTTAATATGATGTTGTTGATTGCGGTTGTGTTGGATCCATGATACAAGTTGAAGTATGTGGAGTTTTGTTATGGTAGAATTTATCATTTGGAAAAAGTGAATGAGTTATCAACGAGAATACAAGAAGTTATGCATCGTATGTACATTCATTATCAAATGTTTGTCGGTACGAGTTCTCGTTCAAAGAACACTCAATCTTCAAATGATATTGAAGTTGATTCCTTGGAAGGTGAAAATGGTGAGCAAGTTAAGTCTCTTCAATCGCAGTTTTTGAAACATTTGGAAGAACGAGAAAGTGTAGATTCAAAGTCCGAAGTTGATATGTATTTTGATGAAGGGGTAGCAAAGGATGGACCAAATTTCGATATCTTAGCATGGTGGAAATTGAATGGTTGTAGGTATCCAACACTTGCTCTAGTGGCACGTGATGTTTTAGCTATACCGGTTTCTACCGTTGCTTCAGAGTCGGCCTTTAGCACGGGGGGGCGCGTCCTTGACCAATTTCGTAGTTCCCTATTACCTAAGGTAGCAGAGTGCTTGATTTGTGGACAAGATTGGCTTCGCGCATCACCATTACCACTAGAAGTTGAGATGCGATTAGATGAAATGTCGGATCTAGAATCAGGTAACTTTTATTATGCAATTTTTGTTTGTTTTATTAATATGTAACTGAATTATTAATATGTAAAAATATGTTATTTGCAGTCATCACGGAAGATCCCGAACTTGCAGCGGTTTTCTCTACTACACCCGTGTTGACTTGAGGTAAAATTTCAACATATATAACTGTTATATATGTCAACAAAATGCAAACATCAAAATAAAAGGCTTACTCATAACCAACCCATCAAACCCACTAGGGACCATCTTAGACAAACAGACACTAAGAAGCCTAGTAAGCTTCATCAGTAACAAAAACATCCATTTAGTATGTGATGAGATATATGCTTCCACAGTCTTCAACAAGCCTGATTTTATCAGCATCGCTGAGATCATCGAGGAAGTTAATTGCAACCGCGATCTCATACACGTTGTGTATAGTTTATCCAAGGACATGGGCTTTCCTGAATTCAGGATTGGGATTGTTTACTCGTACAACGACAAAGTTGTAAATATTGCACGAAAAATGTCCAGTTTTGGACTAATCTCAATGCTATCGGATGAGATTTTTATTGAAAAATTTATTAAAGAAAGCAGAGAGGTTAAATACTAGGCATTGTGAGTTTACTAGGAAGCTTGAGCAGGTGGGAATTGGGAGTTTAAAGAGCAATGCAGGCCTATCAGGTGGGAAATAAGATATATAACATCTGTTATATATGTTTAACATATATAACATTTGTTATATATGTTAACATATATAACAAATGTTATATATGTTTAACATATATAACAAATGTTATATATGTTTAACATATATAACAGTTATATATGTTAACATATATAACATTTGTTATATATGTTAACATATATAACAAAAGGCTGTTATATATGTTAACATATATAACATATATATGTTAACATATTCAGTAAAAGCCCTGTCCGAAATTTTTGAAACTGAAATTTGAGGAGTCTCCAAAATCGATGTCTAGAGTTATTATAATAAATAATTATATATATAACATATATAAAAGACTGTTATAACTTATAACTTAACATATAATCAGTTAGTTAACATATAATTATATACAAAATACATATATAACATATAATTTTTTTTTGCAGAAACGCTTCACCGAGTTGAACAAAGGAAGATGACTTCAATTGGAAATTTGGAAGGAAAAATCTCTATTTGCGTGGATGAAATTTATTATGAATTTTGAATTTATTATGTATTTCAGATCAGCTCTTTTTGAGGGGATGATAATATGTATTTCGGATGATGCTTTAATATGTATTTGAATTTAATATGTATTTCGGATGATGCTTTAATCATTACCTTGTTGAAATATTCTAGTTAATTTCATGTATTTTATTCTTGAATGTTGGGATATTCAAGTTAATTTCATTAACTTTATTTATTTTATTTAATTCCACACTTGAATGGTAATTTCATGGTTAAAACTTTAATTTAATCACAAATTAACAGGAACCGTGAACCGACCCAAACCAAACCGAGAACCATTGGTTCGGTTCGGTTCGGTTCTACACAAATATTCGGTTCGGTTCTGGTTCCAAAACCAGAGAACCGAACCATTTCGGTTCTGGTTCTGGTTCCATAATGGAACTGAACCAACCCGAACCATGCACACCCCTAGGGAAAACTCTACAACCGAAGAGCTGCGTGCTATTGTAGAGGGAGTTCTTATGAAGTAACTTGTGGAGAAGCCGTTTCTTTTCCATTGCTGACCACCTGTAGTTCTTGTAGGAGATTCCAGCCGACGACATCAGAACGACACCTGCGAGTATTTCGTATGCCACCCTATTTCATTGTAATCCGTGTAAGTTGTGTCTTACAAATTATAGTGAAATAAAAAGGTTCTGCCCTTCAGGGATTTTTCCTGAAATTGTTTCTTTTACCGCATGCTTTATTCATGGAATGGATTTAATCACTTAGATGCATGTTTAGGGTTTAAGAAGTTAAAATTGGGTTTAACTAAAAATTGGAACAAAGTTGGTTTTACCTAAAGTACACACTAAAGGGCCTTTTCATTAATGAATTTTTAGATCTAGGATTTTAATTAAGGATGTATTTTAAAATTAAAATGTTTTGGGCCTTTGAAACATAATTTTTGGAAATGAATTTTTAAAATATATTCTCAGTTTTTTTAATTTGAAAAATTGAGGTTGTTGTAAACTTAAAAATAATTTTTGTTTCGCTAGTAGTTCAAATGAGATGAGAATGTCATTCGAATAAATGCTCTTTATCGTGCGAAGTCTCGTTAGAAGCTTTCATCGATCGATCATCGATCGAGTGCGTACTATTTTGACTCCTGAGATACTCGTTCGATATTTGTTCAAATGAGATTGAGAACTCATTCAAACGAGCATGTTTCGTTTAAATCAGATAGCATTTTCATTAGAACAGGGCCAATTTTTTATTCAAACAGGACGTCGCCTTAAAATTCGTGTTTTCATAATTAAGGTCGCCTTTCACTCATAAATAAAAGAACTTTTGTCAAAAAATGTTTATGCACTTGTTTACAAAACTTACCACTTATTTCCAACATCCTTACTTTTCAAAATCCAAATATCATCATTATAAAGCTATAGTGATCTTGATTTTGTCACCGAAATTTATTCTACCTATTTGAACATTTGTTTTCATGTGGTGGACTCCATACATGATGATTATGAAGAATAAATGGTGGACTCCATGTTCAAATTCCTGGACGGTTGCTAGGCTGCATCGGTGGATACTAAGGTGCACATGGACTCGTGTGTTATGGGAACTTGTGTGAGTGGATTCCTGCATTAATGTTGTGGAGGAGCGATTGAAGATTAGAAGAGCGTCCAGGCTTATGGGTGATCAATTCATTGAGTAAGTCGTGTTTACTTTAGTATAATTCCATATCATAGTGGATTTTCTGTCTTGGTTGTCCGATATTTTTTCCCTTAGTGGTTTCCTCGTACATCGACGACTTGTGATGTGTTTGATTTATTTACTTTATCTACTTAATCACCTTAAATTCATGCTATAGGGTTAATAAGATAAAATTTGTTAAATTAAATTATTTTCACAAGATAATTTTATTTGGGCAAAGTTAAAATTTAGAAAAATTTTAAAAAAATGTCTTTGCCTGAAGAACACTGCTTAGGGGTCTTCTTAATACATGGTAGGGGTGTATAAGTAAGATTGGATTATGATGAGGAAGTTAGAATCATAATTCATCCTTTACGGAGACCAATTGTATAAGAGACATTTTAACGAGACATGCCTAAGGTGTTTAGGGGTGTTAGGGTTTAGCGATCACGCATTGGTGGGATGCAACAAAAGGGCTATAGTGAGTTAGGTGAGTGGGTGTGGCTCATCAGTGGTGTTAGGTCATAGGGATATCATGCGTTCCACCCTAGCATGGGCCTAAATATTATAACCACCTAAGATTCCAACACTTCTCAACTTTCCAAAACTTAATGGAAGCTCTTAAATGATAATGATCGTATTAACTGCAACTCAAAGTCAACTGATATTGCTACCTTGAAGGGTGTTATCCAAAGATTTAATGCAGTGAGGGATGGTATGGATTAGAGAGTGGGAAAATGATAATCATCTTTATGTGGTATGATCCTTATTAACAGCGCCCTTGATAATCTCATTGGCGGGAAAATCCCCCCCATCGAAGAAGATTTGAAGGTTTGCAGCATTAACAGTGCGGATCACCCCTCGAACCTTTACATTTTAATTACTTCTCTGCTAAAGGAAATTTCTAAGAAGATTTCATCTTGTATTAACCAAATGGATAGAATCATTTTGAAGCATAACAAGGATGGAAAGTTGACTGCTAAGAGTGTATGTCATTACCTCAACCAGAGTAATGCATCTTCCAACCCAACCAAAACTTGGTTATGGAAGGTGAAGTGTCGTTAAAGTGTTAATCTTTTATGTGTTTAACCTGCCTCAATAGACTCGTCGTAAATTCTTAAAGAAACTAGATGAATGATTGATTCAAATATTTTTGTTAGGTTCATTCGAGCTCCCAAAAGTGTTCTTCATTTTCTAAAGGATTGTTGACATATCATATCTCGTCATTCCCCTATTGAAAATGAGTTTTGAAAAATAACAAATGAGCAACTTTAGGCTCAATTTAATGTAGGATTCACACTCTGATTTAGTTGGGACCAAGCATAAATACATTTTTCTTTATGAGCAGTATAACATAATATATTTGTTTATCTATAACCATTAAATAACTAAGGCAAAATTTATCTCAAAAGTGACCCATTTGAATGAATGAAACTTAATAAATTCAATGTATAAGCTACTTGTCCCACATTAGAATTTTTTTGGAAAAGTGAAGTTTAATATAAAAAAAATATTTGGTCTTAAGGGTTGGGACCAAAAGCACCCCACTTTTGTGAAAGGGAGAGGACTTAGATGCATGTGGGTTGGCACTACATGTGCTCGCTCGTGTGCCATTCGGCAGATTCGGCTCGGCTCAAGTTTCTAAAAATCCTTTATTTTTTAGACCAAATTAATTTACTTTCTGGATCGGGTTTTAACCCACCTATTTATGTGTTTGTCTTGTTGTTTGGAAACAACAGTTAGATTCCATTGTAATTGTTCGTAATTGTTTTTTCTATCCAACCGTCACAAAGAAATATATAAATAGAATATGTTTCTTTATTTTTTTCATTACGAAAAATATAAAAACTATCTCCCTTTTTCTGTCTCTATTTCATAATTGTCAGTTCGAGTATTGCACACAAATTACGTTCACTAGGGTCTGAAGATTTAAGTGTTTCCTCTTCATCCTGAAATGTATTCTATCTTTGGAGACGATAATTCATAATCTTAAGCACTGTGGAGAAAATTATTTAATCTTAAATAAGATGTGGGTATCACAAGGCTAGAATTCTTTTCTATACTATTTTCTTATTATTATCACAACAACAAGTTTTATGTTCATATTCTATTTTGTTTATTATGTAAAAATACATATAAGTATAAAGGGAATAATAATCTAAGATGAAATAATATTTTTCTTTTTTCTAATGCAAATTAAATATGTTTTATTTTGGTAATAAATCTAGAGTTTTGTTGTTAAACTAAACTGAAATAATTACACAATTCTATATTTTGAAATACTACGAAATAGCAATTCAACAGTTCTTTGTTTTTTTATAACAAAACCAAAAATAACTTCGGGATTTTCTCTCTGTTATATGTACAAATCAGAATTTATTATTTTAGTATTATACATTGTTTTACTGTAAACAAAATTTTACATTTTGTTTATTTGTTAATTAATTTTATTACTATTACCTTCTTACAATTTAACTAAATTTATGTTTTCGTAACTGAAATGGCATCAACTAGTATTGTTCCTACACCCGCACCTGTGACTGTGTCTCATCAAGAGAAGCCCGAAAAGTTTAATGGAACGGACTTCAAGATTTGGTAATAAAATATTCTCTTCTATCTTACTACTATGAACTTGGAAAGGTTTATTCAAGAGGAATCTCTTAAAATTGTTGATGGAGAAATCGATAAAGAAAGATTTATTGTCGTGGATGCATGGAAACATGTCAATTTCTTGTGTAGAAATTATGTTCTTTACCAATTGGACAATTCACTATACAACGTGTATCGTACCATTAAAATGGCAAAGGAACTATGGGAATACCTAGACAAGAAATACAAAACGGAAGATGTCGGTATGAAGAAATTCATAATCGACAAATTTATTGACTAAAAAATGGTGGATTCTAAGGCAGTAATTATTCAAGTTTAAGAACTAAAAATGATTATTTATGACATTCATGCTTAAGAGATGTGCCAAAGCAACTCAATTTTAGTGGATGCAATGATTAAAAAATTATCTCCTTCTTGGAAAGATTTCAAGAATTATCTAAAGCACAAAAGTAAGGAGATGGGTCTTGAAGAACTAGTTAAGGCTTGGAATTGAAGAAAACGGTCTATCTGAAAGGAAGAATGGAAAAAACTTCATGGTTGAAAGGCTAATTTTATGGATTAAGTGCTAAAACCTAATATAAGGAAACTTAGACGCAAAGGCTCTTCAAAACATACGAAGAATTTCAAAGGCAAATGTTATACTTGTGCCAGACATGGACATTATTTGAATGAATGCCGTAAGCCGAAGAATTTCAAGTAACAGAGTGCTCAAGCTAACATGATGGAATGTGAAAAGCTTTTAAACGGCATGGCTGGCATCAATCTCTTTGTGGTTGTATCCGAATGAAATTTTGTGAGAAACCCTAAAGAATGTTGGGTGAAGACTAGTGCTACGTGCCACATTTGTTACAACAAATGGATGTTTTCTACTTGCAAGCCTATGAAAAATAAAGAGAATCTATTTATGGGTAATTCATCAAGTTCCAAAGTTGAAGGTCGTGGAATGAATTTACTGAAATCATATTCGAAAAGGAACTCACTCTAAATGATGTGCTTCATGTGTCGCATATTTGCAAGAATCTAATCTCAGGTTCCTTACTTAGCAAAAATGATTTCAAGTTTGTTTTTGTATATGATATATTTGTTTACTCTAATAATGATATGCATGTGATAAAGGGCTATATTAGTAAAGGGATCTTTAAAATGAATGTAATGATTGTTGAACCAAAGTCCACTTAATTACAACATTAATTCATCTTATTTGCTTGAGTCTTCAAATATGTGGCATGCTAGATTAGGACATGTTAATTATGATACTTTAAGTAGAATAATTAACATAATTTTTTTGCCAAAATTTGATATTGACAAAAATCATAAAGGTGATATATGTGTGGAATCAAAATTTACAAGATTGTCATCTCATTCCATTGAAAGGAAAAATGAACCTTTAAACTAGATTCGTACCGGTATATGTGATATAAAGTTTTTACAAACTATAGGAGGTAGAAGATATTTTATTACCTTTATTAATGATTGAACAAAACTGTTAATGAAAATGTAATATCTCCTAATTAGTTATTGTTAATATACATTTTAACTTAATTTTATAAATTGATTTTGATGATTCCAAACATTTTTTTATTCCATTTGATATAAACACATTTTTAATAAATATTATTATTGTGTTAACATAAAATACATAGGGCACTTTAATGAAATTGTAATTTGGATGATTCTAAACTAATTTTTATTTAGTGTATATAATTTTACTTGTTAATTAATATCCTTTTATACGTAGATGTTCTTATCTCTATAACTGATAATATATATGTGGTGACAAAAATTTCAACACAAATAATAAAAGAAAACAATCACCAGAAAATCAAGAATATCAAACAATCACAACACAAGAATATGCGTGGTTCGGCAAATTGCCTACATCCACGGAGAGGTCTACTGTTTTCATTAAGTAACTCTCAAGAAGGTCTCTGTTACATGACCCTATGCCCCGGGCCATGGGTTACAATATATTGTGATCATTTAAGGTGGTTGTAACCAACACGATAAACCCTGAATCCCTCAAATATCTCTTCGGGATTCTTGGGGATTGACTCGGTCTTATCTCGTGTTTAATTTATTATCAAGGCTCATAATTTGGGTCAGACACTTAATTAGCCTGTATGGGCTTGCTCGGTTACTCACAATTGCCCCTAAAATTTTGGGGTAACAAATTGGGCCCATAAATTTTAAAAAGGTACTTCCTCCCTTGTGATGGCACTACTGTAGTTCATACGATTAGGAGGGGTGTGAATCATCTAATACAAAGTAAATATTCAGTAAAAATAATAACCAGGTGGCAGTTGTAACAATTACTAATGCCCCGCCTGTTGGGAACCACGAAGTCGAGCTCTATGGACTGTTCACATGCCACAATCTTAGCTACTGGTAACTCATATTTAGAAGAATACGGCTCGAGCTCGAGTACAAATTTCCCCCAAACTCAAATTTCTTTACTTCATCTCTCTGCCATTGTTTTGCAATCCTGGTTATGTTTTGGTTAGGGGTCGATCAGATCTCATCTAGGTATGTTTCCTCTTACTTTTTCTGATTTCCTCTTTAGGTATGTTTGGATCCCCTTAATCCCTTAGGTCTTTTTTTTTCCTTTGCAGTACACTTAATTAGTATTTTCTCTTTCATATGCGTGTGTTTAAGGATTCTTACTTTATAGGTGTAAAGAATGAAGATAATTCACTCTATAAGTTCATTAAAGTGTTGTTCACTCAACTCCTAGAGCCAATCCACCCTTGAGTTTTACATCTAGAGCTGGGGGGGTCAGATTCTTGCTCTTCCTTTTGCATAATTTCGATGGTATTAAATTATTTAACCCCTATTGTCGAAGTTGTAATTGGGAGTTACTTATCCCCCAATGAGAGTTAATTTCAACCGGATGGCTCCCGAATGTTTTTATTGCTACATGTCCAAACCCATGTCAAGGTAACCTGGCTAGTAAGCCTTTGTTTCTTGACCAATAATTATTTGGGCAGGTTTTAGCAAGTGATGTGGGTATACAAACAAGAAAATCGCAAATTTGATAATGTTGAGTGGCACATATTAGAACTTTGTAGCTGCTTTTCAAGTTAATTTCAAACCTTATATATTTTTGGTTCAGTGTTCGAATTTATAAAACATTATTTAAGTTGGTTATTAATCCATCATTAGAACTATTTTATTTTACTCCTAATAAAATAAGAATTCCTTCATTATATATTTTAGGGTCAGCATTCTTATTTATAAAACATTTTAAGTTGGTTATTAATCTATCATTAGAACTATTTTATATTATATTTCTTTGTTTTATTTTACTCCTAATAAAATAACAAGTCTACTGACACGAAGGAAGAGAGTACAAGCTAAGAGGACAAGAAGTCCACTCTGAACAACTAAATACACGAAAATAAAAAATAAAAATAAATGAATAAAGCCCTCATATCCATTTGAGTATACGCACATGCAATGGAGGAGCAAAAAGAAGCTAATAATGTAATTATGTGATGAAAATGGACATCAGTACCTACAACGAAGGACTTAAAAGAAGCCAAAAACTTCACCATGTCTCAAAAAATATAAAATAGAAGACAATGGCTCTAACAATTTCTATTGATTCTCTCCATCCAAATTCCAAATAATCACAAACATACGACAAGTACAAATGATCTTTTATGTTTATTGGGATTTGAAAGTCAAAAATGACAGAGGCCTTATTTCTTCCCCATTATTTATAATTTTTTTAGTTTTACTCTTACTAAAGTTAGGGGAGATGCAGAAATCAAGCATTTGAGCTATTATAAACGGCCACTTCACATGTGGGTGCTGGGGATGATTGATAAGGAAATGGAATTCCTTGAGTTTTGTTCTTCCTTTTCATCTTCGAATTTTTCTTCTTCGTCCTCAACTTCATATTCTATATACCCTTTTTTGTTCGTATAATCATACTTCAAAGCATTCCTAACTAGGGGTGAAAATTTGGTGAGTCGAGCAGAACTTAAGTTTGCTCGAGTTTGGTTTTTTAATGTAAACGAGCCTAAAAGTATGTCTAATATAGGTTTATTTATCTTACGATCCAAGATTAAACAAGCTTCTAAGAAAACATATACCAGCCGAACTTGAGTAGCTTGGTTATTTTACACTAGTTTAGTATGGATATTGGTGATCGAGTCGAATCCGAGTCGAGCTCAAAAATAAAACGAGCTTAAAATTTTGTTCAAGCTTGGCTCATTTATTTTATGAGCTTCTCTCGATCGAACTTTTTCCCAAGCGAACTCGAGTAGCTTGGTTCATTTTACAACCATATTCCTAACAACCCAACAAATAAAAAATCACAAGCCTAATGCTTATCTGCACCAAAGTCCAACCTTTAAAGTCAAAAAAATAGTAGGAATTATTATTCTAGGGTCCCTATCTACAGCCCTAGACCAACAGCACCTACACCTTTAACACTTTTCCCTACTATTTCTCATCAAGTCTAAATCATTAGCCAGCTTTGGGAATTAATCCGACAAACCGTAAAATTATCGGACCTATAAAAAATTTGGTTTCCACTTTTTCTTTGATCATCATGGATTGAAAGTGAAACCTATTAGTCATCTTTTTCTTCTTCATTTGGGATTGGTTTCCTCCTCTTGTACTCTCCGTTTCAATTCAAGTCACCAAAAGAAAAGTCCTTTGAATGCACGGTTTACAACAACTAATGTAAGATGTTTCTAAATCTCTTAGTTTTTATAAAAGAATTGCAGTAGAATTTTCATGAGTGTAAGTTGTTAATATTTGGCAAATAGAGTATACTACTTGATTGCGGTGGGACCAACATTATTTTGCAAAATCGACAAGAACATATAAGTGCAAAACAAACACCCATCAACAAACCCAAAATGTTGTAGCATCAATACTCATCCTCTTCCTCCCTATTCAAAAGTCAATCATAAAAATAATTATTGCATTAAACCTGAGAACATATATATAATAACTTATAATATATGTTAGCAAAAACATGTTATATAATTTTTATATATATATATATATATAAAAGAAGCTTGGACAAATAAATGATGTGTAAATCCTTTAGGGGATTAGAGCAAGGAAATCCTTCATCAAATTAACATTGCACGTGAGAAAATGGGACAATGGTAGCACGTGTAATCAAACTGAATATAATAATCTATATTATAAGGTATTACAATGAGGAGCTATTTTGCCAACAAAATTAGTCTGATGTGAAGCCAATGGCAGAATAATACAATACTATACAACAACAAGATGTTTAAGAAGGAGATGGAATTTAAGTTACAAATTGATAACCAGAGACACAATAATCAGAATACAGAAGCAAAGCCAGTGTTGTCTCTACAACCAAAAGGAAAATAATAAAAAGTGCAATATTCAGGTAATGCAACTAATGAAAAGAAAATAAGTGGCTTAACTGTTACATGTGATGATTTACGGTGAAGAAATAATAAGAGAAACTAAAGCCACATATACCTAATACAAATTCTGATGTAAACTACACCTCAATTGCTAAAAGACATAAACAAAATCCAAATTTTTAGAAAGGGAATCAAAAGATGTCTTATATTTCAAGGATTGCAAAAGTCCCTACAAATGATAATACAAGGAGTATTTATATGGGTTGGATTACTTGTTAATCAAGTAATTAGCTAAAATGGAAAAAAGTACCAACTATAAATAGAAGAATGCCAACTTAGTCCCAAACATGCTTGGAGTCTAATTAAAGGCTAAAAAGAAAAAAAAAATAACTAAAATAAAAGAAAGACTAATAAAAAATATTAAAAATAACAATTAAACCCTAATGTGACCCATTTCCATCATTCTCCCCGTCCTTAAAAAAGTTCATCCTCAAACTTAAAAGGTAAACGGTCAACGTGTTTAGGCGTCCTTCTAATAATTCTTCAATTTGATGCGGGAGGCACCTTCATACGCGACTCGCGTACCTACTTTTAAGAAACCCTAAAAATTGAGTCAATAAATGTAACGGTTTATGCCTTTTTTTTATTTTCTTTTGTTGCCAAGGAGGTCGAGAAAGTTGGGTAGGTCTGAAAAACCCTCTTTTCTTGGTGGACCAAGAAACCCAAGACCGAAAACCCTTATTTCTCCAATCGGGCCTTGATTATGAACATTATGGGGTTGTTTGAGCAGGGGTATGATGCTTATATGTCCAATTATGGACTCTGGTCTGACCAAATCATATTTCAACCCCTGGTTAATGATATCTGGGTCGATCACGCATCTAGAATGGCCAAAAAGTCCTGTTTGTCTGAGGAGGTCCGCTCACTCCCTCTGACGTAGGGCTCGGTCTCTATTTTTGGGTTGGAAACTCCGGTTTTTGGGCCTGGATTGCTGTCAATTTTGATAGGGGCGGATAGAATCGAAATTTCAGTGGAGTCGGGTAACTTGGAAGTAACTCCTGGGGCACCACATCTAGGGTTTGGATTTTGAATTTTGGAAAATTATTGTAAAATGGCGTCAAATTGTTGTTGTTGTCTTCGCAACACCCTATTTTGCGATCCATTTGATCTTTCAATTCTTGCATATCTTTCAATTGAGTCTTGGATTTTCTTAGAGCCCTTACGAGTAGTGTACAATTTGTTGATACACTTACACACATCGATACAAACTAACACACGAACATTGATGTTTGAAGCCACACCCACTCTGATACCAATTTTGACATAAACTACACATCCATGGCTAAAAGACATAAACCAAACCCTAATTTTATAGAGAGAATCAAAAGATGTCTTAATTTCAAGGATTGAACAAATGAGAATACAAGGAGTATTTATATGGGTTGGATTACTTGTTAATCAAGTAATTGGCTAAAATGACTAAAAGGACTAACTAAAAATAAAAGAATGCCACCAATTTTGACATAAACTACACGTCAATGGCTAAAAGACATAAACCAAGCCCTAATTTTTAGAGAGAGAATTAAAAGATGTCTTATATTTTAAAAATTACCAAAGTCCTTACAAATGAGAATACAATGAGTATTTATATGGGTTGGATTACTTGATAAATTAGTAATTAACTAAAATGACTAAAAGGACCAACTAAAAATAAAAGAATGTATAATTGGTCCCAAACATGCTTGGAGGCTAATTAAAGTCTAAAACGCAAATAAAAGAACTAAAATAAAAGAAAGACTAATACTAAATATTAAAAATGACAATTAAAACCTAATGTGGCCCATTTCCATCAAATTCTATCATACATAAGCAAGAAATATTGTTCCACGACAAATCCACAAAGCATAAATTAGGCCAACATGATTCGAGTAATTTTTTCCATAAAGTTTCTCTGAGAAGGTGATTTGGGGGGGTTAAATGCTTTGGGTTTAGCCGGTTTCATTTGATGTTGAATTCAGTGAGAAGTTTTTTAAAATGCAAAAGGGGGTCAATTTTTCAGATTTCTTATGCTTGCCAAATATTTACAACTATGAATACTCACATTTACGTCACTTCCAAATGTCGCGACGCCTGAAAAAACAAACTATGAAAACATATCCCTATTTTGTAGGCTAGTATTCAAAAGAAACTATGTTTCATAAACATACTCTTAAGTCATTTCACAATCAATTTAAAGTGTCATTTTAGCGACCCTTAATATAATCAACTAAGAAAATTATAAAGGTAACAATGGAAGTGAGGCAAATAACCCCAAGCATTTGACTATTGAAGGTTTTTTATATTATCATCTTCTTTCATAAGAATCAAACTAGCGCCAACTTCCATTAATTACAATGAATCAACTATGAACACTCATATTGTTTTAAATCTATAATTTATATATACACAAATTTTTGTGTTAACAAAAAATAATCATTCTCTGTTTAACTAAACCTATTAACCAAATTGTGAGAACTTGTAAGCCCAACTTCAAAGAAGTGATGATTTTATCAAATTGGTAAATGAGGATAATAGAAGATATTTTGATGCGCACTTCTAAGAACAATAAAAATCATCGAAGGCAATTTTTAAATCTTCCCCAAATATTCTTTACTACAACCATTACTCATTCTCTGTTTGCAACAAATGACCAAAGACCAAGTGTTCCCACTGGATCATACATATATGTATTAGCATGTAGAGGGTTATACACACACACACACACACACACACACACATTATCATGCATACATAAGATCTATAACAACAACAGCCAAATAATAAAAATACACTGAAAGGAAATTTATAGAACCAATTGAAGAATCCAAGATATGATATTCAACCGAAAAAAGCAAACCCTGCAATTTACATGAGTAAGATGGAGTCGCTGAGTCATAAATAGGGGGGGAAAATAGAGGGTTCCAATTAACGTGTTTAAAAATTAAGAACAAAACCATTGTTTAACTAAACCTATTAACCTAATTATGACGGATATGGGGAAATTGACACAGATAGGTTTCTTTACATGCGTGAAGCATGGTGATTGTTGTTTTGTTGGAGCAGAGATGGTATCTGGAAAGAGAAAGATAAGTATGCAACAAAAGAAGAAAGTGACAAAGTTTTAGTATGCAAGAGAGAGAGAGGCGAGAAGAATCCTTCCTCTAGATTGTGAAGGAGAGCAAAACGGGACCTTGGAGAAGCTCATAGCATTGTTTTTACCTCTTAAGTTTCAATTATAACCATTCATATTTAAAGAGGTATCATAGAGTGTTTGTTTTTTTAAGACTAACCATTATATTGATCTCTGAAGGAAAATGAGCATCTCAATCTGAAATAAAAATAAACGTACTTTTTAAATTCATATTTTTGAGTTCAGACTTAAAATAGTTGATAAAAATCTAGTTATGATTTGGCTTTATCCTTTATGTATAAACTTGTGTCATTTGGCTGCCATTTGACCACCAAGAGTAGCAAATCATTTCAGCATTTGCTTGCTTATGTAAAATTGATCTCTAATGCATTTAACTCTTGAGTTTCTCAACCTCCTAAATCTCTTGACTTAAAATTTGAATAATTATCAAAAGGCAACAACCTCCTATTTGTGTAACTCATACATAATAGGGTATCTCAAAATATTATATAGAAACAAGGGTTGATTCAAAGGATTTATTTGACTTTTCCCCTATTTATAATGTCAAATTAGATACACCCTTGTGTCTAAGGTTTTAGAACAAGGGTTGATTCAAGTCGAAGGTTTAAAATACACCCTTGTGCCGATTAAATAAATACCGAACTTTTAAAACTTTTAGAACATGTCGAGAAATAAATCCAAATTTAAACTACACAAAATATTAATAAAACATAATAAACTTCACCTAGTCCTAGTAAATAAATTAAGCTAGCATCATTGAAGACAAAATATAAATGCAACAATGAATACTAATTCTCATTAATGAAACAAACTTACAAAAATAATCGACTCTTACAATTGGTCTTGGCAAAACTTCTCCCACAAAATAATTCTTGGCCCTCAATTATTATATACTCTCTAAATAAAGGAACCAAAAACTATCTCTCGAAGCTCGTACTAATTATAGTATATAATTAATGTTGACAATGGAACCAGGTGTAGACATTTATCGCTTCCACAAGAAAACACGTGTATAATTTTAATGACTCAAATTAAGTTAATCCCTTAAATCTTTTTGTATTCCACATAATTAAAAATTTGAAATTTTTTAATTCAAAACTTTTCACATTCTAATACACCTCTCCGAATTCATGACTCTTCAATCCCAAGCCAACATAACATATGAAGAAAAAATGAATCCTATGAAAAACCACCAATATATGAGCTCTTTCAGTTGCACCTCTTCTCCAAGGTACTCTCATTATGCGTTGTTGGAGATTTCAAGTCCTTTTCATATAATCTGTTACCTTCTATTTTCATTAATGATTGTAAGCCTTTCTTTGCTCATTGAAATTGTTCTAATTCCTTTAGGACAGATCTAATTTTATACCACTTTCTATCATTTCCTTTCAACTTATTCAATTTTGATATTCAACCATCAAACCCACTTATTTTATGGATGAATACTTAATTGTTGCTTTTATATATCTAAAAAACAAATGAGGTTCATCGCATTCCTCTCATCTCTGTAATTCACAATTCATCCTAAAATATTATTCGATGTTAGAGCATCCTAATGGGTATGTTCAAAGTTTATACAAAAATCCATATATTATGTTATATTTGGAGACTACTATGGCATTTAACACTCAAATTTGCACTACCATGCCCTATTACCGTGATACATCTTGCATCGTGTGGCTTTGTTTTTCTAATTGTTCGAGATGTTGGTCATCAAACACGTAGAAATGGCTAATTTAGTTATTTAATCTTTAATTTGTTCCAAATACTGATTCTATGTTTCTATTTATTGTAAATTTAACTTTTACACATCACTGTGTAAGAAAAAGGTTTTAGGGATATCATTGTGTATGAAGAAAACCATAACATAATTGTTTTTTATTAGTTTTTTGGATTTGAAGCAAATTACAATTTTTATTACATCATTTAGAGTTATGTTTGACAAACTTCTACACGTAATAAAAAAAATATGATTTCAAAAACACTATTTGTTAGTTTATTGTACATTCTAACAGTTTCATTGAAAAGGCCCCGCATCGCGAAGTTTGCATGCTAGTTTTTTTCTCTAAAATTCTCCACAAAAATAATGAGACAAAGGGACTTATTTATAGGCTTAAGAATGAGGTATTTGAGTTGGAATGAAACTCACTTTGATTGGTTGTATTTGAGCTTATAATTATTACATGGAGATAATTGAGAAGCCTTTTTTTTAAGATAACTATCCCCAACTTTGTCACTATTCGCAGCACCATCTTTAATCGCATTTTTTACCTCTAAAAATGCAAAATCTCATTTTTGTCCGAACCTCAAAGTTGTGAGTCTTGTCAAGACCTTTCCGAAAAGCTATGGCACAGCCTCAATAGACACTCGAGCGATTTTATAAAAAAATATTTAGTACAGTTGTATCAACCGTGTCGTGTCATGTCGCAACATATCGTGACAATTTTTGCACATCAACTCCTTTGTTGTCCAAATTTTTGGGGTACCTGTAAAAATTCAAAATAAAAATAATTAATTCAAATTTAGCGTCATAAATATTTTAAAAAATTACATAATTACCCCTCTTTGCATTTTAGTCCCCCGAAATTCATAAATTGCTCGTTTTAATTCGAAATTCAACCAAATTTTAGAAAGAACTTTATTTTTCCTAGATAACCACTTAAAAATTATTTTCAGGCTCATAAAGTTTTAAAAATTATGATTTCACCCCCGGAGTTATTAAAATTGTATTTTTAATTCATTTTTTATTCAAACTTGCATTTTTCTTTTATTTTATGAAAATGACTCTAAAAGCTCATTATTTATGATACAATGGGCATAACAAAGTCTAGAATGAGGCATAATTCATACAAATAAGGCACTCATCAAATACCCTCAAACTTAAACTTTTCTAGTACTCAAGCAAAACTAAAATTTTAAAATCTCACCCACTTTCGAAGGAATTACGATTGCACTTAGCATGTGCAGCAAGCCTTTAAACCCCCAGGTTACCCTAGTGGACGAGTTTTGTCTTGTGAGGATTTGCAATGAATATACCCATAAAATTCAAAAACTTGACTCAATACAAAATACTCAAAAGTATATAACCATGTTTGATAGAAAACTTAATAAATATAGTAGAATTTCACTTTTCAGTCTCAACATATCGTGTGTGTGCATAGCCAATATAACCGTCCATTTCAAGAGATTTTATCGTTACATTTCTTATCCAAAAGTTCGTCTTGATTTCAAAATCTCACGAGATGCACTCTCAATCGAACACTCGAAAATTTATTATCTCCTCTCAGTATATGTGAATAAAAGAGTAAATTTAAGTGAAAAATTTTCACGTATACATGATGAAAAATGGAATTTTTATAATGGTTGAATATGATCTCATGAATAAAAAATCGATTACTTTTTGAAAATATTAAATCACACCATAGATCCTATTCATCTTCTCTCCACACTATAACTAACTTCACTTAAGATCGATTAGGACTTTCTTTGGTTGTATTATAGGCTCGGATTTTAGCGAGAAAGAATGGCTTTGGAGTTCAAAATTTCAGAGCATATAGAGACTTTTTGGTATTTTGACTTTTAACCATTTTTTCTCACCTCCATTTTTATTTTCTCTTTCCTTTTTATTTCTTTTTTCTTCATTTTTTCATTTTTTTTTCTTTTCACGCATCATTCTTTTCTTCTCACATATCATTATTTTGCAAACTTTTTTCTTCTTTCAGTTTTTGGCCCTTTTCCTATCGTAATTTTACCCTAGTATTCTCAAAAATGGGTATGACTTCTTTTTATGGGCTTTAAACTCCCAGCTGAAGTTGGGTAGGATAATGGATTTTCAACTAAAAGGCTTGTTTTATTTTTGGCTCAAATGGACTTGCAATGAAATAATGTAAAAAGGTCAGTTTAGACCTAATTTTGGGGCTTTCAAACGATGGTTTAATCTCATTTCTCAAGTTTCATTAAGTTGATTTGTGTCTCAAGACGACTTACTAAGATTTCTAGTACTTAAGATTCACATTTTGACTTTTTGTATTCAATAATTGAACCAAACAAATAAATTGAGATCATCAACAAATTTATCAATGAAGAAAAGTTTGAGTTGTTTTAACTCGAATTGATTTAAATATCTCAAAAACGATGAATGACACAATATCTCACCGGGTTAAAATCTCCACATTTATTCGTTAATTATATTTACTTTCGTCTCAATATCCATTTTCGATCATATTATACGGCTAATGTGTAAAAAAAATCATAAGTTGAGAGATCCATGAATTATTTTTATATTAAGAAATCGTTTCAAAACTCAATTATATTGAAAATCTTTTTGAATTTTTGAAATTTTTCTGTTTTTTTTAATACCATCCTTATCCCCAAACCTAAATTTTACATTGTCCTCAATATATGCTCAAATGAAAATATGGACAAAGAAAATAAAGTAAAGAATTAAAATGACAATATTACGTGTGAACTTCACTTTCCCACCAATATCCAAAGGTAACAAATGCATATTTACTATATAAAAAAAATTTAAAAAAATAACCAAGAAAAGAAAGGAAAAGAAAAACTAATAATATACAAACCCACGACAATTAACATCATTACCATATACTAATAATCGAAATAGTTGTAGGTCATTCCAATTAATAAACTTCATAGGACTAAGTGCCAAATCATCATAAATTTGAGAGCATGACCTCACAACACAAATTTCAACCTTAAATCCATGGTCATAATGGTATGCATTGACATCATCAATACTAAACAAATTTGAATCGAACAAATCATATTCCGATACATTACATGGGGGTACTAAATTACAATAAGGATCCAAATATTTACTATTACTTTTTCGAAAATAGTCACGTAAAATTGGGGATGCACACTTCACTCCTAAATATGAGACTTTATGAAAAGTTCGGGAAGAAGAGGTATCATGGGGCGATACACTTTCTTCAACAAAAATAGGAAGACCGTCATAAATACTTAAAATATCACAAAAATCGGATGACGAATCCTCAAATAAATTTTTCACATATAAAGAGAATTAACATTTTTCTCAATTAAATTAGGAGAAAAATCTCGATAAAAATCAACATCCAACTTCATCACAAGTATTACATGTGTCAAAATTGTCAATTTTTTCTTCTCACAAAATTGTTTATCCCCATTTAATTCATGATTATTTTTAGAAGTAACATCATTATATTGTTTGTTTACCTATTTCCAACTAATACACTTTGGTGGATAAATAGTAATTAAAGGGGTAGGATTCTCATCCATATCTTCTTTAATTTTTAAAATGATTACTGACTCATCTGACATAAATTGAAATATGTAGTCATCTAAATTTTCAGTATTTTATAAAAACACGTCCATAGGATTAATAGAGGAATATGAGCAAGATGACGGGATAACAATATGAGGATCACCCATTGTAATTTACAACGCATGAATTTTCATTTTTAATTTTAATTTCTTTTATTCGAGTGTCAAAGCCAAGACCATTATTTGTTTTAGAGGGTCAACCACAACCATGGACATTAGAAAAGGTCAACCCATTGGTAACTTTCCTCTAGTTTGCACATGTTCACACTGTGGTAGGAAAGGGCACCTTAGACATTTTTGTCTTGATCTTGGAAGAGGTCCTAGGAAGTTGAAGTCAAGTGTCCCGTTGGTTCCCAAAACCCCTATCCGATATTTTACACCTGTTTGGGTTAGGAAATAACTGTTGGAGGCACTAGATGGTAGACTAGTTGATTCTCGTTTGCTTGCACATGATTCTTGTCTCTCTATATCTTATAGATGATTGTGTTAGTTTGATTGTCATACGCTAGTTGTGTTTCATGCTATAATCTTACTAGCATTATTACATGTGTACTTTTTGTATTAGATTTTCATTTTTGAAAAAAATTGGAAAAATACAAAAAGATTTTATATTGATAAAAAAAATTGGGAAAAAGACAAAAGGAGTTTTGTATTTTGTTTACGCCTTTTATGAATGGACATTTAGGATGACCGAGTCTCAATTTCATTACATATCCATGTGACTATTTGATAGTGTTTTGAAATGCGTCATCATTTCATTTTTGTGCTTTACAATTGTAGTCGTGCTAGAGAAAATGAGGGCTTTATCACTTGGGCCGACTAGTTAAATACTGGTATTTTTGACATTTAACTCACATTGTACAATTAACATTGATGTTCCAAATTCATATTTTGTTTGATTGATTAATCATTCTGTTTTTTTGTAAAACAGCGAAATGGGATGCGAATGTTTAATGGAGTGCGGAACGGATTGGATGCTTGGAATTTGTAACAACCCTAGGTCTTGGAGACGAATATTTATTTATTTTTGGAGAAATAAATAATATTTTATTGGAGAAATAATTAAATTGGCAATTGAGGTCGAGATTTGAAGTTGTTAGAAAGTGTGTCGAATGTCGATTCTGAGGGTACCATAGTGTCCGGAAGGGTCGAGAAAGTCGAAATGACTGTACTTGGGGTCTATTTGGGTTCCAAAATAAGTTAGGACCGTTTGGCTCAAATTAAAGTTATCGAGTCATTTAAAGTGTGTATTATCATTTAAAGATGTGTATCTTCGGAGATTAGGCTAAATAAGCCTACGGGAGATATTTCTCCAAAAGAAAGAGAGAAAGAAAGAAGAAGAAAAAGAAGGAGAAAAAGAGGGAGAAAGAGGATTTACGGGTAAATACGCGATCTCAAGGCGGATTCAGACCCTACGAACCCGAGGCAAGTGATTAAACTTACTAAATAATTGTTGTGTACCAATTATTGCATGATTTTTGGATTGAATTTTGGGTTTTAGGTTTAAATTGTTAAAACTTAACTTTTGGGAAAAACCTTAGATTTGTAGTGTATAAAGGAATTTTAAGGTTAGAAATTGGTTTATATGTGTTCTTGGGTGAATATTAATGTTATATATTTGATTGGGTTGGATGAAAATGGTGGGGAGATGATTAAAATGATTTTTGAGTATTTTGGGTTAAGAAGAAAACAACCCATTTCGTAGCTTGCTGCACTTGCCGAATCGATTCGCCCCTACCGAATCGATTCGGTCTGTTGCAGATTGCCCAGGTCTTTAGGGCAGAATCGATTCGCCCCTTGCGAATCGATTCGGCATGTAGCAGACTCCCAGGTCCTTTGTACCGAATCGATTCGGATGGGCCGAATCGATTCGCTTTTGGGAGCCGAATCGATTCGGAGGGGCCGAATCGATTCGGAAACAGGGGAATTTTTGGAGATGTTTTCTAAGGATAATTTCATCCCATTTTGTTCGAGGTTATCGATTTGGGGCCTCTTTATGAGACATTGGAGTATGTTTTGGAGACTTTTAGAGAGTTTCCTTATAAGGAATGATTGGAGTCATATTGACTAAATTCGAGGAATACCGATTAGATATTTTGGTTTATTCTAAGTGGGGAAGCCCACTTTGTTGGAGACTCTACTTGGGGATAATAAATTCAATTCATATGAAAGAATGTGAATAATTTAGAGATACCGGATCTTAGGATCCAATCCCAAATGGGATAATTTCAAAGGTTCATAAAATGATTTGAACCTTATTGTGGATGGAGAATTTAAAATGCTAATTGAGGTGCATTAGGGTAAAGAATACCCTTAACTTAAAAGAATTGAGAGACAATTCATACTAGAAGCGACATGAGAGCTTCAAGCGAGAATTAGTATAGCATATACTAAGTGGGGAAAATGTGTGAGTATTCACGATTGGTGTATCATGAGAGAGATATACTAAACAATGATGTTAATCAAATTGCGCCTAAGAGCGTATAATGAAAATGAATATGTTGTTGCAGGTATACCTTATATAATGGTATATCTTTATTATGTGGGATGTATGTATACCTTATATGATGGTGTATATACATGTTAAGCATACCCCCTCCTTGCTATCATTGGGAAGTTTCGTGCGTAGAGGGTGAGCATCCTGACAAATAACGCAGGGTGTGGATATTCCCCAGGTCATAGTCGTCCTTTGTGGTCAACAAATGACATTTATGATATACATTTATTTCTTTTGGGGGTGAGAGGGCGGGGGTATGTGTCACTCTCACTTGCCAGTTAGGAACTATGACCGCTTCCCGGACGTTGTGTGCGTGAGTAGATCACGAGGTGGGTGTCGTTGAACCACACCAGGTGGCCCCAGTTTGCTAAGTATATGGGCTGCTGGAAGATGATAGCATGTGAGCCTGCGTCCTTCGAGTTATATCTCGGTTGGATGGTTATTATTGCTTATGTTTGTATTTGGGTATCAAGGGCATAATGGACCTCAACGACCTACATTGCCAGGATTAGTGTATCGGGGGGGTTCCTTGCTTGGATTTTGCCTCGGCGAGACGTCCCACGCACGAACCGCAGTGTAATGTTGGAACTTGGGGATAAGTTTAGTCCTTAATACTCATAATTATCTATATATATATCACATATCCCAACGATTGACAGTGCCAGGAGTAGTGTAACGGGGGGGTTCCTTATTTGGATTTTGCCTCGGCGACACGTCCCACGCATGAAACGCCGTGTACTGTTGGGAATTGGGAATATTAATTAATTAAAATTGGATAATAATCTTTTAGGTTATATGCATCTTGCATTGAGGTCATAATGAGCCCCGAGGATCGATACGGTCAGGAGTAGTGTAACGGGAGGGTTCCTTGTTTGGATTTCGCTTCGACGAGACGTCCCACGCACGAAACGCAGCGCCGTGTTGAGAATCGGGAGGAGTTTAGTCCTTAACTCTTGATGCTAATAACTCATACCATAATTATATATATGGTTTCACGCCTTATAAGGGCATATCTAGAATATAAATTCTAGTAAATGAGATTGTTGATGTATTATGATGATGTGGACATGATTGGATCATGTAACTTTATATGTTCAACAAATGAACATTATAAAGATAACTATAATGATTATATTAAAGTTAATATTTATAACTTTTAATTATGGAAACAAATGTATTGGGAGATAGGTTAGATGATTTTACTTAGATACTTCTTTTGGGTTTAAGTTAGAATCCTCTTACCTAAATTAGAATCGAACATCCATTTGGAGATCACGTGTATACGCTTAGTGCGCGCTTTAGATGAGAGGTGAGTTGAATTATTATGGAGAGTTCGATTCCAACTAAATCATGTAATAATGCATTTATAATTATTATGCATTTTAATACACTTGCTATAAAATGTTTTTTCAAAACTCGGGCTCTGACCCGTTTATATTTCCTCCTCCATGTATATATTGTATTACTTCAGGTGTTCCCCCGCAAGGACGCCTTTGATGTTCATCCATTCAGGATTCGTGGAGCTGTGGCAGTAGCGGACTGTTGCGGCACTTGGCTTTAGTCGATTCCTATCTTTGTATATCTAGATTAGGATTCAGTTGTATTGAGTTAGTATTCAAGTGTTGTAGATTAACACTTTCATATTTCACTTATCAGATTATTGTATTATCTGTTACCCGACAGCATATTCGGGTATTTCATTGTTGAGATTTTTGTTGTACAATGTATTGTACTCTTTCATATTATTGGGTATGCACAGTTCACTCATCATAGTTAGATGTATATCTTTGGTTATGTGCATTATTGGTTTTGTTGTTGTTGTTAAATAAAAAGTTTTAAAATTTTGACAATTCGCACTTAATGATTTCGGGTTGTTAGCCTTATATTTTAGTGTTGTATGTTGATGTTGAGACTGTGCCATCTGGGATACCTGATTTATTTTAGTATAGGGTTGGCCACCCGTTATTATTTAGAGCGGGTTGTCACAAAATTGAAAGCTTTATAGTTGTCATAAACTGTTTTGGATTGTTTATGTAATTATTTTGAAATGTTTTGTTACTTATTTTGACTACATTTAGTATTGAGTTGTATTAATAGAAGTTGGTAGTGATTTGGATTATTTTTCGGACTGTTTTGATCTTTTTTGGGGGTTGTTTTGGACTATATAAATGGGACTATTTTGTACTATATTTTTAAGAGGGTTCTGTATTAAATTTATGTTGGGACTCTTTTGGAATACATTTAGGACACTTTTGTAAAGCATATTGATATTAATTACAAGTATTTTTTAAAAATTAAATGGTAAAAAAAACTGTTTTGTAATTTCAGAATAATTATTTCCAAATATTCAAAGTAATAATAGTTCGAGGTAACTTGGAACTTTTGAAATGTCATGGATAAACTAATTTCTAAAAATAAACCCCATTATAATAACAAAACTAGATTTTAGCTTCGCGCGATGCGCGGGAGCTTTGGAACACTTGTTATACAATCCAATGCCAACATATTTATAAAAATAGAGGTAAAATATATAACATTAAAAGACATATTGTTTGATAATTGCCTTTAATCTAAAAAAATTTATAAAAGGCTAACGAATATAAGTATTTCATTTGTATAATATTTGATACCAAACAAATACTTATATGTAAAATTGGAATGCAAAAAAAAGAATATTTAATGATGAAGTAAGGGGAATTACGAATATAAAAAAGAATAGAATATATATATATATATGGTTTTTGAAAAATTTTGAAAAATATTTTCACTTTTTGGATGTATGATATTTTCCTCTTTCATATCCATGCATGAAATGTCATGCTAAAGTATTTTTTCTTTAATAAAAAAGGTTTTATTTTTGTTTCTTTAAAAGGGAAATAATTTTAAATAATTTAATTTATATTTTTTAAATATATTTATATTTTTTTAAAAATATTTATATTTTTTTATTTTTTAGATATATTTTTTAAATATATTTTTTTATTTTTTTTATTTATATTTACATTTTTTTTATCACGGGGGCAAATTTATCGTCGTGCCCTCGGTACGGGCATCCGCTAGTATATATATATATTAAAAAATATTTTTGAAATATAAATTATTTTTTTATACAACTTTAGTGTCAAAAACTTTTTATAATTTTTTTAAGAAAACTTGATTTTATAAAGATAAGTATAAATATTTATTATGTATAAAAATTGTATTTTTGTAAAGTAACTTTTTAAAAACTCTAGTTTTTAACTTCATTTATTTACATAAATTGTGTCTTAAAAAGTTCTTTCATAAATAAAAATAAATTAAGGAAAAGATATTTTTATAAAACAATGTTAATGTTCAAAATCCAATATAAAAAATCTTAATTCCCCTTACTTCAATGTTCAAAAATTACTTTTTATAAAGTAATGTTAATGTGCAAATTTTATAGATTGTTTTAGAAAATTATACATTTTATTGTAAAAAAATATTTTTTTTGAGTTATACATAAAAAAACATTTTATAATAAAAAAAATTGTATATAACTCAAAAAATATTTTTTATAAAAATTATGCAATTTATATTGGATTTTGCACATTAATATTACTTTATAAAAACATCTTTTCCTGAAAAAAAATTATTTTTATTTACAAGAACAACCTTTTAAAACAAAATTTATATAAAGAAAAGAAGTTAAAAACTCTAGTTGTTAGGAAATTACTTTATAAAAATACAACTTTCATATATAATATAAATATTTATACTTATCTTTATAAAATCAACTTTTGTAACATTTTTATAGAAAAAAAGAGCTAAAACTATAGTTTGTATTTAAAAATAAATTTATATTTATATTTTTACCAAAAAAGTATTATTTTAAAAAATAATTTTTTGAAAAGATTATATACAAATATATTTTTTTTAATGAAAGATGAAAAGAGTCTTTTAAAAAAGATTATATATATATATATATATATATTATTTTTAAGAAAGATGAAAAGAGTCTTACATTTATTTTGTAAAGTTTTTATAGAAAAAAAGAGCTAGAACTATAGTTTTTATAAAAAATCATTTTTTATTTATATTTCTAACCAAAGCGTATTGTTGTGAAAAATAATTTATATTTATAAAACATTTTTTAAAAAAGATTATATATAAATATATTTTTTTTAAGAAAGATGAAAAGACTCTTTTTAAAAAGATTATATATATATATATATATATATATATATATATATATATATATATATATATATATATATATATTAGATATGGAATTGGATTTTTTTATTTAGGGAATTTTAAAGACATAGCTGCGTCGCATCAACTTAAAGGTTGCTTTCGATGCGCCATATGGAAACTTGAAATGATTTCATACAGCACAACAACCCAAACGTCATCATGGCTATACATATTCTCACGCGTGGGAAAATTCAAATGTCTTTTTTTAAAACAATCCAACGTTAAAAATTCAAATATCCTAAAAATTAAACTTTTATTTCTCTTCCACTTCTTCTACCTTCATCATTTTACAAAACCAGAGCTAAACCCTTCTTAGAGAGAGAAATTATTTTTCCTCCATTGTTGTTACGTTCTCAGCTCCAACCTCTATGCTAACTCCAGTTTCCTCCACCACCATCGCCACTCTCAAGTTGTTCTCCACTGTCTTCTTCTTTCTCCTTCCTCTGTATACCCGATAAACCTCTCTCCTTTTCTTGACAATTTCAATGGCTTATCCAGTGTTTCAGTTGTCCCTGCTGCAAGCCCAACCTAGTTCCCGGCCAAAACACCACCGACATAATGGTGGTGCGCCAAGAGCAGCTCCATTATTACTATTGTCCCCCTGTTTTTGGCTAAGGTGACAACTTTGCTAATGAGTGTAAGACATTTTCTACCAATACCAGGTATGACCCCATGACGTTTGGTGATGAAGACAAAGAAGAAGGAGGTTGGGGTATTCTGGCCTCTGAGAAGACTATAAGGTTTTGTTTGGACAGTGGAGACTTTCTATGCTCCCAGATTGATTTTGAGGGACCTGGAGGTTACCCAACCCATTTTCCCCATGGTTTGACTATATCCAAGCCACTTACGCTGATGTCCTTTCTATGGTTGGCCTCCACAAAGCCTTCTAGTTTGGATACTTCACGCTCTCCAAGCACAATGATGCTCTTCAAGTCCTAGTATCTCGATGGAACATCACTACTCATACCTTCCTTACTGCATGGGATGAGTTTACCATTACTCTGGAGGATATCTGCGAGCTATTAGAAATTGAGCCGGCAGGAACCTCATCTTACTCTGATGAGGCCTTAGATGACGATGAGGCAGTTGTCCATTCTGACTTTGACCAAATATGTCGGAGCTGCATGGGGAGTTAAAAATAAATTTACCTTAACTCCTTTAATCAACTTCATCTTCCATATGGATTCCTTTAAGTCTAGATCTTCTTCCGAAGTGGTTTATGTCAAGGGCAAACGTACATCTATTGAGTTGTCTACATTCAACCTTTGTCTCCTTTCTGTGAGGTTGGGAAGGGGGTTTAAGCTCCTTTTGGATACCTTAACGCTGAGGTCCCTCTACACCTGGCTCTATAGGACCCGTCTTAACATAAAGTGTTATCTTGACCGATATAACGTGGGCAAATTTGCCAATGCCTTCTTTATGACAATCTTTTTCTATATGAGATTCCTAGAAATTGCCTTAGTTGAGGTATTTCTGCCAATTCAGGAAGATCTCAAGCCCTGTTCCCTTCTACGTTAGTCAAAGAAACTAAGTCGTGAGGACATCTTGTCTGTCTTTGACAAATTTTCTTCTTTTGTACCGAGTCCCTACAACGAGGAATCTTTTGCTCACACTTAGTCATTTTTCTCCCACAACTCTCGAAGAGTTAAAGCTATTTCTAAGGAGATGATTTATGTTTATCCCTCGTTAGCCGTTGTGCTTGTGCTTACTCCAGGTTCTTTAGCGTTATTTATTGAATGGGTCTCTTTTTCTAAACCTTAAAACCCCAACAGTTTTTCTCGTTAGTTTAGCTATGATCAAGGTGTCCCTGGCCAAGTCTTTCAAGGTTCTCGTGAGATGATATCTTTCTTTCATGCCTGCTTTGATTATACCATTCCATCTACTTCAGTGTTATGCCATGAACTTAGTGGGAAACTTACTGTTCCAGGTCTCCGTAGGCAAGGTGATATTTCTTCTCATTTTACAATGAAGTTTTGGCTAATTCAGGTGGCCAAAATTGAAGAATTTATTCAAAGTCCCCCTAAATACCCTCCAGTTCTCGAGTTCGCACCCCTTCAGCTTGGTCTTAAGGCAAACTTTGCTCTGGGGATTGAGTTTCCTTTGAATATTATTCGGAAAGGACCTCCTGCTGAGTCGCCTCCTTATATTCCTCTAAGAGATGTTCCTTAAAAGGGAAAGAAGGCTCCCACTTCCCAAAAACCTACCCCTACTATTTCTACTGAAGGTTCCCACGGTGTGAGACCTTCTCAACCAGCTCCCAAAAAATTCAAAACCACCACAAAATCCAAGTCAAGGTCCAAGTTTACTTATATTGCCACTCCTATAGTTTTTATCCCTCCTGAAGTAGTTCCCCTCTTCTAGGGGATCTTGTTGAGAAATTTCGTCTAGAGATTACACGGGTGATGAAGGAGTTTCAACTAAACCATGTTATGCCCCCAATGCCTAAATAAGCTTTCCCCCGGGTCTCAATATCTTCAACTCCCAAGGTCACAAGTTCTCGTGGGGGGGGCTAAATACCTTCTAGAAATGGTGATCCCTATCAGAGAAAAAAAGGTTGGGCACCAAGTTCACTCACAAGTGTGCCTATGAAGTACGTTGTAATTCCTCGTATTTCTGCATATTTAGAATTCATTTAAGTTGATAATTAATTCAGTTTATTTTAAATTACATGTGAGACGTAATTTAATGCAATTAAATATTAATGTGATTATTAACTATTAATAGAGAGATAATGATTAATAATATGAAATAAATTTACTAAGTGAGTAGTAAATGATTTGTAATAATGAAAATGTATCGTAGCTAGTGATATTGACCTATTGATATTTTATCTCAACTAGGAGTCATCTGTAGACTATTTGGGGTTGAGATAGGAAATTGTGGTGGAGAGTGACTTGAATGATGATTTTGAAGGCACGGTTAGTCCTGAAAAGGCCAAAATAGTCGAAGTAGTGTACCTGGGGATAGTAATTGGGTCCCGGAGCCTTTTTAGACATAATCGGGTCTAACGGGGGTATTTTGGTCTTTTGGGTTTGGCCTATAGGCTTAATTTAGGGATTAGGGAAACTTAACCTAGGTCTGAGAGACTTGGGCAGCCATTATTCATTCCTAAACACAAAATCTTGAGAGTAGAGAGAATGGAGAAATAAGAAAAGAAAAGAGGAAGGAGAACGAGCATTCTGGGCAAAGCTTCGTGAGATTTTCGAGAAGAGATCACCAAAATCTATTCCTAAAGGCAAGTATTTTCTTTCTTTTTGTGAGTTATAGTTAATAACGTTGATTGTTGAAATTGTGGTAACAAATCTGGAAATTAAAAGACTTTTGAGTATAAATCTCACTAATTTTTATATTGAAGAAATTATTGAAACCCATTTATTTAGATGAATTCGTTGAGAAATTTTTATTCTATAAAGTAGTAGAAATTCTAGGTTCTAAAGGTTAAAGATGATGAAGATATCCATTAATGGTGAAATTAATGATTTTTGAGAAAATGGGTTAAAGGTTAAAATCAATAATTAAGTGTGTAGATTAATTATTAATAATGGAAATCACAAAATTTATGATAATGATTGATGATATGATCTTAGACAATAAGTTTGGTGATGATTTAAATTGATTAGAGGGTCAATTGAGCATTTGGGAGAAACATAAAACGAAGGACCCGTTCTAGGGTTGTTTAGGTAGGCTCGGTCGATCGGGGGGCCAGGCCGATCGAATGGTAGTCGCAGATTTTGCTTTTTGGGATAATAGTTGGTATGAATGGGAAGGGGCGGTCGACCGGGGGTCCAGGGCCAGTCGACCGGTACCCTATTTTTTAGTGAGGGTTGGGGTTTTAAAATGGGAAACTTAAAACGCGAATAACTTTCTCATCCGGACTCGGATTGATCTGTCGTTTGCGACCACGCGTAGCTAGATCAGAGGAGTACGCTGTCCTAGAGATTTTATTACTTAGACATAAAATGTTAAAAGTTTAAAATACCCTTGAAGTTGTAATGAGTGACGAAACTTCCCCAATTGGAAATCAAACTTGGTAGGAACCTTGTGAAGTTAATAAGAACCTAACCGAGTATATAGAAGGTGAAATATATGATCCTATAGTTAATAATAAATGGTGGGGTGTAACTATTTAGGGTTGGAAAGTATATATTATGATTGGGCTCAGTAATACTTGGAATATATATAAGTGTGTGAATTATATATATATATATATATATATATATATATATATATATACACATGTGAATTGAATGCAAATTGTATTTATATAAACTCTTTACTCGAGTATGCTATCGGGGAGGTTGCGTGTAGTGGGCGATCCCACCATGGCGATTCCAGCGGGGTTTAGATTGTAGCTCCAGGTTATAGTACTCGAGTGGCTCCTACCGTGATGAGAGGATAATGTCATGCAGGTCTTCAAGTAAGATGTATTGAAATCCTAAGGCCTATGTATAAGTAACCGCCTCCATTATTTATTTACGATTTGGGTTCGGTGGTGAGATCCTGACCCGGTGACCAGTGTTGACACATGATGTGCCTAGCACCTAATAGCATATAAGATAGACGCATTTGATAGAATCATGGTATAAATATGCTATATATATATATATATATATATATATATATATATATATATATATATATATATATATATAAATACACACACGTAGTGAGTGATGCATGCATATATTTATAGATAGTGTGTGAATATCTATTGGTAATTGTTGACGTGGTGTATAGTATATTCATATAAATAAGGGTTATATATCTGTTATACTATTTGTAGAAAGATAGTCTCTATGGGGTGATTAGAGGGCTAGCTTAGATAATCATTATAGTCTAGCGGGACCGAGTCATATCTGATAGGAATAAATGAATGCGATAGGTTTGCACTATAGAGGAGATGTGAGACTATTCTCAAGCGAGTGCGACCGTGAAATTAATTATGAACATTATATACTACATATTTTATTTATTGTAATAAAATGCTTGCTAAATATTTTTAAAGAACATGGGCTCTGACCCATGTGTTAATTATTTTCAAAACCTTTTAGGTTTCCAGCCACAGGGACGTCAAAGTTGATGATCTATTCCAGGGATGCGTAGCTACATCGCGTGTGGATGCTTGCAGAACTTTGATTAGACGCCTCAGTTATTGCATCTCTAGCATAGGCCTCTTATTAGTTTTTTCTTTTAGGCATGTTGCCCCTTCAGCTGCTTTTGTTATTCAGTTTCATTTATTCAGACTTTGTATTTGGCTTCAGATTTAATCCTTTAAACTTATGGTTTGGATTTATTTGGTTTTAGAGCAGAAGGTTGTTCGGCTCTTATTTATTTATCTGGTGATGTTCAGACTTCCATAATTATGTGAATGTTTTTTACTGCTTTGCTTCCTCGTGTAGTTCGTTAATGAAAGATAAAATTAGATACCGGTTCAATTAATAACTAGGTGGTTAGTAATTAAAAAGTTTTCGACAGTAATGCTAAGAATGAACCAAATGAGAATCTTATTTTAATATAATAAAAGACTGATCAACCGGAATTTAATTGGGCGGGGTGTCACACTTGGTATCAGAGCATCAGGTTCTAGGTCCATAGGATTTGAACGGTTTACTACGATTTCAGCATTTGCGTCCTTTGATATAGAACCTTATTATTAGGACTGTTGTACTCATCTTTACGTAATTGCGGATATCATTCTTATGCTATCTAGTTGTGTATTAATTGTGAACTCATACAACTCAATTTGATTTCAGATGTCGCCTAAGAGAGGGAGACCAACAAGGGTAGTAGTGAGAGATGAGGTTATAGAGGCTCATCAGGAGCCAGAAATACCACAGCCATATCCACAACCGGGGATGGTGATGACCGCACAGGTGGACGAGATAGTGGCACAGACTGTTAATACAATAATGACAACCATGGCAGTCCACTTTTCATAGACATAGCCACATGCGCCAGTGGCCCCTGTTGTACAGGCCCAGTCGGGGCCATCTAAGTGGCAGAAAGTCAGGGAGGATTTTCATAAAGGCCACCCATCGGAGTTCCAGGGGAGCTCTGATGTGATAGTAGTGTACCAGTGGAAGAAGGATCTACAATGTCATCAACGCAGGATTGAGTGCAGAGACACTCAGAAGCAAATGTTAACGACTTTCAAGCTTATATGCGTTGCATTACAGTGGTGGGAGTCCGTTACCACCTCAGACAAAAGAGATACGATGCCCATTGTGGAGTTTTGGGAGTGGTTCGACCGCAAACATTTTTTGTCAGCTATTCAGACGGAGATGAGGAGGAAATTTAATGATGTGACCCAGGGTGACCACTCAGTGGAGAAATGTGAAGAGGAATTCACTCGTTTAGCTAAATTTATGCCAGATGAGGTGAATAGTGAAGACAAGAAAAGGCTCAAGTTTATGGATAGGCTAGTCTAAAAAATTAGGCAACACTTACTTGGAAACCTAACGTTGAAGACTTATACAGAAGTCATCAGTGCTTCACTATTGCATTATCAAGACCACCGCTTCCATCTCAAGGGATGTAAGGGGACGGGTGAGTTGAGTTAGCTAGGCATGTTAGGGGAAACGATGCCAACTGGGCACTACAGTAGCAGATGGTGAGATATCATGGCCAGGATTCCCGATAGGGGGATTAGGCCAAGAGGTTTAGACCAGGAGGATACTGACCTGAGGGTCAGGGATTCAGGAAGGGAGACCAGGGCCCTAATCAGTAGCAATAGGTTGCCCAGGTCTACTAGGTCCAAGGTAATAATGGGGGAGGCCATCAGGGTCGAGGCCACTAGGACCAGCATCAAGGGAAGCTTCATCAGGGCTAGATGGAGAGAGAGTTTGAGGGCCAATGCTTTACTTGTGGACATACAGGCAAAGGAGTAGGGACTACACACAGCAGGGTAAAGCTTAGTAGCAGGGTGCCCAGTATGGGCAGTAGGCATCACTGCCTCCAGTGCCACCAGCCCCACATCAACCGCAGGGGCAAATGCATTATGGACGTGTTTATAATGTCTTCGATGTAGCCATGCCACCAACATCGTAGGTGCCACTAACAGTCGAGGATACATTTCATATTCACGGTCTTGAGGGTAGGATCTTTTTTTATACAGAGGCACTCATTTATTATTACTAAATTTTCATGAGCAGCCGATTTATTAGAGATAGCTTACAGTCTCTTTATGTGTGTAAAATCACTAATGGGTAGTGGATCACTTATACGCTCGATGTGTAGAGGAGTAAACATCATGGTCGGGAGACTGAGTCTAGAAGTAGACCTTCTTGTGTTAGATATGGAAGGGTATGACATTATTTTAGGTATGGAATTATTGGCGGGTTATAGTGCGATGGCAGAATTCTACGAGAGGACCATTGTATTCTCTTTTTCAGGACATGAGATGTTCCTAGTGGAGATGCTTCTTCTCGAGGGAGGATCGCGCACTCACTTATATTATACTGAGGAGGATACCTCACGGGAGGTGGTTGTCTCTTTAGAGTCGATTCTAGTCATTAAGGGATTCGAGGATGTGTTTCAAGAGATACCTGAATTACCACCCATTCGGGAGATTGAGTTTATTTTTGACTTAGAATCGCACTCGAGACGGATTACCCGAGCATCGTATCGTATAGCTCCTTCAGAGGTATAGGAATTGAGAGAGCATCTATAGTAGCTCTTAGGGCAGGGTTTTATTCGGCGGAGCACATCATCGAGGGGTACGCCAGTGTTATTTATGAAAAAGAGGGATGGTTCGTTTCGCTTGTGTGTAGACTACAAGGAGCTGAACAAGGTCACGATGCAAAATAAATATTCGTTGCCCTGAATCGATGACCTATTTGACCAGTTGAGAGGAGTGGTGTACTTCTCCAAAATAGAACTGAGGTCAGGTTATCAATAGTTACGAATTCGAGAGGAGGACATTCCTAAGACCATTTTTTGTCATGGTATGGATCATACAAGTTCAGGATGATGTCATTTGGGCTCTCCAATGCACCAGTAGTGTTCATGGATATCATGAACATAGTTTTTGAGAGTTTCTTGACCAATTCGTGATCGTGTTCATAGATGACATTTTGGTCTACTCTCGTATGGAGGATGAGCAATCAGAGCATCTGTATATGGTTCTGCAAACGTTACGGGACCATCAGTTGTACACTAAATTTGGGAAGTGTGAATTTTGGCTAAGGGAAGTACAGTTTATAGGCCATGTTGTGTCCGACAGGGGTATTATTATTGATCTAAGTAAAGTATCAGTGGTGAGGGAGTGGGGCCAGCCCATGACACCGATCGAGATTTGTAGATTTCTGGGGTTGCCCAGTTAAAATTGTCACTTCATTAAGGGGTTCTCAAAGATTACGAGTCCATTGACGAACCTGACTCACAAGGGGGTACCGTTTGTGTGGAGTGACCACTACCGGTTAGCTTTCGATGAGCGAAATGACAAACTGCAGCAGCATATGTACTTGCACTGCCTAGGGGAGTTTTGGAGTACTGGTCTAAACCGATGCATCCTTGTAGGTACTTCGGGGTGTATTGCAGCAGGAGGAGAGGGATATAGCTTATGCATCTCAAAAGCTTAAGACCCATGAGAAGAATTACCCCACACACGACCTTTAGTTGGCAACAGTTGTGTTTGCTTTGAGGATATGGAGGCACTATCTTCTGAGGGAGGAGTTTACGTTATTCATGGACCAAAAATCACTTCAGTAGGTAAGTCACTCAAATTATACTAATCTAAGTCATAGGTTCGCTCATTCCCCAAATTTGTTACATTTTAAATTACGCAGATTAATCTCATCAATTTCACATTAATTAATTTATCAAAGTAGTGTCACCCAACTACAATAACCAACTCCCTCATTTGGTCTGTACCTTCACCCTTAAGAATATATTACACCAAGTCCCACTATTAGGTAAAATAACCTATTCAATAGTTGATAATTTACTAGATATATCTATAGTAAATTAAATCGGCTACTCTGTGCCTAACTCCCGTCGGACTAGCCTAAAAATATCTGAGTCATGACCCCGACTCTTAATTCTATAAGTATTAACTTACATTCATATTTTTATTTCAAGATATTAAAAACATCTCAATCTAGTCCGTATCCTAATTTCATAAAAATTTCCATAGGAATCCGTTCATATATTTTCGAGGGTTGTTCATCCTAAATCCATACCTCGAATTCATTCCCATCCAATTTCAAGATAAAAATAATGTTTATTTAATATTTTCTAGAGTCATATATATATATATATACACACCACTTGGGTTGTCCATGAATCTTGAAATTTTCCAAACCCCATCTTTTGTAATCTATATTCCTTCTTAATGTATATTCCTTCTTAAACGTCAATCTTATCGTCTTTGACTTTCCATTTCTTGAGAATTTTCCCTACAATGACGTTTGAGTCTCCATTGACATTAATGCAATTAATTCCTCTCTTAAGGGCTATCTTAAGCCTTATGGTACAAGCTTTGTATTCCATCATGTTATTGGTGCAAGGGAAATCCAATTTGATGGTAATGGGAGTATGAGAATCATCGATTGCGGTCAGAATTATCCCTATATCGTATTGAAAAGGCAGTCCCTAATAATAGTGTGTGCTTAGGAAAAGATGGTCCAAATAAACTCAAGTCCAATATTTTATATTTTTCAGATTTTAAAGATTGAAACTTTAAACAAAATTAACCCAATTAGACTTAGCACCGATTTTAAAACTTTCTTGTGGAAAACTAATTTACCAAATTTTATCTTTTTACCCTTTAGCATTCATCTAAGGTGACAAGAAGATAAAATAAGGAAAACATCCACAAGACGCCTATGTACGAGGAAAACCATAACAGGAAAAAACTCAGATGACCCAGCCAAATAGATCACTGTGATACAGTTTTACAAAGAATAGAAAGTAAACTTACACAACGATTCGATTCCCTACAAGCCTTGACACTCTTTTAACTTCGACTGCTCCTCCACAGTACAACATAGGAATCCACCCACGTAAGCTATCACAGCACACGAGTCAACGCGTGCCTCCGTATCCACCGATGAGGCTCAATAACCGTCACACACCATAAATAGCATGCACGGAGTCCACCACATAAAACAAGTTCTCCTAATATGAAAGAAACAAACTTTGGTTACTAATTTTAAGATCTCAAAGCATAAGAATTATAAAACTTGGATCTTTAAACAGTTATGGTGAAACTAAAGGTTTGGAACTTTGGTAAACAGGTTGGAAATCATTAGCCCCTCATCAGTCTCATCTCGGCTTGGCACCACCCAGATAGTCGAGACCACACTTCAGTCCAGTTGTTCGATTGCTCAACATGATATCAGACATATCATCCTCGGTCAGGTCGAGACCTCCCAGGACGATATACATCTCATGTGTGACACAGGGTTCCAGCATGGCTAATCCGCGTGGGCAGGCAGTTATAACTAGTCTCATGAACACATGAGGAAATATTTCATCATCATTACACACTTATGCCAGAGACAGGTGTCTAGACCCTATTGGAAGCTTAATTAAGGACATGCTTCTTACATGAATGGGGGTACAGTGCGCACCCCAAGCACTATATATACTAGTCATCTCCTTCCTTAAAAAGGATCCTAAATGAAAAACCCTACCCAAACTCTATCTAAATTACATTATATATATATATATATATATATATATATATATATATATATATATATATATATATATATATATATAGAGAGAGAGAGAGAGAGAGAGAGAGAGCTTGAGAGTTGTACAACCAAGTCCATTAGAGACTCATTTTATAGTCAAAACCTCACATTTCTGCATAGTGGAGTAGGCTACTAAGCTGAACCACTTACGTATTTGTGTTCTTTCTCTTATCCGCATCACATTCTTTATTATACCAACTGTTAACCATTTATATTTCTACAGAATCACTGGTTTGAGCTCACAAGTTTAAGTGTTGGTATCATTTTTGGTATAATCAATCCTCAATAAATATGAAGAAAAACTTGGCACTAAACATGGCATGATGTATTCATTATTTGAAGCTTGGCTGCTATGTCTTCATCAAATAATGTCATGGGCTCATGGGATCAGCAGGACAAAGTCTATCATATGACTCAAATGGTTTGTTTAGAATAATGTCAATTACATAGAAATTGACTCGATTAGAAATTTGTCCTTACATGTATTCTTTTTTTTAGTAGTTATGTTAAAGAATATCTTCCAATTGAGGCCCTCATGAAAGGTGAAGAGGATGTCTTCATCTGGGAATTCAAAAATCTAAACCTCAGTTCTTTTCATGGGATTATCGGCAAGGTAATCGAAAATGGATCTCCCCTTCATAGCCTTCTACATGGCATATGTGATGTCAAATTTAGCAAGTAGCATCAGCCACAGATCCATGCATTTAAACAAAGCGGGCTTCTCCAACAGGGATTTCATTGGATCTATTCGGGATAACAGTTTGATAGGGAATGCAAGCATATAGTGTTGGAGCTTTTGCGTGACCCATACTAAAGTGACGCACGCCATCACTAATGCAGTGTAGTTTGCTTCATACCTAGCTATCTTTGGCTAACGTAGTATATGATGCTCTTCTTACGAGATCATTCAATGTATTGGGCCAGAATAGCCCACACTGTAATATTGGTGATAGTTATGTAAAAGAGGAGGGGGAGACCTTGTTGCAGAGGCATGAGTACCGAAGGTTGGTTTATGTATTATTTCATCTGATCAAAGTCTTCTTGACATTAATCATTATAAACTTTAGTTAAGTCTGTCCGAAAAAGTTAAAAATGGGCTCGTAGATATAGTTCAATTGGCTGATGAATCGGTTTGATGTATTAGAGCTTAACCAAGAATCCATGCACTTATTTCACCATCTGGGATGGTGGCATTTCGAGTATTGGTTTTAGTTTGGTAGGGTCTACCTCAATCCCTTTTTTACTAACCATTAATCCTAGGAGTTTGTCCCTTATGACACCGAATATGCATTTCTACGGGTTAAGTCACATCTAGTATTATCGCAGTCGCTCGAAGAATTTTTTTAGGGCAGAAATGTGGCCTTCTCGAGTCTTGGACTTGAATATCATATCGTCAACATAGAATTTAACTTCCTTATGGATAAAATCGTGCAAAGTGTTGTAACAGACCTTTAGTAGTTAGTCCCGCAATTCTTGAGATCGAATGGCATGTCTGTGTAGTAAAATTTTCCCCACAGGGTGATGAAGGCAATATCCTGATGGTTAGGTTGCATCTTAATCTGATTATACCCGATAAAACCTTCAACAAGTGACTTAAGGGCATGACAAGCAGTGCTATCAATAATTATGTCGATGTTAGGCAGATGATAATCATCCTTTGGGAATGATTTATTCAAATCTCAATATTCGACACACACGCAAACTTTCCCTCCCAATTTCGGTACGAGAATGATGTTTTCAAGACACGTAGGGTATTTGACCACATGAATGAAGCCTATATTTAACTATTTCACCACTTTGTCTTTGACTTTGAGGGACCACTATGTCCAGAGTTTTCTTTATTTTTTCTTCACAAGTTTGCTCACTAAGAATGCAGGGATCTCGTGTAGTGTTATTTCTGGGTAAATGCCAAGCTTGTCCTCGTAAGACCATGTAAAAACGTCCATAAACTATTTAAGAAGATCTTCGAATTGCGACCGCTCATGCTCGTCGAGGGTGGATCCTATCCTAATCTTGTGTAGATAGCTATTAGAATCGAGGTTGATAACAACGGTCTCATTATCATTGTTTTGAATGTGATCATGTTGTTTATTTTTTTTGTTATTAAGATCAGTTAAGTGTTGTTCATTTAATAAATCATTTACATCAATAATTTGATTGGCATCAATACAATTAATGTAAGTCACAACAGGACACTCAAAATCATCATTCATTTCATTAAAAATGTTTTCAGGGAATACAATGGTGAGAACGTCGTCAAAGGAGGCCTCGTTCACAATTACATTAGAAGTAAAAGAAAAAGCAGTAGATTCAGGCATTCCTTAGAGAGAATGAACACTAATCTATGAGTTGACTTGTGTAGGCTTGATAGGGATGGAATTCCGATTGAGGAATGGTGTATTGGTAAAGGTGATCTTCTTGAACGGTTCAGACGGCATGGCTACCATGCGGATCAGGCAGAAATCCATCCCTCGCGTATGACTTATCGGTATCGCTGCCTTCGAAATTATCGGTGCTTTTCATAACTTTGACTGTTAGAGGCTCTACCTCATGCTTATTCCTTTCATCCCAAGAAAATTCATCTTTAAAGAAGATATCCAATCCCGATTTCATAGTTTTATTCACGAGGTCGTACCACGATTTGGGAAATCTCAAAAGGGGAAGTCCTCACCTTTTGGTTCATTGTGTTAGCTATCAAAGTCATCACCCCATCTGATGGAAACGATGTCATATTTCTAAGAAAAATCGATATATTAAATAACCTCTACAGCTTCGTCGTACAAATCTTTCCATTCAGCAGGGAAATATTATAAGGAAGGTGTAAAACCCCGTATTTTTACGCATATTTATTTTATTATGAAATTATGGGAAATTTGGACTAATTAATTTAAAGGGAGAAAATTTGATTTATAATTAATTCGATTCTAAGGGTAATAATTACTAGCATGGAGAGAGTTGGTAGTTATCAAAAATAATTATGTCAAATTATAATTTTGTTGAACATTACATAGTGAGTAATGTAATATTGTTTCGAAAATAAGAATATGGTCGGGGATGAGATACACGACAGTTAAAATATAACTATTTGGGACGCGCGTATGAGTTGCGTCACTATTTATATTGGGGGGGTTAAAAAGATGAATTATTTTTATATAATTCGAATGACTATTTTGAGTGCGCCAGCGTGTCCGAAAGGATCGAAATAGTCAAAAAACACTACTCGGGTGTTATATTTGGAGTCCGGGGCATTTTAGCCCAAAATGACACCCCGAAGGGGTATTTTAGTCGTTTGGGATTTTTGAGTAATTAAATGGACGAAAATAGGATTAAAATAGGAACATAGAGGGTTAGTGGTCTATCAGTTGCAACCTACGTGAGATTGTGAGAGAAAGAGAGGGAGAACCAAGGAGGAAGGAGACCCATTGGAGAACAAAGCCAAAAGTTGGAGATTTCTCACAAATAGTTACACCAAAGTGTAGATCGCGACGAGAGGATCAACCACATGCCAAATTCAATCCGAGAATCAGAAATCCATCCCAAGTCAAGTGTTTATCTTGCTAACTATTTAGCATATATTGTTCCTGTTAATCTCTAGTTGATGAAATAGTCATATTACAATGAAAACTTGGGTTTAATTAGGTTTAATTGTAAAGAAACTTTAGAATTCGGAGATGGGTATGCATGTAGAGGATTTACCCTTTTCTAAACTGTTAAATCTAGAGATTTTATTCCTTAATTATGAATTAAATTGAGGGTTTTGATTGATCAAAAAATATTGGGTTCATTATAAAGAGGATTTTTAGAAATTGAGGAAATTGTTTAGATTCCCTTTGAGTATGTGAGGATTTGACCTTTAAATTGTATTAGAATGTGCCCTATTGTAATTAGGAATATTTTAGAAACCTTAAATTCTAAGTTGGTTGAGTTTTGAGTTGAAATTAAAAGTTGGAAAATTGGGAAAAACAATTTTTGGGGAAGAACTGGGCCAGTTCGGAATTCTCCTTCGAAGACCTGCCCAGGTCGTGCTAACGACCTCGTTTGAACAAGAATTCCAAAGAGTCATGTAACGAGATTTTGAGTTCGTTCGAAGTGAGGGGTTCTTTCGAACGACCTCGTTCGAACGAGAATCCCTGGACTTCTAACAAAATTCTAGAATGTAGTTTTAAGGTCCGATTAAGTTAAAAATCATCCTAGGTTTATCCAAGTGAGAGAAATAACCCACGTGAGTAATGGGTAACGTAAATTCCGAATTATTAGTGATTTGGGAGTGTGATTGTTCTTGGGATATAGAGATTTTATAGAACCTGGGAGAGTATGTATGTTCGAGAAAGGAATTATATGACAAAATCGCGATGAGTGGTCGAAATAATACTACTACTAATGTACTATGGGAATGAGGTTGCATGAAAGCCTATTAAGTTATATAAGTTGTGTCCATGCTTAATTCTTGGAATATTATGTGTATGACATACCTAGATACTGGCTATCGAATGGACGTTAGCGCGTTCTGGATGACCATATCTTGTGTGCCTTCGAGGGATTTTGAGTCATACCACTAGAGCATGGAACCTAGGTACGGGCTATCTGTGAGTGATAGTGATGACGGTCATATGGGTGCGTAGGTATGTGCGTAGCCCATTGTCTTGGGACTATGTTCACCTCCAATATGTGTATGTGTTTTATTGGTTCTTGAGAGATTGAACCCGTTGTCCTTTATGCGTGAGCGTTGCAATAGGACTAGATAGCCGAGTATGCCTGGCACCAAGGGTTTCTTAACCATGGGTGCAGTATTAATATATGCATATATATATATATATATATAAAATATGGGAGAGGGGTGTTTGAATAGTGTCAACAAATTAACGGTTGAGATCGAATTTTTTGGAGGATCTAAAGGCGTGAGATTGCGCCATGTCACCACTTACCATTGTGACATGGCAAAATCGACACAGCCTCAAACCCAAAACTCCCTCCCAGTTCAATCTGCCTCGAGCGTCCCAAACGTCCAATCTTTCACTCACTCTGCCCTTTCAAACCTACTACCTTACCTCAGAGTCTCTCTCCAAAACATTCACGCTCTCTCCCATTTTCAACCTCTCTTACCTATTCTTGCGTCCAAACCAGCTCTGTACGAAAGCTATATTCAGTTTCCGATTGGTGAGTTTTCTTTGAATCATTTGGTATTTTGGTTTTCATTTGAATTTTATTTAGCTAACTATGTTATTTGCCTATTCCATTAAAATATCAGTCAGTGGCTTTTAATGGAATAAGGGTTTTAATGGAATAAGGGAATGAACCGGAAATTTGGAGTTGGATTATATTGATATTTTTGGTTTTCAGTCTGTGGCTATTTTTTTTCGTCCAAACCAACTATTTGTAATGTTGGTTTCTTGAGAATGATTTTAGGTTTACAATGGTTGGATTTTGATTTATTTTTAGGTGCAGTGGACTTGATTTATTTGTTGGCTATTAACATTGGTTGGATTTTGATTTATTTGAATCTGCTATTTACAAGGTTAGTTCTTACTAACTTTAAGTTCTTATTTGACTATTTAAATTCATAAACCATTGGATTTTGATTTTTAGGTTTACACTGCTATAACCATTGATTGGATTTTGATTTTTAGGTTTACCCTCCTATTTTTACCCTGCTATTTTTAGATTTTTAGGTTTACACTCCTATTTTTAGATTTTTAGGTTTACACTGCTATTTTTAGGATTACACTGCTATTTAATTTCTTATTAACTTTATCATCTGTTATATTTGATAATTTTGTAGTCTATTATCATTGAGTGGACATGAATCAGATAACCCTTTCTAAACAGCTCGAACGCTTCCGTAGCAGAAACACGGGTGTTGTCATCCGTGATGTATCTGGACTGGACATCATTCGTACAGAGGTAACTTCAACCATTTTTTAAATAGCAGAGAAATTTTTTGTTATACCAGTTATTTTATTAGAAATTTTTGGTATTAGCAATTTTCGGGGGTTCTGCTATTTTCTTACACCGCTATTTTATTTTCAGAAGAGAAAACACGCAGAGCAATTTTTGGATAACGGAAAGGGGAAAGGGAAAGAGAATGACCCCCCTTACTTGGTTTGATTCTTCTTTCTTCTGTAATGAAATTCAATTTTCACACCATAACCCTTTGATTATATTTAGACTTAATTTCCTAATTATCTATTAATTAGCAAGAATTTCCACCTACTTATGCCCGCATATTAGCTCAAAGACTCCGTCGCGAACGAGAACGGTCACAAAATGAAGCCAGTGTTTCCCGACCTACATCAAGTCGCGTTGATACAACTTCTCCGTTTCTAAGCACACCTACACTGCAATGTGGCCCTCTGCGAAACCAGACCCCTATATCAAACATTCGTACGAACATTCCAGAGCGACTTATGGGTAACCTTGAGTCGGTGCGATTTTTTGTAATTTGTACTTGATTTCATTTTTTAAACCATATAACCACTGCAATTTTGAGTTTTAATTTTTTATTCTCCGTATCCGCGGGTATGTTCAACTTCCTACGTCGAAAGACACACTTCCACCTTAAACGTACCTACGGTGTGACGTTTCTTCCATTTCCATATTTATTATTGTTTTACTTTCATTATCTTTCGTCTTCATTTACTAACTATCTATAACGTAGCAGGAAATTCCACCTACTTCCGCTCGTATCTTGGGTCAGAGACGCCGACGTGAACGAGAACGATCTCAAAATGCTGCCTGTGTTTACCGTTCGGAAATTTCTCCGTTGCTGAGCACCCCTACACCGCAATGTTGCCCTATGCGTAATCTCACCCCCGTATCAAACATACTTATGGATATCAGCTGCGTAATCTCACCCCCATTCCAACATTCTGATGATCCGGTTCAATTTGCCTCTTTGGTTCAGCCGCGTAATTTGAACTTAGATTTCGATTGTAACATACTAACGACGGATGTAACTTCGTCTCCAAGAGTTGTGCAACAAGAATCGCCTAATCAAGATACAACTTTTAATTCAGATACTCCCCCATTGGGAAATAATATACCATTGACATTTAGGTACATTTACCTACTCACTTCTTTATTTAAATATTTGGTTATTTTTTGCATCTCTTACACTATGTTTAACAAATAATATTTTCCTCTATTTCAGGACAGGGAGACCATCCTTTCGAAATGAATCGAGTAGCAGGGCACGAGGTCGTGCATATGATACGTCGGGAAGACATGATTTGGGACCTATGAATGTAATATGCCCTCACTGTAGTGCATTACACTGGATGGATGAAAGGTTGTCGGGGTCCTCAAAGATAAGACCGCTGTTTGGGAAGTGTTGTTGGCAGGGCCAAATTTGTTTACCTTCCCTCATTGAACCCCCGCCTGAAATTAAGCTTCTATTTGAGGGTGATGATGATCGGTCTAGATCTTTTCGTACTTATACAAGAGAGTATAATGCTGCCAATGCATTTACGAGTTTAGGTGTTCAGATGGATGACCGGGTTCTCCATGGCAGGGGTCCATCGAGTTTTACGATTCACGGCGAGCTTCGTCATCGTATTGGATCCTTATTACCCGATGTTGGTCACTAACATGATGCAACTTACGCTCAATTGTACATTTATGATCCAGATGTAGCTTTAGATATTCGCCACCAGAGAAATCCTCATTTGAAGAGGGATGTTCTCGATACAATACAGCAATCTTTGTTGGAGAATAATGCATTCACGACCAAATATTGTGAGGCATATGCTATTTTGGATCACTCAAATAGGATGGGCCATGACTTACCTGCTTACCTTCATTATAGTTGTGCAAAGGACCATCGCACGTATAATTTGCCATCATCCGATGAAATCGCAATTATTTTACCTGGGGATGGCTCCAACGTCAGTGGTATGCGAGATATTATTGTTCGGCTCAAAGGCGGTAATCAATTAATGCAAATTAACGAGTGTCACCCTGCGTATTTACCTTTGCATTACGTCTTATTGTTCCCTTACGGGGAACTTGGCTGGCACTCAGAGATGAAGTTATGGGATGTGAAACATTCGACTGAACAGACTAAGCGTTTAACTCAATTGAATTATTATGGTTATCGTTTGTTTCAACATGCTTCCGAGTACTCCACTGTCTTTAAAGGGGGTAAATTGTTCCAGGAGTTCATTGTTGATGCATGGGCTTCTACCGAGCAAAACCGTCTAACTTATTACAGACTTAATCAAGGGAAACTTAGGGCGGAGTTATACAAAGATCTTAGTGACAGTATGTCGAATGGGTTACAACCAGATCAGATTGGTAAACGGATGATTCTGCCATCGTCTTTCACTGGTAGTGCGAGACATATGTTTGAGATTTATCAAGATTCGATGGCCATCACACGTTTCAACCAGCATCCCGATGTTTTTCTCACCATGACCGCAAATCCAAAGTGGCCAGAAATTACAGAGGAATTGATGCCTCATCAGAATGCCTTGCTTCGTCCCGACTTGGTTGCACGTGTGTTTGAACTTAAACGGAAGTCACTCATGAAGGAGATTGAGAATAAACATGTATTTGGAAAAAAATTGGTGCACGTCTTCACAATTGAATTTCAAAAGCGAGGTTTACCTCACATGCATGCTTTATTATTTCTTGATGGTCCAAGCAAGATTAAAACATCTGCCTAGGTCGATAATATAGTGTGTGCTGAATTTTCGATCTTGGACGATGATCCGACACTTTTTGAAACTATTTTGGGTTGTATGGTTCATGGACCGTGCGGTTCACAGTCTCCTCAAGCTCCTTGCATGGAAAATGGTAGATGTACGAAGAAATATCCTAGGGATTTCGCAGACTCCACCACTATGGATAAAGATGGGTATCCAATTTATCGGCGTCGCAATGATGGTCGGGTGTTTACTCTTGCAAATGGGAAAAAAGTTGATAATCGAGATGTCGTTCCATATAATCCACATCTTAGCCGGATGTTCAATTGCCACATCAATGTTGAAGTTTGCGCCGGGTTCCGATGCGTCAAGTACATACACAAATACATTTACAAGGGATACGATCGCACCACTATGGTCTTAGGAGGTGTAGATGAGATCCAACAATACTTAGATGCTAGATATATTGGCCCACCTGAAGCTACTTGGCGGATATTGGGTAATCCAATGCATGAAGAGAAACCTTATGTTACGCGATTGGAACTTCACCTCCCGGGTATGCATCATGTTGTTTTCAATCCAAGTGAGTCGATGGATGAAATTGTGCGCAGGGCTTCGGTTCAACAAAGTTCTTTAACGGCGTTTTTCGCATATTGTGCATCGAATGAAGACGCGCGTGCATATACTTATCAAGAGTTTCCCCAACACTATGTTTGGAATAAGAGTTCAAAGACTTGGACTCCCAGATCAGAAAATGGGGGTTTCGCAATTGGTAGGATGTACCATGCCAGCCCAAACTCAGGAGAAAGATTTTATTTGCGATTATTGCTAACCGTTATTAAAGGGCCGCATTCTTTTGAGTGCTTACAGACTGTCAACAATGTCATACACGATTCTTTCAAGTCCGCGTGTGTGGCTAAGGGGCTTTTAGAAGATGATGACGAATGGGTGCAATGTTTACAAGAGGCGGCGATAATGCAGACAAGTTATCAACTCAGAAGACTATTCTGCGTTTTACTCACCCAGTGTTTCCCTTTAAATCCGGGTCTGCTATGGGATCAGCTTGCATTGGATATATGTGACGACCTTGCGCACAAGCTCCGTAGATTATTCGCTATTCCATGTCCAACGAAAGCTAAATTAAAAGACTACGGTTTGTATCTGCTAAACGAATTGCTACAGGAGTCAGGCAAGAGTTTGTCTAACTTTCCTCCGATGCCACTCCCTGTCAAAAATTGGAGTACCTCTGGAGAAAATTGACTAATATGGGAGCATCGTCAGCTTCAAGTTGATACAAACCACTCAATTGTGCAAGCTAACATTGATCGTCTTAATCCAGGGCAACAAATTGCTTTTGCAGAAATAACTAATTCAGTGTTTGAGGGTAATGGAAAAACTTTCTTTTTGAATGGTGGGGCGGGAACGGGGAAGACATTTTTGTATAACACAATTTATGCGGTTTGTCGTGGTCTCGGACATATAGTGATTAATGTTGCCTCTTCTGGAATTGATTCCTTATTATTGGTCGGCGGTCGAACTGCTCATTCGACGTTTTCTATTCCTCTCGACATTCTTGAAAATTCTAATTGCGGGTTTGCAAAACAGTCGATTCAAGCAGAGTTATTCAAACTAGCGAAGCTCGTAATCTGGGATGAAGTGCCAATACAACATCGGTTCTGCGTTGAGGCAGTTGATCGGTCGTTATAAGATATATGTAATAATAAAAGACCCTTTGGGGGAATCACAGTGGTGCTCGGTGGTGATTTCCGTCAAATATTGCCCGTAATTCCTAAAGCTGTTAGAGAGGAAATCGTTGCCGCCTCTTTAAGGCGGTCCGTGCTATGGAAAGATATACATGTTCTGACCTTAAACTCCAACATGCGCCTCAATAATACCGAAGTTAAAAGTTTGCAATTTTCGAACTTCTTGACTGAGGTATAATATTATATAGATAATCATTTTGACACTGCTGTTTACATACAATATAGATATATTGTTTTTTTACTTACTTCTCTTTTTCCTCCAGATTGGGACTAGCCCAGAGGAAACTGTGCTTATGCCTTCGACACTACGCCATTGTAAAAGCGTTGAGGATTTAATGGGGACTGTATACCCGTTATTGCACGTGGAGGGAATTTTTACCTCTACCTTCCTCAATGAAAGAACAATTCTTTTGGCTCGCAATGACGATGTGAATGCCATAAATACAGCCGCGCTCAGTATTTTCCCCGGTGAAACAGTTACATACTTTACTGCCGATAAATTGTGCCCTGATGAAACTAATCCCAGCATAAGTAACCAGTTCCCAAATGAGTTTCTAAATGCCCTTAACCCATCGGGGTTACCGCTATTTAAATTGGACTTGAAAGTTGGAAGCCCAATAATGTTGCGACGAAATATTGCCCCGAAAGATGGCCTCTGTAATGGCACCCGCTTGATAGTTACAAAATGTTCTGAGCATGTTATTCAGGCCCAAATCCTTACTGGTGAAAAATTTGGCACATTAGTTTTCATTCCTAGAATCTCTTTAACACCTTCTTCTGCTGAAATGCCAATTAAGATGACGCGCCGTCAATTTCCAATCAAGTTGGCCTACGCCATGACAATGAACAAATCGCAGGGCCAGTCCGTCAAGTATGTTGGGATTGACTTGCGCACTCCAGTCTTCAGTCATGGCCAATTGTATGTTGCATTATCACGTTGCACGAGTGCTAACTGTATATCTATCCTGCTTCCCACCGATGAAGGGAGTTCAACTACTAACATTGTATATCCAGAGGTTCTCTTATAATCATTTTTTTTATGTAAGTTTTGATGAAGGGAGTTCCAAATAGTGGTATCTTCATTTTTGTATGAACTTTTGGTACTATTTCCACCCATAGTGTTTAATTTAAACTAATACTATTTTGGAGCTATTTATAGTTTATTCAAACAGAGTGCCAATTGTATGTTGCATGGTATGTTCTCAAGATCATTTTCTTTGTAAAGGCCTTTTGATTCGGTATAGAGATGATTCGGAGATCATTCAATCTTATTTATTCATCTGTTTTAATTATAAAGTTTGTTTTTGTCTATTTGCATCATTCAATAATTGTGATTTGATCAGGTGAATAACTGTGATTTGATCAGTTTGGATTCTTTTACACACCAAAGGTGTTTGCAGAGTGAAGCTGGTACAGAGGCCTTGATTGAACAATTGAGGATGGCTGCCAGTTTAGCAAAGGTCCCAAACACTAGGATGAGGAGTTATTGGGGAGTGAGTTTAAAGTTGAAGCGAATTTCTGGAATGGTTTGAATTTGAGCTAGAATGGTTTGAATTTCTGGAATCTGAGCTTCACTTAAAGAAGCACACGGTAATTTGTTTGAACATTCCTTTTTACTTCCTTGATTTACCAATTACTTGCCTCTTGAAACCATATTTTTATGTTTTAATGTTTAATGTTTCTATTTCTAAAACTTTTCTTAAGTTCAATGTACATCTTCTCTACTTTTCATATTTTTCCCATATTTTTTATGCAGGTCCAAGCAACAGCAGACCTTAAATTTACAGGTCCAAGCATGTAAGCAGCAGCAGCAAACCTTGAATATGCGTAGGGAGCAGACCTTGATCCGCACAAATCTTCTAAATTGATCAAAGGTATTCCTAGGACTTTCAATTCCATAATATTTTAGAGTATCGACTAATTTGGCATTATGCTCCTTTTCACACCCATGTTATATGGTTCAATGACACTATGTCGATCATCTTCGCGTCCCCCATAACAATTTCCGCTTTAGTTGTTATGTTATTAGATTGCACTCTCCACCGTGGAGGTGATGGACGTCGGAAAGATAGTGGCTCACATTGGTGGCAGAAGTTCAGGGCATACAATTTAGATGCTAGGACTGATGAAAACATGATAAGCTTTACCCGTAAGTATAAGCTTCTAAAGTAATGGCTTTTGCAACTTTAATTCCTTTTTTCTTTCAGGAATATTGTCTTTATTTTTAATGTGACCAGGTGTTAATTATGTGACTTTTTGGTACATTAAACAAAAAATAAATGGTTGAGTTATGAACAATCGTGCTACGTACCTGCCCTTGGGAGATATCATCTTCAAAAGTTGCAGCACCTACTATGGTGTTAATTTATGTTTACACTATGAGAATGGAGTTAACTGTACTCCAAACTGAAAATAACTGTGAAAGGAACTACCACTATAGAAATTGCACGAATTCAATATTATATTGTATTATTCCTTTGATTAATTATTTATCTCTTTTTCAGGCTCTCTACATTCAGCTCCTAAAAGTAAATCATGTCTCTGCAGTATCTTCATCAATGCCTCTTTGATCTGTGGTGTTTACTTAATTATTTACCACTATGGAATTGTATGATATATATATGTATTTTGTTTCATGGCGTCATTGGCAGATCCGAAAGTTGTGAATTGTAAAAGGAAATATCATCAATAAAACACTGCATATGAGCTTAATGCTTTATCGGCACAATGGAAGGATCCTAGTGAGAAAAATATAGAAATTGAAGCAACGTGTGCTAAACTTGGAAGTAACATTTAAGAATAGAAGAGAGAAGCTGTACAGAGAGGCTGGAATGTGGAGACAAACATATAGAATGTCTCTTTACTACATTCAGAATCATAAGGTTTTATGAAGTTTGACAACAGTGAACACCTCCCAATGTCAGCTCATGTGCCCATCAAAACACTTTATGTTTGTTTCAATTTAAACTGATACATTTCTAATTTTAATTGAAGATTAGTTATATTTTTGCCTTGATGTTTTATTCTTAGATTGTATTTGTTACCTGATGAATAAATTGTTTAGTTTTACAGACTTTTATAATTATTTGATTATATTGGTGCTTCACTTCGAGTAAAGTGTCATTTTATTATGAGAACTAACTATACATTTTATTATGACATGAGATGACATGATCTCGCCTTTATTGAATATCTACGTTACTTTCCAAGTTGAACTTGCAATTGTTAGATTTTTGTTCTTTGAGCATTTCTTTGCACTGCCCTGCTGCTACAGAGTTCTTGCACTGCTACAGTGTTCACTCTCGATGCTACAGAGTTCTTGCACTGCTACAGCGCAAGAACTTATTTTAGTTTATGTGGAATCATCTTCTGTCCAAGTTTGCATTGTGTATATTGTTAGATATTGATTCAGACCTTATTTTAATTTTAATTTGTTAATTTTGACTTTTTTTTTTGCAATCCTTAACTTATGTATCATCGCAAGTCTTGAAACTTCTGATGATTGACTATGCATTGAACCCAAATGATCCTATTCTTTTTCAGTCTCTTGCTTCATTAGAATTCAAATACGCAACTGCAAATCTTGCTCGAGTGTTGTTCAGGAGGGCATCTGAGTTGCCGATGCCAATTCAGCCTTACCGATGCCCTGCTGCCGATTGATGTTTTTCGCTGCCCCGACGATGACTGCTGCATACAGACAGGCCCTGCCGATGTAGCCCTAATGCTGGCTGATGCCTGTTGCTGCCTCGCCGAGCTTACCTCATTGATGTTGGTGTCGCCGGTGAGAGGTAAGATCTTACTTGGAGATAAGTTACGTTCCATAATAGTTAGAGACTGTCCATAACTTGCAACTTCATATCTCGCAACTTCATATCATATCTGAAAATTTATAAATGTTTTACACCTTTATGTTGCAATTTTTTTACACGATTCAATATCTACATTGTAATGTTTTCACGATGTTCGATTGTAAAAGTTTAATGCTAATGAGTGCACGATTCAAGATTTTTACACGATTCAAGATCTGATCAAAGTTTTATTTAATACCGGATCAAATTTTTTACACGATTAATCATATCAAATTTATAAGAAACTTTTATGCTAATGAGTGCACATTATATAGTCCAAACGATCTACATTCTAATGTTTTCATAGTATAAATTCTTCATTTTATCCACCTGATCATAGATATGTTTAAAATTAGATAAATCGTGTTCCACTTTCAAGAACATTTGTGAAAAAATTGAGATAAACCTCTACAAGCGTCTCTAAAGCTCACAATGTGTTATTTTATCCCGTCATTTTGAAAGATTTCATTTATTTTCCGTCGTTTTGTGCAGACTTCCGAGGCTGATTTTTCATTGGAGAATTACGTCGGTATTTATCATTCAATGACACCAGCTCCACTCCACTTTTGGGCATATTATGAGCTGAACCGCATCAACAAGAGAGCTCATATTGTCCAATAAACAAAGGAGGTTCTGTCCATTTTTTTTTAAATTGACACTGAATACTTGAGGCACAATCTGAATTAAGGTGATGAATATTGTATATTTAATATTATATGTGAAGTTTTTCGACGAATTTATATTATTTGGATTTTGATGGGATATTTTTTATTTGTTAAACAAGGTGGATAGTCCTATAAACAGAGGAAATTATAGCCATTTTTTTAAATTTTACTTTTTTATTTGTCGGGGAATGTCGTCTTACGATTACATACTTTGGCAAATTTTCGCCGTGCCTTCAGGCACGGGCATATACTAGTATATATATATATATATATATATATATATATATATATATATATATATATATATATATATATATATATATATATATATATATATATATATATATATATAGAGAGAGAGAGAGAGAGAGAGAGAGAGGGAGGGAGGGAGAGAGATTATATATGTATACTGATCTTCCTATTTAGTATTGCATGTTGGCAAATTTATTAGTGTATATACTTACTGTGTCACCAGTTGAGAATTTAGAATGTTATGATAATATATTAAAACATTTATTAACCTACTCCTAATCTTAGAAATATTGTCTTCGGGTTACTGAGATATTTTATTCGAGATAGTGGGGTACACCACGTATAGTCAGTCAGGGTATCGAGACTAGTATGGGTAGTTAGGCTCGCTAGGCGTGTACATTAGATGAGAGGTGAGTATCTCAAGTGAGTATGCTAAGTTAACATGAATAATATATGTGCTAATTAACAAATTTAAACACTTGCTATTTTTAAATGATTTTCAACTCGGGCTCTGACTCGCTTTTCTGCAAATATTTTTCCTTATTCCTTTATTTTAGGTTCTCAACCATAGGGACACCAGACTTAAGAGATCTCATTCAGTTGCCGAGTTGTAGCAACTATGGAAGCTACAGGACATTGCTAGTAAACGCCTCAGAGTCTATCCTTTTTGTCTATCAGTTACTATTTATGTTGGACATGTCGTCCCTTCCTAGTCTTCATTCATAGATTTACATTTGTGTTATTCTACTTTTAGACTTTTATTTTATGGCATTGGACTATTGTATGAGTTTGTGACTGGGAGTGTTTTCTCCAGCATTTTCATGTATTAATTCAGTTAGTTCTTTCCTTATGTTACTGTGATGAATGGTGATGGTTAATATTTCCTTTAAAGATAATGATTAATGACAAGATAAAATTTTGACACCAACCTTTTTAAATATTAGGTGGTTAGTTTTCAATTAAATTTGAGTACTTCGACAGTGATGCATTATCTGAACCAAGTTGATATTCTGAAATTAATTAATTAATTAAGGACTGATCACCCGGTAATTAATTAGGCGGGGTGTCACAGGTGGTATCAGAGCATCAGGTTCTAGTGTCGTTAGGATCTGCACGGCTTGTTATGTTTTCGCGTAGCGTTCTTTGATATAGAGCCCTATTGTTAGGACTGTTGCATTCTTTGTTACGTGTTATAGATTAAATACTTCTATATGATGTTATGTATAGTCGGTAGACTTATAAAATTCATTTGAATTTCAGATGTTGCTTATAAGGGAGAGACAAACTAACACCGCTGAAGAAGAAAATGAGGGACCAAACCTGCAAGTACCGCGAGTACATCAGGAAAGAACGATAATCACTGAGATAACGAATATTATGGCATAAGCAGTGACTACCGCAATATTGCAGAACCAAAATTGCAGTGTAAACCTTACAGGCGCAAAAGAATAAGAGAAGTCGATCAATATGACAATTTTAGGGATAGCAATAGTGAGAAAGTACCATCACAACGACGATAAGTTCCTCGGAATCGTCAAGACCAATAGGACAATGGAAATCGCAGGAAGAGCCAAATCCGCCAGGGTCAACAAAGCGAAGGACAGAGGACCTTCACAAAGAGGTATTTTAAGTGTGGAAGAAATGGCCACAAACGCCAAATATGCCCACAACGAGCTGGAGGACAGCCTCGGTCAAATCAACTAGGTCAGCTAGGCCAATAGGGCCAGCAGCGTGCTCAGCAGGACCAGTATAGCGAAAATTTTGTTAGAAAGTGTTTTATATCCAGCGAACGGGGCCACTTCCATCGAAATTTCCCTCAGAAGGGCAGGACCCCGCAGCAACCGTAGGGTGCCCACCCGGAAGCACAGAATGCCCAATATGGGGAAGCATGGATATTTACCCCAATAGCGCAGGCTCCACAACATCAGCAAGGAGTACAGTACGGGCATATTTATAAATCCTGATATGCGATTATGCCACTGATAACACAACTATCACTCGCGTTTGGAGGTACGATACTTCATTATTTATAGTGCCTTTAAGATATATTAGAAATCTTGAAAAACTTTGCGGCGTTATAATTTATTTTAATACTTTGAGAAACGTGGGCGTAAAATGTATTACTATCTTGATTTGCAAACTAGCTAACGATGGTTTGAGTGATAATAAACCGTTACAGTGATATTTTCGTGTTCGTTAGTATTTGTGCTAAGAGTCACCTGAGAGGAGGCAGGGCCACATTTATATATATCTTTATAGGGTTGTGAATAAATACTTCGTGGCATATGTCGTATGGTTATACCTAATCTTGGTGGCTAGGGAAGTCTATTAAAGGGATTCAAGATTGGATGAAATATTTCTGAGCATGGGGATTATCCCGTAGAAAATTTTAAGAGTCTAACGTCAGGCTAGTAGGAGCAATGTGTTGAATATCATCTCTCGTAACATGAGAGTAGGTGAGTTAATCTTATAGCAAGAAGCAGGGATATGGGGTACAAGTCGGATATTGAGGACCCACAAACCTTGTTGACTGACAATCTTAGTTAATAGTGTATCGAGGGGGGTTCCTTGTTTGGATTTCGCATTGCGAGACATCCCACGCATGAAACCTAGCAAACATCAGAAGTTGGGAAATATTTGGCCTTTAGTACACGGGTTGGTACCCTGGTTGTCATCCGTAAAGGAAACGATAACCTTAAAATTTATTATATCTACACTCACGGCCAGTAGAGCCGTATTATACGACGTAAGAACCATTGCTAAATGTCTTACATCGTGAATAAATCGGTGTAACAAGGGAGGATATTATAGCTACAATTATTATAGTAAGTGAGCCTAACCTTATCGAATATTCAGAGTTATAAGACCAGACTGTGCAGTTGTTAGATCAAGGCTTCATCTGGAGGAATACCTCACTTTGGGGTGCTTCTGTGTTAAGAAAAGGGATGGATTGTTACGATTGTGTGTCGATTATCGCGAGTTGAATAAAGTCATGATACGGAACAAATATATGTTACCCCAAATCGATGACTTATTCGACCAGTTGAGAGGAGCTTCCTTCTTCTTCAAGATTGACTTCAGATCGGGATACCATCAGTTGCGTATCAAGGAGCAGGATGTATCGAAGATGGCCTTCTTGATAAAATATGGTTCCTATGAGTTCAAGGTTATGCCTTTCGGGCTAACCAACGCCCCAGTCGTGTTTATGGACTTGATGAACATGGTGTTCAGATAGTTCCTGGACCAGTTCCTCATCGTCTTCATAGATGACATTTTGGTTTACTCACAAACCGAGGAGGAGCAAGTCGATCACTTGAGACAGGTTTTGTAGACACTGCATCAGCATGAGTTGTACGCAAAATATAATAAATGTGGGTTTTGGCTGAAGGAGGTCCAGTTTTTAGGACATATCATCTCTAATGGTGGTATATCCGTGGATTCGGGGAAGTGTCGGCGGTGAGGGAGTGGGGATAACCCACGACACCGATCGAGATACACAATTTCTTGGGCCTAGCCGGATACTACAGGAGGTTCATTCGAGGGTTTTTGAAGGTAGTGGGTTCATTGACACATTTGACTCGCAAAAGGGGTGACGTTTATTTGGTTAGCCTTTGATGAGTTGAAAGACAAGTTAACCTCAACACAAGTGTTAGCATTGCCCAGGCTGGGAGTGGAGTATTTAGTCTACACTGATGCGTCCTTATTAGGACTTGGGGGTTTACTTCAACAGGAGAATCAGGCTATAGCTTATGCCTTCGATAAGCTTAAGCCTCACGAGAGATAATACCCCACCCACGACTTGGATTTGGCGGCAGTCGTGTTTGCACTTCCGATTGGGAGACATTATCTCCTGGGGGAGAAATTTCGCTTGTTCACATATCACAAGTCACTATAGTACCTCTTCACGTAGAAGGAGTTAAATATGCGTCAGCGTTAGTGGCTTGAGTTTGTGAAGGATTATCAATTTGATATCCAATACCACTAGGGGAAGGCTAACATGGTACTAGACGCGTTGGCCAGTAGGTGAGGTAGCTGAGGTGTGGAAAGAGAAATGGAAGGAATTAGGACACCAGAACGCGGTGGCTCGATTATTCATGTCTGTGATGACTGTTACGCCCTAGATTATTACAAGAGTAATACGGGCTCAGGCAACTGATCTATTCTGCCAGAGTCAGATAGTGCAGCTTCTAGCAGAGGGGGTCGATTCTTATACCGTGGGATCAGATGGGGGTTTGCGTTTCAATGGAAGATTGGTTGTTTCAGAGGGAGAAGACTTTCAATACGAGGTGATGACAGAGTCACACGATTCACGATTTTTGGTACATCCCGGAGTGGATAAGATGTACGAGGATATGAGGAAACAATATTGGTGGAGCGGGATGAAGAAGGATATTGTTCGTCTCGAAATGTGCCACTTGTAAGCTAGTAAAGGTGGGCCATCAGAGATCGACGGGACTTTTGCAGCCATTAGAGGTTCCTATGTGGAAATGGGATAGCATTTCCATGGACTTCATCACGGGATTACTTACATCGTAGAGGGTCACGATTCAATATGGGTGATAATGGATCGACTGACCAAGGTAGCCCACTTTCTGCCAGCCCGGACGGATTACACCATGGGATAGTACGCCCAAATATTCGTAGCAAAGATAGTGAGACTTCACGGGGTGCCTCTCAACATTGTGTCTGACATAGATAAAGTGTTTGTGTCTCAATTTTGGGAGAGTTTTTAGGAGGCGATGGGTACGGAGTTACGACTGAACGCAACCTATCACCCGAAGACGGATGGACAGACCGAGCGAAAAAAATCATATGTTAGAGGATATGTTGCGTATGTGCATTATTGAATTTGGCAGAGGTTAGGAGCAGTACCTTCTACTAGTGGAGTTTGCCTATAACAACTCATACCAGTTTACTATCGATATGGCTCCATTCGAGGAACTATACGGCAGACCTTGTCATTCCCTAGCATGTTGGTTAGAGGTGGGGGATAACAAGTTACTTGGTCAGGAGGTGATTCAGGATACTTCGATGAGGATTGAGTTGATACGGAACCGTATTCGGGTTACTCAGGATCGACAAAAGAGCTACGCTAATCGGTATTTTCGGGAGTTCAATATGGGGGACCGGGTGTTACTTTAGGTGTCTCCTATGAAGAGAGTTATGTGTTTAGGGAAGAAGGGAAAATTAACATCTAGGTACATAGGGCCATTCCCTATTATCGAGAGGATTGGGCCCATTTCTTATAGACTTAGGTTATCAGAGCACTTGCATAGGTTCCATGACATGTTCCATATCTCTTCGTTGAGGAGATATCTTCGAGATGATTTGGCCCATACTCACATCGCATTGGAGGAGATCGACTTACAGCCTGATAGCTCCTACGAGGAGGGGTCGATTGCTATCCTAGACCGTAGCGAGAGGAAGTTGAGGTCGAAGATTGTACCACTAATCCGTGTTCAGTGACGGAACCGTAATGTTGAGGAATCTTCTTGGAAGCGCGAGGATGACATTCGTGAACGTTATCCAGAGTTATTGCCAGGTAAATTTTCAATTTCGAATTTCGAGACAAAATTCTGTTATTAGGGGGGAAGTATGTAATACCCCGTATTTTTACGCATATTTATTTTATTATGAAATTATGGGAAATTTTGATTAATTAATTTTAAAGGGAGAAAATTTAATTTATAATTAATTTGATTCTAAGGGTAATAATTACTAGCGTGGCGAGAGTTGGTAGTTATCGAAAATAATTATGTCAAATTATAAGTATGTTGAACATTATGTAGTGAGTAACGTAATATTGTTTCGAAAATAAGAATATGGTCGGGGACGAGATACACGGCAGTTAAAATATAACTATTTAGGATGCGCGTATGAGTTACGTCACTATTATATATTGGGGGATTAAAAAGGTGAATTATTTTTATATAACTCGAATGACTATTTTGAGTGCGCCAGCGTGTCCAGAAGGGTCGAAATAGTAAAAAAACACTACTCAGGTGTTATATTTGGAGTCCGGGACATTTTAGCCCAAAATGACACCCCGGAGGGGTATTTTAGTCTTTTGAGATATTTGAGTAATTAAATGGAGAAAAATAGGATTAAAATAGGAACATAGAGGGTTAATGGTCTGTCAGTTGCAACCTACATAAGAAAGAGAGAGAAAGAGAGGGAGAACCAAGAAGGAAGGAGACCCATATGAGAACAAAGCCAAAAGTTGGAGATATCTCACAAATAGTTACACCAAAGTGTAGATCGTGATGAGAGAATCAACCACATGATAAATTCAATGAGAGAATCATAAATCCATCCCAAGGTAAGTGTTTATCTTGCTAACTATTTAGCATATATTGTTCCTGTTAATCTCTAGTTGATGAAATAGTCATATTACAATGAAAACTTTGGTTTGATTAGGTTTAATTGTAAAGAAACTTTAAAATTTGGAGATGGGTATGCATGTAGAGGATTTACCCATTTGTAAACTGTTAAACCTGGAGATTTTATGCTTTAATCACGAATTAAATTGAGGGTTTTGATTGATTAAAAATGTTGGGTTCATTATAAAGAGGATTTTTAGAAATTGAGGAAATTGTTTAGATTCCCTTTGAGTATGTGAGGATTTGACCTTTAAATTGTATTTGAAAGTGCCCTATTGTGATTAGGAATAGTTTAGAAACCTTAAATTTGAAGTTGGTTGAGTTTTGAGTTGATTTTGAAATTTGGAAAGTTGGGAAAAATGATTTTTGGGGAAGAATAGGGCCAGTTCGGAATTCTCGTTCGAATACCTACCCAGGTCGTTCGAAAGACCTCATTCGAACGAGAATTCCAACGAGTCATCTAACGAGATTTTGAGTTCATTCAAAGTGAGGATTTCGTTCGAACGACCTCGTTAATGTAGTTTTAAGGTCCGGTCAAGTTAAAATCATCCTAGGTTTATCCAAGTGAGAGAAATAACCCACGTGAGTAACGGGTAACGTAAATTCTGAATTATTATTGAGTTTCGAGTGTGATTGTTCTTGGGATATAGAGAGTTTATAGAACTTGGGAGAGTATGCATGTTCGAGAGAGGAGTTTTATGACGGAATCACGGTGAGTGGTCGAAATAATAATACTACTTACGTACTATGGGAATCAGGTTGCGTGAACGCCTATTAAGTTATATAAGTTGTGTGCATGCTTAATTCTTGTAATATTATGTGTGTGACATACCTAGCTACTGGCTATCGAATAGAGGTTAGCACGCTGTGGACGACCATATCTTGTGTGCCTTCGAGGGATTTTGAGTCGTACCACTAGAGCATGGAACCTAGGTACGGGCTATCTGTGAGCGATAGTGATGACGGTCGTATGGGTGCGTAGGTATGTGCGTATCCCATCGGCTTGGGACTATGTTCGCCTCAAATATGTGTACGTGTTTTATTAGTTATTGAGATATTGAACCTGTTGTCCTTTATGCGTGAGCGTTGCAATGGGACTCGATAGACGAGTATGCCTCGCACCAAGGGTTTCTTATCCATGGGTGCAGCATTGATATATATATATATATATATATGTATGTATACGTAGAGAGAATATATATATATTCTAATTTTCCTATTTTGTGCTGCATGTTGGCAGATTTATTAGTGTATATACTTACTGTGTCACCAGTTGAGAATTTAGAGTGTTATGAGAATATATTAAAACATTTATTAACCTACTCCTAATCTTAGAAATATTGTCTTCGGGTTACCGAGATATTTTATTCGACATAGTGGGGTACACCACGTATAGTCAGTCAAGGTATCGTGACTAGTATGGGTAGTTAGTCTCGCTATGCGTGTACATTAGATGAGAGGCGAGTATCTCAAGTGAGTACGCTAAGTTAACATGAATAATATATGTGCTAATTAACCAATTTAAGCACTTATTATTTTTAAATGATTTTCAACTCGGGCTCTATCCCGCTTTTCTGCAAATATTTTTCCTTGTTCCTTTATTTTAGGTGCTCAGCCAAAGGGACACCAGACTAAGGAGATCTCATTCAGTTGTCGAGCTGTAGCAACTATGGAAACTACAAGACATTTCTAGTAGATGCCTCGGAGTCTATCCATTTTATCTACCAGTTACTATTTCTGTTGGACATGTCGTCCCTTCCTAGTCTTCATTTAGAGATTTACATTTGTGTTATTCTACTTTTAGACTTTTATTTTATGGCATTGGACTATTGTATGAGTTTGTGACTGGGAGTGTTTTCTCCAGCATTTTCATGTATTAATTCAGTTAGTTCTTTCCTTATATTACTGTGATGAATGGTGATGGTTAATATTTCCTTTAAAGATAATGATTAATGACAAGATAAAATTTTGACACCAACCTTTTTAAATATTAGGTGGTTAGTTTTCAATTAAATTAAAATTTGAGTACTTCGACAGTGATGCATTATCTGAACCAACTTGATATTCTGAAATTAATTAATTAAGGACTCATCACCCAGTAATTAATTAGATGGGGTGTCACAGAAGGGTCTAGATGCCCTTGGAGTTCCAAAATCATGAGCACTTAGGAGATAGTGTATACTTCTCGCTTCTTGACAAATACATCAGACATAACTTGTACTATATCGTCCAGATTGAACTCTTCTACAGATACCAACCATTCATTGAATTGACGAGCCCATTTTTGGCTTTTATGTATATGATACTAATCTTTTCACAGTCGATGGTCATTTATAAGGGTAATTTTATCCCAAATTTTTTATTTGATCTAGAACCGCAAGTAGTTCAATACCTCTCCATTTGGAGCGGATACAGGAGACAAATGTGACAACCCGCCTACTAAAATAATAGGTGGCCAGCCCAATACTCTAATAATCAAAGGAATCATAGATGGTCCATTCACAGCATCACTGTCAATTAAAATAATAGTACGAGATAACCACCAATCATTTTAGAAAATGGACTGTCAATTTAAAAGAATTTGCAAGTAAAAGAAAAAGACTTAGACAATCCCATTTGTAAAAACGGTGGATATCAAAATTCAAAGAATAAAGAGTGACAATATATTAAATAATCACCGAATAAGCTATCGGTGAACAGACCAATACAAACGATTTCACCGAGTATTACATTTCAATATTTACAATATAATGAATGAGTGCAACACATGGGCAACACGCCCGAATAATTAAACTGAACATAATTAGAGTGCAATAGATAGAGGCTTCTAAAACAAATAACCTATAACATCCGTAATGTGTTGTAGCTCCCTGACAACCGGAATGGAAATGGAAATACAAGTGTCCATGCGGTAAAGCACCTGTACGGCAAAGAGTATATGTAGAAACACAGAAATATAAACGGGTCAGGGCCCGGTTTGATATGATTCCCATGTGACTAAAATGCATGACAGTTAAGTGCGTATTTCTCTCGCAATTAATAATAATATTTCTCACCTCTCAGTCTAAAAGCAACCTAGCGCACTATCATGAGATGATCTAGTTAACCCAAGTACTAAGGGCTAACTTCTCCCCAGTCTCAACATTATGCCCTATTCGTGCGTGGGGTGTCTCGCAAAGAGAAATCCAAACAAGGAACCCCCCGATACAGTACTACTTAGGCAAGGTTGATCGTTGAGATCCATTAGACCCTCAGCACGTAATCAATATATATATATATATATGTGTGTGCATATGATCTACAACTACACAAGAACACTTAATTTATCCCATTCACCACCTAAAAGCAGAATTCCCAATTCTTTCTTTAGGAATATATATATGGCACAACATTTTATCAAATGTTTACCAAGTCAATTTCATAACTCTTTATGTACCATTCCTATTTCTTTCTTAGGAATATACATAAATGGTACAACATTTTATCAAATGTTTACCAATTAATCTCATTTATACAATCTCCTTACCAATTTTATTTCCTTTCTTCCATCCAGGAAGAATACATTTTTAAAGAAAATTTTATTAACATAAAAATGCTTTATCCTTTTCCATAAAATCCCACTTCCCTTCTTCCATCCAGGAAGTGTAAATCAAAAGTCATTTTTATTAGCATAAAAATACTTTTGTACCATATATCCCATTTCCCTTCTTCCATCCAGGAAATGTAATTAAAGCCAATTCATTATCATGAATTGCTTTATTAATCTAAGACCGTCCCTCCGGGTTTTCCCACTGGACGTGCCCCTAAATGGCTTTCATCTTCCAGGGCCTATCTATACAAGACAACCAGGTAACCTACCAATGTCGAGAATCGGCCATATTGCCCGCGGGAAAGTCAAGGCCACACCCAGAATCCCCTAACCAGCGCAGTAATATAAATGCCCATATGGCCTTGGGACTATATCCACCCTGCATTCATTAGCCAGGAGGCTTCACCACACGTACGCAACTTCCCTTATGATAGCGATTTAGGGAGGTGTGTAATCATAAATTAACCTTTATGAAAACCATCACTTTTTCCTTTTGAAAACTTCCAATTTTTACGTTCTCAAAATCATTTGTACTTATTCATTTAATACCACATATTAGCATATGTTTTTCTTATTCTTAGTGTCATATTTTATTAATGATTTAAGATCCGAAGTGCCATAAACCTCAAACTAGTCTCCAAGAGTTCATAGCATTTCATAAACCCTCAAAGTGAGTCTCCCTCAAGGAGTATCTCCCAAAAGTTTCAACATAAATATTATATCTCCAATTTATCTTTAGGTTAATCTCCTGTCTCATTTTAGGCATTAACCCAACAACTAGTCCTCGGGGTAAGCCAAATCATACTATTCTAGCCTAGGACATTATTCTACCTAAAATAAACCCCTAGGACTCCCCATTACTCCCCAAAGGAAGGTCCCTAAGCTCCTATCATAAAAATAAAGAAGCTAGAAGAAACTAAGGAAAATAAAAGTGAAAAACAGGGGACCGGTCGACCGGTCAGGGAACCGTGGTCGACCGCCCCTTAAAGATGTGCCTACCAAAGAAAGCAGTAAGCTCATTTTGGCATGACCGGTCGATCGGTCCTGGGACCGCGGTCGACCGCGCCTATCAGGTCCTCGAAAATTACTTTTTCTTCAAAGCCAAATCCGAAACCTACACCCTTCATTCTTACGATCCCTTTACTCTAATCACTTCTACACATCATGTAACTAATTTATTTACCTCAAATCAAATTTAAATCAAAGATTTAAGATTAAACACCAAAATCAACCAAAAACCCATTTATGGTTTAAACCTACAAAAACCTAACTATACATGCAATTTATCACATTAAATCAATATCTAGCAAGTAAGAAACTTGCCTCGAGGTTGTAGTCTCTGATCCTCCTTCGGTAGAGACAAATTCCGGCTCAAATCTTCCATTTTCTCCCTTTTTCTCCATTTCTGACAACTCTCTCTTCACTCTCTCTCTCTCTCTTGGCTTCTAACCAGAAAAATGAGAAAATAAGAAGGGTGAGGGAACTTATACGGGTCTTAAAACATAATTCCCCACTTTTAATTGCTAATACACCATTAAAATGACTCGTATCCACATAATTGAGTCATAACACCCCAAAAGTGCCCGAAACTCAAAAATACAACGTGGCACTTATTTTGACTATCACGACTATTCTAAAAATAACCGCACCCCCTATTTTGGCATTCGGGATAGCGTGAACAAATTCTATGTTCCAATTTTATTTTATTTCATTAATTATACCTCAATTTAAATATGAGCCATAACCGTCTTTTTACATATAACAACGCAATATATCACAATATTATGCTATTTACCTTCTCATACGGTAAATAGACAAAACATAGTAAATATTATCCCTTAATATTACGTGAAACAATATTTACTCCAACATTCCCAATTTTATAAAATTAGCCCATCGGGCAAAATAATATAAAATAGTCATTCAAAAATCTGGGTTGTTACATACCCCCTCCCCCCCCCCCCCCCTTATAAGGGAATTTTTCCCTCAAAATTCAGGTATACAGTATAACCTTAATCATATAAAAGGTATACTATACCAACTATCATTCTATCATTCCTAGCAAACCCCTCGGTAGCGCGACGTCCCCATTTGGACTTGGACTAAGGTCATCACTATTCGATCTCAGTCTACATTCTCCGTGCTCTATCATAGCACCCAACCGTTCCTCAGGAACTATCGATCCTACCTTTCTACTGCGGAAGGAGATACCTACACCGCTCGGCACCCTTTGTCTTTCTTCCCGAATTATGTTTCGCCCTTACTAGGGAATAACTATACTAACTTACAATCGCTCAGTTTAATTCTACTTACTTCTATTCGTATTGGCGTAGCCCTTAAAAGTAGGCGGCTCAATGAGCCCAATCGTAGACAATTATTCTCGGACCACTCTAGGCCCAAAGAATATACTGTCCGTTGGCTCCATTCCAACGAGTAGGCGAATTGCTCAACCGACTACACTAGGCCACATACACGACACCATCCCTATAAGGAACGATCCGAACTATTGTACGGAAATTCGATCCAAATTAAGTTACAACTCCCATTCGCATTTCTATAGAAAAAAGGGAATATCCAATTGATAGTCCTTCACGAACTCCAACCTGTTACTCATGAAAAGACTAGTTTTTCTGCCCAGGAAGTAGTGCCTCTATTCCTTTAAGGCGAATACTACCGCTACTAACTCTAAATCAAGCGGGGGGAAATACTTCTCACAAAGTCTAAGTCTGTGAGACGCATAAATAATGGGTCTATGCCTTAGTATTAATACTTCCCGTTCCTGGCATAGACTCGTTCGTTAAAATCCACATTCGATCGTAACACATGAGTCTAGGAGTAAAAGTTAACTTATACTTCAACTCCTCTAAAGATAGGTTACCGACGTAACGCTCTATCTAGAAAAGGCCCCACCATCTATGGCCTATCGTTTCGAATCACTTAAGATCCTATACTCCTTCGTTCGAGGGACCGAATCCCACTTAGAGTTAACCCACAAACCTATTATGGCCAACTCCCTACCACCTTCCTAAAACAATACTGCATGCCTTAAGGGTCTCACGTCCTGAAAATCCTAAAGTCAATATATCTATCCTAATCTAGGTGTATAAGTATTATCCTAATTATATCCCTAGTGTCCAGGTCCTTTCTCAACTTCTGACATTCGCTCGGGTTCATGCGTGGGACGTCTCGCCGAAGCGAAATCCAAATAAGGAACCCTCCCGTTACACTACTACCTCGCATCGTCGGCCGTCGAGAAGTAATGGCCGAAGACACATGATCGGGATTGCTAAGGCTCTAACTAGTGACCCTACAAATACACTTCTACTTCCAAGTCCTACCTTATCAATTGACTGAAAATTTTAACTAACCTGGCATTTACTTTCTAAAAAATGCCACCAATGCTCTCTTTCGATATATATACGTACATATTTTTAAATGGCCTTCTCATTAAGGCAAAATCATAAGTCTCTATCCGACTTTATATCTTAGTCTTCCCCACATCGATCAGAGGAAAAACTATCACAATGCTCATATACCGCACATCAACTTAGCCTTCTAATCACTCAATTACGTGATTATTGGCTACCTTCCAACCCATCATTAACCAATAAAAAAGAAAAACGAGAAAGAAAACAAAATGCAAATCTCTCCACTGCCAACATCGTTAAGGTTCATGCGCGGAGTGTCTCACAAAGATAAATCCAAACAAGGAACCCCTCCGACGCAATCCCCTTAACTTGTTGGTCATGGAGATAAGGCAATAGCATACACAAGCAAAACAAGCAAGAAAGTAATAAAACAAAACAAGCAAAGCAAAAAAAAATTAAAAAAAAATAAAGGAAACTATCTACATACCGTAAACCATCTCTATAAAGTCTCAACCTGTATCCAGGGGAGATATTGTAGAACAACTAGTCCTTCTCTAGAACTACGAATAGGATAGCCTCGCGATTTATTCGCTTGCCATCACACCAACTCAAACCAAGAATATTTCTACTCATATATTACATATAATACAAGTAGCACATACCACTCATATCCTCACTCGCCCCATAACGAGTGAAAGAAAAACACAAAACTTCCCTATCCTGGAATCTATATAAATACATTCACTATATTAGCATCCATAATACCACATGCTCGATACACACACTCGAATCTAGGGTAAATATATACTACTCCATCTTATCATAAGGAAATGCTCCACCCTCAACCACGGTGGAAATTCCTGCCAACATACTTGCCAATCCTTTGGCCACCACTAATGGTTCCTAGACACGTTATTCTAGTCTCATCCGAACTAAACTACTTCCATCTCTAGCTATCCTAGCGATCACTCGCGTAGTTCCCCTTAACTCCTTTAGTAAAGATAACATTCTACCAGCCTCCCCGGCCTTAGTTCAATGAGTCTTCCCCGGGTGGAGGTCCACCGATGGGGTCCCATCAACTCTACTTCTCCAAAAGTGTTAGCAACACTTACTTGTGAGCCCATCGTTTCCATTGAAAGGCTCTCTCTCTCTTCCTTGTATCAACATTATCTCGATGCACAGTTTCCTTAACTGTAGCACCCTCTATTCACTGTCGGCCTCTAACCGAACCTTGCGTGAATACTTGAGAATCTACTTTCTCATTATTCCTAGCACCATAGAGAAACTTATCGTCGAAAGTCTCTAACGGGTTTCCCTATGAGCCAAACCTCCTACTGTGTCAATATAAGGCAACTACCTTTTCCGCCACTTTAACCTTACTCCAAATGGGCGGAAGAGTTTCCTTCAATCTTCACACCTGAGCACCTCTATACCTCACTCTAGGCCAAACTCTTGGGTCGTATACTTCCACCAAATGAGGTTACACCTCCTCTATCTAACCGAACTTCAACATGTGGTCCTCATCAATGACTTCTCGTCTTCAAATTGATGTCACTTGGAGTCCCAAGCTTAGCACCACTCCCTACTTGCAGCGGTATTTGAAAAAACTATTTCTACTGTACCTAGTAGTCGCGGTAGCAATATTAGAATAATGCCACAAGGGAGCGACCTTCAAACGGTCCTTATCCTCAACTACAACCTACAGTTCTTTGTAATCTCGCCTCGTGACGCCTTCTTTGATGCCCATCATTTGATGACTTACTAGTCTCACACGAACGCGCAAAGGATTTTTGGGGTTCTCATAACCTAGCAGAAGAACGAAATCTCACAAGATAAATCAACGATCTTAATCCTAAGGCTCTATATCAATCAAAAGAAACGCAGAAGACACAATACATCCGTACGAATTCCTAAGGACTCTAGAACCTAATGCTCTGATACCATCTGTGACAACCCGCCTACTAAAATAATAGGTGGCCAACCCAATACTCTAATAATCACAGAAATCATAGATGGTCCATTCTCAGCATCACTGTCGATTAAAATAATAGTACGAGATAACCACCAATCATTTTAGAAAATGGACTATCAATTTAAAAGAATTTGCAAGTAAAAGAAAAAGACTTAGACAATCCCATTTGTAAAAACGGTGGATATCAAAATTCAAAGATTAAAGAGTGACAATATAATAAATAATCACCGAATAAGCAGTCGGTGAACAGACCAATACAAACAATTTCACCGACTATTATATTTCAATATTTACAATATAATGAATGATTGCAACACTTAGGCAACACATCCGAATAATTAACTGAACATAATTAGAGTGCAATTGATAGAGGGCGTCTAAAACAAATAACCTACAACATCCACAATGTAATGTAGCTCCCTGACAACCGGAATGGAAATGTAAATACGGGTGTCCATGCGGTAGAGCACCTGTACGGAAAAGAGTATATGCAGAAACACAGAAATATAAACGAGGTCAGGGCCCGGTTTGATATGATTCCCATGTGACTAAAATGCATGACAGTAAAGTGCGTATTTCTCTCGCAATTAACAATAATATTTCTCCTCTCTCAGTCTAAAAGCAACCTATCGCACTATCATGAGATGCTCTAGTTAACCCAAGTACTAAGGGCTAACTTCTCCCCAGTCGTGCGTGGGGTGTCTCGCAAAGCGAAATCCAAACAAGGAACCCCCCCGATACAGTACTACTTAGGCAAGGTTGATCGTTGAGATCCATTAGACCCTCAGCACGTAATCAATATATACATATATATATATATATATATGTGTGTGTGTGTGTGTGTGTGTGTGTGTGTGTGTGTGTGTGTGCATATGATCTACAGCTACTCAAGAACACTTAATTTATCCCATTCACCACCTAAAAGCAGAATTCCTAATTCTTTCTTTAGGAATATATATATGGTACAACATTTTATCAAATGTTTACCAAGTCAATTTCATAACTCTTTATGTACCATTCCTATTTCTTTCTTAGGAATATACATAAATGGTACAACATTTTATCAAATTTTTACCAATTAATCTCATTTATACAATTTCCTTACCAATTCTATTTCCTTTCTTCCATCCAGGAAGAATACATTTTTAAAACAAGTTTTATTAACATAAAAATGCTTTATCCTTTTCCATAAAATCCCACTTCCCTTCTTCCATCCAAGAAGTGTAAATCAAAAGTCATTTTTATTAGCATAAAAATACTTTTGTACCATATATCCAATTTCCCTTCTTCCATCCAGGAAATGTAATTAAAGCCAATTCATTATCATGAATTGCTTTATCAATCTAAGACCGTCCCTCTGGGTTTCCCCACTGGACGCGCCCATAAATGGCTATCATCTTCCAGGGCCTATCTATACAAGATAACCTGGGAACCTACCAACGTCGAGAATCGGCCATATTGCCTGAGGGAAAGTCAAGACCACACCCAGAATCCCCTAACCAGCGCAGTAATATAAATGCCCATATGGCCTTGGGACTATATCCACCCTGCATTCATTAGCCAGGGGGCTTCACCACACGTACACAACTTCCCTTATGATAGCGATTTAGGGAGGTGTGTAATCATAAATTAACATTTATGAAAACCATCACTTTTTCCTTTTGAAAACTTCCAATTTTTACGTTCTCAAAATCATTTGTACTTATTCATTTAATACCACATATTAGCATATGTTTTTCTTATTCTTAGTGTCATATTTTATTAATGATTTAAGACCCGAAGTGCCATAAACCTCAAACTAGTCTCCAAGAGTTCATAGCATTTCATAAACCCTCAAAGTTAGTCTCCCTCAAGGAGTATCTCCCAAAAGTTTCAACATAAATATTATATCTCCAATTTATCTTTAGGTTAATCTCTTGTCTCATTTTAGGCATTAACCCAACAACTAGTCCTCGGGGTAAGCCAAATCATACTATTCTAGCCTAGGACATTATTCTACCTAAAACAACCCCTAGGACTCCCCATTACTCCCCAAAGGAAGGTCCCTAAGCTCCTATCATAAAAATAAAGAAGCTAGAAGAAACTAAGGAAAATAAAAGTGAAAAACAGGGGACCGGTCGACCGGTCTGGGAACCGTGGTCGACCGCCCCTTAAAGATTTGCCTACCAAAGAAAGCAGTAAGCTCATTTTGGCATGACCGGTCGATCAATCCTGGGACCGCGGTCGACCGCGCCTATCAGGTCCTCGAAAATTCCTTTTTCTTCAAAGCCAAATCCGAAACCTACACCCTTCATTCTTACAATCCCTTTACTTTAATCACTTCTACACATCATGTAACTAATTTATTTACCTCAAATCAAATTTAAATCAAAGATTTAAGATTAAACACCAAAATCAACCAAAAACCCATTTATGGTTTAAGCCTCCAAAAATCTAACTATTCATGCAATTTATCACATTAAATCAATATCTAGCAAGTAAGAAACTTGCCTCGAGGTTGTAGTCTCTGATCCTCCTTCGGTAGAGACAAATTCCGGCTCAAATCTTCCATTTTCTCTCTTTTTCTCCATTTCTCCCAACTCTCTCTTCTCTCTCTCTCTCGCTCTCTCTCTTGGCTTCTAACATGAAAAATGAGAAAATAAGAAGGGTGAGGGAACTTATACGTGTCTTAAAACATAATTCCCCACTTTTAATTGCTAATACACCATTAAAATGACTCGTATCCACATAATTGAGTCATAACACCCCAAAAGTGCCCGAAACTCAAAAATACAACGTGGCACTTATTTTGACTATCTCGACTATTCTAAAAATAACCGCACCCCCTATTTTGGCATTCGGGATAGCGTGAACAAATTATATGTTCCAATTTTATTTTATTTCATTAATTATACCTCAATTTAAATATGAGCCATAACCGTCGTTTTACATATAACGACGCAATATATCACAATATTATGCTATTTACCTTCTCATACGGTAAATAGACAAAACATAGTAAATATTATCCCTTAATATTACGTGAAACAATATTTACTCCAACATCCCCTATTTTATAAAATTAGCCCATCGGGAAAAATAATATAAAATAGTCATTCAAAAATCTGGGTTGTTACATACTCCCCCCCTTATAAGGGAATTTTTCCCTCAAAATTCAGGTATACAATATAACCTTAATCATATAAAAGGTATACTATACGAACTATCATTCTATCATTCCTAGCAAACCCCTTGGTAGCGCGACGTCCCCATTTGGACTTGGACTAAGGTCATCACTATTCGATCTCATTCTACATTCTCCGTGCTCTATCATAGCACCCAACCGTTCCTCAGGAACTATCGATCCTACCTTTCTACTACGGAAGGAGATACCTACACCGCTCGGCACCCTTTGCCTTTCTTCCCGAATTATGTTTCGCCCTTACTAGGGAATAACTATACTAACTTACAATCGCTCACTCTAATTCTACTTACTTCTATTCGTATTGGCGTTGCCCTTAAAAGTAGGCGGCTCAATGAGCCCAATCGTAGACAATTATTCTCGGACCACTCTAAGCCCAAAGAATATACTGTCCGTTGGCTCCATTCCAACGAGTAGGCGAATTGCTCAACCGACTACAGTAGGCCACATACACGACACCATCCCTATAAGGAACGATCCGAACTATTGTACGGAAATTCGATCCAAACAAAGTTACTATTCACATTCGCATTTCTATAGCAAAAAGGGAATATCCAATTGATAGTCCTTCACGAACTCCAACCTGTTGCTCATGAAAAGACTAGTTTTTCTGCCCAGGAAGTAGTGCCTCCATTCCTTTAAGGCGAATACTACCGCTACTAACTCTAAATCAAGCGGGGGGAAATACTTCTCACAAAATCTAAGTCTATGAGACGCATAAACAATGGGTCTATGCCTTCGTATTAATACTTCCCGTTCCTGGCATAGACTCGTTCGTTAAAATCCACATTCGATCGTAACACATGAGTGTAGGAGTAAAAGTTAACTTATACTTCAACTCATCTAAAGATAGGTTACCGACGTAACGCTCTATCTAGAAAAGGCCCCACCATCTATGGCCTATCGTTTCGAATCACTTAAGATCCTATACTCCTTCGTTCTAGGGACCGAATCCCACTTAGAGTTAACCCATAAACCTATTGTGGTCAACTCCCTACCACCTTCCTAAAACAATACTACATGCCTTAAGGGCCTCACGTCCTGAAAATCCTAAAGTCAATCTATCTATCCTAATCTAGGTGTATAAGTATTATCCTAATTATATCCCTAGTGTCCAGGTCCTTTCTCAACTTCCGACATTCGCTCGGGTTCATGCGTGGGACGTCTCGCCGAAGCGAAATCCAAATAAGGAACCCTCCCGTTACACTACTACCTCGCATCGTCGGCCGTCGAGAAGTAATGGCCGAAGACACATAATCGGGATTGCTAAGGCTCTAACTAGTGACCCTACAAATAAACTTCTACTTCCAAGTCCTACCTTATCAATTGACTGAAAATTTTAACTAACCTGGCATTTACTTTCTAAAAAATGCCACCAATGCTCTATTTCGATATATATACGTACATATTTTTAAATGGCCTACTCATTAAGGCAAAATCATAAGTCTTTATCCGACTTTATATCTTAGTCTTCCCCACATCGATCAGAGGAAAAACTTTCACAGTGCTCATATACCGCACATCAACTTAGCCTTTTAATCACTCAATTACGTGATTATTGGCTACCTTACAACCCATCATTAACCAACAAAAAAGAAAAACGAGAAAGAAAAGAAAATGCAAATCTCTCCACTGCCAACATCGTTAAGGTTCATGCGCGGAGTGTCTCGCAAAGCGAAATCCAAACAAGGAACCCCTCCGACGCAATCCTCTTAACTTGTTGGTCATGGAGATAAGGCAATAGCATACACAAGCAAAACAAGCAAGCAAGTACTAAAACAAAACAAGCAAAGCAAAAAAAAATTAAAAAAAATAAAGGAAACTGTCTACACAACCTGTATCCAGGGGAGATATTTTAGAACAACTAGTCCTTCTCTAGAACTAGGAATAGGATAGCCTCGCGATTTATTCGCTTGCCATCACACCAACTCAAACCAAGAATATTTCTACTCGTATATTACATATAAAACAAGTAGCACATACCACTCATATCCTCACTCGCCCCATAACGAGTGAAAGAAAAACACAAAACTTCCTTATCCTGGAATCTATATAAATAAATTCACTATATTATCATCCATAATACCACAAGCTCTATACACACACTCGAATCTAGGGTAAATATATACTACTCCATCTTATCATAAGGAAATGCTCCACCCTCAACCACGATGGAAATTCCTGCCAACATACTTGCCAATCCTTTGGCCACCACTAATGGTTCCTAGACACGTTATTCTAGTCTCATCCGAACTAAACTACTTCCATCTCTAGCTATCCTAGCGATCACTCGCGTAGTTCCCCTTAACTCCTTTAGTAAAGATAACATTCTACCAGCCTCCCCGGCCTTAGTTCAATGAGTCTTCCCCGGGTGGAGGTCCACCGATGGGGTCCCATCAACTCTACTTCTCCAAAAGTGTTAGCAACACTTACTTATGAGCCCATCGTTTCCATTGAAAGGCTCTCTCTCTCTTCCTTGTATCAACATTATCTCGATGCACAGTTTCCTTAACTGTAGCACCCTCTATTCACTGTCGGCCTCTAACCGAACCTTGCGTGAATACTTGAGAATCTACTTTCTCATTATTCCTAGCACCATAGAGAAACTTATCGTCGAAAGTCTCTAACGGGTTTCCCTATGAGCCAAACCTCCTACTGCGTCAATATAAGGCAACTACCTTTTCCGCCACTTTAACCTTACTCCAAATGGGCGGAAGAGTTTCCTTCAATCTTCACACCTGAGCACCTCTATACCTCACTCTAGGCCAAACTCTTGGGTCGTATACTTCCACCAAACGAGGTTACACCTCCTCTATCTAACCGAACTTCAACATGTGGTCCTCATCAATGACTTCTCATCTTCAAATTGATGTCACTTGGAGTCCCAAGCTTAGCACCACTCCCTACTTGCAGCGGTATTTGAAAAAACTATTTCTACTGTACCTAGTAGTCGCGGTAGCAATATTAGAATAATGCCACAAGGGAGCGACCTTCAAACGGTCCTTATCCTCGACTACAACCTACAGTTCTTTATAATCTCGCCTCGTGACGCCTTCTTTGATGCCCATCATTTGACGACTTACTAGTCTCACACGAACGCGCAAAGGATTTTTGGGGTTCTCATAACCTAGCAGAAGAACGAAATCTCACAATATAAATCAACGATCTTAATCCTAAGGCTTTATATCAAATCAAAAGAAACGCAGAAGACACAATACATCCGTACGAATTCCTAAGGACTCTAGAACCTAATGCTCTGATACCATCTCTGACAACCCATCTACTAAAATAATAGGTGGCCAGCCCAATACTCTAATAATCACAGGAATTATAGATGGTTCATTCTCAGCATCACTGTCGATTAAAATAATAGTACGAGATAACCACCAATCATTTTAGAAAATGGACTGTCAATTTAAAAGAATTTGCAAGTAAAAGAAAAAGACTTAGACAATCCCATTTGTAAAAACGGTGGATATCAAAATTCAAAGATTAAAGAGTGACAATATAATAAATAATCACCGAATAAGCAGTCGGTGAACAGACCAATACAAACGATTTCACCGAGTATTATATTTCAATATTTACAATATAATGAATGAGTGCAACACTTAGGCAACACGCCCGAATAATTAAACTGAACATAATTAGAGTGCAATAGATAGAGGCGTCTAAAACAAATAACCTACAACATCCGCAATGTACTGAAAACCGGAATGGAAATGGAAATACGGGTGTCCATGCGGTAGAGCACCTGTACGGAAAAGAGTATATGCAGAAACACAGAAATATGAACGGGTCAGGGCCCGATTTGATATGATTCCCATGTAACTAAAATGCATGACAGTTAAGGGCGTATTTCTCTCGCAATTAACAATAATATTTATCACCTCTCAGTCTAAAAGCAACCTAGCGCACTATCATGAGATGCTCTAGTTAACCCAAGTACTAAGGGCTAACTTCTCCCCTGTCGTGCGTGGGGTGTCTCGCAAAGCGAAATCCAAACAAGGAACCCCCCCGATACAGTACTACTTAGGCAAGGTTGATCGTTAAGATCCATTAGACCCTCAACACGTAATCAATATATATATATATATATATATATATATATATATATATATATATATATATATATATATATATATATATATATATATATATGTGTGTGTGTGTGTGTGTGTGTGTGTGTGTGTGTGTGTGCATATGATCTACATCTACTCAAGAACACTTAATTTATCCCATTCACCACCTAAAAGCAGAATTCCTAATTCTTTCTTTAGGAATATATATATGGTACAACATTTTATCAAATGTTTACCAAGTCAATTTCATAACTCTTTATGTACCATTCCTATTTCTTTCTTAGGAATATACATAAATGGTACAACATTTTATCAAATTTTTACCAATTAATCTCATTTATACAATTTCCTTACCAATTCTATTTCCTTTCTTCCATCCAGGAAGAATACATTTTTAAAGAAAGTTTTATTAACATAAAAATGCTTTATCTTTTTCCATAAAATCCCACTTCCCTTCTTCCATCCAGGAAGTGTAAATCAAAAGTCATTTTTATTAGCATAAAAATACTTTTGTACCATATATCCAATTTCCCTTCTTCCATCCAGGAAATGTAATTAAAGCCAATTCATTATCATGAATTGCTTTATCAATCTAAGACCGTCCCTCTGGGTTTTCCCACTGGACACGCCCATAAATGGCTATCATCTTCCAGGGCCTATCTATACAAGATAACCTGGGAACCTACCAACGTCGAGAATCGGCCATATTGCCTGAGGGAAAGTCAAGACCACACCCAGAATCCCCTAACCAGCACAGTAATATAAATGCCCATATGGCCTAGGGACTATATCCACCCTGCATTCATTATCCAGGGGGCTTCACCACACGTACGCAACTTCCTTATGATAGCGATTTGGGAGGTGTGTAATCATAAATTAACATTTATGAAAACCATCACTTTTTCCTTTTGAAAACTTCCAATTTTTACGTTCTCAAAATCATTTGTACTTATTCATTTAATACCACATATTAGCATATGTTTTTCTTATTCTTAGTGTCATATTTTATTAATGATTTACGACCCGAAGTGCCATAAACCTCAAACTAGTCTCAGAGAGTTCATAGCATTTCATAAACCCTCAAAGTGAGTCTCCCTCATGGTGTATCTCCCAAAAGTTTCAACATAAATATTATATCTCCAATTTATCTTTAGGTTAATCTCCTGTCTCATTTTAGGGAAATCATTCATCGGTACGTGTGGACAAGCCATTTGATATATATATGACTGTACGTGAATTACCTCACGAAGCACAATGCTCGAGCGACATAGTGTAAAAGAATGTATGAGTCTTAATTAGTATTTTTGACACACCCCAACCCAGTTACTTATAATTAAGTTTGAAAGTCAAAGTGAGTCAAACCATAATTCATTTAATCAAACCATAAAAACTGGTTTTTAATTTCATCGGAAGTCATCAACGTACTTCCATATAACTAAAAACTTTTTACAACAGTAAAGTAGTCATACTTATACAAACTTGCTTGAAGTATAATTTAACTTAATTACATCATTTACATTTAAACAAAATATTTGTTTCTCCCATTCCTGGCTAACCCAACCCGACTTCCTAGATTTGGCAGTGACATCGCGTTACCTGAAAAAAATGTGAACATAGGAACCATGAGCAAAATAGCCCAGTGAATGCATCACTACTATACTAATAACTGAATTTAAATGCCATAAATCATGTCCATATAATTATGTATTAACTTATCCGGATCATTCATAATGAATGACCAACTTTTCCGAATCATGATTCACATATCCTGTCTAAATAGATAATTCTCCCCCATTCCTGGTCGAGGAGTAACTCCTTGTCATTAATAGACAAATCTCCCCCGTTCCGGGTCGAGGAGTAATCTCCCATTTTGATAACCCGAAATGAACAATTATATACTCGTAACATTATAATCATATTCGTAACATTATACAAATACATCATTCCAGTGAGTACACTCACCTTGGGTGGTCAACTATGTATTTATGTTTCCTTCGGGTGGAGCTGAACTGGGTTGATTAGACCTTACATCTGTCAATCCAACTAAATCATTACTGAATCTCAATCATAAGTATTATCTTAACATAATTATGTAACTTTACATGACTATACAACAACAATATAATTCCACTTCAGTCACATTCCATGAAACATGAGTAAAGACACAATAATGGTACACATGTTGATAAAGTTATGAACATTCAACTATAGGAAATACCTCACAAGGAATTTATAACCAAAGCCAAGTAAACACGAAAGTATACTTCTCAATGTATATACACATGAAACATGTACTAAAAATACTCTTTTTGGAAAGAGGAGATAACAATATTCTTTCATGGGGTATCTAGTACGGCCTCAAATTACTGTCCTACCTACTTAACCATCCTATATTCATAAATTGTACAACTAAAGGTATCCAAGCTTGTCAATATGAAATCCTATCTGAATATAATTTCCATTACAAGTGACGGTGTAATTTTTCAAGGTTTTTAGAGAAAGTTATGACCATTTCTTTACAACGCAAGAAATCTTCCCTACAAGTTCCTCTGTTGTTCCTTCAACTTCCAAGAATTTTCATAATTTTTCTACACCATAACTTTCCATGATTTTCAACCCATTTTTAGCACACATAATAAATAGTACATAATTTAAGTTTCCGAATTTTTGGACTTCATTTGCTATCTCAAAATATTGACAAAACTCAGGGCATACCGAAAGGAAATATACAAACAGCAAGTATATACCAACTTGCAATCATCACCAAGGCCTATCCACAAGGATTTAAATTCCAATTATCGGATATTTTATGAATATATGAGTCTAATTTCATATCCAATTGGAATTTCTCAATTCCAGTAATCAGACAAAGAGATATGCAGATTTGAATACAAGGGGTTTCAATACAAAGCAATATGACATATGAACACCACTTATCTCACATATGAACCAATACATGTTATCACAAAGGATAATGGGGTTTTAATAAATAATTCACGATTTATATACTTTTAATTAAGTATAATACAAGATTAAAACAATATTAACACATAATTATACCTTCGAAACACCTTAAGGATTTTGTTGGAATTTTTCCTAGCTTTTAATGCAACCCTTTCTTCCTTAACTTCTACTTTCTCTTTCCTCAAGCATAAAAACACCTCAAACTGAACCTAGGGATTAATTTGCTGAAGAAATAAGTTAAAGGGGGAGTTTTAAGTCGTCCAAGGCTGCCTCCCAAGCCATCCAATCAAATTAAAACATTTAATAAAAGACAATTTACCACTTAAAGGGAATGGACAGCTTTGCCCTTTGTTCGTAAATTCGGTATAACTCTTTACTCGGGCCTCCGTTTGATGCACCGTTTGTTGTGTTACAACCCTAACTCACATGTATACAACTATATAGCTTGCACCTCAAGTCAATTGTAATGTTATCTTTCTAATATATCTTTCTTTAAGGGTGGATCATTCGGTACACAAATCCTATTTTTATAACATAACGATTCATCATTCTTAATTTCAAAGTCACTCTCTTTACCATCCAGGACATCTTATTTCTTCTTCTCAAGGAATGGATCACTGGTCTGCAAATTTCGTATGCGTTCGGCCAATAAAGGTCTCACTGTGACATGTGCTAATAATCCTTCGCTTTTTGAAAACTTCAATTTAATGTCCATCGATGCCAAGTCAAGAATATTTCCAACACGGGCACACCGTATGCAACCAAGAATCCCTAATGATTTTTGACTCAAAGCATCTGCTACTACATTGGCCTTCCCAGGATGATGATGAATGGTACAGTCATAGTCTTTAATCAGCTCTATCCAACGCCTCTATCTCAAATTCAGTTCTTTCTGTGTAAACAAGTATTTCAAACTTTGATGATCTTTAAATATCTCACAAGTTTCTCCATACAAGTAATGTCTCCACAACTTTAAAGCAAAAACAATGCCTGCTAGCTCCGAATCGTGTATAGGGTAGTTTCGTTCATGCGTCTTTAATTATCTGGAAGCATATACTATTACTTTCCCATTCTGCATAAGAACACATCCTAACCCTTGAAATGAAGCGTCTGTATAGATCACAAAAGACTCATTCCCACATGGAATAGTAAGTATAGGGGCTGAACCCAACCGATTCTTTAATTATTTAAAACTCCTCTCGCATTCTTCATCCCATACAAACTTCACTTCTTTACGAGTCAACTTTGTCAATGGTAATGCTATTACTGAAAATCCCTTAATGAATCTGTGATAGTAACCTGCCAATCCTAAAAAACTCCTAATTTCTGTCACATTCTTAGGACTCTCCCATTCAACAATTGCTTCCACCTTCTTTGGATCAACATATATCCCATTTCTCGAGACAACGTTCCCTAAAAACACAATTTTATTCAACCAAAACTCACACTTGCTGAATTTAGCAAACAATTTCTTTTTCACAAATAACACTGGGGCTCCCCATGGCGAAACACTAGGCCGAATGAAACCTTTTCTTATCAGATCTTGTAATTGCACTTTCAATTCTTTCAACTCTGTTGGTGCCATTCTATATGGAGCAAGGGAAATTGGACCAGTACCTAGAATTAATTCAATGGAAAACTCTACTTCCCTATCGGGTGGAAATCCTGGCAATTCCTCTGGGAAGACATCAGAAAATTCTCTAACCACTCGTATATCTTGAATTTTAACTGTCTCTTTACTAGTATCAACAACATAAGCTAAATACCCTGTACAACCTTTACTCAATAACTTTCTACTCTTAATTGCTGAGATAAGACAATTAGGGATAATATTCCTTTCTCCTATAAACTGGAACTTGGGTTCACCAGGCAGATGAAATGTAACTTTTTTTCAAAAACAATCAATGAAAGCATGATACGATGATAACCAATCCATCCCCAATATAATATCAAAATCTCGAATGGCCAACGGTATCAAATCAAAATAGAAATATCGCTCCCCCATTCATAAGACACAATCTTTATAAACATGCTCCACCATAATTACACTTTCCATTGGGAATGAAATATAAAAGTCACAATTTAGAAATGAACACAGTTTACCCAAATATGAAATAATATGTAATGCCACAAATGAATGCGTAGATCCAGGATCATTGAGTGCATATAAATCTTTGTTTGCAATAGAAAGTTTACCTGTAACCACTTCTGGTGTAGCATGGGCATCTTGAAATTGTAATACCCCGTATTTTATGCTTTCTAAATTTGGGGATTTATTAAATTTAATGTGAGTTATTAATTTAATATAAATTCGGAAATTAATTATATTTTTATAATTACTAACGTGATGTGAGTTAGTAAGTATGGGAAACTTGTTGAATATTACTAATGAGCAAAGTAATATATGATATTGGTTCTATTAAATGTCACGAGTGAATAAAATGACAATTTTAGAAATTTAAGTCGGGATGCGCGTGTGTCGTGTCGGGACTAAATGTTGTTTAATAAAAGTGAATAAATTATAAGTTGCTCGTATGGTCGTTTTGAGTGCGCCAAAGTGTCCGGAAGGGTCGAGATAGTCAGAAAAGTGTACCCAGGGGTTTAGTTTGGGTCTCGAGGCGTTTTCAAGCTTAATTAGTACCCCGGGAGGGCATTTTGGACATTTTGTAATTTTGGGTAATTAAACCCACGAATTTGAAAGGGTTATATCAGATTCCTAGGGTTGTCTTCTAGGGTTAACACAATCAAAGACAAGTGACGGAAATAGGAGAGGGAAAGAGAGAGCTTGCCAAAGAGTTCTAGGCCAAGAACTCCTCCGTTTGTGCCGCCGTCACCGCCAAACGATAGATCACGTCGCAAGGATCATAACCACACTGATTTCAGCACAAATTAGAGACCAAAAATCCCCAGGCAAGTATTTATCTTGCTTAATGTCGTTAATGCTTCATTCATGTTAGTCTAGGGTTGGTTAGGATGAGTTCTATGAAAGAAAATCCATGTTGGACATTAGAAAATTTCATGTCGTAATGATATAAATGATAATCTGGAAATCCCCTTCATATGTAGAGGTTGAACCACGGATTTATGATGGATTAGAAGTACAAATTCTGGAAAAAGGCTGACTAAAACAAAGTTAAAGAAATCTCTAGGGTTCATGAGATTTATATAAGTTTTGGCCCTTTAATCCATGGATATTGATGAAAATTCACATGCTTTAACCCTAAACCCTAAACCCTAAACCCTAAACCCTAGATTGCTAATTTGGGTTTATAATGTTTGTAGTACGAATTTCTGGGAGTTTGGGTGTTAAAAATCTGGATTTTGATGATATTGGATGATAGAACCCGTAACTGGTTTTTCTGAAAATTCGCCATACCTGTTTGATCGATCGATCGAACCAGGAGTGTCGATCGATCGACGCATCGATCGATCGAGCTCCTGCCATCGATCGATCGACTCCTCTTGGCAGACTCATATTTTCCCTTCTAAATAGTTGAATTCAATTTAGTTGTGTAATAATCTTTGGTCATCCTTGTTAAAATATTTTGGGAGGTAAATAAGACCAGTAGGACTTATTAAAAAAAATATATGAAATCTTTTATGTAGGACGGGATTCACATTTTCGGGGATGTTTACATATAAGGGACGATTGAACTATGTATTAAAGAAGGAGACGCGTAAGATAGTTACGTTGGAAATGAATGAGTTACCTACTAAAATTACACTTGGGAGTATAGAAATCCACGAGTGTCACTTGATAAGTTGGGATAATCCCACAAATTAAGATAAGAGGCAAACGTTATACGTGATAACTAAATAACGAGTAATAAGGACAAATGTCATAATTATGGGTTATGAGATGTACCTAAATTTGATATAGTAATAGTAGTATATTTATATGACGGTGTTTATGCATATTATATACGTGTGAAAATCATGCCCGCGCTACTTGTTATCCCTGAGGTTACCGCGCTGGGACAGTCTTATCTCGATGGGACCTTTATGAGGGATATTGACTCGTACCCTAGAAGATAGAAATCCTTTGGTACAGGCTATCGAATCGATAGTTCAGATGGTCCTAAGAGACGTGGGGGCATGTGCTGACCTCTTAGAGACCTGGAATCTATGCTTCGCCTCAATATTGTTTGTGTTTGTGTTAATGCAGTTCGAGAGTGATTCCGAACGTGTATTTCCCTTAGTACGAGTGATACGAGGACTGGATAACGGAGTATGCCCGCACCATAATTATTATGTGGGGTGCCTTTAGAATATATATATTATATGAGTATTTAATATATATATATTTAATTCTGGAATTTGGGAACTACCTACTGTGTTTATGGTAAGTAAGAAAATGAATAATTATTTCAATTTGGGGAATAGGTGTTTGAAAATTATAATATGTTACTGAGAAACTTTATGAGTAAATAAGGTTCAAATGAGAACTTTGTTGTTAAATGAAATTAACCTCTTAAACAATTGAATTTGTCAATATTAAATCTTACGAGCAACCTAAGATAAGATAAGTTAAACCGTTGGGAAGGTTAGTGCGATAGGCGTGCACATTAGAAGAGAGGTGAGAAATTCTCAAGGGAGTACCGCACTAATATGTTGTTGCATTGGCCAGTAAACATTTTAAATACTTGCTAAACAAATTTTAAATCGTTTTTTTACAATCGGGCTCTGTCCCGTTTCCATTTTCTTTTCTCTCTTGTATATATATGTATATATTACACGTGCCCAGCCACAGGGGCGTCTTGCATAGGATCCTTTGGAAGGAACGCGCTGCAGCTTAGGTGGAAGTTGCAGGTCTCTTGCTTAGACGACCTCATTTGTTGATTCCACTCCTAGCTCTATTTATTCAGTTGGGCATGTGTCGCCCTTTTCCATTATTCAGTTATCTATGGGATATTGTGACTTGTTTATTTCCATTATTTATACTTTGAGATTTATTACTGTCAGGATGTTTTCTTTCCTTTAAGTTTTAATGTTGGAATTACTTAGTTGGTTGTTTAATTAATTGGATCGATCGTTCCAGTATATTTGTTGGATGATTCTTAACTATGAATTATGCAAAGTTTTAAATGTTGATTTATAAAATAAAATATGGAAAGTAATGTCTAAAATGGTTTTGACACTTAGCTTAATTATTTAGGGTGTTTAAATTGGAAAAGTTATTTTACAACAGTGATGCTAAGAATGAACCAACTGTTCTCCTTGATTTTAATTTAATAAAGGAGTGATCGCCCGGTATTTAATTAGGCGGGGTGTCACAGCAATGTCATCGCAAACACTCTTCCTCCTGCCTTCGATCCACTTGTTTGTCCTATATCTCTTCCCCTGGTTGCACTTCCTGGAGAGGATCCTTTATGAGGCCCCACACTACTAACTGAAACTGCTCTTGATAACATAGGATAATTCTTTCTTAGATGGCCCTTCTGATGACAGTTAAAACATTCTATATTCAATAACTTTGGGCAATTTCTCTTTATATGACCCGATGTCCCACAAAAGAAGCAAACATTCGAATCTCCTTGTACTGAAACTGCTAAACCTCTACCACCACTAGCTTCTCCCCTTTGCAAACTACTTCCACCTCTACCATGTTGGAATTTCTGCCCTTCAAACCTTAAATATTCGGTATCACTGCCCTTTTGATAGTTTGGATCGAATCTACTTCTCTTTGCGTTTCGTTCTCATTTTCCTCTTGCTTCATTCACATATTTTTCCACTAGCATTGATTTGTTCACCAAGGCTGAATAATTAATAGTCTCTAAACTTGACAAACGTGATTTAATGACTAATTCAAGTCCATCGAGAAATCAACTACACATGTCTTCCTCGTTCTGTACAAACCTTGAAGCAAACCGAGATAAAGCTGTAAGTTTAGCTTCGTATTCTCTAACTGTCATACTCCCCTGATTCAACATGAAATATTCTTTCTCCTTTTGTTTTCGATACATCGGAGGAAAATACTTATCATAAAATGCTTTAACAAAAGCATCCCATGAGATCACATTCCCACCTCCTGGAGTAATCAACAAATGTTTTGTGGCATCCCACCAGTATTTAGCTTCTCCTTTCAGCATATACGTTGCCAAAGTCACTCGTTATTTTCAGGCATTCTCATTACCCCAAAAATAATTTCAATCTCTTTAACCCATACTTCTGCCTCTGCTGGATCAACTGCTCCTTCAAATGAGGGTGGATTCATTTTAATAAATTTCTCATGTGGTACTCATTTCTTCCCGGTGTATCACCTCCTCAGCCCTAGCCAATGCTTGTGCCTCTAGTTGTCTGACTTGTTGTTCTTCCATGTGAGCCATAAATCTAGATTGTTGCTCTGCCATTAAAGTCATAGCACGTGTTATTTTTTGCATGTCTGTCAATTGTTCCGGCCCGGGTTCCACATTTATCTGAACAGGTTGCTCAACCTCCGCTTCTGCTGGAATATTTGAAGCCTCATCTTCTATTCTCATATTTACATTCCCTCATTCCATTCTCTTATATCTGAAATGAGTCAAAGATATAACAACATGCAGATATACATATCTTTCCTAACATAATCATCAGTATCAAATAAAATATATTTCTAGCATTCATTGCCAAATCTAGACTCTTCTCACTCCAGAACCTCTAAAACCTAAGCTCTGATACCAAAATCTGACACACCCCAACCTAGTTACTTATAATTAAGTTTGAAAGTCAAAGTGAGTCAAACCATAATTCATTTAATCAAACCATAAAAAACTGGTTTTTAATTTCATCGGATGTCATCAACGTACTTCCATATAACTAAAAACTTTTTACAACAGTAAAGTAGTCATACTTATACAAACTTGATTGAAGTATAATTTAACTTAATTACATCATTTACATTTAAACAAAATCTTTGTTTCTCCCGTTCCTGGCTAACCCAACCCGACTTCCTAGATTTGGCAGTGACATCGCGTTACCAAAAAAAAATGTGAACATAGGAACCATGAGCAAAATAGCCCAGTGAATGCATCACTACTATACTAATACATGAATTTAAATGCAATAAATTATGTCCATATAATTATGTATTAACGTATCCGGATCATTTATAATGAATGACCAACTTTTTCGATTCACATATCCTGTCTAAATAGATAATTCTCCCCCATTCTTGGTCGAGGAGTAACCCCTTGTCATTAATAGACAAATCTCCCCCATTCCGGGTCGAGGAGTAATCTCCCATTTCGATAACCTGAAATGAACAATTATATATTCGTAACATTATAATCATATTCGTAATAGTATACAAATACATCATTCCAGTGAGTACACTCACCTTGGGTTGTCAACTATGTATTTATGTTTCCTTCGGATGGAGCTGAACTGGGTTGATTAGACCTTACACCTGTCAATCCAACTAAATCAGTACTGAATCTCAATCATAAGTATTATCCTAACATAATTATGTAACTTTACATGACTATACAACAACACTATAATTCCACTTCAGTCACATTCCATGAAACATGAGTAAAGACAAAACAATGGTACACATGTTGATAAAGTTATGAACATTCAACTATAGGAAATACCTCACAAGGAATTTATAACCAAATCCAAGTAAACACGAAAGTATACTTCTCAATGTATATACACATGAAACATGTACTAAAAATACTCTTTGGAAAGAGATGATAACAATATTCTTTCACGGGGTATCTAGTACAGCCTCAAATTACTGTCCTACCTACTTAACCATCCTATATTCATAAATTGTACAACTAAAGGTATCCAAGCTTGTCAATATGAAATCCTATCTGAATATACTTTCCATTACAAGTGACGGTGTAATTTTTCAAGGTTTTTAGAGCAAGTTATGACCATTTCTTTACAACACAAGAAATCTGCCCTACAAGTTCCTCTATTGTTCCTTCAACTTCCAAGAATTTTCATAATTTTTATACAACATAAAATTCCATGATTTTCAACCCATTTTCATTAAACATAATAAATAGTACATAATTTAAGTTTCATAATTTTTGGACTTCATTTTCTATCTCAAAAGATTGACCAAACTCAGGGCATATCGAAAGGAAATATACAAATAGCAACTATATACCAACTTGCAATCATCACCAAGGACTAACCACAAGGAGTTAAATTCCAATTATAGGATATGTTATGAATATATGAGTCTAATTTCATATCCAATTGGAATTTCTCAATTCCAGTAATCAGACAAAGAGATATGCAGATTTGAATACAAGGGGTTTCAATACAAAGCAATATGACATATGAACACCACTTATCTCACATATGAACCAATACATGTTATCACAAAGGATGATGGGGTTTTAATCAATAATTAACGATTTATATACTTTGAATTAAGTATAATACAAGATTAAAACAATATTAACACATAATTTTACCTTGGAAACAGCTTAAGGATTTTGTTGGAATTTTTCCTAGCTTTTAATGCAACCCTTTCTTCCTTAACTTCTACTTTCTCTTTCCTCAAGCATAAAAACACTTCAAACTGAACCTAGGTATTAATTTGCTGAAGAAATAAGTTAAAGGGGGAGTTTTAATTCGGCCAAGGCTGCCTCCCAAGCCATTCAATCAAATTAAAACATTTGGTTTAATAAAAGACAATTTACCACTTAAAGGGAATGGACAGCTTTGCCCTTTGTTCGTAAATTTGGTATAACTCTTTACTCGAGCCTCCATTTGATGCACCGTTTGTTGTGTTACAACCCTAACTCACATGTATACAACTATATAGCTTTCACCTCAAGTCAATTGTAATGTTACAAGGGTCAAAACTAGTCTTAAACAGGAACATTTCTATCGAAAATAACAAAATTTTGTGTTCGTACATAACTCGACATTTCACGATTTATGAAAGTAGGGTTAGACTAAACCTAATCAATTGACATTAGATATAATAATAACACATTATTCATATCACATAAGGTAATCATGTTTTAAATATAATTTATCATAATTATATCCGGGTTGTCACAATTTTATGGAAATCTGTATGTATGTTAAATGAGATAAATACTACCACTATGAGGGAGAGCATAATATATAGAAGTAGCATGGGATAAAGGGGGATAAACATGGAGAGTAAAACTACCAAGTATGCACATGGAGAATGGAGACTATACAAAGCATAATTATAGATACAGGTGAGACACGTGAATATATACGAATGAATAGGAAATATGTGCAAAGTGAGAAAGTGACATGTGAATATGTGTGAGTGAAGAGAATATGTGGATATATATAAAAGTGAGAGAAATGTGGAAGTGTGTGCTAGTGAGAGTAAACATGGATATCTACAAGTGGTGTGCAAAATATGTGAGTAAATGTGAATCTATATACGAGTGAGAAGAATGTGAGAGTGTATGCTAATGTGACTAAGCATGGGTATCTACAAGTGATGTGGATTACGTGCAAGTGTGAGTAAGTGGGGTCAAACGTGGTGACTGTATACAAGTGAGTAAAGCGTGAATCATGTGTCAGTAAGATGATATATACATGTGATGAGAAAGAGAATAGTATAGATAAAGGTATAAACATCATGATGTGAATAATGCATATATACAAAATGTAAGCACGGGAGTAAGAAGAACATATAAGTGGAGGCATATATACACATGCTGGAAAGTAGAAGAAAGGAGAGAAAAGGAAACAAAATCCACGTGAAGTAGAGTCTAGTTCTCTAAAAATATCCCCAGCGGAGTCGCCACTGTGGGCATCCGGGGAAGATTCCTCCAGCGTGGGTTGGCCCTGAAATTGGAGGGAGACAAAATGGAGAAATCTCCTTCTCAGCGTATACGGGGATTCGAGGATAGGAACACTCTTTCCTCTACTTGTACAATCTTTGTGGGTTGCCCCATATATAAATCATCCATCGTCAAAGGGGAGAAAATAATAGAATTGGAATCACCATTCTATTTTGCTCAAAATAGGAAAAAGAATGTAGTCATCCAGAGAGAACAACATCAAAAGATAAAGTACAAAACAAATAAATCGAGGGTCCAGGGACTAAGTTATGAAATAGGAAGGTGTTATGAACCCATTCCGCCCTTTCAGTCTCTCATGGGCTATGATTAAATTCTTTTTTTCTCCAAAATGTGATATGTGTGTACAACTATGTGATGTGAATAATGAGAGAAATAAATCCTCCTACTTGCGTCATGAAAAGGATAAAGCAAAATAATTATAAGGAGTGTATAAAAGAATAATGTTAGTTTCCATCAAATCACAAATCATTATGATGAAGTGAATGTGTATATCGGGCGGGAACAATAATGTGTAGGAGTACGAGTAATCACAATAATATTAAACGCGAGAAAATATAAAGTGACTAAATGAGAAAACATGACTCGAATCTCGAGATTGGTTCGGGAATCCCACATAGACAAAAGGCATCAAAGTCCACGTAGTCCAATAATGTATAAGGGTGTGGTATAGAATATAAATTTGAAATTAGAACTTCCCTTTGTTTGTTTTAAGAAAGCATATACAAGTGTATGAGGTGTAAACAAATGGTGAGATTCTAGTTTACGGTTTATAGGAAAACCGTCCTTTTGACTTTTTTAGATTTTATGAAAATATGTTTTGTGTGTACTCAATAATAAAGAAGGAGATTAATTTGAGGTGAGGAAATGAAATAAAGCAAAGGATATACCAAAATGAAGGAAAAATAAAATGACTAATACTAATTAAATGAATTGTAAAAGGATGAGAGTAGACCTTCTATAGGACTTTAATTATGATTTTAGAGTAGTATAGGCTGATTTTTATGGTGGTCGAATGATGGAGAGATAAGGGTGAAATGTATGATGAAAGATGAATGAGGATGATGTAAGAATATGGGGAGGATATTTAATAAAATAGAATTTTAACGCACTGATTTCGAGGAGAATGTTTCTGACTTCAAAAAAGGACATTTGGGAATGAGGCCATAGCCTCTTTAACTAGTAAAAAATTAGGGTTCCAGGGGGTACAGGTCAGAATAGGCCCTATCCTGCCTATCATCATACCCATGGCTTATTGACGAAGTAAAATACAACATGCTGACAAGCAGGGGGATGGGTGCCTATAAGCAGTTCGAATCGATTTTTTTTGGAAATGTCATAAAATGCGAACCATGAGTACAAATTGTGCATGGATAAGACCATTGGAAAGAGTATTTAGATCCCTAAAAAATCCATGAGCCACTTTCGGGTTCGAGAGTTGATCGAAGTAAAATGGGGCTTGGAAGCACCCGATATCCTCTAGACTAGGGTTATCGGATTAAAAATGTAAGTACCCAAAACTGTGAGGCCAATTCACGCACGATATGGACCGTTGGAAATATGATTCAGAGATCTATGAGATTTTCTCATGTTGGAGAGATGACCAAGGCCAAACATAGGCTCAGGGGCACCCGGTGGCCTTTGGATCAGGGTTTGGAGTAAAATGGTGAGTACGCGCGAACTGTTAAGCCGATTTATGTAGGATATTGACCATTGGAAAGGGTATTCAGATCCCTATGGGATTTCAATGATCTTATATCACTTCGAAGAGTTAATAGAGGTTAAACGGGACTCAAAATCGTCCGGTGCCCTTTAGATCAGGGTTTAGATTGAAAAGGTGAGTACGCGTGAACCGTGAGGCCGATTCGTGAGCGGTATGGATCGTTGGAAAGAGAATTCAAATACCTATGAGAGTTTAATAAGCTTCTCTTAGGATAGAGAGTTGACCAACGTCAAATGAGGCGTGTGAGCGCCTAGTGGTTTCCAGATCAATATTTGGAGTAAAAAAATGAGTACGCATGAACTGTTAGACCGATTCACACACTATATGGATCATTAGAAAGGGGATTAAGATTATTAAGAGATTAAAATGAGATTATCTCTAGTTGGAGAGTTGACCAATGTCAAACAGGGCTTAAGAGCACCCGGTGGGCTCATGATCAGGGTTTAGAGTAAAAAGTTGAGTACGTTTAGCCGTGAGGTTGATTCGCACACACTATGGACCGTTGTAAAGGGATTTAGATTCCCTTGAGAGTTTAATGAGCTTCTCTTAATTTGGAGGGCTGAATAAGGTCAAATGGGGCTCGAGAGAACCTAATGGTCTCTAAATCAAGGTTTGGAGTAAAAAGGTGAGTACCGTAAACCGTAAGACTGATTCACGCATGACGTGAATCATTGGAAAGGAGATTCAAAGCCCTATGATATTTCAATGAGCTTCACTCAGGTTCGAGAGTTGACCAGGGTCAAACGAGGAATGAGATATCTGGTAGCCTAGATTAGGGCTTGGAGTAAAAGGTGAGTACATGCAAACCATGAGTCAATTCGCACATGGTATGGATCGTTGGAAAGGGAATTCAGATACCTATGAGTTTTCAATGAAATTTGCTCAATTCAGAGGGTTGAACGAGGTCAAATGGGGCTCAAAAGCACTCGATGGCTTATAGATTAGGGTTTAGAGTAAAAAAGTGAGTACACGCAAACAAGAAGGTCGATTCATGCACAATATAGACCGTTGGAAAGAGGATTCATATCCCGTTTAGAGTTCAATGACCTTTACTCATTTTGGTGGGAAAAAAGGCTTGGAGTGAGCTGTGGCCTCTAGATCATGGTTTGGAATTAAAAGGTGAGTGTGCATGAATCGTGAGATCAATTTTCACATGGTATGGACTGTTATAAAGGGGATTCAGAGCCTTGTGAGAGATTAATGAGATTTGCTCAGGTTAGATAGTTAACCAAGGTTAAATGGGGCTCGGAAGAGCCTGATGGCTTATAGATCAGGGTTTAGAGTAAAAAGGTGAATACACACGAATCATGTGGTCGATTCGCACGCAATATGGACTATTAGAAAGGGGATTCAAAGCCTTACGAGAGTGAAATGAGATTCGCTCGAGGTGGAGAGTTAACTAAGGTCAAACGGGACTTAAGATCACTCGGTGGCCTCTGGATCAGGGTTTAGAGTAGGAACCAGGGTCTTATGGTGGGAGGAGAAGTGCTGGAGACCTAAGGAGGGATTTAAAGGGTACTATGATGGGGTGTTTTCAATTGGAATTATCAATGATAAGACATTGTCCTTGATTATCCACCAAGATATACTCATATTTTGGGCCATCTTCCTCTTCAGTTTCTTCGGTTGCCCGCGCACACCTTTACAGGAGGTACACCACCCTTCCACCCTCAGTTTCACCTTCTTGCATTAGTGTTTAGGAGATGCAACTACCTTCCTCTTTCTGTTTCATTCAGTTTCCTCTAACTTCATTATAATAAATCTTCAAATGACACTTTAACGTTTTACCTCGTGTTCTATTGGATTAATCATTGGCTTCATTCTATCTCTCAATTATTTAGAAATAGTTTGAGCTTTATGAATGACGTTGCGTACTTCCTCAACCCCTACTCAACATTTACCATCTCTTCATCTTGGTAGTTCACATGTCCTAACATTTTTTTAATCCTTATCACTCTCACTCCCTCAATTCGTCGTGTTAAATGCGTGCATTCTCGAATAACTCGGTGTAAAATGCAACATTCACTAAGTGCGTCCCCTCTTTTAAAAAAGCTTATTGGTTGCTCAAATTACGGTCTCAGTCACCTTCATGTTGTCTTTAACGCACTGATGGTATGTCGAAGTGACTAAATCGTAGATGTTCATCCGTACTATTCTTATCAAAAGATGGAGTAAGTGGCACTCTCAATCACATGAAACTTAATATGTGATGTGATATTTCCCATCACAATCCCAATATTAACATACCCCATATATTTTAAGGTTTGGTTATCATAATTAGAGATAGCAAGTGGCATTGTTATAAACATTGCCTCTGGAGTATTAGTCGCATAAAAGGAGCTAATAGGAATCATATTGATAGAGGCACATCCATCCATCAAAGCTCTCAAAAAGTTTACACCGTTCATGTTTATCGTAACGTACAACGACCAGTTGTGTGGGAATTTTACTACTCTATCAGCATCAAAGAAAATTATCTTTGATATAAACTTTCTCACGAGTCTTGCCATTGGGCCCTCCCATCTCAGTGAAAGGACGACATTTTTCTTTGTGATGTCTAAAATTGCCTGATTAATCTCTAGCCTGCTCTCCTGAGGCATCCCAACTTATTCGAAGAACTAGTCAAACGTAGGGTATTTCGATAGGGCTTGATACTCTAAGTTAGGATCAACCACATAGTCTTATGTGTTCTATACTCCTTCCAAGTCTCTAATGCTCAATCCATTATAGACAATAATTACATTTGTCATTCCTACCGTGCAACTTTATAATGCTAACACAGACCCCTTGTTCTTTCTTATAAGCTTCCTCGTGTGATTCTCAACTTCCTCGTTACAGGCCACCACTATGTTCGTCGCATGTACTGGTAATTGATAGTTGTTGACGTCTTCTTAGGGTATCCACAACACTTCATTTATCATATGCATGCTTATAATCCTTCTCAACATAAGTTATGCGTTGATCGGGTGGTAAACACACCAATGTGTATATGACAGTATTTTGGATTAGCTTGAACGTCTGCTCCTAGGGCATATTGGGGAGCGTTATTGGTGAGTAAACTATCCCATCATAAAGCATTATGTTATAACAATTTATGGCTTCCTCAACGGTGCAATACAATGGTGGAGGATCTAATTTGTTTCTCTCAAACTTCTTATTATCCTTCTTCTGCCCTGTTCCAGCTTGATCGGCTCTATCCGCATAGCTCCAGCCCACCCATGGAGCTTGGACACTTACAAACCCAGTTTATAGTTTGAATAGTATATTTGTTAAGATTGGGTTTGGTAAAATAACGAGATAAATGTTTCTTGTGGACTTTAAAAAAGATATAAATATTCCCTCACGCATCTCATTAGTCAAGTGACTAGTATATTCAGATAGCAATCCTTCTGCACAAAGTCGGAGTAGTTTTAACTCATTGACCTCCTCCCGTATGTTGAAAGACCTTTATCTAAATCTTCATATATATGCAACCGTGTCCTTCCCCGATCATTATCTCTCATATGTAAGATGGGTCAGGAAAAATAACTGCTGGATAAAAAAACGTGCACATCCTCCCACGTAGCCACACTCATTAGAGTTAAGTGGGAGTACTGCGTGTAAGCTTTATCCATAAAAAATTTAGAATACTCCCTCGGGAGTAGCTTTTTGTTATTAGAGTGAGCACCCAAATGCTCCACAAACCTCTTGATATGTTCATTGGGATTCCCCCCATTCTCTGTGTACTTCTCAAAATAGGGGAATGTAATCTTTGGGATATGGCTCATCATTAAACTCCCCTGGATAAGGACTGTGAAAGTCTTCATAAATAGAGACAATCTCACTTTTGGTTTGTGAGGAAGTTGCTACCATCTTCAATATCGTCTTCTTTATCTCCTCAATGGTCAAAGAGTGCGGGACAATTGACAATTTTTTTTTACTGATAACAACAAATATTTTTTTTAAGTTATACCAACTACCAAAACATTTTTTATTATTTTTTAAAATCCATTTATCTTCCGGACCCGTTACAACGAGTCCGTTGGAAATATGATATATATATATATATATATATATATATATATAGAGAGAGAGAGAGAGAGAGACATTCTCATGAGGTCCCCAAATTCGGTCTTTAATGAAAACCTAAAAACTGCGCCTTATATTTGTGATTTAAACCCATATTTTGCCAATATTAAAAAATATAAAAAATGTCATTGAGGCAGAGAAGGGGCGAGGAACCTTATATTTGCATTTAAAGTGTTACCCAGATTTAATAGTCCACTTTCCTTTTTTTGAATAATCAACTTGAATATTACAAATGTTTGGGAAGAAAGCAAAAAACAATAACAAACTTAAAATAATGAAACAAAAAAACGCAAGAGAATTTTTGGACCAAAAAAGGCAATAATTAACCTAAAATAATAGCAAATAAAATCGCAAACTTACTTGTGTGGGAACCTTGAGGCAGAGAAGGGGTTTAAGGAAAGTTGGAAAATAAATACCATTTTTACAATTTATATGAATAAATGTATGTGCGGGAGTACTTACAAGTGTGATATATATATATATATATATATATATAGAGAGAGAGAGAGAGAGAGAGTAATGCATTATATACTTAAATATGATCAAGACAATTTTGACGAAAAAAGGAGATCTTTGTCTCGTCACAATTAACACATTCGGTTTGGATTTTAAAGACTTTGAATTCATAAACATTGTTTCTCTTAAGAAATAAGCATGGAGGATTTTAAAATTCTTGATTCTCTTTCTAGTCTTATTTTGAAGGGTCTATATTTTTCGAACTATTCTTTTTAAGCAAGGCTCTTGGATATGGAATAATCGACTAGCTAAAAGGGAGATAATTTTAAAAGAATGTGTGTGGCATATCGATAATGGTACTCAAGTTAGAATTTGGTTAGACTCATGGGTCTCAATTTTCCCCCTCTCTCTAGGCTCAAAAGACTATTATTTGGTGTTGGTTAGTCAACTTATTTTCCCTTTAACAAGTAAATGGATCCCTAGCATGATCAAATATCATTTCCCTCCCCACATTCAAGAAATTATCCTCTCCCACTTTTAATTTTCTCATCCCACTTATATGATTGTTTAGATCCATCATAAAGATGAAATATACTCTATTAAAAACAGTTGCAACATCCAACCCTATCCCACCCCCAAACATGCCAAACCAAGATGATATTTTTTACCCAACCTAAAGATTTGGACCCTAATTTGGGACCTTAAATCCACACCCAATATAAAGCATTTTCTCTGGAAAATGTGCTCTAATGCTTTTCCATGCAAAATCTCCTTTGAAAAAAAAGGCTCTTGATTCTCCATCTTTCCCCTTCTGACCAAATTTTTCAGAAGACATTGAATATATTTTATAGTTTTCCTTCGACTTTAATTACTTAGACAAAAATTTCCCTTTTCCTACTTACAAGAATACTTTTTCCCTAGAATTGAAGACTAGATTCTCTCCAACCTCTCTCTCCTAAAATCAAAACAAAATGCCTCTTACGATCCTTCTATCCTTTTTTCTTATATTTATTGGAAAATTTGGAAGGCCAAAAATGATATTATCTTCTCTTCTCAATAACCTCTCCCGCTTCGTGTGGTGTCTAAAGTTGTCGAACTAACATCAGACATACATGTTAGTTCCCATGAGCCGATCCCCTCTTATAAAGACATCATTCCTCTCGAAAACCCAGTCATGATTGGTATCCTCCAGTTATGGGTTCTTTAAAAATAAATTATGACGGTTCTTTTTTAACTGGCCCTCTCTAAGGCGCAGATGCTTGCATAATTAGAGACTCTTCTAGCTATGTGATTGATGAGAAAGCTTACTATTTCAGTTGTTATTCGGCTTCAATGGCTGAAGCTAAGGCTATTCAAATGGTGTCTACTATGACAATTTCTTACAAGGATTCTTGGGTTGCGATAGGTTGAGATTGCCTCACTTTGGTATAAGCCCTCTCTCAATTAGAATTATCTTTGAATTGATAAGTTGACCCCATTTTAAAGGATATCTCCAATACCATTCAGTCCCATGGAAATATCTCCCCCAATTCACATTCCTCTCTACAAATTAGGTTGCAAATTGGATTCTCACTACTACGATTTCAAGTCATCTTCCTCAAAATTAAGTGTGCTCTATGCCTCATGGTCTTTTGTTTTTCTTAGTTATTGATTTTCCAAGAACTGGAATAGGACGAACATTTATTTTATGTTTTATGTTTATGCATTGTGACATAATGTTGTTTGATCCTTTTATTTGCCTTTGATAACTATATAATCCACCCTCTTGCTATATATATATTTAACCTATAGGGATTTGATAAAAAAAACTAACTATTCTCCAAAATAAAAGATCCTAGTCCCAACCCCTAAACCCCTAACTTTTCAACACCAACAACACAAGCAGGTACACCTTCAACACCCTCAAACACCAACCCCGCATTTTTCCTATGATGAATTGGCATTGCCAATTCTTATTTTATATCAATCTCGACATCTAATATTCCCATTTCATTAACACGAACAAAAACATGTGTGTTTTAGCATAACAAGTATATTTATAGAACATAAATAGATTTATATCCACACACATAGTACATATGCGTGATGAAGAAAAACCATATGTTTGATGAATATAAATATTTTGGAGAGATATATAGAGTTTGGAATGTATATACAAACATAATCATAAACACACAACACGCACGTGCACGCGCACACACACACACACACACACACACACACACACACACACACATATATATATATATTCACTTTTTGGATGTATGATATTTTTCTCTTTAATGTCCATGCATGAAATGTCACGCTAAATTTTTTTATTTTTTATTTTTATAATAAAAAGGGTTTTGTTTTTGTTTTTTTAAAAGGGAAATAATTATTTTTAAAAGGGAAAATAATTTTAAATAATTTAATTTATATTTTTTAATTTATATTTATATTTTTTTAATTATTTAATTTATATTTTAAAAATATTTTTTTATTTTTTCTTTAATTTTTATTTCTTATCACGGAGGCAAATTTATCGTCGTGCCCTCGGTACGGGCATTCGCTAGTATATATATATATACACACACACACATAAAGTCTCTTGTAATGACTCCTTATGGTGCAGTTCCGGTACATACCATTTTTTTAAAATAGTAAAAAAATGAATTTTTTTATGAAATTTCATGGATATAATGTTCACGGTTAGAAGATCATCTCCAATTTTTTCATCCAAAAATTCAATAAAAAAATCGTTGAGATGAAGTGATACATAAAAAATGGTATAAATATTCATTTCCAACCGTTGAAATGTTGGGTCGACGCCAACCACTTTATTGATTGAATTTTTTTATGAAACTTCATGGATACGATCTTCTCACTATCGAGATCATATCCATGAAGTTTCATACAAAATTCAATCAAAAAGTGGGTGAGATGATCGCTAACATTTCAACGGTCGAAAATGCATATTTATGCCATTTTTTACATATCACCAAATCTCAACATGTTTTACTATTTATAAAATTTCCGTCCGTCTTTTAAGTAATGAAGAGAAACACATAAGATATGTAGTAAACGGACCTAAACTTGTTTGTTTGCTTTTGTAGAGGGTTAGTTTTTTTAGTCTTAATTAAATATAAAAGGTTATAGTTATCAAGGATGAGATACATAATCAAATCCCAAGATTGCGGGGAGAAATGGTAGAGATATATAATTATGTTGTTAAGCATTATTGTTACATATATATGATCATGAAGCATAATTGTTATGTATAATTACACAAATTTGTTAGAATCAATGACACTATGTGCCATAAATAAATGCAAATTATTATGAGGGGAAAAAAGGTTTCTTGTGTATGTAATAAAATTTACAATCATAACAATAAAAATCCTTACTTAAAGCACCCGCTTGATGATTTAGGTGTTTCCAACCGAGATTTCATATATAAAATATATAACAAACAAGAAAAAATACATGTACCAGTAAGGTTGAAAATAGAGTTCCAAGATTGGTTGGTTTGATCCTTGCAAACGATATTAATATAAAAGACCAAGTAGTATAGGGCACATACCAAATTTGTCCAATAATAAAAGTGGACAGATTCATGAACCAATAAGGAAAAGGACTGATTCCCCATAAAAATTTCACTAAGATTTTGACTAGTGGTTCTCAAATTAGTCCAAGAATTAAAGTGGAGGGATTTAGATTTGGACCAATAAGGATAATAGTACTGTCATTATTCGTAACCTAACATTTTGTTTCCCAATGATTTTCCCTATTTCCCTATTTTGTATAAAATCCCTCCCCCCCTCCCCCAGAACAAAAAGAAACACACACACACACACAAAGAGAGAGAGAGGGGGGGGGGGAGGGGGGGGGATGGGAGGACATACACACCAAACTGCTCAATAAACCAAAATTACAAACTATACCTTACTTGTTACTATCTTTTAAGTACAATTCAATATCAATATATCAAGTTATCAACTACCTCTATTGACCAATGAAATGTTTCTTTTTCATCTTCTAGTTTTATTTATTTCCATTATTTTTTATTTGCCGTTATTCTCCATGGGATCGGTTATTTCCCCATCACATGCCTTCAAATAAATTTGTTATACACTTACATAACACCTTTGAGCGATGAAGAAAAATACACATTGTCATGATTATTAGATTAATTAGATATTATTAATTATATTATCGAGTATAAATAGAATGGAATAATCAGTTAGATATGAAATGATGTTAAGTGGGAGCATTTTAGGAGAGCATGTGAGAGAAGAGAGTATAAAGTTCTTGAAAAGGGTTTACATTTTTTATACATACACAACTCATATATTATAAATGACAATAAATGAAATGTATTAATGAGCAAATTCTTTAGGATCCGTTCTCAAATAAGTAGAGGGAACTCCATCTTTGTAGATCAAAGTTAGATTAGGCTAGTTCATCTTTAATCAACGGTGGATTATAATTTACGTTTGTAATCTTTTTTCTTATTTTTATTTTTGATTGTTATTTTTGTGACAACCCGCCATCCGAAATAGGGGGTGGCCAGCCCAATACTCCAATATAACGGAATCATGGATGGAATCATTCTCAGCATCACAACAAAATATAGAGTATCCAGGATAACAACCCAAATTTCAGAAAACGGGTTGCCAAAAATTTTGTTTTAAAGTAAATAAAAGAAAACAAACAACCCAATTCCTAAAAAGATAGGGGAAACCTCAAGGATGTATATATATTACTATAATAACAAGTGGCAAATAAGAGGACCAAATATGTTATCGGTCCGCTAATACATACAACATTGTTAAACGATTTCAATAAATTTATATACTACATTACATTAATCAATTACAAAAGCTTGGGCCTCTCGCCCGAGTAAAAGAGACCCGATCTTAGCTAGAATATAAAAATGAAAACGTCTATACCAAATGTATCCCGTAATACCCGCAATGCATCACGGCTCGTCGAGGACATCAAAATAGGAAGTCAGATCAAGCATCCTTGCGGCAGAGTACCTGAGCGGATACAAGATGCATACACAACAAGAAACATGAACGGGTCAGGGCCCGGTTCTATATGATTACCATATGAATAAAGATGATGACAGTTATGAATCATGAATCATGATAAGAGAGAGTTAACAATCTAACTACACAATTTAACACATATACTAAGCAGGAAGATAAAGCAAGTAACATATCATGTGCTCCAATTATCTCATATATCTTTTTCCTTAACAGGAATATATATATATATATATATATATTCACAATTTTATGCTCTTTATGGCATTATTTTATCTCACTTTTACATTTTGTAAAAATCCTTTCCTTATCAGGAAAATAATCATTTTCAAATGCTCTTTGTGGCATTTATATGTGCTCCTTGTGGCACTTCCTCATGCTCTTTATGGCATATAACATACATCAAGTCCCACTTGATTATGAATAGTTATATTTATATACATATAACGATTCTAAGACCGCCCGTCCGGGTTTCCCCACTGTGCGCGCCCCTAAATGACCATCATCTTCCAGGGCCTACCATTAAGACAACCTGGGCACCTATAACGCAAGACGTCGGGAAGCGGCCATGTGCCTGCGGGGTAGTCAAGACCACACCCGGAATCTCCTACCCATCGCAGAATAATATACAACAATAAATGCTCACATGGCCTATGGACTATATCCACCCTGCGTTAATTTGTCAGGGGGCATCACCTCGCGCGCGAACTTCCCTTATGATGTCATTTAGAGAGGTCTGTTTAAACCATTTATTTACCATATTCAAAATCAAGTAAATTATCATTTACCGGTTTCATAATTAAGTAAATTATCATTTACTAAAATTTATACCATTTCCATTTCATTTCATTTCCATGTATATGTTTCATTTTATCTGAAACCATTACCATTTACTTTTTGTAAATAATATAACTTATTAACCGGAGCCATACGATAAATTTATATCGTTGCTAGAACCTCGAAGGAGTAAGTAAACTCTTAATTACCTCCAAACATTGTAGGGTATTATTTAAAAACCTCAATATTATCATACCTCAAAGGAATAAATGAACTTTCAATTTGTTCTCCCAACACTTTTATGGTGTTATTATAAACCAATAGGACTAATATAGCTCGAATGAGCTCCTAAAGTCTCCCAAACATAACTCTAGGAATCCTAGTTTCATAATAATCAACTAGAAGAAAGAATGCCCTAGCATCAATTGGCATAACCCCGAAAAAGTCCCCACATACCCCATTCTTAGTGGAGGGAAAGTAACTAACTCATCTCACACTCTAGGACTCTAAGTTTACTTCATCCAAGAAGGTTCCTAGGCCCTAGATTTAAAGAAAAAGAAGAAAAATTGAGTTAAACAAAATAACTCAAAAATAGCATGAATCCGAATCGATTCGCCCAAACAGCGAATCGGTTCGGACACAAGACCTGGGATTCTGCAACTGCTGAATCGATTCGGTCTTAACCCGAATCGATTCGGGTACCTAGACCTGGGAAACTGACTCTTAGCGAATCGATTCGCCCCAAGGGCCGAATCGATTCGGTCCTACAAATTTTGCTAGGAATGGCTACGAAGGGTTATGAACCCTAATTTCTCCAAACCCCAAATCTCTTCCATTTTACACACAACCAACAATATTTATCTACCCCAAATCATTCTACATGATTATTAACCACTAATATCCACAATTTCATCATCCAAAAACCAAGTTTAGGGTTAAATCACCACAAATTTCATTTTTGATCCATAAATGCAAATACACAACTATCAAACAATTTATTCATCTTAAATCATATATTAGAAAGTAGAAAACTTGCCTTAGGGTTGATATCTTATATTTCTTTGTAGTAGATGCAGTCCAAGCTCCAATCTCTCTCTTCTTTTCTTATTTCTCCATTTTTCTCTCTATGTTTAAGACATAAAATGAGAAATGAAAATAAGGGGCAAGACTTAAAAATCGTGGCTTAAGTCTAAAGTCTCCAACTTAAGTGGTTAATACCACATTAAAATGACTCCCAATACGCGTTTAAGCTAAAACCAGGTAAAAGTGCCCGAAACCCAAAAATACAATATGGCATTTATTTTGACTGTCTCAGACATTCTGGGATTAACTACACCCTCTAAACTGGCATCCGATAATTTCATAAATTATTTCTAGTTCCAATTTCATTTAAACCATAATGTCATTTAAAATACATGACACTATAAAACATGCAACCTGATGATACTTACTTTCACATACAGTAAATATGCATCAATATAGTAAGTATTAACTTCTAACTCATTAAATTAATATTTACTCCGATCCCAATAATTTTATATAATTACCTTATGCGGTAAATTAATATAAAATTAGCCTCCTAAGAGCGAGGGTTGTCACATACTCCCCCCCTTGTGAGGGAATTTTGTCCCCAAAATTCGAACATACCCTATACGCATAAAGGGTATACTATCTCAAACTATCATTCTATCGTCCTTAACAAACCCTCGTTAATACGATGTCCCAAAATGGACTTGGACTAAGGTCATCATTAACGGTCTCAGTCACATTCTTGGGGCTCAAGTATAGCACCAAATCATTCCTCACGAACTATCAATTCTACCGTCTTACAACGGAAGGAGATACCCACACAACTCGGCATAGGCCGCTTTACTCCATCCTCGGGGATATTTACACCAACGTTAATTGGTTTAACCCCAACACTAATCAACTTTTCTTCGCATTGGCGTATCCCATCAATGCGTATGGCTTAAAAGTCAAATCTTTAAAGAAATGTCCCAAGACCACTCCAAGTCCAAGGAACATATTACTCGTTGGTTCCATCCAACGAGTATGCGAATTACTCAACCAACCACGCTAGGCCACTCACGATGCCATGCCTTAGGAAATGATCCCTAAGGCCATTCAAAAGTCTAATGGTTGTACGGGAATCTCTATCCATACAATTACTACTCCCATTTGCTATGTATTCTAAGGCGCCCGTTCGAGATATGCCTTTCAGCCATAAGTCAATTTCCTCCCATTCATCCATCCACTTTAGGGTGGTAGGATATACGCCATTACCATACGGTTCCCATTACTTCATGGAAACTTTTACCAAACCTCCGACACGAATATCTAGTCTCGATCCACCCTATTTTAACAAGCACCTCCTACGGTTCTACCAAACCTTCATAGAGAGCGGGGCGTACTCTTATACATCTAGTCCGCCCATAATGGCCGGAAAAGCAACGATTTGGTCGAACGATCAACAATCTTCTCAAAGAGGATCATGACCAGTTGATGCCGACAATTCAATGCTGACGTCTATGAATATATCCTTCTTCATTCCACCGATACTCTTCTTTACACGAGTAGGGGAAATGGCCAATCACAGATATGAATGCTCTGGCTCCAGAGTCTTCCTAGTTATGCTCGTTCTACATGGCCCTCCAAGCCATCACTAATTGTCCAACGAGTTTCCTACTCGACGCACCTACTACCCCAATCGCATTCCCTTAGCGAATGAGAAAATATCCAATCACTAGTTCTTCTGAAGTCCGAGCACCAACTCGATTTCTCCCACGACATATTGCAACAACTTGTTGCTCACGAGAAAGACCAATTTCTGACCAGGAATTAATGCCTCATCTCTTTCGGACGATCACTACCACAATGAATTTTAATTCAAGCAGGAAATAATACTTCCCGCAAGTTTAAGCTTATGAGACGCATAAACAATGGGTCTATGCTCCAGTATCATTACTCCCCAACCTGGCAGAAACTTATTCATTAAACCCATTCTCGATCTCACTATCATGGGCTCAGGAGTGAAGGTCAGCCCGTCCATTAACTCCCCGTAAGTGAAGTTGCCACGTAACACCATATATAAGAAAGGCCTAATCTCCATCGGCCTAAACTACTAAACTCCTCGAGACCCCATAAATCTCGTTCCTAGGGATCTAATCCCTCATAGAGTTAACCCACAACTTATTCGTGGTCAGCTCCTTGCCGCCTTCCTCATCAACATCCCCTGCCCTAAGGGCCTTACCTTCTAATAAACCTAAGGTCGATCTACATATATATATATATATATATATATATCATATCTAAGTCGTATACATATAATACTAATATATCCCTAGAGTCCAAGACCTTTCTCAACTTTCGACATTCGCTCGGTTTCATGCGTGGGACGTCTCGCTGAGGCAAAATCCAAACAAGGAACCCTCCCGTTACACTACTACCTCGCATCGTCGGTCATTAAGATATGACGGTCTAAGACACATAATCGGGATCGGTAAATGTCTAACTTACAATTCTACTTCTCTCTCTCTCTCTCTATATATATATATATATATATATATATATTACCATTGCGTCTTAAAAGATTCAATTAACTAGACATTCACTTTATGTGAAGTCTTACAAACTTTATCCCATAACATATATACATCTTTTCAAATAGCCTTCTTATCAAGGCATAACCCGAAGTCTCAATTCGACTTTGTATCTCAGTCTCCCTCACATCGATCAGAGGAGAGAACTATATGCAGTGCTTCTATCTCGCACTTTAATAGCCCTTAATCACTCTTATACGCGATTCTCGGCTAAACCTTCCAACCCAACTTCCAGCAACAGAAAAAATAAAAGAAAGAAAAAGAGTAGCGCCTCTCCCCTCACAACATCGTTAAGTGTTCATGCGGCGGAGTGTCTCGCAAAGCAAAATCCAAACAAGGAACCCCTCTGACACATGCCTACTTAACTAGTTGGTCATGGAGATAGGCGTAGCATGCATAAACAAGACAAACAAACAATCAAACACACACGCAAAATAACTAAACGAATAACAAAAATCTCCTACCTACCTCGATCCACCTCTATAAAGTCTCAACCTGTATCCAGGAGAGATATTATAGAACAACTAGTTCCATTTTGAACTAAAAGTAAGATAGCCTTACAATTTTATTTACTTGCTATCCCCCCCCCCCCCCAAACCAACCAAAGTATCTACTCGCATATTATACATAAAGTAAGAGAAAGGAAAATAACATCTCTCCACTCCCAACGTCGTTAAGGTTCACGCGTGGAGCGTTCCACAAAAGCGGAATCCAAACAAGGAACCCCTCCTATGCATTACTACTTAACCTTATTGGTCGTGGAGATAAGTCATATAACATCCACATACAATGCAAACAAGCAATAAAACGCTCAAACCAAGTAACACATATGACACATATACATTTAATATATAATCACTCGCTTCATAACGAGTGAAGAAAAGATAGAACCTCCATACCACGGAAGTCATATCATTACCTTTCTATAATAGCGTCAATTCTACTACCAGCTCAATATACACACCCGAATCTAGAGTAAACACAGTGCTACTATATCCTATCGTGAGGGATATACCACCCACTACTAAGGTGGAATTTTCACCAACATTTTATGCCAATCCCTCCGGGTCAATACTAATGGTTCTCAGACTCCATATTCGAGCCTTACACGAACCAACATTATTTCCATAAATTCCCCAAACAGGCACTTTATCTTTGCCCTCGTTATCCACTCAACGAAGTTTAAAATGAGTGGTTCTACGCTCCACATCATAGCCATTGTTCCGACACTGGCCGACAACAATTACCCACGCAGTCCCTCTTACTTTCTCAGTAAAAGAGGACACGCTCTCAGCCTCCTCTTCCTCAGTTCGATGAAATCTTCCCAGGCGGATGTCCACCAATGGGGTTTCATGATCATTACTCCATCAGAAGTGTTAACGACACTTATTCTGGAACCTATCATTTTATGGTGCACGGTATCCCTAAACGTACAACACTTTATTCACCATCGGTCTTTAACCGAGCATTTTGTGAACATTTGAGAATCCCCTTCTCATCTGTCCAATTTTTCCAGAGAAACTCATTGTTATAAGTATCCACCGGGCTTCTCTATGGGCCAAACTTTCGGCACCCACGAATATGGTGACCACATTTTCACCCCCTCAACACTACTCCTACGGGTGAAGGATTTCCTCCGTCCTACTTCAGGGCACTTCTCCACTTCAATTTAATATCGCTTGAAATCTCAAGCTTAGTACCACTTTCTACTTCTCGCGGTACTTGGGAAACTACATCAACTGTAATTAGTAGTCGTAGTAGCAAGACAAGAAAGTGCTACAAAAAGGGAGCGACCTCCAAAGCGGTCCTCATCCCCGACCACAATCTACAGTTCTCAAAAATCCTTCTCATGACGCCCTCGAGATGACCTTCTCCGGCGTCTTTCTTCAATCGACCTACGAATGTTACACGAATGCGCAAAAGATTCTAGGTTCTATCTCATGGCAGAAAACGAAATCTCACAAGAGAAATCAACGATCTTAATCCTAAGGCTCTATGTCAAGTCAAAAGCAATGCTGAAACTTAAAGCGTCCACGCAGATTCCTAAGGACTCTAGAACCTGATGCTCTGATACCATCTGTGACAACCCGCCATCCGAAATAGGGGGTGGTCAGCCCAATACTCCAATATAACGGAATCATGGATGGAATCATTCTCAGCATCACAACAAAATATAGAGTATCCAGGATAACCACCCAAATTTCAGAAAACGGGTTGCCAAAAATTTTGTTTTAAAGTAAATAAAAGAAAACAAACAACCCAATTCCTGAAAAGATAGGGGAAACCTCAAGGATGTATATATATTACTATAATAACAAATGACAAATAAGAGGACCAAATATGTTATCGGTCCGCTAATACATACAACATTGTTAAACGATTTCAATAAATTTATATACTACATTACATTAATCAATTACAAAAGCTTGGGCCTCTCGCCTGAGTAAAAGAGACCCGATCTTAGCTAGAATATAAAAATGAAAATGTTTATACCAAATGTATCCCGTAATACCCGCAATGCATCACGGCTCGCCGAGGACATCGGAATAGGAAGTCAGATCAAGCATCCTTGCGACAGAGTACCTGAGCGGATACAAGATGCATACACAACAAGAAACATGAACGGGTCAGGGCCCGGTTCTATATGATTACCATATGAATAAAGAGGATGACAGTTATGAATCATGAATCATGATAAGAGAGAGTTAACAATCTAACTACACAATGTAACACATATACTAAGCAGGAAGATAAAGCAAGTAACATTAATCTGAAAATTCATCATGTGCTCCAATTATATCATATATCTTTTTCCTTAACAGGAATATATATATATATATATATATATATATATATATATATATATATATATATTCACAATTTTATGCTCTTTATGGCATTATTTTATCTCACTTTTACATTTTGTAAAAATCCTTTCCTTATCAGGAAAATAATCATTTTCAAATGCTCTTTGTGGCACTTCCTCATGCTCTTTATGGCATATCACATACATCAAGTTCCACTTGATTATGAATAGTTATATTTATATACATATAACGATTCTAAGACCGTCCGTCCGGGTTTCCCCACTGTGCGCGCCCCTAAATGACCATCATCTTCCAGGGCCTACCATTAAGACAACTTGGGCACCTATAATGCAAGACGTCGGGAAGCGGCCATGTGCCTGCGGGGTAGTCAAGACCACACCCGGAATCTCCTACCCATCGCAGAAAAATATACAACAATAAACGCTCACATGGCCTATGGACTATATCCACCCTGCGTTAATTTGTCAGGGGCCATCACCTCGCGCGCGAACTTCCCTTATGATGTCATTTAGAGAGGTGTGTTTAAACCATTTATTTACCATATTCAAAACCAAGTAAATTATCATTTACCAGTTTCATGATTAAGTAAATTATCATTTACTAAAATTTATACCATTCCCATTTCATTTCATTTCCATGTATATGTTTCATTTTATCTGAAACCATTACCATTTACTTTTTGTAAATAATATAACTTATTAACCGGAGCCATACGATAAATTTATATCGTTGCTAGAACCTCGAAGGAGTAAGTAAACTCTTAATTACCTCCAAACATTGTAGGGTATTATTTAAAAAACCCAATATTATCATACCTCAAAGGAATAAATGAACTTTCAATTTGTTCTCCCAACACTTTTATGGTGTTATTATAAACCATTAGGACTAATATAGCTCGAATGAGCTCCTAAAGTCTCCCAAACATAACTCTAGGAATCCTAGTTTCATAATAATCAACTAGAAGAAAGAATGCCCTAGCATCAATTGGCATAACCCCGAAAAAGTTCCCACATACCCCATTCCTAGTGGAGGGAAAGTAACTAACTCATCTCACACTCTAGGACTCTAAGTTTACTTCATCCAAGAAGGTTCCTAGGCCCTAGATTTAAAGAAAAAGAAGAAAAATTAAGTTAAACAAAATAACTCAAAAACAGCATGAATCCGAATCGATTCGCCCTAGGGCCGAATCGATTCGCCCTAGCGAATTGATTCGCCCAAACAGCGAATCGGTTCGGACACAAGACCTGGGATTCTGCAACTGCTGAATCGATTCGGCCTTAACCCGAATCGATTCGGGTACCTAGACTTGGGAAACTGACTCTTAGCGAATCGATTCGCCCCAAGGGCCGAATCGATTCGGTCCTGCAAATTTTGCTAAGAATGGCTACGATGGGTTATGAACCCTAATTTCTCCAAACCCCAAATCTCTTCCATTTTACCCACAACCAATAATATTTATCTACCCCAAATCATTCTACATGATTATTAACCACTAATATCCGCAATTTCATCATCCAAAAACCAAGATTAGGGTTAAATCACCACAAATTTCATTTTTGATCCATAAATGCAAATACACAACTATCAAATAATTTATTCATCTTAAATCATATATTAGCAAGTAGAAAACTTGCCTTAGGATTGATATCTCAGATTTCTTTGTAGTAGATGCAGTCCAAGCTCCAATCTCTCTCTTCTTTTCTTCTTTCTCCATTTTTCTCTCTATGTTTAAGACATAAAATGAGAAATGAAAATAAGGGGCAAGACTTAAAAATCGTGGCTTAAGTCTAAAGTCTCCAACTTAAGTGGTTAATACCACATTAAAATGACTCCCAATACGCGTTTAAGCTAAAACCGGGTAAAAGTGCCCGAAACCCAAAAATACAATATGACACTTATTTTGACTGTCTCAGACATTCTGGGATTAACTACACCCTCTAAACTGGCATCCGGTAATTTCATAAATTATTTCTAGTTCCAATTTCATTTAAACCATAATGTCATTTAAAATACATGACACTATAAAATATGCAACCTGATGATACTTACTTTCACATACAGTAAATATGCATCAATCTAGTAAATATTAACTTCTAACTCATTAAATTAATATTTACTCCGGTCCCAACAATTTTATATAATTACCTTATGCAGTAAATTAATATAAAATTAGCCTCCTAAGAGTGAGGATTGTTACAATTTTCTATTATAACAAATTCAAATACTCCGACCCATGGCAATTAGTTTCAGAGTAATTGGTCGTTGGAAGTGAATTTATCCATGGATCAAGATTATTAATTGGAAAAATTAGAAGAGATGATGAATTTACAGTTCCACCAAATGATAAAAATACTAGGTTAGTGATGAAAGTTTGGACAAAAAAAAGGAGGAGATAAAGGACATAGGTGATGCAACTAAAGAATTTACAAGTGTTGAGGATGAGAGGTTTAGTTGTCAAAATCAACATATATAAAGGGGATTTTCATCAGAAATAACAGATTTACGACAGGAAAATGGCTATGTTGAGGTAAATTCTTCACTGTTTTCTCTTCTTTCACTTACCAAATCCTTCCATCATTCGTACCTATCGCATCTCAATTCAGAATTCTTAAGGAATTATGTTCTCCACCATCCCACCAAGCTCCACATTCGATTTCCCCCCATTTCCACAACTTCTAATCACTCTAATTCCAAATCACATCACAATCCACCCGATCCCAATTCATCTTCTTCCCTTTTCACCTAACTCTCAGCCCCACCCATGTCTCAAAGAGAAAATAATGTTGTCCCAAGGTCAAACTTGCAAGCATTTTATGTCCGAATAGAGTCATTAAATCTTGCAAGTAAAGTATTCGATGAATTATCTCCTTGTATTCTAAGGACGAAGACTGCACAACTGTGAACGAAACGTATGAGTCAATTTATGGAGACAATCTGTATACAACAACTTCATGTAACTCTGAGCGGGTACCATTGTTATGGATATTTTCTCCAGCTAAGCGAGATGCATTTTCGACTCTTAAAGGTAGTAAAAAGTGAAGTGCAACTAATTGGGTTCTCACCGATAACTCATGTGCTCTTGGTTGTCCAATCATGAGCTCCCTCCGCCATGACACATCACACAATTAGAGCCTTCAATAGATAGTTGAGTTCTCTTACTTATATGTCACAAATGAGGTAAAGATGGTAGTTGGACAAATATCATCATATACACGTGGAGATATTATCAACCAACTTGGAGGATTTGTTTGAACCTCTGCATAAAGACACTATAATAACTTGGAATGTAACAATGGATTAACCATATATATTGTTTGATGATCTGCTTTAAATAAACCACGAACAAATTCCTTTGGTTGTGTTTGACCTGGGTGGTGGTAATCAATGAAATGTATTAATGAGCAAATGCTTTTAACTCTATTATTAATTGAGTATAGATAATTCCATCTTTGTAGATTAAAGTTATATTTAGGCTAGTTCATCTTTAATCAAAGGTGGATTATAATATTTCTTTGTAATCTCTTTGCTTATTTTCTATTTTTTTTTATTATTTCCTGTCATGAAAAATTCAAATACTTGGGATCATGACATATATTTGTTGCTCTGCTTTTTTAGATAGACACACACATACATTGGAATGTATACATATGATCATAAACACACACATATATACACAATAAATAAGGTTTTAATCAGATTTGAAATCAAGAACAAAATTGGATTTTTTCAACTTTCCTTCTATGTCGATTGTACAGGGGGAACTGATTCGGCCCAGGGGGAATCGATTCAGTCGGAGAATAGTTATCAAATTGGTTTATTTTTAGGTGTTTGTGTTGGTTCCAAACTCTTTTGTTTTCTTATATTAAAAAGGCTTGGGTTTAGACTTTTTCAAACACTTTTAACTCATCTAAAAAGCAGTAGTCTCCCAAATTGTTCTCGCATCTCTTCTACAAAACCTAAATCCCATTAAAAACAAATGTCAACTCAATTTTTGAAGATTCAAATCAAGTTTTCTTTTGAAGATTCAAATCAAGTTTTCTGAAGAACAAAAAAAAGAAGTATTTGTTATTTTCGTGAGAGGATCACAACCGTGCAATAGGAATTTCGAGGAAGAATGTTAGGAGTTTGCATATGTCAATATGATTTAAATTATGTTAAGGTACGAGTTTTACACAATATATATAAACTAGCGGATACCCGTGCCGAGCGCACGGTGATAAATTTGCCCCCATGATAAAAAAACCCAGCCCATAAAAAAATAAAAAGAAAAAAGAAAAAAATAGTTGCAAAAAATCCATATCTATTTATTAACAAAAAAAATTATTTAAAAAAAAAGAAAAAACAACAACTTTTAGTATGACATTTCATGCATGGGCATGAAATGTCAAAAATATCATACATGAATTTTCGCCATCCATATTATATGGATATGGATATGGATATGGATATAAATATATATATATATATATATAGAGAGAGAGGCAGACTCCTGTGCACACTAAGTTTGCACATTACCTTTTTAAAGTAGTAAAAAAAATATTTTTGAGTGCATTTTTTTTGTGTGATATTTAAACATTTCAAGGAACCCATATAAAAAAAATCAGCTCAAAAAAACTTTTTTTGCTAGTTTTAAAAAATCGGTCAAACTTTCTATGCTTTTAAGCCCTTTAAAAACTGCGAAAGTTTGACCGATTTTTAAAAAATAGGAAAAAAAGTTTTTTTGAGCTAATTTTTTTTATGTGAGTCCGTTGAAATGTTAAAATATCACATAAAAAAATTGGTGTGCGCCAACACTCAAAAATATTTTTTTTACTACTTTAAAAACTTAATGTGCAAACTTAGTGTGCACAGGACCTCCCCCCCTCTCTCTCTCTCTCTCTCTCTCTCTATATATATATATATATATATATATATATATATATGTTGGGAGTCCCGCACCATCGCAGCCTTAACCCTAGTGAAATCGGAGTTGAGCCCCAAGGTAAGGATTTTCGATATGTATATAATTTTGATGTACTTTGTGTGTAGTTGTTGATGTTTTTCTTTGTTTTGACGTAAACAATCAGTTTGGCCAGCTGGTAAGTTTTGCACGAGAATAGAATGCCCCCTGAATCAGGCATATCAACACAGGATAAGGAGGTTGACAGTTCCGTATGCTTCTCACTGAGTGATCCATGCGACGGGCACATAGATGATAACCGAACCGTTTCTTGGTACCTCATTGATGATTCATTGAAAGAGGGAGATGGTTGGGTCGGTAGATGCAGGCACAAGGTGAAGTGCGCCTGCAAATGCCAGGCAGTGGACTTAGGTCCTGTTGACATCGAATCTAGATTCTGCGCTGTCGGATTGGGATCTAAAATCTATGTTTTTGGTGGGTGCCCTGATTCTCTAAAGAGAATATCTGATAAGATGCAGTTTCGTGATACTGCACAAAAGGATGGTCCCTGGACACCAGTTGCTGGTAACATGAATGAAGGAAGATCCCGGTTTCTGGGTGCTTTCACTCGAGCTTGTGCTGGAAAGATTTTTGTTTCTGGAGATTCATGTGACCCTGACAAATGGGTGGAGTCCTTCGACCCTAATTCTGGGAAATGGGATTTGGTCCCTGTTCCAGCTACAGAACCAATACCCTCTGAGAAATTTGATCCACGCAAACAATATTTCTTCACACAACTTCCAGACTTGGGGGGTGGCCTTTATGCTTTGGATGTCAATACTTCAAAATGGAGCATGATTTGGGAGAATTGCATTCCTGACATCGACCCCACCAACCATGCTGTCGTGGATGGGATTCTCTATCACCTTACCAGGTTCATGTTGAATGGCTATGATCTTCTCGCGGGTGGTTCCACTCCCCCTAAGCCGGTCCTTGGTCTGAAGCCTGGTAAGCACCTTCCGCCTCATGCTCATTTCCCTCCATCACATTTGGTTCTACTTGGAAAAAGAAATTTGTGTCTTGTTTGGAATACGACATCAATGATTGACGACAAACGAGTATCCAAAGTTCATTGCACAAGATTCACTGTTTCCCCAGCATCCGGTTGCCGCTTCCTTGTTGCTAACGTTTATTCCCACAAAGCATACTATGTCCCTTGGGCACCATTTATAGACGCATGCGTGGCAGTGTACGTATTCTCCTTCATCCTTGCTACCTATCTAGTGTGTAACTATTTTATGAGTGAACTTGTTTCCACATTCAATTTTGTTTATTAACTTTATTGCCTACGCTACCAAAGTTAGATGCCCGATTCTCTTTTGCATTAACTTGAAAGTCAGGCACCAAAGCATTCGTGCATGTTCATTGACAAATTCTTGAATTTTTCCCTTTTATGCTGTTTCTATAATAACATCTCCACTGTGTGGATTATTATTATTATTAATTTTCTCGTTAGTAGATTCACTCTAGAAATCACTTTTCAAAACTCTCTTTTTCACTTTTTAAAGCTTCTTCGTTCTCCTATTACGCTTAAATGGTTTTTTTTTCTCAACACACGAGAGACGAACACTATTTTTAGAGAATAAACCCAAAACTCCAATACCGAAAATCTCAACACAAAAATTGATTGCATAGAGGGCCCAAAGGTTATTGCATAAACTAGGCCTAGTTCAAAAAGGAAAAGTACCTCAGGTAGCAAGACTACTAATAAAAGATCCAATCGCCAGGTATAATGTTGAGGTTCAACAATCTGCCCTAATAAAAACTGCCCTAATAAAAAAATTTCCAATGCCGTATTTTATTATAATAATGTGGTTTATTTTTAGAAATTAGTCCATCCCTGACATTTCAAAAATTCCAAGTTACCTTGAATTATTATTACTTTGAATATTTGAAATTAATTATTCTGAAATTACAAAACAGTTTTTTGTGACCATTTAATTTTTAAAAACTAATTGTAATCGATATCAATATGCTTAACAACAAAACAATCCTCAATATAGCCCAAAAGAGTCATTACATAAATTTAAGGCAAAATAGTCCTAAAAATACATCACAAAACTGTCCTATTTATATAGTCCAAACAGTTCGGAAAATACAGTCTTAAAAATAGTTCAAATCAGTCCCAACTTATATTTAGTACAAATCAATACTAAATGCAGTCCAAAACAGTCCAAATTTTTTACAAAACAGTCCAAAACAGTCTATGACAGCTACAAAGATTCCAATTCCAAGCATCCAATCCGTTCTACACTCCATTAAACACCCGCATCCCATTTCACTGTTTTACCAAAAAAAAAAAGAATGACTAACCAACCAAACAAAATATGAATTTGGAACATAAATATTAATTGTAAAATGTAAATTAAATGTCAAAAATACCAATAGTCAACTAGTCGATCCAAGCGATAAACCTTTCATCTTCTCTAGCGCAACTACAATGACAATGAGCAAAACAAATAGTTATTTTTAATATAAAATGAATGTATATGTTGAAACAAATTTGGAAAAAAATTATACCGTCTTCAATTGCTTTAAGAGCCTCAATTGTATCTCCAACACAAAACGGGAGCAAAGGATTTCTAAGTCAATCTTGCGTACATGTCAAACACTCCACAATAGAAGGAGCTTAATAACTTCGAAATTGATCAAGAACCCGACCGGCCGTACTAAAAGATGACTCGGAAGCAACCGATGTCATGGGCCATTACGGAAAGTGCGCGATATGTTGTAACTTTACCTTTCCACAATGCAACAACATCAAAATGACGGTCATCATTCTCCACAAGACCATCGCTCAAATACCTTTCCAAGTCATTGAAAACGTTTGCATAGTCCTTTCTCTTCAAAATACCTCTAAACAAGTCTTTTGCCTTTGGTTTTTGGTCACTTTTTCATTAAAGATTGGAGTCATTGGGCACATCAACTTTATCACGGAGGGTAGAAAAACCAAGATCCACATAAGGTGTCTCTCCAGTTTTGAGGTGATTATAAAGCTGGTTCATTAAGTCTTTCAATTTTCCCACAAACACTTCTATTTTGTAAGACCTTTCAACTTCGAAAAAATTGGAACATTTCTCCAAATATGAGGAATACCAAAACTCAACAAATTGTAATTTATATCGAGGATCCAACACTATTAGCAACAACCAATATTGGGTTAAGAGAATCAAAATTGTAATACTTGTCAAATTTTGCATCCATTTTAAAGGCCATAGCACGAAAGAATTCATCATCACTATTTAAATGCTTCATGAGAAGGTCTTTAACTTGTGTTAGTTCATCAAAGTATGCATTGGAAATGACATATTGTGAATCCGGCACACGCTTTGTAAGTTCATAGAATTCTTTTAAAAAAGTGTGTAAAGATTTTAATTTTCTTCTGTCACTCTCATCCAATATAACTACACCTTTCACATTACATTCGATGTTATAATTGGGGTCTACCTCATCTAAACGATCAAATATCCTCTCAAACTCCAACACCACATTTATCATTAGGTAGGTTGAATTCCATCGTGTCTTAACATCCAAGCACACCGCCCTCTTTGTCTCTAACACTTAATCTACGACACACTTTTTAAAGAGTTGCATACGTGAGGGACCACTTCGCACTATTTAACACTTCGCCTAAGGCGCTTGATTGTGCCCTTAACCTCCTCAACTCCATCTCCCACAACAAGGTTTATGACATGTGCAAAACATCTAATATTAAAGAACTCAACCCCCAATAACAAAGCGTTTTTTTTATTTTTTATTTTTTCAAGTCTACAATACACGTGTCATTGTTTTTTGCGTTGTCAAGTGTGATGGTCGGTACCTTTTCTAAATCCCACTCCAACAAACAACTCCCCACTGCGTTGGCAATTTCCTCACCCTTGTGTGTATGCGGAAACACTCGAAAATTGATGATTTTTTTTATGAACAACCTAATCTCTATCAATAAAGTGAGATGTCAAAGCCATATAACCAAGATTTTGTAACGAAGTTTACAAATCAGTTGTGAGGCATACTCACCTGAACTCCACAAAGCCTTTTCCCTATTATTTGGGGTCGGCTACATGAATCCTATTTTTTCTTTTCATTCTGTCCAACACAATATCTTCGGTTAAACCACGTGATATCATGTCATTTTTTTATAATATCCCACCAAGTCAATTTAGGCCTACCTCTACCCCTTGTGTTACCATCAGTACTAACTAAATCACTTTTTCTCACGGGAAAATCTATTGGTCGATGCTTGACGTGTCTAAATCATTTAAGTCGATTTTCTCTCAATTTATCTTCTATAGGAGCTACTTTTATCGTTTCACGAATTTGTTCATTTCTAATTTTATCCTTTCGAACTTACCAATTTTTGGAGATAGCAAATTTTAGGTGATATTCGTGATAGGTTTCGAGATTAGATGTGAGGAATTTATTTTTGGAGATGATATTATTTTGGAGATTGTTGGCCTGATTTTGAGAGTTAGGCATTCGGCGAATTTCGAGGGCGAAATTCCATTGTTAGTGGGGAAGTGTAACAACCCGCGTAATTTTTGGGCTATTTTAATTAATTTCTGGAAAATGAAGGAAAATAAAGTTTTTGATAAAATTATTTTTATTCCTCAAATATGTTGGTTATTATTTTTAAAGGCGAGAATTTCAAACGGTTTCGAAAACGGAGTTAAAACGAATTTTAAAATGATTTTAACTCTTGGAGTTGTTTTGACTTCCAACTCTTCATTTCTTTACCTTATTTAAAGGAGTCTTTTGGATTCCAACTTTTCATTTCTTTGCATTATAAAAGGAAGTCGTGGGCAAGACTTTTTAACATACTTTTGTCACAAATTTTGGCAGCAAATATATTTTATATTCCTCTTCTTTTTATATACACATTGGCCCTTGAGATTTGTGAGTTCCAACCTTAGATTAGAGGTGTTCTTGGGGCTATTTTGTTGGAGGTTCTTTTGTAGATCTTTTGTGTTGATCTTGAGGATGTGATTATTGGTTTCTCATCATGGTTTGAGGTATGGGGTTTTACACAATATGCTCCTTAAATCTCGCGAGTGTCATTCTCTTTGAATTCATGTTAATTGAACTCATATTTGAATTGATAAATTCATTGAAATCTGGAAAATAATTGTTGAAATTATTTTGATTCATGTGGTATCATTATATTGTTGATGAGCACGTTGTCATGAGATTTTAATATGGCATGGATGTTGGGCTTTAAAATTTTCCTTTTTAACTTCAAAGGTATATGCATGTCAAACAATACGCCGGCAGCACTTCTCCGCTTGACCCAACCTGCTTTAATTCTATGAGTAACATCATTGCTAAATCTCCATTTTTTTGGATGATCGAGCCTAAATAACGAAAATGATCATTTTTAAGTATCTCTTGACCCTCCAATTTCACCACATCCTCGTTTGTCCGCATATTACTACTAAAATTGTACTTCATATATTCTGTTTTAGTCCTGCTTGTTTTAAATTCTCTTGGTTCTTTCCTTGTGATATGTTGTTAAGCAATTCTTAATGATCGTTGTTCTACAAACCACATGAAATTTAGGTTGCAAATCTTCCCAAAACATTCTAAACCCTTCCTTTTCCGCGTGATTGAAAGGGAGTTGATCAATAGTTATCATTTTTGTTAAAGATTTGCGACATCTATCTTGGTCAAATATCCAATTAGAAGGCTGAGATCCTACCACATAAATAATGGTTTGTATCGTGTTTTCTCCTTCATAACCGGGTAAATCTTTACATTTCTTAGATGATTCCACAATTTGTTAGTCCCCAGAAGATGGTGCTATGATTGTTACATTGCAAAACTTGCACTTGCAAGTGCCTGAATTTTTTTTTTGCGTCCTCAATGAAGTGTTTTTGAAATATTCCCATACTCCCAAGGCTCCGTGGTGCCCAACTAAGCCTATCTTTGTCTTTTTCTTAATATTATCAAGGTTGGGTTTGCTAGTTACTCCGGTAATCAAATTAAGTAAACAAAGGATACCTGTTTTGGGCTGTTTTATTGTCTCTCTGCTCTGTTTTGTAACTTCATACCGTGTTGGTTTATAACAGTTTATAATAGTACCTCTATAATTAAAACAGTAAAACATACCATATTAGTTTATAAACTGATTTATTATCAGGATCTAAAGTAAAAATCAAGTTTAAAAATGACCCCTACAAACAGTTTATAACAGTAAACTGTTTTACTGTAAAAAAAGTAAAACATAAAACAGATAAAAATCAGGTTTATATTATTTTATTATTATCTTTAGATCTAATTATTAGTATATAGTATATGCATCATTCCAATACACTAACGAAATAGAACAAATGCTGATGAGGGTAGGTTTTGGAAACATAATGACCTTACCCAAAGTTATACCAAAAAAAGACAACTCTCATACAGAACATAAATTTTTTAAGGTTACATTTATTACCGACATAGAACGGATGCTGATGAGGGTATGTTTTTAAGGTTATTAATAAAATATCATAATGAATGATTCATTAGATCTAAAAAATAGTCAATGATTCATTAGATCTAATGAGGGTATGTTTCGGTTTTTTAGATCTAACTAACGGAATAGTGTTTCTGTTTTTTAGATCAAATGAATGATTTTATTAGATCTAAAAAACAGTGACCATTATACTTGTCAAAGGTTTTGACTCAGAAAAGTTATATATATGTTTGGATCTAATGAATGATTCATGAATCAGTTAAAAATTTGTGAAACATTATATATACATTTGGACCATTATTTGGATCTAAACATTATTATTATACTTGTCAAAACTTTTGATTCTAATCAGTTAAGAAAATAGAAACACTAACAAAAACTTTTGGATCTAATGAATGATTCATGAAGAAACACTAAAGTGTATATTACATTATTATTCATGATATATACGTTTCAGATTTGAAATTATACATTATATGTACGTTTCAGATCTGAAATTATACTTTATATATATATATATATATATATATATATATATATATATATATATATATGTATTATACACTATATATCATACCGTGTTGTGATGGGTTGAGGCGGAGGTGGGTAGGATCGAAGGAGAGGACGAGCAGAGGCGGAGCTGAGGGGAGCGAGTGAGAGAAGAGGGGAGCAGAGGCCGTGTTTTGTTTGTGAGATGCCAACCAACCCTAGTTGTAGAATAATGTAATCTAAGAGCTCTTGTAAGCAAGGTTTTAAAAGGCGAAACGAGGCGCGCCTCGAGGCGAGGCGGAGGGCAGGAGGTCTGAGGCTTACGCCTCTGGTGCACCTTAGTGAGGCTTACACCTTGGCTGTGAGAGGCGTGCGCCTAAAGGCTTAACGCCTTGAGGTGTATGAGGCGTCTGCCTCATTTTTTGGCTGGTGAAAAAAAAAAAGAAAAGCCACGTGTTTTTTTTTTAAGGAGAAACCACTTACACAAAGAAAGTCGTATGTAATCCTACACAGAAAAATCAATTACCATTCAGAAACCCTAGCTGCCGTACCATTTACACAAAGAAAACCCCCCGATCATCTTCTCTAGGAGAAACTGACCACCAATCCTCTTGACTTTGTGCCTTCTGACGATGAGTGGGTTGTCGAGCCATCCAGTGGATGCCAAAGCGATGAATCGGGGTTGACAACTGAGGGGGGCACGAGTACACACAAGTGCAATAAAAAAAAAGGAGAAGGCCGAAGAGTTCAAAAACTACGGGAAAAGGTCTAAATTATTATTTATACTTGTCTTCTTTATTTTACTAATTTCAAACAAACAACATAACTAATGTTTAATTTATTATTTATTAGATAAAGGAAAAGGATTGCAATTAGTGGACGAAGAAGAGGAGTGGGAGGATCTCAACTCGGACGAGGAGGATGATGGACTGATTCGATATGCAGATGATTCCATGGATGATCCTCTAAGCGATGATGATGGGGATGGAGGTGGAGATGAAGCATATTATCCATTTTCTCGGCCATTGGATACCGATGATCCACTACTTAATATATAGTGATTGTTACATTGTTTTGTTTTGGGTTATGGTTTGGTGATACATTATATTTTGTTATGGTTTGGTGATGGTGATGGTGATGGTGATGGTGATTTTCATTATGGATTTTCTTTGTCTTGACGGTATAATATGTATTGTGATGATGACATGATGGTATTATTATTTGTATTGTGTTGTGGAATCAAGTTTACACCGTTTGTTTTCACGATAGATGTGATACATAATTTAATTTGTTCCTCGTTTAATTACTATTTTTATATTAATTTTTAGTTACTTTTGTGGAAAAAAGTTGACGCTTACACCTCGGACCGCCTCGAGGCTTACGCCTCGTGCCTTTTAAAACCTTGCTTGTAAGTTGTGGCAAAAATGTAAGAATCCTAGGGCTCTTGTAAATTGAGGTGAAAATAAAGAAGGGTATAATTTTTTTTTATTATAAAGGGCTAATTTTCGGCAAATTAATCGAAAAATAAATCGGAAAATATTTCAGAAATTCGAATCGGATAAAATCTCGGGAATTCGGATCGAGTAAAATCGAAATCCGTATTAAAAAAATTCCGATTTTCGATCCGATTTTTTTTCAAAAAAATCGAAAATCGAAAAATTGGAAATAGGCAAACACAAAATTCATTCCAAAATTGTAAAAAATGGGATTGAAATTCGAGAAAAATCAGAAATTCAGAAAAAAAACACAACCCTAATCACTCCAGTCAACACTACACAAACCTATCCAGGCCATCAGAGGGCCTTCCTTTGGCTCTCATGCAACCTCCACAATCTCACTAAGGTTGAAGTTCTAACTCTGCTCCAAATAGCCCAGGCTACTTCATCAAGGAAAATATCATTTGTAGATTTAGGATCCCAAGGTTATCACCTCTGAGAATGACAAGCCATTTGTGAAAAAAGATGTCGCACCTCTCTTGGCCAAGTACGATATTGCCCACTATACTTCGATCGTATCATACCCTAAAGGCAATGGCCAAGCAGAAGCAACTAACATGACCTTAATCCAAATCATAAGCAAACTTAAGACTGACTTCCCATCGACTTGGGATGAACACTTCCCTATGTCACTATGGGCGTACGCACACCCGAGAGGAAGCCTACTCAGTCTACTCCATTCTCTATGGTCTATGGACCTGAAGTCGTACTCCTAGTTGAGTTAGCTATCCCCTCAGCACGGAACACTGCAAAATCACCTCCTCCCAGGCTCGCGCTATGTTCAGTTGTGGCAGTGGATGAACACAAAGATAAGGCTAAGAAGAATTTCCTATTGTGCACCCCGTAGCTCTCAAGGGCTTATAATGCATTAGTAAAGCCTCGTAGATTTCAAGAGAGGGACTTGCTTTTAAAGACGACCACCCATATCATGAGGGGCATGTTCGCTCCTTAGCTCACACCTAACTTGGAAAGTCCTTACATGGTTTATGAAGCTAATGAGTTTGGGTAGTACAAGATTTCTAAAGTTGGTTGTAGTAATCTTATGTCTATAAATGTCAAGTGGCTAAAATCGTATTATGCTTGATGTACTCTTATTTGGCATATGAAATAGAATGACCTCTGTTTTCATTAAATAGTCAAATTTACTTTTGTGTTCAAGGTACATCTCAAACGAATAAATAAACAAAACATAACAAAACAAATAACCTATATATTGGGGGCCACCACTCCTGTTGGGCCATCTAAGGAGAAGATATTCTGCTGCACGACGACACCTAGAGGCATTCTCTCCTAGAGAACCATACTTTGTTTTGACCTCATCTGCCTTAGCACAACGTAGAGTCCAATCTGCCAAATTCTTCTTATCTGTTACCACCCTCTGTGCCTTAGCAAATACCGTCTCTTCATTAGTTAGCTCTGCCTCAACACCCTTCTCACGATTCATAAATGTCACATACTCATCGATAATGACTCTTGAATCGCAACTCTTCAATGCGATTAAGGTCTCCTCGCAGCCATCCAAGGTTGAACCTATAGTAGGTGTCAAGATCACTAAACGCATCTTTGTAATGACCAATGCCCTCACCACTCATTTTGGCCACCGACATGGGAGCAATTGAGGTGTATAACTCTCCCACCATATTTAGCGCAACAATATACATGCGAGCAGTGTTATAATGGGAATACTCAAAAGTCTCATGATAGACTTTCTTTATCTCTGACAAGAGGTAAACATAAGATGAGAAAACTAAATGTTTTTCCCAAAGTGTCGTGCTGTAACTTTGACAATTAACATTCATTTGCGGCCGTTTGAGTTTCCGAGTCTTTATCTCCATCCCCAACGACCTCTACATTAATATTTTTGTCTTCACCATCTCGTCACTAACGACCTCTCCATCATCATCTTCAACAGCCTCATCACCAATGACCTCTACATCATCTTCACCAGCCTCATCAGTAACGACCTATACATCATCATTTCTATCTTCACTTTTCTCTATATTAGTAGTTTCATTAATCCAATGATAAACCTCTTCGCCAATAGGAATTTAAGTCTAACCCTTCACCATATCCCTCATTAATACTATCTTCCCACCTTCTCTCTAAAGAGGCACCGACAACATCAGTTTACGATCACACCATTGACATCACACAAGTCATCCCTTGGGATTACAAGTGGCTCCCCAATGCCGTCCTCATCCAAATCTTGATCCTCAGGTAAAAGAGTAAAAGAGCTTGAGCAGAGGAAATCCCCTTCCCTTTGTCTCGATCCTCTACATCCACAACGACCTCCCACCTCTGATGGCTAGTTTGACGATTACCCTGAACCAAAAGACATTTAAATCATTGATAACGAAATCAATGTATAAAAAAGGATCATAAATAAAAGAAGAAATTCTCACCAGCAAATTGGCTTTTGTGTAACCTCTGACGAAGCGTGTCTTTGATCTTGTTGCCTACGCACTAAAGTAGTGCTTTTAGGTTGCACAACCCTTGATGTGCCTTGATCTGCCTATGCACTAAAGCGGTGCTCTTAGATAGTCCCACTTGATGTTTCTCGTCCCTCGTGCATTTTTTTGCTTTCACATATGCTTGAGTCCCAACGCCTTCCTTGGATCCATGGGAGGTACGATCTCTATGCAACAAAGGCAACTTACCTCGCCAAGCACTTACTCGGGAATCCTTCTTAGGCCCATAATGATAAGTGCCCTTTCTTAATGACGAACTCTCCAATTCTCTGAGGACGTGATAATACAAATTATTTAAATGAGACCAAGCACCTTTGACAATAAATTCGGGTTTCATTCGACACCATTCCAATACTTTTTTGTGAAAGGATTTGAACTCTTCCAAACTTTACCTGGACACATTGATTGCAGTTCTAAATCTCTACCAACTACCGACCAAGTCAGGTCAAGCTTGAGGGAGGGGAAGGCACAATTTGGTCATACCCATACTGGCGTGTAACTCGCTGAGGATTGTATACCTCTACGCCCGTACTGAATTTGATTAGGGAAGGCAAATACCTTGAACTATAAGTAAGCACCGCAAAACCACGTTGCAAGCTACCTTCATCGCTCGGGTCACCGCATTGATAAAAAATACATCATCCCCTAAATTTATCTGCCGTCGGGTTATAAAACTCATCATTTTAAAATATGGGCATTGCACAATTTCATCCTCCGTATCAATAAAGCATGTCAAATCCCCTTTCGGGGTTGACGCATGTGCCAAAATTCTTCTCGAGGGTATAAAAATTTATCGCTTTTGCGACTCTAATAACTTCCTCTTGGGTGCAAAATTAAGGAAATGCTCGTACAAAAACATCTGTAGGATCATCCGAGATACAAAACACTTGAGGTCAATCTTCCCATGGACCTTTTCAGGTCATTTTTGAGCTTGTCCATACGCCTGTATAAACTTCTTATTCATAAATGGGCCATAGACACAAATAACCAGATGGATAACCTCGCTTCCAAAAGAAACACTCTTATTAGGGCATTATGACAACTATAGTATAACTCGGGAAAGAAGAACCACCAAATAGGTCGCCACCAGGTTTTCGTGTGAATTATGGCCATCACCTTTGGCAATTTTAGATTCCCCCGAATAATGCTCCCAAAATAATGTTTTAACCAACATGCATAAGATGTCGTATCGTTGGAGGATTCCTTGCACCATTTTTTTAAAACTGGCACAATATGCTTCTCTGTTTTGGTTGGGGGAGAGGATAATTTGAGTCACCTATGATCTCGAGCCCAGTCAATTCTTCTATATCCTCCAAATTGATAGTAAATTCACCCCAAGCCGTAATAAATGTGTGGGTCGCACTACTCCGCCGTGAAAGCAACGTAGTCAAAGCTGCGGCACTGCGAGAAACTGATAATCTTAAAAGACATTTCACTTGTGTTGATCATCCTCTTCACCGTGTCAATCATCCTCGAGGACTTGCGCAAGGTTGAAAGTGTTGTTGAAGTTCCAGTCTGTCAAGAGGCAGTCCGCAGACGATTAAGGATGAGGTCAAACACACTAACAATCTCAACCATATTAACAAGTCACCTCTTGCGGTACTTAAAATGGGATTGAGAAATTTGGGCGGCTAGGGGAATCCCCAGAGAGGAAGTCAAGTATGGGCAGCTCTTAGGAAAAGCGTCAACAAGATATTGGAAAGGACAAAGTGCCACCCTAGGGGACCGTTTCTATAAAAATCCAGGATAATGGTAAGCAGAGAAGGTACACGAAGGCTCGCTGAGGCCACTCAGGATAGTGCGCACGTAAAGCAAAAGTAGTCGGAAATGAAAATCGTGAACAATGGATATAGGAAGTTAACGTACCTAGAGGAAGAGATGGAGGAGCCTACATGTTTGCGAAAACTTGCAATAATGACAATGGGGGAACAATGTGAGGAGAGCAAGAAGAAGATGATTCCAAGCTATGGAATATAACGGATGGCGTAGCGACATTTCAAATCCCGGTGACGTCATCCCACGCGATAAGTTAGCCATCATTGCACCAGACACAAATCGTTTAACATTAAAAGCATGTGCGTCCAAATGATTGCCAGTCGATAAAATTTGAATCGTACATGAAGCTGATGACTCTAGCTGATGGTCCCTTCGGTGGAAGAATGCCCAATGGAACATGGGGCAACTGACGAGGGGCAAGTTCGTCCCTTCAGCTTCCGAAGCTGTGATTCCGAACCAAATGGTTGGCCAGATGCCAAAGGCTTATGTTCGGCTTCAGGAGCGGAAATGTTGAAAGTAAAAGCCGTATGAATTCCACATGTGGATCACATTCTCGGGAAACTTTGGACAGATAGCCTGCAAAATTCAAGGGGGATTGAGCAGTAGGCTATTATATCAAGACACATGAGCATGTATAGAAGAAATAATCAGAAAATTGAGTGAGCAAGGGACCGATAGTAACCTTCATTAACAAGTAATATATGAACACCTCCTTACTGTGGACGTAGGTCAGATCTAGCTGAACCATGTAAACCCAATCAGAACGACGTAATCTTATGTCCGCGGGTATTATGTCAAGACACATGAGCATTTATAGAAGACATAATCAGAAAATTGAGTCAGGGAGCGATAGTAACCTCCATTAACAAGTAATATATGAACACCTCCTTACTGATGACGTAGGTCAGATCTAGCTAAACCATGTAAACCCAATCAGAACGACGTAATCTTGTGGGCGCGTGTATTATTGTGATTGATCTTTTTTCATGTTATAAATTTTTGTTGTTTTATTTTCGAATCAACAACTAGTGTTCATGTTGCTGAGAATTCATGCTCTTAAGCTTGAGGGCAAGCTTTTCCAAGCGGAAGTGAGTGACATGAAGAGTGGCCATAAAATCAAAAGATTTAATAATAATAATAATAATAATAATAATTATTATTATTATTATTAATAATAATAATAATAATAATAATAATAATAATAATAATAATAGGGTCATTTTGACTTTTACACAATATTTTGAGATACCCCCCTCATGCAGGGGTTATATCAAAGAGATTAGCAAAGTGGGAGTTAAGTCAAATATCACATTAGAAAGTGGGGGTTAAGTAAAAAAAGCCTTTATTATTAATATTATTCCTATTTTAGGTGGATATTTTAGGGGACTGATTAGGACTAATATTAATAGTTACCTTGTTTTTTAATATCTTTCTTTTTAGTAAGTATCTTGGTGGCCAACGCTTGCACAAGCCTATAAATAAATGCTCTCCCATCTCACTGTAGCCTGACTATTATGAAATATTTTAATGAAATTGAGATCAAGTCTATAAATAAGGCCTTCTATTGCAATTGCATCATCTTTCCACAAGCACTATCCCACTGTGATCGCACTTTTTGATGTGATCTTGGGTGGGAAAGAGTAAGCCGACATAAATCACCACACAAGTGGCAGTCGCTCTTTGAGAATAAACCTAAAACTCTTATAACTTTAAAATATAAAAATCTTAACTCAAAAACTGATGACATAGGGAGCCCAAAAGTTTTATTTATAGCCTAAACTAGACATGGTCCTAAAACGAAGTACTGGGAGCAAGGCTCATAATCAATAAGGAAACTATTTAAGAAGACCAATTATTGTTATATCGCGCTACTACGCGTTACCAGGACAATTTCGACGAGGATGAAGTCGATGGGTACTGGGATGAGTTATCTGACGAGGAAGATGTGGAAGAGGATTTTAAAGAGGGAGATTTGATGGTGTCAACAGAGTCGCCCCCCATCAGTCCAAGTTTCACACACACCCGACCTGACCCTGAGAGCTAGATCTGGTACATCCGGCCAAAACCGAAGCCAATTGATCCTCGATCCACCCCCACACCTCCATCTGTTCAAACCCAACCCTATTGACCCAACTCTGCACCGCACCCAACCACCACCATAACTCCTCGTTACCACCCAAATCATCCATCGTCAACCATCTTTGTTGACAACCTCCACCACAAAAACCAGTCTCGACGGCGGCGAAACCATCGCTTCCCTTCTAGTGGCAAGCGACAATGCTCATCTTGTCGGCTATGTGAAGAAAGAAGGGCATAGTCGACGCCATCTGCCATCGATTAAGTTGCCGACATTGGAAGGGACTGGTAAAGATGTCGAGATAAGTGGATGGAGTTCATGGATGCGCCGAAGAAGAGATGAGAGGCTAGAGTTAAAGGAGGATATGGGCATGGGATTTTGCTAGTAAAAGGAATTGGCCTAGCTGGAGGATTTAAACCTTTTGGGTTTAATGAGTTATTGGATTGCGAATTAAAAGGAAATTGAACTGCCTACGAACTAAATGGGCCAAAAATTAAAGGGCAGGGCCTAATGATCGATTTTCTTGGGTTGGATCAACTCGGGCCCGCGCCAAACTCTCAAAGGATGTCGACTCTGATTTTTGGAGCTCAATTTAATGCAAAAATTATTTTGGGCTGAAATTAAAAGTCCAAATTATTCCAAGTATTTGTGGGTATGGCATGGGCTTTTCCAATTTTTCGCGAAAGCTCATGGGCAACTTTTTCAATGGAGAGGAGAATGATGTGTATGCGGGTTGACACGTGGCACAAAGTTTTCGTTGAAGACAATCCAGACTTATTGTTATTCAATTATTTAATTTTTATTATTATTACTATTATAATAAGAAAGTATCTTTAGGGTCATTCCTTAGTTATTTTAGGCAGATATATTTGGATATTATCTAATCCCTTAATTAATGTGATAATTATCTATATTTTAGTTTTAATCTTTGTTTCCTATTTTAATTACGTTTCTTGCAATGCAAGCCCTAGGACTGACTAGTATTAATTAGAGCCTTTGGCTCCCTTTTGTACTCACTGAATTATTATGATATATTGATAATGAGAGAACGATGTTTATTTTTTGTTGTTGTTGCGTACATGGTTCAAAGTCTCGGTATCGGTCCCGGCATCGGACACTCGATTTTCAACTCGGTCGCGGTATCGGGCGATACGCAAAGATACACTATTTAGAGAGCGCAAAAAATTCCGGAAAAAATGTAGAAAATTTTAAAAAATTAAGATTAACAAAGTAGACCAATGAGATACATTCAAACCCATCATTCAATATGCATTGCATTGTATAATTGGTTATACTAAAGCGCGGCAGAGTTATCAGATTCAATATTGCATAGTAAACCAATACTAATATTGAAAAACAATCAAATGGCACATAGATGTTGATAAAAAATTTACATGGAAGATAAATAGAAATAATTACAATGTTTCGTCATTTTCATCTCCCTATTTAGTTGCGATATCGATCATACGGATTTGGATAGGGGTAATTTCTTTCAGTAGGGTATGGAAAGAAATATGAACCATATTGTTGCTCAAAGGGTTGGGATGACTGACTAGATGATCCATAATTTAAAAATTATGGTTGGTGATCTCCTGATTGACTATCGTGATGATAATATCCAAAACCTCTATACCCAGAACTATCAGTTGAAGACCCACCATATTTTTCAAAAAAATAACATTTTTATAATTTTATAACATTTTTTGTAACATTTTTATAGTTTTATAACAATTTTTTGTAACATTTTTATAGTTTTATAACATTTTTTTGTAACATTTTTATAACATTTAAAAAAAATAACATTTTTCTAACACTTAACAGTTTTATTACATTTTTTTGTAACATTTTAAAAAAATAACATTTAAAAAAAATAACATTTTCATAGTTTTACAACATTTTTTTGTAACATTTTTATAACATTTAACAGTTTTATAGCATTTTTTTGTAACATTTTTATAACATTTAAAAAAAATAACATTTTTATAGTTTTATAACATTTTTTTGCAACATTTTTATAACAACTAAAAAAAATAGCATTTTTATAACATTAAAAAAATTAAATCGGTTGTCTCGGCCGATATCGCGGCGACGCGTCTCGGAATCGGTTGTCTCGGCCGATATCTCGGCGAGACAATACGATTCAGTGTTTTTTTTTAAACGCCTCTCGGTATCGTATCGGTACCCTCCGATTCCGAGTCAACTCGATCGATACCGAGTCAACTCGACCGATACTTTAAACCATGGTTGCGTAGTTTAATATGCTTCCGCGCCTTTGATAACATCAAATATACCCAAAAATTATTTTACTTTTCTCTGGTTACATTTTCCTTTTTGACAATAGCAACTTTATTGTACGTAGAAATGTCACTCTCTATTGCACATAATACTTGCAGGATTTAATTATTGACCTAGGAAGAACAAATACGATCATGGGATCGTATCAGATACAACACGAATACGGGGATACAGAAAATCCAAAAAACTAGGATATGACTCGGATACATTAATAAAATAATAATATAATATATATTTTTATTGCTATTAAATTTCACTAATTTAGAACTTTTAAGTCCAGAGATTCAGGGAGTCAGACTCCAGAGTTAAATGCATTAGAGATCAATTTTATATAAGCAAACAATGCTGAAATTTGACGTAAACTACATGTCAATGGGTAAAAGAAATTAAAAAAAAAACTAATTTTTAGAGAGAGAATCAAAAGATGTCTTGTATTTCAAGTATTGCAAAAGTTGGTAGAAATGAGATTACAAGGGGTATTTATATGGGATGAATTACTTTCTAATCAAGTAATTAGCTAAAATGACTAATAGGACTAACTAAAAATAAAAGAATGCCTAATTAGTTCCAAATATGCTTGGAGACCAATTAAAAGGCTAAAAAGAAAATAAAAGAACTAAAATAAAAGCAAGACTTCTACAAAATATTAAAAATGGCAATTAAACCCTAATGTGATTATTTCCATCAAAAGGATTTGTTGCTCTTGCTGGTCAAACGATAGCCAAATGACTAGCTTATACATAAATGATAAAGCCAAATCACAACTTGATTTTTATCAACTATATTGACAATTCACAGACCGTCCGATGAGGCTTGAAAGCGTCCTTTGTCAATATAATTGTCTTAGGTTCTCCAAGGTCTCGTTTTGCTCTCCTTCAACGGATTCCTCTCGCCACTCTCTCTCTCTCTCTCTCTCTCTCTCTCTCTCTCTCTCATATTAAAACTTTCTCACACTTTTCTTCTGTTGCATACTTATCTCCCTCTCGCCAGATACCATCTCTGCTCCTACAAAACAACAATCGACGTGCTTTACGCATGTAAAAAACCTATATGCCCCAATTTCTCCATATCCTTCATCAAGGTTTTAAAAGGCCCGACGCGTAGTTGAGGCGAGGCGTAAGCCTCAACTTTTTTCCACAAAAGTAACTAAAAATTGATATAAAAATAGTAATTAAACGAGGAACAAATTATGTATCACATCTATCATGAAAACAAACGATGCAAACTTGATTCCACAACACAATACAAATAATAACACCATCATGTCATCATCACAATACATATTATACCGTCAAGACAAAAGAAATCTATAATGAAAATCACCATCACCAAACCATAACAAAATATAAAGTATCACCAAACCATAACCCCAAACAAAACAAACAATGTATCATCACTATATAGTGGATCATCAGTATCCAATGGCCGGGAAAATGGATAATATGCTTCATCTCCACCTCCATCCCCATCATCATCGCTTAGAGGATCATCCATGGAATCATCTGCATATCGAATCAGTCCATCCTCCTCCTCGTCCGAGTTGAGATCCTCCCACTCCTCTTCTTTGTCCACCAATTGCAATCCTTTTTCTTTAGCTAATAAATAATAAGATTAAAAATTAGTTATGTTGTTTGTTTGAAATTAGTAAAATAAAAAAGTCAAGTATAAATAATAATTTAGACCTTTTCCCGTAGTTTTTGAACTCTTCGACCTTCTCCTTTTTTTGTTGTTGCACTTGTGTACTCGTGCCCCCCTCAGTTGTCAACCCCGATTCATCGCTTTGGCATCCACTGGATGGCTCAGTAACCCACTCATTGTCAGAAGGCACAATGTCAAGAGGATTGGTGGTTGGTTTCTCCTAGAGAAGACGATCGGGGGTTTTTCTTTGTGTAAATGGTTCGCAGCTAGGGTTTCTAAATGGTAATTGATTTTTCTTTGTGTAGAGTTACATATAACTTTCTGTGCAAGTGGTTTCTCCTAAAAAAAACTCACGTTTTTTTTTTCTATTCACCAGCCAAAAAATGAGGCGCAAGCCTCATACGCCTCAAGGCGCACGCCTCAAGGCGCACGCCTCTCACAGCTAAGGCGTAAGCCTCACTAAGGTGCACCAGAGGCGTAAACCTCAGACCTCCAGCTCTCCGCCTTGCCTCGAGGCGACGCCTCGTTTCGCCTTTTAAAACCTTGTCCTTCATAATTAGGTTAATAGGTTTCGTTTAACAACGGTTCTGTTCTTAATTTTGAAATATGTTAATTGAAACCCTCTATCTCGTCCCCTCTATTTCCGCCTCAACAACTCCATCTTACTCATGTAAATAGTGGGGTTTCCTTTTTTCGGTTGAATATCATATCGTGGATTCTTCATTTGTTTCTATAGATTTCCATTCAATTTATTATTATTATTTAGCTGCTGTTATAGATCTTATGTATGCATGATAGTGTATATATATATATATATATATATATGACCCTTGATGATGCTAATAATCACCACTCAAATGTATGCACAGCTCAAGCTAAAGCTAAGTCAACAATGGAGATAATAATCTCACAAAAGTGTAAATATGCAAGGAGATGAGAGAGATAGAGAACACATATATGTAAGTAGGGATGGCCCCGACGCCTCGTGCCCCGTGACTGTTTTTTTTAACCTGCCCTGCTCGTTTACATTAAGCGGGTCAAAAACTTGCATGTTAAACCCGCATACCGCATATATAACTTATATATATAAAGTTTTAGTGTAAATAATATATTAAATATGGGGATTTTAGTAATTATAATAAATAAACGGAGCGGGCGAGGCAAGGCGAGTTATGCTTATATATAATAAACCGGAACCTGCGCCGTTTAATAAACGTTTTTAAAAAAACAAACTGTAACACCCCGTTAAATTCTGGCGTCGGCCGCCACCAAAATTAAGCCGGGCGTTAATAAATTAAATATCATCCTTAGCATGCGACAGATGCGAGACATATAAATTTTAATCCACAAGATGAATATTTATAATCAATCCCAAATATTTAAAACATCCAACTGATTTCACCAAAGTGCGATATAAAGTCCGTCACATACAATCTCCGAATATCTCAATTATTATAATAAATCAAACCCAACTGAAATCTTAAGACAACTTTGGAACCGAAAGGCCCAATAAAACCCAAATATAGTCTCACAATAAATACGACTGAATAGGAGAAGAAATAAACTACTAAAACGATAATATAACTCCAGCTGCACTTTCGAAAGATCTCCAATAATTCCTATGCAGCTACTCCAATTAAATCCCTGAAAATATTAGTCAACGCGTGTGTCAGAGCCAAAGCCCTGAGCATGAATACCGCTACTCCTTTCTGTAAGGACACAAATTTCCAATTGAGTCCATATATAGCTTTGGCTCAATTCCGGACAAAAACATTTATTCATAGGATAGTATTTAATTGTAATATTCTCAAGCCTATGAAGTGTTTGCTGAAGACGTAGCGGCAAAGAGTATAAAGCTTCATCAAATATGCCGGTTTGCATGCCTCGTTTCTACGTCATCAACTATGGTTCCATGCTCCCAAGGTATGAATGCAATTATATATATATATATATAGGAGCTTGGAACAAGTTTATTGGGTGTTAGGCTTTATAAAAATTGCGTTTTGTTTTAAGAAAGAATTAATTAAAACTTTAAATAAATGTTTATAAAGTTTTCTGGGCTAAAAATGAATTTTTCAAACTTTCTGGTGGTTCGTTAGATATGTCGTTCGAACGAGTTTTTTCGTTCGAACCAGATGTCGTTCGAACGAACCTGCCAACGAGTTCCCACCAAAGTATACTGGTCCGTCGTTCGAAATGTCGTTCGAACGAGATTGTTCGTTCTGACGAGATTTCCAACGAGATTCTAACGAGTTCAATCTGGAACGTCATTAGAAGTCTCGTTCGAAAACGAGATTCCAGGCGGGAACAGTTTTTGGCAGTTTTGCACCCACTTCCCCACTTGGTTTTTAACCAACTTTTTCAGACTTTATTATGTGCGGGAATAACATTTTCCAATCCAACTTTTTTCCTAACTTTTCCATCCTAGTTTATCTCTTAGAGAGAGTTTGAGAGCAAAAATTGTTTAGGAAAATGTTCATGTTTTGAGTGAGATTTTTAGAGAAAAATTTCCATCACTCTAGTGTTTTCACCCAAATGAGTTTATTCCAAGTTCTTATATACTTATCAATTGCTTGGAGTTTGGCACCGGTTTTCTCTACACCGAATTGAAGAGAAGTTTCGGGTTTTGCTTCTACCTCCCACAAAGAAAGAAGAAGTGTTTTTAATGTTGTTTTACCCACTTAGAGAAAGGCTCCTTGCTCGGGTGACGGTGACCATATAAAGTCCTATCGGTGGATTCCGAGACCGCGGTGGTGCTCCAAGGTTATCCGCTAGGAAGAGGTGTCTACAAGAAGAAGCGTCGGGGCTTGAGAGGGATCGAGTCGTGTGTTGTTAGTCTTTTGTCTTGTACTTAAAATTCCGTATCTAGTGGATTTGTGGCTAGGACCGTCCGAGGTTGTTTCCCGTCTTGGGTTTTTCCTCGTACATCGCGGCGTAGTGTGATTGATTTATTTTATCTTGCTTAAATAATTTAGAACGCATGCTTAGGATAATTCAAGATAAAATTCGGTTTAAATTATCACACTCACTTTAATTGGGACTAAATTAAATATTGGGTAAAGTTTATTTAATTCAAGTCATTTGCTAAAATTTGGTTTCGCCTAATTTGCTAAAATCGATAAATATGACTTAGGCAAATTCTAGGACTTGGTTTAATTAATTGGTTTAAGTGAATATATTAATTGATTAATTTTACTTCGCTTGGTGTAATTTTAATTTGTTTAAAGGAAATTAAAATTTGGCTTTTGTTTATTTTGTGAACTATCTTTACGCTTCCGCATCTCGTGTTTACATAACCAAGGAAATTAACCTTTACAAATTGGTATCAGAGCCAAAAACGATAAATTATTTCGTTAAGATCCTTTAAATTTTTGGCTAAAATGGAATTTTCCCCATTTTCAAAATTTCATATTTTTGATGGTTCAAACTACGCGTATTGGAAAGCGCGAATGAAATCGGCACTAAAATCTATCGACGAAAGAGTTTGGATGTCTGTTGTTAGCGGGTGGTCCCCACCAACTTATTTAGTTGAAAATGAACGTGTTATCAAACCCGCCGATAGATGGACTGAAAATGAGTTTAAACTTGCTAATTTCAATTCTCGTGGTTTAAATGCCTTGTTTAGCGCTGTCACACCGGATGAATTCCGACGTATTATAACGTGTGAAACCGCTAAAGAAGCTTGGGATATTTTACAATTAACTCATGAAGGAACTAGTGTCGTTAAAGCTTCAAAACTCCAAAACCTCACCACTCAATTTGAAACTATCAAAATGAATGAAAAAGAAACTTTTGATGAATTTTATGCTAGACTTTCTGATATTGTTAATTCATCTTTTAACTTGGGAGAGAAAATACCTGACGACCGTGTTGTAAAGAAAATTTTAAGGTCCCTACCCGATAGATTTATTCCAAAGGTGACCGTTTTAAATTCTTTACCCACTTTAGCCTCTACGAAATTAGAAGAGCTTGTAGGTGATTTACAAACCTATGAACTAGATATGTTTCCCTCTAAAACTGAAAAGAAAATCGAAAAGGGCGTTGCTTTAAAAGCCCGAAAAGAGGTCAAACAAGTAGTAGAGAGCGAGAGTGATAGTGACTCGGAAGACATGGCTTTGTTTGCACGTAAATTTAGAAGATTTCTTAAAATTAAAAAAGATAAATTTAAAAATGATTTTAAGAAATTTGAATCTTCTAAGCATGACAAAGGCGAAAAGATTTCTAAAGCGGAGAAGATTCCTAAAGCCGAAAATATCCCTAAACCTAGTAATGAACATTTGGATAGGGACGAGTCTAATAAGTGTTTTGGTTGTGAAGGTTATGGCCATAGGGCTTATGAGTGCCCCACTAAACTAAGGAAATAGGGTAAACGACCCATTGCTTATAATGCGACCCTTAGTGATAGTGATAAGGAAGAGGGACCCGATTCCCCCACTAAGAAAAATTTTGTGGCTTTTATGGCTAGTCATGTGAGTGATAGTGAGAACTCATCGATTGATGAAACTTTAACACATGACACTTCCAAGGTCAAAGTTTATGATTCACTTGTTTTTGATGATAGTGAGAGTGGAGTAGAAAGAGAGAGTGAAAATGAAGAAGAGGTTAATGTGAGTGAACTTCAAAATGCTTTTCAAGAGCTTTATAAAGAATCTATTAAATTGAAAAGAGTTAATTTGAAGTTAGAAGCTAGTTTAAGAGAAAGTGTCAAGGTCGTTGATGAAAGTGCTTTAATAGAAGACCTAAGGACACGTGAGAGGACTCTTCAAGAGAAGCTTGAATATGTAGAAGGCAAAAGAGATAGCCTTAAGGGTTTAATGGAATCCTTGAAAAAGGAGCTTCTTGATTTTGAAGAGCGAAATGTTTTACTAGAATCTAACATTTTAGAATTGGAAAATAAATTAAAAGACTCTAGTAATGTCAAATTTGATTTGGAGTGTCGTTCGGAAAAACTAGATAAAATGTTAGGAACGGTCCAAATTAAAAATGACACTTGTGGTTTAGGCTTCAATACTTGTAATGAATCTACTCATAAATCCAAGACCAATGTTTTAGGAGAATCTACTCGGAATGCATTTAAAGATCACTCCTTAGGTAAATCTTTTCGACATGTTTTTGCTTGTACACATTGTGGTCGAAAAGGTCATCTTAGGAAATTTGGTTTTGATCTTAAACGAATTCCTAGAAAATCCCATAGTAAAGTAACCACGGTAGTTAACGTTCCAACACCCCAAGATAGTCATTCTTCATTAATTTGGGTTAGGAAATCCGACTTGGTTGCCTTGCAAAATAGGGTTTTTGATTCTCATTTACTATCATATGAAACATCCCTTGCTAAATTTAAAGGTTGAATGTGTTAGTGTTTTATGCATACTTTAGCTTTTTGTGCTTCGTATTATATATCATTACTAGATGTATGCTTATTTAGTCATTTTCTAGTCATTGCCTTATTTCATATCACATGCTAGAATTTATGACTTGTTTATCTTTTTGTATTATATTTTGTGTTTGAATTTATTGAAAAATATAAAAAGATTTTTGTTTATCATTTGTGTTTTATTTATTTCATTTAAGCTTAATGAAAAATACAAATGATTTTTGTTTGTCCTTTTGAGTAAATATTTATTTTTGGTTAAAAATGTCAAAAACTCAAAAAGATTTTTTTTTGTGTGTATTTTTGTTTGACACACTTTATGTGGCATATATTTGTGTTTGAATCCCATCTTTTATGCTCCCACGTGGCTAGAACTTTTGGTTTAGATTTTCAATCCTTAAAATGTTCTTTACCATGTTTTATATGGAGTAGTTGGATTTTGTATTGTTTAAATGGATTCTATTTTTATATGCCTCTTTTCACACATGCACGAGCTCTTTTGAAATCTTACTGTCACATGTTATATTTGAGCTTTTTGAGGTGTTCTCCTACCAATCTAGTCATCTACATATCTATGACTTAGGAGGACTAGTGCATGTCAAAATCCGTTGCATGTGAGATTTGTGTGAAAATGAAAACATGATAAATAAAATGTGCACGGGGAAGGGCTCCGAAAGGATGAATTAAATCCTTTGCGATAGTAAGCCACCGTTTATTGGATATAAAAGAAATACGTCATCCAAAGGCCTAAAAACATAATATTTGGCATTAAAAAGAAAACAATTGCCAAGGCCTATGTTTGTTTGATATATTCATTCAAAAAAAAAAGAATATATATGCTTATTGAGGGAGAATTGGATGGTATATCAACGGTTTGCACAATGTCCGTTTATCCTAGTTGTCTTTAATGTCATAACTCTATTTGGTTTGTAAAATCATCATCATGCTAGACTTGTATGCATTGTGTATGTTTGTTCATTGAGTTCAATCTTTATATTGTCACATGAGGTTATATTTAAATGTGATAAAGTTTGCAATCAAATGAGAACTCCGTGAATGTTTATCAAGTGTTTGGGTCTAAATTTAATTGTTGCTGGTTCACACCCCTACACTTCCGTTTCCATATGACACATTTTTGCCATACGAGTGTGAAAGACTCCTATTATATTTTGTGTGTGTCATGTGTGTTTATATCTATATATATATATGCAAGTATTATTGGTATATTTATAGTATATATATATATATATATATATATGATATTTGTTTGTCTTTGCCTTGCTTTTATTGCCCATATGCTTTAATGTCTTAACACTTTAAGCTTCAACGTGTTTATTAGTTCTTTATCCTTTGCCTATTCCTGAACAAAAAGGGGGAGAAAATGATAGGGGGAGAAATGGTATCTAATCCTATTATTATCGTATCTGAGTTTGGGGGAGATTTATCTTAGGGGGAGACGTCTTTCTAAGTAGGTCATGTGTTTGTTAAAGGGGAAGAATTAATTTAGGGGGAGTAATTAATTAATTGCATTTAATACTTTGATATTCCCTATGCATTTGATGAGTTTGCTTAAGTGTGCAGGATTTCTTCTAAAGCGGCATTGTTTAAACGGCAAAGCGTTTGATCCTTGGGTTGAGTCAAGTTTGGGTGGGTTATGTTTTGAGTCTAGTAAGCTTGACGGCCCTTTAGGATTTTTGTTTGGTTTTTGTCCCGGAATAGCCAAAGGGGGAGATTTGTAAGGACACAAATTTCCAATTGAGGCCATATATAGCTTTGGCTCAATTCCGGACAAAAACATTTATTCATAGGATAGTATTTAATTGTAATATTCTCAAGCCTATGAAGTGTTTGTTGAAGACGTAGCGGCAAAGAGTATAAAGCTTCATCAAATATGCCGGTTTGCGTGCCTCGTTTCTACGTCATCAACTATGGTTCCATGCTCCCAAGGTATGAATGCAATTATATATATATAGGAGCTTGGAACAAGTTTATTGGGTGTTAGGCTTTATAAAAACTGCTTTTTGTTTTAAGACAAAATTAATTAAAACTTTAAATAAATGTTTATAAAGTTTTCTGGGCTAAAAATGAATTTTTCAAACTTTCTGGTGGTTCGTTAGATATGTCGTTCGAACGAGTTTTTTCGTTCGAACCAGATGTCGTTCGAACGAACCTGCCAACGAGTTCCTACCAAAGTATACTGGTCCGTCGTTCCAAATGTCGTTCGAACGAGATTGTTCGTTCTAACGAGATTTCCAACGAGATTCTAACGAGATTTCCAACGAGATTCTAACGAGTTCAATCTGGAACGTCGTTAGAAGTCTCGTTCGAACGAGATTTCGTTCGAATGAAATGTCGTTCGAACGAGATTCCAGGCAGGAACAGTTTTTGGCAGTTTTGCACCCACTTCCGCACTTGGTTTTTAACCAACTTTTTCAGACTTTATTATGTGCGGGAATAACATTTTTCAATCCAACTTTTTTCCTAACTTTTCCATCCTAGTTTATCTCTTAGAGAGAGTTTGAGAGCAAAAATTGTTTAGGAAAATGTTCATGTTTTGAGTGAGATTTTTAGAGAAAAATTTCCATCACTCTAGTGTTTTCACCCAAATGAGTTTATTCCAAGTTCTTATATACTTATCAATTGCTTGGAGTTTGGCACCGGTTTTCTCTACACCGAATTGAAGAGAAGTTTCGGGTTTTGCTTCTACCTCCCACAAAGAAAGAAGAAGTGTTTTTAATGTTGTTTTACCCACTTGGAGAAAGGCTCCTTGCTCGGGTGACGGTGACCATATAAAGTCCTATCGGTGGATTCCGAGACCGCGGTGGTGCTCCAAGGTTATCCGCTAGGAAGAGGTGTCTACAAGAAGAAGCGTCGGGGCTTGAGAGGGATCGAGTCGTGTGTTGCAAGTCTTTTGTCTTGTACTTATAATTCCGTATCTAGTGGATTTGTGGCTAGGGCCGTCCGAGGTTGTTTCCCGTCTTGGGTTTTTCCTCGTACATCGCGGCGTAGTGTGATTGATTTATTTTATCTTGCTTAAATAATTTAGAACGCATGCTTAGGATAATTCAAGATAAAATTCTGTTTAAATTATCACACTCACTTTAATTGGGACTAAATTAAATATTGGGTAAAGTTTATTTAATTCAAGTCATTTGCTAAAATTTGGTTTCGCCTAATTTGCTAAAATCGATAAATATGACTTAGGCAAATTCTAGGACTTGGTTTAATTAATTGGTTTAAGTGAATATATTAATTGATTAATTTTACTTCACTTGGTGTAATTTTAATTTGTTTAAAGGAAATTAAAATTTGGCTTTTGTTTATTTTGTGAACTATCTTTACGCTTCCGCATCTCGTGTTTACATAACCAAGGAAATTAACCTTTACACTTTCAATTAGGGTCCTTGAACCCAGACAATAGTGCTATACATATCGACCATAACAATAGAATCTTTTAATTAAAAGAAAGTCTATAATCCTTAACAATTAAATTTCTAAGTACTCGCAAGGTTTAAATGTGCCACATCAATATTATTTTAAATTATCCCAAGTCCCACGATGTTAATGGGTTTGAATTAACCAGGATGAATTGTTCTCACTTTGTTATTAGGTATAGGGGTCCTCCCGCCACAGGTGGTTTACACCAAAATGACATTAATATTACCACACATCCCCTTGTCAAGTCCGCCGTCTGATCCGTTTTTATACTGCGACCCTCGCGATATGACAAGGTTCCACGCACACACATCCCCTTGTTAATTCCGCCTTCGGATCCGTTTTCATCCTGCGATCCTTGCGATATGACATGGTTCCACACACGACACGACATAAATCGTCCTCTGACCCGGTTAAATTGTCGGCCCTGGACACATTATGTCGCCAACAATTTTAATACTAGTTTTAGTCTTGCGGTATTAATTTCCCAAAATTTCTCATACTAGTTATTCACATAAATTTTCCCCACCCTTAAAAGCGATGTGAAAATCCTCAAAATATTCCTTAGTCCCAATTAAAGGTTCCCAAAACACAATTTCATCTTATCGTTAATAATTAATAATTATAACAATTTTTCTTCACCTAGATATCAATCCTAGGTTATCACAACAACGGTAAATATAGAGAATTTGCCCTCACCCCAATTTATATAACCCGCATAGATTTATATTAATTAGTCCCATACCTAATTAGTACAAATCGCAACTAACTCCCACTTATTAGTCCCATACCTAACAAGTGTACTATAACAAGGGGTGAAAATCAATTATCTACAATACCCAATGTTTCCGAAATATTCAATATTATAATATTTCATAAGTGACACAATTTACAAATTTTGATAATATTCTCAACAACACTAAATTCCCAATAAATGATTTTTTCCCCTAAATATGGGAAAATCAAGAACACGTAATTATTATGATTTTTCCGAATCATTATTACTAGCAAGTTCCATACTAGCTATTTATTTTCTAGCACAAGTAATTTAATTAATTTGGGAATTTCTACCTAAAACATCCAAATTAAATTGCTAAGGGCTCCTCTACATGTATATGTCCACAATATAGCCAACTACATAAATACAATCCAAATAACAACAAAGTTATAATTATTTAGTATTATTAATTATTTTCACAAAACAACCCCATAATTAATTTCTTCAGTATATTATGTTCTTAATTTATTTTAGAACACGAGTTTTAATGGAGGCTATAATCAAGACACATAACACTAAAGGAAAAGAATAGGATAAACATGCCTGATTTTTAGATGTAGAAATTGACGAAAGATTAGGGTTCTCCTTGAAAAATTGATCGAAAAACCCTCTTGAACCACCTTGAAATATTTAGGTTTGACCCTCAAAATTGTTGAAAATGGGTTTTAATGGAGGTTAAAGTTTGGAGGTGGAAGATGATGGAAAAGTTAAGGGTTGGCTGCTCTAGGGTTGGGGAAGAATGGGTCTTAAAAACCTAACCCCGAAATCATATATATATATATATATCTTTAAGGGTTTAAAAAAAAAAATTCTCAAAATGGAAGTTTGGCCGAACCGAAAAGTGGCCTAAATCGGGTCTAAATGACATTTTTTGGAGATGTTGAAGAAGGGAAAGTTGCTCAAAATTAAATTTTGAGTCGGTATGGTGATTTTCAGAATTTTCTGAGCACTTTTATTTTTTGAATAAAATAATAATATTTTATTTATTTATTCATTTTTTTGACTTTTGACCCCATGGCACTCTTAGGCCTATTTTTAGCATCCAATAAATATGGTCAATTTATTTTTAACCCCAATAAAATGTCCTACAAAAATCGCGCAAGTTCGCGTCCTGTTGGCAAAAGTCGCGTTATATGAACCATGACCGTGTCACAATTATTCCTTGGAATTTTTGCATCAAACTTAACCGACATATTTATTTAATCAAAGTCATTAAATTGAAAATTTTTATTTTTCTCAAATATTCCAATTTTTGTTTAAAAATATTCATTTAAAAATCCGGGTTGTTACAAAAACATACTCTCCCTGTTTATTTTAAATGGGTTTTTAACCCGCGCAATGCGGGGTGGGACAGGTTAAATTTCCATCCCTATATGTAAGTGGTTCAGCCAAAGGCCTACTCCACTTTGCAAGAGGGTGCGTGTTTATATTACTGAAAGGCACTCAAGGCCATGGATTATAGTTTACACAGACTTTCTCTCTTCTGTTTACAATTGGGCATAGGTTTCGCTAGGGTTGCAATTGTTCGATCCTTGATAAAGAGGATGAAGTTGGTATATATAGGCTTGGGGGTGCACAGTGTACCCCTTAAGCAAAATATCAAGTTGGCTCAATCGTCTTTAACTTTTCTTTCCCTATTTCTTTTTCTTTGATTTGTTTTTGTATGTAATGTGGCTTTTATTATTTGTTTTCTTTATTATTGATAGGAATTCTCGGCAAGGGCCATCAGGGCCGAGAATTCCCATCAATAATAAAGAAATTACTAATATTTTGTTTGCTTTGAAGGTTGAACCTTTGGTGGAGATAAACATTGGGCTTGTGATTTTTTTTTTGTTGTGTTGTTAGGAATAGGGTTGTAAAATGAACCGAGCTGCTCGAGTTCGGCTTCTGTTCGTTTGGACAAGAGCTCCTTCGAGAGAAGCTCATAAAATAAATGAGTCAAGCTTGAACAAATTTTAAGCTCGTTCTATTGTTGAGCTCGACTCGGATTCGACTCGATCACCAATATCCGTACTAAACTAGTGTAAAATAACCAAGCTACTCAAGCTCGATTCGTATACGTTTTGCTTAGAAGCTTGTTCGATCTCAAATCGTAAGATAGATGAACCAAGCTTGGACATACCTTTAGGCTCGTTTACATTAGCAAACCTAACTTGAGCAACCTTAAGTTCTGCTTGCCTCGCCTCATTTTCACCCTTAGTTAGGAATGCTTTGAAGTACGATTGTAGGAACAAAAAGGTGTATATAGACTATGAAGTCGAGGACGAAGAAGAAAAATTCGAAGATGAAAAGGGTGAACAAAATTCATGGAATTCCATTTCCTTTATGAGTCATCCCCAGCACCAACATGTGAAGTGGCCGTGCATAATAGCTCAAATGCTTTGTTGCTGCATCTCCCCTAATTTTAGTAAGAATAATGCTAAAAGAATTACAAATAATGGGGAAGAACCAAGGTTCTAAAAAACGCGGGGCATGATCGAGGCGTGGAGGCCAAGCCTTAAGCCTTAGAAGCGTAGACGGGCCTTAGGCGTAAAAAGGCGTTTAGGCCTTTGTAATATATTTTAATATTTTTTAACCATAACAAGGCTATTAAAATACTAAAATTGTACATATCATAAAAATATGTCTTAATATATGCAAATTAAAATACTATTTGATTATTTTGGATGAGATAATGGTCCGGCTAGTAAAAAAATTCTTTAAAAGGCGATACCGTTTCACTAAAGCATTGTAGTTTTGAGAAAAAAGTGCTCTTTAAGGGTTTTACCAAGAATAAGGCGTAAAAAACTTAAGGCGGGCGTTTCTTCCAAGCCTCAAGCCTAGGCGGGTTTTTTAGAACATGGGGAACAACTAAGGCCTCTATAATTTTTTACTTTCAAAACCTAATAAACATAAAAGATCATTTGGACTTGTTGTATGTCCGTAATTATTTGGGATTTTGATGGAAATGGGTCCCTATTTTAGGGTTTTATATTTTATTTTATTTTATTTTATGTTATTTTCTTTTATTTTATTATGCCATTCTATTTCCGTTTATTTTAGTATTTAGAGGTAGCCTGGTAGGAATAACAAAAGGCAATTAAAGGCATTTTTATAATTAGAAGATTAGCTTAGAGCCTAAGCTAATCCTCCCCTTTAAATACCCCCTTGTATTTTTCATTTGAGGACACTCCATTTGAAATATAAGAAAATTTTGATTCTTTCTCTAAAAGTTAGGGTTTGGTTTATTTTCTTGTCCATTGACGTGTAGTTTACATCAAATTGGTATCCGAGCAAGGTATCGCTCCAACATTGGTGTTTGGTGTATCGATGTGATTTTATTAAATCGTACGCTACAATCCAATGGCTGTAAGAATATCCAAACAACTATACGAGGAGATTCAAATACAAATGGAAGAGTTATTACAAGCACAACAAGAAATCAAAGCCTTCCTCATGTCCTCCAAATTCCAAAACTCTGGCCCTTACCCTCCCCTTCACACCTTCTACCCCTCTAACAGTCCCCACGCTTGCCCCGCCCCCTTCCCCCACCTCACTGCCCAGAACGCCCCCACCTCTGTCACCCTCCCTTCGCCTGCCCCCCCCCCCTCCCCCCCCTTCTGAACCAGAAAAACCCCCCACCCCTGCCAGCCGACCTCCCTGGCAGCCCCCTGCTGCCACCACCCTAAAGCCTAGCCCACCCGAACCCAAAATCCAACCCCTACAGGCCGAAACCCACCCAAAGTGCCATCTGTCCCCTTGCTCCCCAAAACCGCCGTGAAACCAAAACCATAGGGATCTGCCCAATTTTTGCTCGAAACCCATTTGGGTTGTCCTGTTTCAACCCCAACCCATCTAGGTGTTCCAAAACGTTGGGTTTTGACCCGGGAGGAGACTTTTAGGTCGGGTTTGGGCGAAGAAAGAGAAGAAAGAAGAAGAAAATTTGTGGGTTGGACACTCCTCCACTTTCAGAAATTATTTTTGGCCCCCACAAGTTTCTGGCACTTTTTTTTGAAATTTCCTCACGGATCCCCATTTTTTTTTTGAACGCTCGTGGACGAGTTTGGTCTTAAGAGGGGGAGAGTGATAGAAGTGGGTCCTTATTTTAGGGTTTTATTGCATTTTATTTTATTTGTTGTTATTTTATTTTCTTTTATTTTATTATGTCATTGTATTTCCTTTTATTTTAGTATCTAAAGGAGCAGATGGAGTCTGAATTACTGCGACTTGGTCATTCTGAGAGAGCCTTTTGTAGGGCTTCCTGGTAAATTGCATACACCTCCTGGAGTTCACGGGAGTTCATTGCTTGAGCTATATGTTCATTTAGATCGGTTCCAGGGAGCAATTGAGGGAGTAGCAAAAGGTGATTAAGGGCATTTTTGTAATTAGAAGATTAGCTTAGAGCCTAAGCTACTCTTCCCCTTTAAATACCCCCTTGTATTCCTCATTTGAGCACACTCTCCATTTGAAATATAATAAATCTCTTGATTCTCTCTCTAAAAGTTTTGGTTTGGTTTGGTTTGGTTTATTTTCTTGGCCATTGTGTTGTTTACGTCAGATTTGGATGGAGAGAATCAATACAAAATGTCAGGACCATTGTCTTCTATTTTATATTTTTCGAGACATGGTGATGTTTTTGGCTTCTTTTAAGTCCTTCGTTGTAGGTACCGATGTCCATTTTCATAACATAATGACATTATTGGCTTCTTTTTGCTCCTCTATTGCATGTGCCTATATCCAAATGGATACGAGGGCTTTATCCGTTTATTTTTATTTTTTATTTCCATGTATTTAGTTAAAGAATTCAGTACCATTAGAATTATGCGAAAGGAAGAGCGAGAATCTGAACCTCCCATCTAGGTGTAAAACTCAAGGGTGGAGTGGCTTTAGGGGTTAATGACCTTATAGAGTGAGCTATCTTCATTCTTTACACCTTTAAGGTCAGAAACCTGAAACCTGAAACCTGCGCCTATGAAAGCGGAAAATACTAATGAAGTGGAATGCAAAGGAAAAAGGAAGACCTAAGGGGTTGCGGGGATCCAAACATACTTAAAGAGGAAATCAGAAAAAGGGTAGAGGAAACATACTTAGATGAGCTCTGATCGACGCCTAACCAGAACATAATCAGGATTATCAAAAAATGGCAGAGAGAAGAAGTAAAGAGATTGAGTTTGGGGAAGTCTGACTCGAGCCCTATTCTTCTAAAGATGAGTTACCAGTAACTAAGATGTGACATCTGAATAGGCCATAGAGCTCGACTTCTTGGTTCCCAACAAGTGGGGCATCGGTAATTTTTACAACTGCCACCTTGTTAGTATTTTTGCAGAATAGTTACTTTTTATTTGATAAGGCATGACTTGAGCATGCAAGTTAGTTTATGAATTAAAATTGGAATAGTGGCCGATTTGGATTAATCACGACGGGCTGGTACGAAGAATATTGTATGCAAGTGGGTTATTGCAGCAAAATAGTTTATGAACTCGAATTGGAATACGATATCGTGTTGCATCAACGCAAAGATTGTTTGGCAAGATTTGGCCCCAATTCTGTGTCTTACGGGGTCCATGATTCATCCACTATTGTGGAGGAACAATCGTGGTAGGATATCACCTTTTATTTTACTCTCTTTTATTGTTTGGCCTATTATGTATTGCGCTTTAGTTGTTTTAATTTGTTACTCCTTGTGTATCTTGTATGTTTTAGAACCGTCTTATCTCTAGTATAAATACCATTATTAGGCTCCCAATTGGGTGAGCCATTACCTTTTAAAAATCTTCTTGGTATCAGAGCCTCCAAACCCTAAAATCTTTTTTCCTCTTACATCAACCCTAAAACTAACCCTAGTCGTCACCCTAACCCTAGCCGCCACATGTCAACCTTCCCACCACCTCTCTGTCGCCGCACCTGCCCTCCACCGAAGCGACCTCATTCTAACTTTATCCTAGCTACTACACCTCCTTTCCCCCTTTGTACTGTAGATCGCGACTGCTCTGAGCCCTAGACCAAGTTGCGCCCCTTTGTGGGGTCTCTTTTCGTCCACCGATGTATATCCGGTGTAGATTCCATGGTAACACTTTTTTTTCTCCCACACCTTTATCTTAGCCTTAATTCTCTTTAAACCCCATCTCTAGGATTTTAAGTTCATATACCCTTCTTCTAGGGTTTAATCTTCTTTTTAATGTGCTGAATTTGAGTCGTTCCCTTCTTTAAAAGGGCCGTCGGCATTTCTTGTCGTCCGCCGGCATTTCTTGTCGGCGGCATTTCTAGGGTTTCATCTTCTTTGTACTGAATTTGAGGCGTTGTATACGACTTTTTTTATGCTGAGGCGTAAGCCTCACAAGGGCTTCTCGGAAATTCATCTTGAGCCGCATGCTTCGGTTTCTAGTTTGAACACCGCTCTTAACCCCCAAGAAATATAACAAATGGCAATTTTGTTTTGATAGTCATGCTATTAACAAAATCGCTTTAGAATACAGATCCCGACACTAAAGCTTGAACACATGTTGAGCGGTGCGTGAGTTTGGTATGGTGATAGCATAGCTTATCAATTCCACAAGGAGTTCATCCTCAAACTCGACCATGAGGCATGGAGATTAGTAATCAACATACCAAATGGCCCAACTTCTTCTATGGACACATGACCAGTGATTTTGCTAATGAGCTATCAACGAAATCACTTTGGAATACAGATCCCGACACTAAAGCTTGAACACATGTTGAGCTATGCAATGTTATGCTGAAGATGCCTTCTTTGGACTTATCTTTTCTGAATGCATAGCAAAACAAGGTGCCACAATAGATTTTATTATCCGTCGGCCTTTCAAATTGCAACCCTTCTAGGAAGCACGAATACTTTTGCGAGGTTCACGTATTTGTGTCGAATATGTATCGAATACCGATACTCTTGGATGTACTCATTAATCTGCATTAGTTGTATATAATTTAGGGATCAAATTCCTAATTTTGGACACGATATATATATATATATATATATATATATATATATCATAGTTGTCAAATTGTATTTGCCAGACAACTGCCACGTTGTTCTTATTGTTGTGTAGTGTAATTAATACGCTTCCGGTACCACTACACATCATGTTTACTCGCAATTGTATTTGCCAGACAACTGCCACGTGGTTGATTCATATACATTTCCTTTTGGCGATTGCAAAGCTAAGGAACGCGATGTCCATATCCGTTTCCTTTTTGTGCTTACCTTATCGGGAGGCATTTTTTATATTAAGCAAAACGAAAAAGATTCAAAGGACATGTAAGAAATTTGGTAAATTTGAAGATTACACAGCTGGAGGCCGTGAAAATATATGCTGAACGTATTGTTGAAAAAATCAACACCCATTTCAAATCGCGAACACCCCCTTTTTCGGAACTTTTGGGGGAAAGAATTCATTGAAGGGAGTTGAATCTCAAAACTTGAGGCCCAACAACTGGGTGAGTTAGGATGGGTTAGTGATAGGTTGGGTTGCAAATGGACGAGTTGGTGATGCGTTTTACGTAACACGCCTTGGGTTTGGGTTGGATCTCTTATGAACCAGGTCAACTCAATCTGACCCGTGACTAGACTTGTATGTAACGATTGAGAGTGAAGATATTATACATAATGTAAATATTCCACCCAAAAGTTTTCTTTTAGTTCAAAATGATCTATATGTAGAATCAGAACAAGTGATTGCTGAGATTCGCGCGGGAACATCCACTTTGAATTTTTAAGAGAAGGTTCGAAAACATATTTATTCCGACTCAGAGGGAGAAATGCACTGGAAAAGAATCGAAATCAAGAAGAAAAAAACCCCGTAGATCAAGGAGATCTTGAATCAGATGCACAAAACCAAGAAAATCTTGGATCCGTTCTCTCAAACCAAAAAAAAGATATTCAACAAGATTATGCGGAATCGGCCATGAAAAAAGGTAAAAAGAATGCAAATCAAGATTGCCTCGGATCTGGAAAAGATATTCAATTGGCGAAAAACATATCAATTTTGCAAGTAGCATAAACGAGAAATTAATAGGATATGCAAATTTTTCAAAAAAAGTATATTCCATATCTGAAAAAAATACATATAAAAACTTTTTTTTTATTTAAAAAACCCAACATCTGTACAAAACTCAATCAAAATACCCATCACAACATCATATTGCAGGTCTCCTCCTAGGGTTAGGAATTCACAGTTGTGTAAAGATTTGAGAGATTGGGTTAGGTTTTAATGGTATTGAAGAATTGAGAGAGAATATATGGAGATATAATAGATGGAGAGAGAGAGAGAGAGAGCAGCTGTTGTGAGAAATTTTGTGAGCTGTGACAGTGGCGGATCCAGGATTTGTGTTCAGGGGGAGCCCTTTCTAGTGGTGCCGGGGGATTTCGGGGCGGGAGCCCTCTAGGCGATTTTTTTTGAGTTAATTCGAATTTTATACGTATTATTAACATATTATGCCTATACCTTATTAGTAAATATTAACATTTAACAAGATTGACAAATCTGCTACTCAGCGTCTCCATATGTAGTAGCAATATTGACACAAACTTATTTGTGTTTGCTGGCTTGGTAGGAGCATCTCCATAGGTAGGAAAATGGTTTACAGAAATTGAGAAAAGGTGCAACTTTTATTAGCTCCAAGAGTAATGGAAAACCCACTACTAACGTTTATAACTAATGAATGAAACAGCATATAACAAATGAAACAAAGTTAACAGCATGAAGTCTAATAACATTTAACAGCATTAATGAACATCATATAACTAATGAATGAACGAACTGTGAAACAAAACAGCATTAAACAATTAGTATTCTGCCTAAAAATACAATATTATGCCTAAAAATATATTTAACATTAATGAATTGCCTAAATAAAAATACAACATTAAAATTGATAAATATTAAAATATAAATGAACTTCCTAAATAAAAATGAACAGCATTAAAAAGTGAAAAGATCTCAAATTCAACTGCTGAACAGCAAAAATGAAAACAACGTCTTACGAGTTGAGTGGAGTTTGGAGTTGGAGTCGCAGGCTCGCAGCAGCAGGCCGGACCGGAGGAGACTCGGAGAGAGAGGTGTGGGAAGGCAACGGGTCGGCCGGCATTAATAGATTTTAGGAAATGAGAGAGAAAAGGTAGTCTTAGCCTTGGGAAATGAGGAGTGGCTGAGCGAGATAGAGGGTCTAGGTTTTAAGTTAAGATGAATTTTATTACATTTTTGCCCCTTCATGTTTTAAAACCCTTCAAAAATCACCTTTCACTTATTTCTTTCCCACAATAGACACCTGGATATTTTCTCGCTACTTTTTTTCGCAAAAACGAGGGGGAGCCTCCGCACCCCTTTGAACCCGCACAAATCTGTCCCTGCATGGCGACCACACTAACGGTTACTAATGGGTTTGCTAACGGGTCATTGGTTGACCCGCGAGATTTATTTTTACTTAGTTTCTCTGTATAATTACATAGTGAGTTCAAACTACGGGTTGAATTTGCCGTCCCTAACCCAGCACATTTGAGATTCTTATTTGGAATCCTAGTTTCTACGTTCCATTTTGCGAACCACCCGCTTTTGGGAATGCTTGGTCCAAATCGGAAATCTCTAGTGGGTGGTTGGGGGCGACTTCTGGTAACATGTCACCTACCTACAAACGCATTAGAAAGGGTGAGCTGTAGAAATAGATGGGAGTATTTAATCAATGAAAATGCTGCCTCTGTTTAGCCATGGCTCGGGGCGGCCCCTCCATCTCACGAACTGGGGTGATTGCCAACTAAGGAGCACAAATACTTCTGCAATGGTGACGTATCCGTCTCAGATACGTATCGTACACAGATACTCCCCAGATACGCACAGATACATATTCAATACTTTTTTTGTGTCCATCATTTAATTTTGATACTTCGGGGATACTCTCGGATAAGCGGATACTCTCCAATATTCTAAAATACGTGTCCAGTACATTTTGTTACAGGTGAATGCGAACATTGGATACAGAAATGTAACTTTTCTTTAGCATACGAAAGAAGTAACGATGAATCAAACTGTAGATTGTATCACAACAAAAGTAGAATGAAAGAAAAATATTCATACGATAGACAATAGATAACGATTATGTGTTTATAATTTAATGTTTACATCCTTAATTTCGGACACTAGATCGATCCATCTTGGACACTCTGCACAATATCAGAATGACGACATTGGTAAGAGAAATCAAACTAAGTAGTACATTATAATAAAAATAAGATAAGAAGATTATACTAAACGGTGAAGGATTGATCATATTATTTGTATATAAATATAAATACATATAGATAATTATTTCTCAAGGCATAAGTTAAAAACTGTAGAGGCACTTAATTCCAGTTTTGTTATTTGGAGACTTCTTGTGTTATTTCCTAAGGCTTAAGTTAAAAACTAGAGGTGTCCTGGCAACCATTGGGAGGGCCTTCTTGTCAGACAAACAAAAAAGGTAGGAGGTTTGGGTTGGAGAGGATGGAGCATTTGAAAATTTTGACAGTTTTGTTCATTCTGTGTTCCAAAGGATTTTTACTTAAATTGATAAAAGAGACGAATATATGTGGGAGTAAAATTAAATAGTCTGAGAACCGTCCTAATATAAAATGTAAGAGGTTCGTTTGGGGTTCACTTTCCATAGCGTGGATTAGTATTCTCAGGGCATTGCTAATGGAATTCTTAAAATATTGTCCGACACCTCTTGCATTGACATGATATTGTGCCTATTTATTTTTAATTCGTGGTGTTACCCGACTTAATTGTTAATGAAAAGCTAATCTAATTATTTTTACTTGGTTTGATTGATTATTTTTCAGGGCTGAGAGCTTTTGGTGTTGAACAAAGGCCGCGCTATGGCGGCTGCTTCTCTCTCTCTATCTGATAACGAATTTTAAGACAATGTATTAGGGGTTTATATTTCCTATTACTACTTTAGGATATGGAGATATGCGAGATACCTTGAAGCTGTTCTCAAGTATGCTACATAACCAAACAAATCTGTATAATTCGTGTAACACCCTACACCCCTCCACTTGTGGGTTCTACATAATCATAAAAAATATTGTCTCTTGTGCATTTACATTTCTTGTAATTTGCTTATTGTGGTTGTTTGATTTGCAGACACCGCTTGTTTCACAAACACACACCTAATTGTAGATTTTTGTTTATCACATGTTTGATATTAATGACTCACTAGTTGTGCTTTTTACTATGTGTTGCGGATGTGTGCTAGTGTTCACCCTTTTCTTGTTCCTTGAGTAGGACATTTGTTAATGTTATTGGTTTCTAAACAGCTGGGGGATAAAAACAACCCACACGCCAAGATTATGAACCTCTAGTGTGAAGTAGATGCATTGTTAGACATTATCTAATGGTTCCTTTCTTTGTACCATATTGCATGACAAGACATGGGTGCGGTTGATTACAATGTTCGAAAAAATTGAAAAGTAGTTCTTTTTTATGAGTTGGAAAATTTGTGGAAAAATATGTGTGGTTTGGTCGTACTTTTTTTATTTTTTATGAACTCGATTCTTTTGGTTGTAAGATATATTTTCCATTAAAGATGAAGAAAAAACTTGTCACATTTATGACAATTGTTATCATAAAAGTTTTTTTCACGAAAAAAATGCAACCTAACTACAATCAAACGGATCCTTAAACAAAATTGTCCTATTGAGACTTTTAATTGTTTTAAACTTTTATTGATATTTTTAATTGTTAAAAGATATTGGGGCATATACCAAATACTTTCTCGAACATTTTTTAATTTTTATTTTGTTCCAAAATTCCCTCTCCACATAAAATACTTAAAAAAAGGTGCTCCAGTGAGGGTCGTCGGAGCTCCGGCAGTTGTGTGTGTGTGTATGTTGGGGGGGAGGGTGTGCCACTAGCACGAACCTTTAAAAATAAAAGAAAATTAGTTAATTTAGGTGTTTGAGGGATTTTTTGGAACAAAATAAAAAAGTTTGAACTAAATGTGTATTAAAATATGTTTGAGAGACTTTTTGATAATTGATCCAAAGATTAATACGTTTAGGATTAATTTGTTGATGTCTTGGGAGTCTACATAATTTCTCTCTCTCTCTCTCTCTCTCTCTGTATATATATATATATATATATATATATATATAAAGTACGAAATATACCATTTTAATGTGGTAATTTGGTTTCAACCCACACATTTTGTCTATATGGTGAAAGAACTTTTAATAAACTCATATTATTGAACTAATATACTTTCAATACACTCAATCAATGAGGTGTATATAAATATTTGATTATCCTAAAAAATAAAAATTTAAACAATTCAAAGACTCAAATTATGTGTAACATCCCACCTAATTAAATATCGGGTGATCAGTACTGTATTAAATTAAAATCAAGGGAAAAAGTTGGTTCATTCTTAGCATCACTGTCGCAAAATAAACTTTTCAATTTAAACACCCTAAATAATTAAGCTAAGTGTCAAAACCATTTAAAACATTATTTTTATTTTATTAAATCCAATTATGAAAACCTTTAATAAGTAACAGTTTAAGATTCACACAATTATTAAGACTGGAAATACACACCCATGAATTTAACCATTCAGATAATCCAATACCAATTTTTAAAACTACAAAGGAAAACCATCATGACAGTAATCAAATCCCAAAGAGTAAAAATACTAAAGATAAATGAACATAATCTCTGACAAATCCAACTGAATAAGGAAACGGGCGACACATGCCCTAACTAATCCGAACTAGAATGAGAGTAGATTCAACATCGAGGTCGTCTAAGCAATGTCCTGCAACTCCCACATAAGCTGCAGTGCGTCCGGTCCAAAGAATTTACGCAAGACGCCCCTGTGGCTGGGCACTTGAAATATATACATATATATACAAGAGAAAAGAGATAACAGGAAACGGGTCAGAGCCCGAGTGTAAAACAGTTTAAAATTAGTTTAACAAGTATTTAAAATGCTTCCCTGCTAATGCAACAACCATGTTAGTATGCGACACTCTCTTGAGAATTCTCACCTCTCATCTAGTGTGCACGCCTACCGTACTAATAAATCTTATCAATTTCCCTATCTTATTCTCCATAAGGTTTTATCATGTGAAAAGCGAGGTTATGATATTTACTTTAGGAAATCATTCTCTTCAAGATTTCTTTCGTTATTTAAAACAACTCATTACCGTTATAAAGTTCTCGAACACTTATAATAAAGTTGAAGCATTTATTCATTACTTGTCTACTTATACGCACAATAGAAAGTTCCCATATAAATATACGTATATATATCAGTCACACATATAATATATATACCAACGACACTCCACATAAAATCTATTGTGTTGGCATACTCTACTATCAAGTCCCCGTATCACACAAACTAAGGGAAATACTAGTTCGAAATCACTCTCGAACTGTATTAACACAAATCACATACAAATGGAGGCGAAGCATAGTTCCAGGTTCTAAGAGGTCAGCACATAGTATGTCTGTGTTTCGGCCGGATCGGATCGGATTGGAAAATGACCTTTCGGAAAAATTTCCAATTTTTTCGAAAATTAAATATTTGTTGGGTGAAAACCCGAACGGCCTCGTGAGTGGCGCCAACACCTCGGACGAGACCAATGTAACTCGTAGGAACTTACTGCGCGATCATGGGACTCTAGGTTTGAGAATACGATGAAAATTTGCATATTTCTTGACTTAGGCTAAAAACCCGAAACAGCCCACGAATGGCCTTGTGAGTGGCACCAACACCTCGCACGGGACCCATGTAACTCGTAGGAACTGACCGCGCGATCACGGGACTCCCGATTTGAGAATACGACGATAATTTAAAAATATCAGGACTTAAGAAAAACATGGCGTTAGTGGAAGAAAACCCGAAACAGCCCTCGAACGGCCCCGTGAGTTGCACCAACTCCTTACACGGGACCAATGTAACTCGTAGGAACTGACCGTGCGATCACGGGACTGTCGATCTAAGAATACAACGATAATTTGCATATTTCAAGACTTAGGCTTAAAAACATGGCGCTAATGGGTGAAAACCCAAAATAACTCCCAAACGGCCCCGTGAGTGGCACGAACACCTCGCACGGGACCAATGTTACTCGTACGAACTGACCGCATGATTATGGGAGTCCCAATTTAAGAATACAACGATAATTTGAAATTTTTTATACTTTGGTTTAAAAACATGCTGTTAGTGGGTGAAAACTCGAAACATGCCCCGAACGGCCCCATGAGTGGAACCAACACCTCGAAGGGACCATTGTAACTCATAGGAACTGATCGCGTGATCACGGGACTCACGATTTGAGAATACGACGATATTTTGCATATTTCAAAAATTAGGCTTAAAAACATGGCGTTAGTGGGTGAAAACCCGAAACAGCCCTCGAACGGCCCCATTGGTGGCACCATCACCTCGCACGGGAACAATGTAACTAGCAGGAACTGATCGCGCTATCACGGGACTCCAGGTTTGACAATACGACGATAATTTGCATATTTTTAATCTTTAGACGTAAAAATATGGCGTTAGTGGGTGAAAACCCGAAATAGCCCCCGGACAGCCCCGTGAGTGGTACCAACATCTCGCACGGGACAAATGTAACTAGCAGGAACTGATCGCGCTATCACGGGACTCCCGATTTGTATATTTCTAATCTTTAGGCTTAAAAATATGGCGATAGTGGGTGAAAACCCAAAATAGCCCCCGAACGGCCCCGTGAGTGGTACCAACACCTCGCATGGGACAAATGTAACTAGCAGGAACTGATCGCGCTATCACGGGACTCCCGGTTTGAGAATACGATGATAATTTGCATATTTATAATCTTTAGGCTTAAAAATATGGCGTTAGTGGGTGAAAACACGAAATAACCCCCGAACGGCCCCGTGAGTGGTACCAACACCTTGCACGGGACTAATGTAACTCGCAGGACCTTATCGCACAATTACGGGATCCCGATTTGAGAATACAATGATAATTTGAAAATTTCTATACTTAGGGTTAAAAACATGGCGCTAGAGGGTGAAAACCCAAAATAGCCCTCGAACGGTCCCGTGAATAGCAGCAACACCTCGCACGGGGCCAATGTAACTCGTAAGAACTGACCGCGCGATCATGGGATTCTCAGTTTGAGAATACGATGATAATTTTAAGATTTCTAGACTTAGGCTTAAAAACATGGCGTTAGAAGGAAAAAATTCGACACAGCCCCCAAACGGCCCCATGAGTGGTACCAACACCTCGCACGGGACCAATGTAACTCGTAGGACTTTACCGCATAATTACAGGATCCCAGTTTGAGAATACAAAGATAATTTGAAAATTTCTAGACTTGGGGTTAAAAACATGGCGCTAGAGGGTGAAAACTCGAAACAGCCCCCGAACGGCCTCGTGAGTGGCACCAACACCTCGCACGGGACCAATGTAACTTCTCGAAACTGACCGCGCGATGAAGGGACTCCCGATTTGAGAATATAATGATAATTTGCATATTTCTAGACTTTAGGCTTACAAACATGACGTTAGTGGGTGAAAACCAAAAATAGCTCCAGAACGGCCCCAAAAGTGGCACCAATACCTCGCACGGGACCAATGTAACTCGTAGGAATTGACTGTATGATCACAGGACTCCCGGTTTGATAATACGATGATAATTTTCATATTTATAAACTTAGTCTTAAAAACATGGCGTTAGTTGGTGAGAACTCAAAACAGCCCCCGAACGGCCCCATGAGTGGCACCAATAGCTCGTACAGGACCAATGTAACTCGTAAGAACTGACCCCGTGATCAGGGGACTCCCGATTTGAAAATACGACGATAATTTGCAAATTTCTAGACTTTCGGCATAAAAACATGGAATTAGTGGGTGAAAACTAAAAATAGCTCCCGAACGGCCCCACAAGTGGCACCAACATCTCGCACGGGACCAATATAACACATAGGAACTGACCACGTGATCACGAGATTCCCGATTTGAGAATACAATGATAATTTTCATATTTCTAGACTTAGGCTTAAAAACATGGCGTTAATGGGTGAAAACCCGAAAAGTGCCTCGATTTGCCCTGTGAGTGGCACCAACACCTCGCACGGGTCCAATGTAACTCGTAGGAACTGACCGAACGATCACGGGACTCCAGGTTTGAGAATATGATGATAATTTAAATATTTCTAGACTTAGGCTTAAAAACATGGCGTTAGTGGGTGAAAACTCGAATAACCCCCAAACGTCCCCGTAAGTGGCACGAACACCTCGCATGGGACAAATATAACTCGTAAGAACTGATCGCGTGATCACGGGATTATCGATTTGAGAATACGATGATAATTTGTAGATTTCTTGACTTAGGCTTAAAACTATGGCATTAGATGGCAAAAATTCGACATAGCCCCCAAACGGCCCCATGAGTGGTACCAACACCTCGCACGGGACCAATGTAACTCGTAGGAACTTACCGCTCGATTATGGGATCCCGATTTGAGAATACAATGCTTATTTTAAAATTTCTAGACTTAGGGTAAAGAGCATGCCCTTAGACGTTGAAAACCTGAAACAGCCCCCGAACGACCTCGTGTGTGGCGCCAACACCTCGAACGGGACCAATGTAACTCGTTCCAACTTATCGCGCGATCACGATACACTCGGTTTGAGAATATGATGATAATTTTGCATATTTCTAGACTTAGGCTTAAAAACTTGACATTAATGGGTGAAAACCCAAAACAGCTCCCGAACGGCCCTGTGAGTGGTACCAACACCTCGCATGGGACCAATGTAACTCGTACAAACTGACCATGTGATCACGGGACACGCGGTTTGATAATTTGATGATAATTTAAAAATATGAGGACTTAAGCAAAACATGGCGTTAGGGGGTGAAAACCCGAAACAACCCCCGAACGGCCCCGTGGGTGGCACCAACTCCCCGCACGGGACCAATGTAACTCGTATGAACTGACTGCACGATCATGGGACTCCCGATCTGATAATATGATGATAATTTGCATATTTCTAGCCTTAGGCTTAAAAATATGGCGCTAGACGGTGAAAACCCAAAATAACTCCCGAACGGCCCGGTGAGTGGCACCAACACCTCGCATGGGACCAATGTAACTCGTACGAACTGACCGCGCGATTATGGGAGTCCCAATTTGAGAATACGACTATAATTTGAAAATTTCTAGACTTAGGCTTAAAAACATGGTGTTAGTGGGTGAAAACTCGAAATAGCCCCCGAACGGGCCCTTGAGTGGGACCGAAACCTCCCACGGGACCAATGTAACTCGTAGGAACTGATTGCGCGATCACGGAACTCTCGATTTGAGAATATGATGATATTTTATATATTTCAAAAATTAGGCTTAAAAACATGGCGTTAGTGGGTGAAAATCCGAAACAGCCCTCGTACGGCTCCATTTGTGGCACCTCACCTCACACGGGAATAATATAACTCGTAGGCTCTCACCGCGCGATCACGATACTCCCGGTTTGAGAATATGATGATAATTTGTATATTTCTAGACTTTAGGCTTAAAAATATGGCGATAGTGGGTGAAAACCCAAAATAGCCCCCGAACGGCCCCGTGAGTGGTACCAAAACCTCGCACGGGACAAATGTAACTAGCAGGAACTGATCGTGCTATCACGGGACTCCCGGTTTGAGAATATGATGATAATTTGCATATTTCTAATCTTTAGACGTAAAAATATGGCGTTAGTGGGTGAAAACTCGAAATAGCCCCCGAACGGCCCCGTGAGTGGTACTAACACCTCGTACAGGACTAATGTAACTCGCAGGACCTTACCGCACAATTACGGGATCCCGATTTGAGAATACAATGATAATATGAAAATTTCTATACTTAGGGTTAAAAACATGGCGCTAGAGGGTAAAAACCCGAAACAGCCCCCGACCGGCCCCGTGAGTGGCAGCAACACCTCGCACGGGACCAGTGTAACTCGTAAGAACTGATCGCGTGATCACGGGATTATCGATTTGAGAATACGATGATAATTTGAAGATTTCTGGACTTATGCTTAAAAACATGGCGTTAGAAGGCAAAAATTCGACACAGCCCCCAAACGGCCCCATGAGTGGTACCAACACCTCGCACGGAACCAATGTAACTCGTAGGACCTTACCGCATAATTATAGGATCCCAGTTTGAGAATACAAAGATAATTTGAAAATTTCTAGACTTAGGGTTAAAAACATGGCGCTAGAGGGTGAAAACCCGAAACAGCCCCCGAACGGCCCCGTGAGTGGCACCAACACCTCGCACGGGACCAATGTAACTTCTCAAAACTGACTGCGCGATGAAGGGACTCCCGATTTGAGAATATAATGATAATTTGCATATTTCTAGACTTTAGGCTTACAAACATGACGTTAGTGGGTGAAAACCCAAAATAGCTCCAGAACGGCCCCGGGAGTGGCACCAATACCTTGCACGGGACCAATGTAACTCGTAGGAATTGACCGTATGATCACGGGACTCCCGATTTGATAATACGATGATAATTTGCATATTTATAAACTTAGTCTTAAAAACATGGCGTTAGTTGGAGAGAACTCAAAACAGCCCCTGAACGGCCCCATGAGTGGCACCAATAGCTCGCACAGGACCAATGTAACTCGTAAGAATTGACCCCGTGATCAGGGGACTCCCGATTTGAGAATATGACGATAATTTGCAAATTTCTAGACTTTCAGCTTAAAAACATGGCATTAGTGGGTGAAAACCAAAAATAGCTCCCGAACGGCCCCATGAGTGGCACCAACACTCGCACGGGACCAATATAACACATAAGAACTGACCACGCGATCACGAGATTCCCGATTTGAGAATACAATGATAATTTTCATATTTCTAGACTTAGGCTTAAAAACATGGCGTTAATGGGTGAAACCCCGAAAAGTCCCTCGATTTTCCCTGTGAGTGGCACCAACACCTCGCACGTGACCAATGTAACTCGAAGGAACTGACCGAACGATCACGGGACTCCTGGTTTGAGAATATGATGATAATTTAAATATTTCTAGACTTAGGCTTAAAAACATGGCATTAGTGGGTGAAAACACGAAATAACCCCCGAACGGACTCATGAGTGGTACCAACACCTCGCACCGGACCAATGTAACTCGTCGGAACTGATCGCGTGATCACGGGACTCTAGGTTTGCGAATACGACGATAATTTGAATATTTATAGTTTTAGGCATAAAAACAAGGCGTTGGTGGGTTAAAACTAGAAATAGCCACCGAACGGCCCCGTGAGAGGCCCCAACACCCCGCATGAGACTTATATAACTCGTAGGAACTCACCGCGCGATCACGATACTCCCGGTTTGAGAATATGATGATAATTTTTATATTTCTAGACTTTAGGCTTAAAAATATGGCGATAGTGGGTGAAAACCCAAAATAGCCCCCGAACGGCCCCGTGAGTGGTACCAACACCTCGTACGGGACAAATGTAACTAGCAGGAACTGATCGTGCTATCACGGGACTCCCAGTTTGAGAATATGATGATAATTTGCATATTTCTAATCTTTAGACGTAAAAATATGGCGTTAGTGGGTGAAAACTCGAAATAGCCCCCGAACGGCCCCGTGAGTGGTACTAACACCTCGTACATGACTAATGTAACTCGCAGGACCTTACCGCACAATTACGGGATCCCGATTTGAGAATACAATGATAATTTGAAAATTTCTATACTTAGGGTTAAAAACATGGCGCTAGAGGGTAAAAACCCGAAACAGCCCCCGATCGGTCCCGTGAGTGGCAGCAACACCTCGCACGGGACCAGTGTAACTCGTAAGAACTGACCGCGAGATCATGGGATTTCAGTTTGAGAATACGATGATAATTTGAAGATTTCTGAACTTATGCTTAAAAACATGGCGTTAGAAGGCAAAAATTCGACACAGCCCCCAAACGGCCCCATGAGTGGTACCAACACCTCGCACGGAACCAATGTAACTCGTAGGACCTTACCGCATAATTACAGGATCCCAATTTGAGAATACAAAGATAATTTGAAAATTTCTAGACTTAGGGTTAAAAACATGGCGCTAGAGGGTGAAAACCCGAAACAGCCCCCGAACGGCCCCGTGAGTGGCACCAACACCTCGCACGGGACCAATGTAACTTCTCGAAACTGACCGCGCGATGAAGGGACTCCCGATTTGAGAATATAATAATAGTTTGCATATTTCTAGACTTTAGGCTTACAAACATGACGTTAGTGGGTGAAAACCCAAAATAGCTCCAGAACGGCCCCGAGAGTGGCACCAATACCTCGCACGGGACCAATGTAACTCGTAGGAATTGACCGTATGATCACGGGACTCCCGATTTGATAATATGATGATAATTTGCATATTTATAAACTTAGTCTTAAAAACATGGCGTTAGTTGGAGAGAACTCAATACAGCCCCCGAACGGCCCCATGAGTGGCACCAATAGCTCGCACAGGACCAATGTAACTCGTAAGAATTGACCCCGTGATCAGGGGACTCCCGATTTGAGAATATGATGATAATTTGCAAATTTCTAGAATTTTAGCTTAAAAACATGGCATTAGTGGGTGAAAACCAAAAATAGCTCCCGAACGGCCCCATTAGTGGCACCAACATCTCGCACGGGACCAATATAGCACATAAGAACTGACCACGCGATCACGAGATTCCCGATTTGAGAATACAATGATAATTTTCATATTTCTAGACTTAGGCTTAAAAACATGGCGTTAATGGGTGAAAACCCGAAAAGTCCCTCGATTTGCCCTATGAGTGGCACCAACACCTCGTACGGGACCAATGTAACTCGTAGGAACTGACCGAACGATCATGGGACTCCAGGTTTGAGAATATGATGATAATTTAAATATTTCTAGACTTAGGCTTAAAAACATGGCATTAGTGGGTGAAAACACGAAATAACCCCCGAACGGACTCATGAGTGGTACCAACACCTCGCACCGCACCAATGTAACTCGTAGGAACTGATCGCATGATCACGGGACTCTAGGTTTGAGAATACGACGATAATTTGAATATTTATAGTTTTAGGCATAAAAACATGGCATTGGTGGGTTAAAACTAGAAATAGCCACCGAACGGCCCCGTGAGAGGCCCCAACACCCCGCATGAGACTAATATAACTCGTAGGAACTCACCGCGCGATCACGATACTCCCGGTTTGAGAATATGATGATAATTTGTATATTTCTAGACTTTAGGCTTAAAAATATGGCTTTAGAGGGTAAAAACCTGAAACAGCCCCCGAACGGCCCCGTGAGTGGCACCAACACCTCGCATGGGACCAATGTAACTCGTAAGAACTGACCGCGTGATCACATGATTCTCAATTTGAGGAGACGATGATAATTTGAATATTTCTAGATCTAGGCTTAAAAACATGGCGTTAGAAGGCAAAAATTCGACACAGCCCCCAAATGGGCCCATGACAGGTACCAACACATCGCACGGGACCAATGTAATTCGTAGGAATTTACTGCTCGATTATAGGATCCCGATTTGAGAATATGATGATAATTTGAAAATTTCTAGACTTAGGGTAAAAAACATGGTGCTAGAGGGTAAAAACCCGAAACAGCACCCGAACAGCCTCCTGAGTGGCGCCAACACCTCGGACGGGACCAATATAACTCGTAGAAACTTACCGCGTGATCACGGGACCCCCGGTTTGAGAGTACGATGATAATTTACATATTTCTTAACTTAGTCTTAAAAATATGGCGTTAGTGGGTGAATACCCGAAACAGCCCCCGAACGACCCGGTGAGTGGCACCAGCACCTCGAACGGGACCAATGTAACTCATAGGAAATGGCGGCGAGATCGTGGGACTCTCGAGTTGAGAATACGATGATAATTGAAAATTTCTAGAGTTTGGCTTAAAAACAGGGTGTTAGTGGGTGAAAACTTGAAACAACCCCCGAACGGCCCATTGAGTAGGACCAACACCTCGAACGGGACCAATGTAACTCATAGGAACTGATCGCGCGATCACGAGACTCCCGATTTGAGAATACGATGATAATTTGCATATTTCTAGACTTAGGCTAAAAAACATGGTGTTAGAAGCCAAAATTTGACATAGCCTCCAAACGGCCCCATGAGTGGTACGAACACCTCGCACGGGACCAATGTAACTCGTAGGAACTGATCACATGATCACGGGACTCTAGGTTTCATAATATGACGATAATTTGAATATTTATAGTTTTTAGGCTTAAAAACAAGGCGTTGGTGGGTGAAAACTAGAAATAGCCACCGAACGGCCCCGTGAGTGGCACCAACACCACGCATGAGACTAATGTTACTCTTAGGAACTCACCGTGCGATCACGATACTCCCGATTTGAGAATACAATAATAATTTGTGTATTTCTACATTTTAGGCTTAAAAATATGGCTTTAGAGGGTGAAAACCTGAAACAGCCCCCAATCGGCCCCGTGAGTGGGACCAACACCTCCCACGGGACCAATGTAACACGTAAGAATTGACCGTGAAATCACGGGATTCTCGGGTTGAGAATACAATGACAATTTGAAGATTTCTAGACTTAGACTTAAAAACATGGCGTTAGAAGGCAAAAATTCGACACAGCCCCCAAACGGCCCCATGAGTGGTACAAACACCTCGCACGGGACCAATGTAACTCGTAGGAACTTACTGCTCGATTACAAGATCCCTATTTGAGAATACGATGATAATTTGAAATTTTCTCTACTTAGGGTTAAAAACATGGCGCTAGAGGGTGAAAACCCGAAACAGCACCCGAACAACTTCGTGAGTGGCAACAATACCTCGGACGGAACCAATGTAACTCGTAGAAACTTACCACAAGATCACGGGACTCCCGATTTGAGAATACGATGATAATTTACATATTTCTTGACTTAGTCTTAAAAATATGGCGTTAGTGGGTGAATACCCGAAGTAGCCCCCGAACGACCCGATGAGTGGCAACAACACCTCGTATGGGACCAATGTAACTCGTAGGAAATCATCGCGATATCGTGGGACTCCCCGGTTGAGAATAGGATGATAATTTGAAAATTTCTAGACTTTGGCTTAAAAACATGGTGTTAATGGGTGAAAACTTGAAACATCCCCTGAACGGCCCCTAGAGTGGGACCAACACCTCGAACGGGACCAGTGTAACTTGTAGTAACTGATCGTGTGATCACGGGAATTCCGATTTGAGAATACGATGATAATTTGTAGATTTCTAGACTTAGGCTTAAAAGCATGGCGTTAGAAGCAAAAATTCGACACAGCCCCCAAACGGCCCCCTGAGAGGTACCAACACCTCGCATGGGACCAATGTAACTCGTAGGAACTTACCACTCGATTATAGGATCCCGTTTTGAGAACACGGGGATAATTGGAAAATTTCTAGACTTAGGGTTAAAAACATGGCGTTAGAGGGTGAAAACTCGAAACAGCACCCGAACAGCCTCGTGAGTGGCGCTAACACCTCGGACGGGACCAATATAACTCGTAAGAACTGGTCGAGCGAACAAGGGATTCTCGGTTTGATAACATGAGGATAATTTATATATTTCTAGACTTAGGCTTAAAAATATGGCGTTACTGGGGGAAAACACGAAACAACCCCCGAACGGCCCGGTGAGTGGCACCAACACCTCGCATGGGACCGAGGTAACTCGAAGGAACTGACCGCGTGATCATGGGACTCCCAGTTTAAGAATACAATGATAATTTAAAAATATCAGGACTTAAGCAAAACATGGCGTTAGTGGGTGAAAACCCGAAACAACCCCCGAACGGCCCCGTGAGTTACACCAACTCCTCGCACGGGACCATTGTAACTCGTACCAACTGATCGCGTGATCACGGGACACCCGATTCAAGAATACGATGATAATTTGCATATTTTTAGACTTAGGCTTAAAAACATGGAGCTAGTGGGTGAAAACCCAAAACAACCCCTGAACGGCCCAATGAGTGGCACCAACACCTCGCACGGGACCAATGTAACTCGTACGAACTGACTGTGTGATCACGAGACTCCCGCTTTGACAATACGATGATAATTTAAAAATATCAGGACTTAAGCAAAACATGGCGTTAGTGGGTAAAAACCCGAAACACCCCCGAACGGCCCCATTAGTGGCACCAACTCCTCACACGTGACTAATGTAACTTATTGGAACTAATCGCACGATCATGGGACTCCCGATTTGAGAATACAATGATAATTTGCATATTTCTATACTTGGGCTTAAAAACATGGCTTTAGAGGATGGAAACCCGAAACAACCCTCGAACGGCCACGTGAGTGGCACCAACACCCCGCACGGGACCAATATAACTTCTAGGAACAGATCGCGCTATCACGGGACTCTTAGTTTGAGAATACGATGGTAATTTGCATATATCTAGTCTTTAGGCCTATAAACAAGGCGTTAGTGGGTGAAAAGCCGAAATAACCCCCGAACGGCCCCGTGAGTGGCACCAACACCTCGCATGAGACCAATGTAACTCGTAGGAACTCACCGCACGATCACGGAACTCCCAGTATGAGAATATGATGATAATTTGCGTATTTCTAGACATTAGGCTTTGAAACATGGCTTTAGTGGTTGAAAACCCGAAATAAGTCCCGAACAACCCCGTGAGTTGGACCAACACGTCACACAGGACCAATGTAACACATAGGAACTGACCGCGCAATCATGGGACTCCCGGTTTCAGAATGCGACGATAATTAGTATATTTTTACACTTAGGCTTAAAAACATGGCGTTAACGGGTGAAAACCAAAAAATGCCTCTGAACGGCCCCGTGAGTGGCACCAACACCTCGCACGGACCAACGTAACTCGTAGAAAACAATCGTGCGATCACATTACTCCCGGTATGAGAATACGACGATAATTTGCATATTTCTAGACTTTAGTTTAAAAATATGGTGTCAGTGGGTGAAAACCCGAAACATCCCCTGAACGGCCCTGTAAATGGCACTAACACCTTGTACGGGACCAATGTAAGTCATACCAACTTACTGCGTGATCACGGGACTCCCGATTTGAGAATACAATGATAATTTCCAGAATTCAAGACTTAGGCTTTAAAACATGGCGTTAGAAGGCAAAAACTTGACACAACCCCCGAACGGCCCAATGAGTGGTCTAACACCTCGCACGGTACCAATGTAAATCGTAGGAACATACCGCGCGATTACGGGATCCCAGTTTGAGAATAGATGATAATTTGAAATTTTCAAGAATACGGGTTAAAAACTGGCGTTAGAGGGTGAAAACTCGAAACAGCCACCGAACGGCCCCGTGAGTGGCACCAACACTTCGCACGAGACCAATGTAACTCATACGAACTAATCACGCGATCACGGGACTCTCGGTTTGAGAATACGATGATAATTTGCATATTTCTACACATAGGCTTAAAAACATGGCGTCAGCGGGTGAAACCCCGAAACAGCACTCGAATTGCCTCGTGAGTGGTGCCAACACCTCAGACGGGACCAATGTAACTCATAGGAACTTGTCGCGCAATCACGAGACTCCCGATTTGAGAATACGACGATAGTATTCATATTTCTAGACTTAGGCTTAAAAACATGGCGTTAGTGGGTGAAAAATCAAAACAGCCCCCGAACGGCCATGTGAGTGACACCAACACCTTAAACAGGACCAATGCAAGTCGTAGTGACTTACTGCTTGATCACGGGACTCCCGATTTGAGAATAAGATTATAATTTCCAGGATTCAAGACTTAGGCTTAAAAACATGGCGTTAGAAGGCAAAAACTCGACACAGCCCCCGAACGGCCCCATGATTGGTACCAACACCTTGCACCGGACCAATGTAACTCGTAGGAACTTACCGCACGATTACGGGATCCTAGTTTGAGAATACGATGATAATTTGAAAATTTCTAGAATTAGGGTTAAAAACATGGAGTTAGAGTGTGAAAACTCGAAACAGCCACCGAATGGCCCCGTGAGTGGCGCAACACCTCGCACAGGAACTTATCGCACGATCACGGGACTCTCGGTTTGAGAATATGATGATAATTTGCATATTTCTACACATAGGCTTAAAAACATGGCGTCAGCAGGTGAAACCCCGAAACAGCACTCGAATTGCCTCGTGAGTGGTGCCAACACCTCAGACGGGACCAATTTAACTCGTAGGAACTTACCGCACAATCACGAGACTCCCGATTTGAGAATATGACGATAGTATTCATATTTCTAGACTTAGGCTTAAAAACATGGCGTTAGTGGGTGAAAACCGAAACAGCCCCCGAACGTCCATGTGAGTGGCACCAACACCTTAAACAGGACCAATGCAAGTCGTAGTGACTTACTGCGTGATCACGGGACTCCCGGTTTGAGAATAAGGTTATAATTTCTAGAATGCAAGACTTAGGCTTAAAAACATGGCGTTAGAAGGCAAAAACTCGACACAGCCCCCGAACGGCCCCATGATTGGTACCAACACCTTGCACCGGACCAATGTAACTCATAGGGACTTACCGCACGATTACGGGATCCCAGTTTGAGAATACGATGATAATTTGAAAATTTTTAGAATTAGGGTTAAAAACATGGCGTTAGAGGGTAAAAACTCGAAACAGCCACCGAACGGCCCTGTGAGTGGCGTAACACCTCGCACGGGAACAATGTAACTCGTAAGAACTTATCGGGCGATCACGGGACTCCTGGTTTGAGAATACGACAATAATTTTTATATTTCTAGACTTAGGATTAAAAACACGGCGTTAGTGGGTGAAAACCCGAAACAACCCCCGAACGGCCCTGTGAGTGGCACCAACACCTCTCACGGGACCAATATAACTTGTAGGAACTGACCGCGTGATCATGGGACTCCCGATTTGAGAATATGATGATAGTTTGAATATTTCTAGACTTAGGATTAACAATATGGTGTTAGAGGGTGAAACCCAAAACAGTCCCCGAACGGCCCCGTGAGTGGCACCAACACCTCGTACGGGACTAATGTAACTCGTAGGAACTGACCGTGTGATCACGGGACTCTCGGTTTGAGAATACAATGATAGTTTGCATATTTCTAGATGTAGGCTTAAAAACATGGCGTTAGTAGGTGAAAATCCGAAACAACCCCCGAACGGCCTTGTGAGTGGCACCAACACCTCGCACGGGACCAATGTAACTCATAGGATCTAACCGCACGATCACGGGACTCCCAGTTTGAGAATAAAAAGATAATTTGCATAATTCTAGACTTAAGCTTAAAAATATGGCATTAGTGGGTGAAAACCCAAAACAGCACCCGAATGGCCCCGTGAGTGGTACCAACACCTCGAACGGGACCAATGTAACTCGTAGGAACTTATCGCATGATAACGGGATACCGATTTGAGAATACAATGATAATTTGAAAATTTCTACACTTAGGGTTCAAAATATGGCGTTAGAGGGTGAAACCCGAAACAATCCCCGAATGGCCCTTTGAGTGGCACCAACACCTCGCACGGGACTCTCGTGAGTGACACGGACCATGTTAGTGGTTGAAAACCTAAAATAGCCCCGAACGGCCCAGTGAGTGGCACCAAGACCTCGGACAAGACCAATGTAACTAGTAGAAATGGACCGCCCAACCACGAGACTCCCGATTTGAGAATACGATGATAATTTGCATATTTCTAGACTTTAGTCTTAAAAACATGGCGTTAGAGGGTGAAAACTCCAAACAGCCACCGAACGGCCCCGTGAGTGGCGCAACACCTCGCACGGTTACATGTAACACATAGGAACTGACCGCGCGATCACGGGACTCCCGATTTGAGAATACAACGATAATTTACAAATTTCCAAATTTAGGCTTAAAAATATGGTGTTAGTGGGTGAAAACCCGAAAAGGCTCCCGAACGGCCCTGTGAGTGGCACCAACACCTCGCACGGGACCAATTTAACTCATAAGAACGGACCACGCAATCACGGGACTCCCAGTTTGAGAATACAATGATAGTTTGCATATTTTTAGACTTGGGCTTAAAAATATGGCGTTAGTGGGTTAAAACCCGAAACAACCCCTGAACAGCCCCGTGAGTGGCACCAGCACCTTGCACGCGATTAATATAACTCGTAGGAACTGGTTCCATGATCGCGGGACTCTCGGTTTGATAATATGATGATAATTTGCTGATTTCTAAACTTAGGCTTAAAAATATGACGTTAGTGGGCGAAAACCCGACACAGCCCCCGAACGGCCTCGTGAGAGGCACCAACACCTCGTACGAGACCAATGTAACTCGTAGGAGCTGACTGCATGATTACGGGACTCCCGATTTGAGAATACGATGATAATTTGGAATTTTCTAGACATAACGCTTAAAAACATGGCATTAGTGGGTGAAAACCCGAAATATCCCCCGAACGGCCCCTTGATTAGGACCAACACCTCGCACGGGACCAATGTAACTCGTAAGAACTGATCGCGTGATCACGGGACTCCTAGTTTGACCATTCGACGATAATTTGCATATTTCTAAAATTAGGCTTAAAAACATGGCGTTAGTGAGTGAAAACCCGTAACAGCCTCCGAACGGCCCAATGAGTGCCACTAACACCTCACACGGGACCAATGTAACTCGTAGGAATGAACTGCGTGATCAGGAGACTCCCAGTTTATGAAATTGAAGATAATTTAGAAATATCAAGACTTATTCAAAACATGGTGTTGGTGGGTGAAAATTGAGACAGCCCCCGAACGACCCCGTGAGTGGCACCAACTCCTCGCACGCAACCAGTGTAACTTGTTGGAACTGATCGCGTAATCAAGGGACTCTCCATTTGAGAATACGAGGTTAATTTGCGAATTTCTAGACATAGGCTAAAAAAGATGGCGTTAGTGGGTGAAAACCCAAAATAGTCGCCGAACGGCCCCGTGAGTGGTACCAACACTTCTCACGGGACTAATGTAACTCGTAGGAACTGATCGCGCGATAATGGGACTCCTAGTTTGAGAATACGATGATAATTTGCATAATTCTAGACTTAGGTTTAAAAACATGGCATTAGTGGGCAAAAACCTGAAACAACCTCCGAACGTCCCCATGAGTGTCACCAACTCCTCACACGGGACCAATGTAACTCGTATGAATTGGTCGTGCGATTATTGGACTCCTAGTTTAAGAATATGACGATAAGTTAGAAATATCAGGATTTATGCAAAATACGGTGTTAGTGGGTGAAAAGCCGAAATAGCCCCCGATCGGCCCTATGAGTGGCACCAACTCCTCGCACAGGACCAGTGTATCTCGTAGAAACTGACCGCGCAATCACGGTACTCTCGGTTTAAGAATACGATGATAATTTATATATTTCTAGACTTAGGCTTAAAAACATGGCGTTAGTGGGTGAAAACCTGAAAAGGCCCCCGAACGGCCCCATGAGTGGCACCAACACCTCGCACGGGACCAATGTAACTCGTAGGAACTAACCGAACTATCACGGGGGGTCCCAGTTTGAGAATACGATGATAATTTGTATATTTCTAGACTGAAGCTTAAAAATATGGCATTAGTGGATGAAAACCCGAACCATCCCCCGAACGGCCCCGTGAGTGGCACCAACAGCTCACATGGGACCAATGTAATTAGCGAGAACTTACTCCGCGATAACGGGACGCCCGATTTGAGAATAAGATGATAATTTGCAGATTTCTAGACTTAGGCTAAAAAATATGGCGGTAGAAGGAAAAAATCCGACACAGCCCCCGAACGGCCCCGTGAGTGGTACCAACACCTCGCACGGGACCAATGTAACTCGTAGGAAATGATCACACGATCACGTGTCTCTCAGTATGAGAATACGATGATAATTTGCATATTTCTACTCTTCAGGCTTAAAAACATGGCGTTAGAGGGTGAAAACCCGAAAAAGCCCCCGAACGTGTCCGTGAGTAGCATAAACACCTCGCTCGGGACCAATTTCACTCGTAGGAACAGACTGTGCGATCACGGGACTCCCAGTTTGAGAATACAACCATAATTTAAAAATATCATGACCTAAGCAAAACATGGTATTAGTGGATGAAAACCCAAAACAGCCCACGAGCGGCACCGTGAGTGACACCAACTCCTCTTAAGGGACCAATGTAACTCATAGGAACTGACCGCGCGATCACGAGACTCCCGATTTGAGAATGTGTCGATCATTTGCATAATTGTAGACTTAGGCTTAAACACTTGGCATTAGTGGGTGAAAACCCGAAATAGCCCCCAACGGCCCCGGAAACGGCACCAACACCTCGCACGGGACCAATGTAAATCGTAGGAACTGACCGGGCGATCACGGGACTCTCGATTTGAGAATACGGCGATGATTTGTATATTTCTAGACTTTAGGCTTAAAAACAAGGCATTAGCGGGTGAAACCCAAAATAGCTCCCGAACGGCCCCGTGAGTGGCACCAACTCCTTGCACGGGGCCAATGTAACTCGTATGAACTGACCGCGTGATCATGAGACTCCCAGTTTGAGAATACGATGATGATTTAAAAATATCAGGACTTAAATAAAACATGGCATTATTGGCTGAAAACCAAAACAACCCCTGAGCGGCCTCGTGAGTGATACCAACTCCTGGCATGGGACCAATGTAACTCGGAGGAACTGATCGCATGATCACGGGACTCCCGATTTGAGAATACGATGATAATTTGCATATTTCTAGACTTAGCCTTAAACACAAGGCATTAGTGGGTGAAAAGCCAAAATGGCCCCCGAACGGCCCCGTGAGTGGCACCAACACCTCGGACGGGATAAACATTACTCGTAGGAATTGACCACGTGGTAACAGGACTCTCGATTTGAGAATACGATGATAATTGGCATGTTTCTATACTTTAGGCTTAAAAACATAGCGTTAGTGGGTGAAAACCCAAAACAGCTCCCGAACGGCCCCGTGAGTGGCACTAACACCTCGCACGGGACTAATGTAAGACATAGGAACTGACCGCGCGATCATGGGACTCCCGATTGGAGAATACGATGATAATTTGCATATTTCTAAACTTAGGCTTAAAAACATGGCGTTAATGGGTGAAAACTCGAAAAGGCCCCCAAACGGCCCTATGAGCGGCACCAACACCTCGCACATGACCAATTTAACTCGTTGGAACTAATCGCGCGATCACGGGACTCCCGATTTGAGCATACGGTGATAATTTGCATAGACTTAGTCTAAACAACATGGCATTTGAGGGTGAAAACCTGAAACAGCCCCCGAACGTCCCCGTGAGTGGCACCAACACCTCGCACGGGGCCAATGTAACTCGTAGGAACTGGCCGGGCGATCATGAGACTCCTGATTTGAGAATATGATGATAACTTGCATATTTCTAGTCTTAGGCTTAAAAACATGGCGTTAGTGGGTAAAAACCCAACACAGCCCCTGAACAGCACCGTGAGATGCACCAGCACGTCGCACGGGACTAATGTAACTCGTAGAAACTGATCGCGTGATTACGGGACTCCTAATTTGAGAATACGATGATAATTTGATAATTTCTAAGCCTACACTAAAAAATAGGGCATTAGTGGGTGAAAACCCGAAATAGCCCCCGAACGGCCCCTTGAGTGAGACCAACACCTCGCACGGGACTAATGTTACTCCCACGAACTGACCGCGTGATCACAGGACTCCCAATTTTAGAATACGATGATTGTTTTATATTTCTATAATTATGCTTAAAAACATGGCGTTAGTTGGTGAAAACCCAAAATAGCCCCCGAACAGCCCCATAAGTGCCATGAGCACCTCGCACGGGACAAATGTAACTACTAGGAACTGACCGCACGATCACGGGACTCCTAATTTGAGAATACGACGATAATTTAACAATATCAGGACTTAAGCAAAACATGGCGTTAGTGGGTGAAAACTCGAAATATCCCTAACTACTTGCACGGGACCAATGTAACTCGTAGGAACAGACCGCGCGATCACGGGAATCTCGATTTGAGAATACGATGATAATTTGCATATTTCTAGACATAGGCATAAAAACATTGCATTAGTGGGTGAAAACCCGAAACAGCCCCCGAACGGTCCCGTGAATGGTACCAAAACCTCACACGGGGTAAATGTAACTCGTGGGAACTGTCCGCGCGATCACGGAACTCCCGGTTTGAGAATACGACGATAATTTAAAAATATCAGGACTTAAGCAAAACATGGCGTTAGTGGGTGACCTCGCATCTATTCTTAGGATCTTGAAGTGGTGGACGTTGGTCCTTATCCTATTTTGTCACTCTGCCTTAGAGTGTGGTATCAGAGATTTCCCAGTGTTAGGGATTTGATAGTGTTGAGAGGTTTACATTACACACTTTACCTAGTTTATTTTTGGGCCTGTATGTTTGAGCGTTTTATATTCAATACTGATATTACTTGTGGATCCTATAGTTGCTATGATGTGATTTGGTTACATGTATGGGAGTGTACATGTTTATTTTACTGTATTTATTTTAAATTTTGTTTCTAATGCCAACATATTGACGCTCCACTTTAATTTAATTGGGCGTAGCTAACTGAATTAGATATAAAAAGCAGGGTCGTCACATAATGATCCAAAGGATCCCTATGAATGAAATAAGGTTTTTAAGAACCCAAGATATAGAGAAACAAGATTGAAATACCTCGTTTCCCACCGACGACGCCAGATTGATGATACGAGAAATCGTCCACTTTTCATTCTCATACCAAGAAGTTAAGTGTAAAATACATAATTAACAGATAAAGCAAGTAAAGAGAGATAAAAGACAAGAATAGAGTGGTTCGGCTATTAAAATGAGCCTACATCCACTTTGGTGCCTCACTCTCATTATATGCGTGGTAGTACAAGTTTACAATGCTGTAATAGGCGTACAATGTAGATGAGAGGAGAGAATTCATGTCTATAATGTTTTCGGGAGTGCCGAAGAGATGACCGTGATGCCGATGAATAGCCTCCAAGCTGTACCGAGAGGCGTGGAGTATCTGGCAATGCCTCCCCAAGTGTAGTAGTCTCTGGACTGAATATCAGTGTATGAAATGTATTTGTATCAGGATCCCTAATCTCGAGGTGTGGACCTCTATTTAGAGGAGATGTAGGAGCTGCATTGTTGCCGTAAATGGAAAGGGGATGCGGCCAGCTATGCTGAAAGGTAGTGGCTGCACCCTGTAACATGTGGATGAGAGGGGATGCACCATGTTGCATGTAGGGCTGCGCCCGCTAGTATGTAAGTCCTCACCTCGTATCATGTAAATGTAAGGCTGCGGCAGCATGCCTTCTGTTCATGCTTCTCAAAGGCTCCGCGGGGGTGGTGGTGTTATATTTGCCATATCAGTAAGGAACGAATGGAAACAAATCGTACTAAACCTAACTACTCCATCGATCACTGTATCCTTACTCATCCTACCGAGGACTGTTTTGCTCTAAAAAAGATCTTTTAGCAGAAGTGTCGTAATGGCGAGCTGGACATTCGTGATGAAGACACCGCTGTCAACAAAAATCCCTTCCCAAACAATAAGCAGCGGGGCAACCAGACTGCCAACGTGGAGATTGGCTGTGATGATGGAGATACAGAAGTCATCCATCCTCTCACTGCCAATGTGCTATCTGGAGATGAGCTAGAAGAGCATTGTGCTTACGAGTTAGAAGACACTTAACCTCCACTGGGGCTAAATCCGGACTTCCAAGCCTCTAAGCTAAAGGAGCCCATCAAGTTCAAATGGTTCTTCAACCAACTTGGTTTTTCCTCGCAAGCTTGCCTCGACGTCATTAAGGCCATCATTCGCATAGCAAATCAACATCATGAACCAACAATAGAAGAAGCAAGTACCATCAGGCAAACAATTTGTACTATGAGTTGCGTAATCATTTTTACAGAGGCTGACTGACAGTTCCCCTTTCCTCACAATCGACCACTCTCTGTCTATGCTAATATCAATGGTATAGAATTTTGGCGTGTCTTGCTTAATGAGGGGGCCTCAATGAACATCATCTCACTATCCACTTTCTAGGCTGCACGTATCCCCGACCACTGTATGATCATGAGCCCTATAGACATCATTTGTTTTGGCTTTAATTCTTGGAGTAGCACTTGAAATCGACGAAATCAAGTCTCATGCCAAGTTCCATGTCATCAATGCAAAGTCCACATATCTACTCCTCATAGGTCAGATTTGGTTGCACATGGGGGTGGTAAAATGACGGATACGAAGTGGATACCATACTATCCATTATCTGTATTCGTTTACAGATGCATTATCCATATCCTTATCCGTATTCGTTTGGATAGTGAGTACATCTATCCTTATCCTCTCAGATATCCCGGATTCGGATATTATCCTTATCCGTTAATAATATTTACAAGAATTAGATAATATTCAATGAGAATAATTTCTAACATCTCCTTCGAGAAACCTCGCGAGTCCTCCGTGAAAGATTCCTCTTCCCACGAATTGCTGAATCAATTTACCGATGATTTGAAGTTTGACAACAAACATGTATAAGATATGGCAAGCCTTAAAGTGAACAATACCACATGCCTCAAAGTAACGTAGTATTGCTTGGCCATTTCATCAAACACATAGTAATCATGGGTTGGTAGAGGATTTGAAAAAAAGGTTGGCAAAAAGGATAACAAAGACGTAGGGATTTCACTAAAATTAAAACCTAGGGTTAGTTTACTGCAAAACATATAAACAAAAACAATCAAACAAAATAAGGTTCAAAACTATTTTTTGGAGTTTATATTCATGAGAAAGGGAAATAAGAAGGTTGAAATCGAGGGCAAACATGAATATATGGGTTTATCTACGGTTTCTAGGTTCGTTTACACACAATAAACAATCTAGGGTTTGATCATTTTTTTATGTTCAAAGAAAAACTGTAGTTACCTTGAAAACAAATATGCAACGGTTGGAGATGTGGATGAGAGACTAAAGATGCCAAGTGGTCGCAATGATGTGTCGAATATGGTTGGACTTTTGTTGAATTAGAGGGTGAGAGACGAGAGAAAGCTCGTGAGGAGGGTGGAGATAACTTGAGGGTGAGAATCTAAACTCGAGAGATGTCGACAAGGGTCCTTGAGACAAACCCTAGACTAGAGAGAGATGGCAATAAATGAGAGATGATGGTGAGGAGTATTTATGGTGTGGTGTAAGTTTCTTTTTTGGGATACGATTTGAAATTTGACAACAAACATGTATAGGATATGGCAAGCCTTAAAGTGAACAATACCACATGCCTCAATGTAACAAACTCGTATTAAACTCGTATTGCTTGGCCATTTCATCAAACACATAGTAATCATGGGTTGGTAAAGGATTTGAAAAAACCGTTGGCAAAAAGGATGACAAAGATGATTTCACTGAAATAAAACCTAGGGTTAGTTTACCGCAAAACAAATAAACAAAAACAATCAAACAAAATATGGTTCAAAACTATTTTTTGGAGTTTATATATTCATGAGAAAGGGAAATAAGAAGGTTGAAATCGAGGGCAAACATGAATATATGGATTTATCTGCGGTTTCTAGGTTCATTTACACACAATAAACAATCTATGGTTTGATCATTTTTTTATGCTCAAAGATAAACTGTAGTTACCTCGAAAATAAATGTACAACGGTCAGAGATGAGGATGAGAGACGGGATATGCCGAGAGGTCGCAACAAAGTATGAAGGATGCAATGATGTGTCGAATATGGTTGGACTTTTGTTGAATCAGAGGGTGAGAGACGAGAGAAAGCTCGTGAGGAGGGTGGAGATGACTTGAGGGTGAGAGTCGAGACTCAAGAGATGTCGACAAGGGTCTTTGAGACAAAACCCTAGACTGAAGAGAGATGACAATAAATTAGAGATGATGGTGAGGAGTATTTATGGTGTTGTGTAAATTTTTTTTTAGATATGATTATTTTTCTTTAGTAAAAATTAATTAGGAAATTGAAATTAAAAATAAGTGGCTAAGATTGATTGGTTCAAACATATCATGTCATTATAAAATTATATATGTAAATATAATATATATATATATATATATATATATATATATATATATATATATATATTTTTTTTTTTTTATTTTTATTTTTATTTTTATATATACATATATTCAATAAATAAATATTCGGGAAAATGGATAATTCATCTCGGATATAGATTATTTGATACTGGTACATGTATTATACGTAGTTTTTTGAATATTTTATTGTGTTATCCGAATCCACTATTTTTAAATACGAATTTAGATAAATATCTGCAAAATTCAAATTGGGTAGCCGGACAAATTTAGATTTCGTATATCCTTTTGCAGCTATGGGTGCACATTCACGACATCGTCCCTTCAACCTACCACCAATATGTGAAGGCAATTCGCGCCGGTAGGGAAATCACTATTCCAACATCTACCAAACCCTTCTCCCAGAATGTGACACACCTTCCAGATGTCATTTTCTATTTTGAGTATGACGATTATCCTTATCATGAGGCTAAACTTACTGTTATTGGTATTCAGCTACCTCCGGTAGGATCATTAACTTGAAGGAATTCATTAAGGGGCTAGCATCCTCCTCAACAACGTCTAGCCCAGCAAACGCAAGCTTGATTAGCCATCCTGCAAGTGTGTTCGTGTTCTCCTTTCCAATGGTAAGGTTATTTATCTCTTATTACAGTGTCCACAAGTAGCACTTAGGTACCACTATGGTAACCCCGTTTTAGAGTGTTACCGCATTGATGTCTCACCTTCAGGAGTATGTTGACAAGCTAGACACCGCTTCGGAATGCATGGAGGACCACCCTAAGCCACAAATGCAAGAGATTGAGGAAGTCAACCTAGCTGGAGCTGACTAGGACCCCAAGCCTATTTTTCTCTCCAAGGACTTAACCCTTACTCAACGGGAAGAGTTCCGTGCACTTATATAAGAATTTAGTGATGTTTTTGCATGGCCTTACTCGGAGATGCTCGGTCTAGATGTCTCAGTGGTCACTCATAAGCTCAATGTTTTACCCTCGACATATCCAATCTGACATGTTATTGGATTTTTCAAGCTCGACCTTGAAGTCAAGATCCTCGAGGAAGTTAACCGGTTGCTGAAGGTTAACTTCATCGAACCTATCCAACACCCAACTTGGCTGTCTAATATTATTCCAATGATAAGGAAAATGACGGGTTAAGTGAGTTTACGTCGACTATCGTGATCTCAATCGTGCCTGCCCTGACGAGACCGCTTCCTTGTATTGATACTCTTATTGACGCAACTGCGGGGCATGAAATCTATACATTTATGGCCGAGTATGTTGGCTACAAGCAGACAAGGATGGACCATTCTGATGTTAAGAAAACTGCCTTTTGCAACTTTTATTAAAAGGTCATGCCCTATTGCCTTAAGAATGCCGGTGCAACTTACCAGAGGACCATGATGGCAATCTTTCATGATCTTTTCCACCACAAGTTATTAATTCTATATGGACGATGTGGCCATTAATTCTCGAAAAGAAAGTCCACACATTGCTGATCTACGCTAAGTATGTGAGAGGTGCATAAAATATAAGCTTCGGATGAATTCATTGAAGTTTGTATTTGGCGTTATCAAAGGGAAATTTCTCCGGTTTGTTGTTGACAGACACGAAATTGAGGTGGAGTCGAACAAGCAGCTTGACGTGTCGCTGTCGAAGGCTGTGAAACAGTTGAAGAGTTTTCTCGGTAAGGTATCCTACTTGCGTAGGTTCATCCCCACTCTGGCATAGGTAACTCACCCTCTGACCCAACTACTTAAAGCGACTGCGCCCTTCGTAACCATCACCATCAAGCCTTTGAGAACGCGAAGGCCATCCTTACATCTTCGATAACCATGATACTGCCCAACCAGACTGACCTCTTCTACTACTTGACCTCAACCCCTCGCTCCATCGGTGCCCTCCCAACTCAAGAAAGAAATGGGTTTGAATACATGGTTTATTACATCGGTCGCGCGATTACTGGGACATAATCTAGATACTCCGTTGTAGAGTGTCTTTGCTTGGCACTGCTCTTTATCGCGCATAGATTACGCTATAACATTTTGACCTTCACCATCCACCTCATCACTCGTTGTGACCTTATCAAGTACCTGCTAGCAAGAGCCATCTTCCTGGGAATGCTGCACGATGGTTCCTTACACTCTCAGAGTATGACATTAAGTGCTTGTCCTCGAAAGGCCATCAAGGGTCAAGAAGCTCTTGTTGATCTTCAGGCAAACTTCCCAAGTGGAGAATACGAGTCACCTTCTGATAGCCTGCCTGTTGATGATATTCTAGCTTCTGTTTGCGTAACACACATTGAAGAATGGAGCCTCACTTTTGACGGTATTTCAACACTTGGAAATAAAGGAGTAAGGATTGTTTTAACTTCAGCAGATGGGAAAGTGATCTCCAAATCCTTCAAGTTGGCCTTTCCCTGCTCAAAAAATGAAGATGAGTACAAGGCCCTCATCATTGGACTTCTGGAAGCACTAAGTCATGGTATTCAAGTATTATGTATCAAAGGAGACTCCAACTTCGTTGTGAAACAGGCTAGAGGGGAGTTTGCTCTCAAACACCCTAGTCCTGCGCCTTATCGCACCATCGTGTAGAAGCTCCTTGATCAGTTACCACTTGTTCGGATTGAGCAACATCCATGAACAACTAACAAACACCCAAATGCACTTGCCACTTTGGCTTCAAAGATGGTCATATCTCAAGACTCCGCCCAATAATGATTTATGAGAGAACATTGCCAGCCATTTTGCTTAACTTATTTCCTTCAGGTGACTTTCTAGGCTGGCGCACTCCCATTGCTCGGCACTTACAAACAGTTGAAGGCTCCCTCTCTTTCAACGAGCCTCAAAGGTACGTTATACTTCAAGGGTCCTCTACTATGAGAATCTCTCCGGGCTCTTGGCTAGAAAGAGAACATGCCAGGTGTTGTGGCTTGCAAGATTTTTCTCTTTATCGACATTCGCAAAAACAAGGGTAGCACCTGGCAATCATGGCCACCGAAGCATCTCAACTCCAACAGAAGTTCTTTTCTTGCCAACAACTTCCACGAACAGAGGATTACCACTTCATCGAACAACAAAGGGATTAGAGGCAACCCTACATAGACTTTCTCACCTCAAGAGCCTTACCCATAGAATGAGTAGATGCCATTGCCATTAAAAGAAGAGTCCCTTGGTTCTTTATGTTGGAAGGAGAGCTATGCATGGGTGTATAAGTGGGGGTGGGGGTAGTGGGTCAGGAGTGGGAGGAAGGCCGTGGGCCTCTGTATAATGGTTAATGGCCTCAGGATAGGTGGAAAATCTGAGGGGGTGGCATAGGCATTTGTATGATGGATTGGGGCTACGGAGTGGTGGGGGAATGATTCAGGTTGTCCGGTGGGTGGGAAAAACAGGTCTGGGGGTTGAAATGAGGTGGAGACACCCAAAAAAATAGGCATGTTGGGGAATGGGTAGGGCAGGGGCTGTCTTTGGCTCGAATTTGAGCCGAGGGGAGGGTATTTGGAGTAGGGTTGATATGTGTGAGGGTTTAAATCGGGTTGGGGATTCTTTTTGGGGTTGTCGAGTGGTTAGGGAAGGGTGCCAGCATCGAGGGGATGGGTGGAGTGGCTGTTCGGGGCTCTGCCCTGGGTCGGAGGTGGGGCGGGGCACTTTTTTTGGAATAGGGGTTGAACCAGCAGGGGCGGAAATGGGTTTTGTGGGTGCGCAAAGGTGGTGAGTGATGGCAGAGTTATGGTGGTCAGCCGTCGGGCTGGTTAGGGTTTCGGCGAAGGTTGGGGAAGGGTTTTGGGGTGCTCGGGTAGCGGAATATGGGTAAGGGTTTTGGGTAGGGGCAGCGGGGTAGGAGAAGCTAGGGTTAGGATTTTGGGTGAGCTAGGGTTCGGTTTTTGCAACTTAGAAAATTGTTGCATTATGGCTTCAAATTAGGCTTCTTGTTTTTTTGCTAATTCCCCGATTTGTTCCCTCAACTCTTGATTAATCTCCTCTTGTTGTTGCTTGGATCTTTTGGGAGCCATTGGAGAGTAGTGTACGTTTTTGATAAAAATACATCGATACACCAAGCACCAATGCGGGGCAACACCCGCTTTGATACCAATTTGACGTAAACTACATGTCAATGGCCAAGAAAATAAACCAAACCCTAACTTTTAGGGAGAGAATCAAGAGATTTCTTATATTCAAAATGGGGAGTGTCCTCAAATGAGGATTACAAGGGATATTTAAAGGGGAGGAGTAGCTTAGGCTCTAAGCTTAGGCTCAAATTACAAAAAGGTCATTAATTGCCTTTATTACTCCATACTACTAAATACTAAAGCAAAAAAGGATTACAACGCCTAAACAAAATAAAAGACAAATAACAAAAAGAAAATAAATTACTAAGGGCCCGTTTGGTTCTCTATTCAGAAAATTCGATTTAAACACTGTTTTTAAATACAGTTTTAAAATTCAGTTTTTTGTGTTTATAATTATTGGTGTGCGTTTGGTAAAGTTGTTTTTAAATACAGTTTTTTGAAAATTTGACAAAATTGACAAATATGTATATTTATATCATACATATGCGTGTGTGTGTGTGTGGATATATATATATATATATATATATATATATATATATATATATATATATATATATATATATATATACATATAAACATACATAAAACTTTCATACATACATGATACATGAATGTATACATACATACATACATCATAAATTATATACATGTACATTTAATAACATGTATTTTTAGGTATATTTAATGAGGTATGTACATATAAACATACATAAAACTTTCATACATACATGATACATGAATGTATACATACATACATACATCATAAATTATATACATGTACATTTAATAACATGTATTTTTAGGTATATTTAATGAGGTATGTTGTGGAGTTTAATTATATATATATATATATATATATATATATATATATATATATATATATATATATATATATATATAACTTTCATACATACATGATACATGAATGTATACATATACATACATACATACATACATACATCATAAATTATATACATGTACATTTAATATCATGTATTTTTAGGTATATTTAATGAGGTATGTTAGGGAGTTTAACTCTCTCTCTCTCTCTCTCTCTCTCTCTCTCTCTCTCTATATATATATATATATATATATATATATATATATATATATATATATATATTTATAATGATGTCGCATATATAATTCACTATAAAATTATATACATACATGAATTGATAATATTTTTTAATACATATGTACTATATGTATATTTTATATTATTCCATACATTAATAATATATGTATAAAACTATATATAAGTATCATGTATCTATTGATAATATTATTTAACTTTATATTATTCCATACGTAATTTTGTGTATATGTACATATATATTTTTTATTTATAAGAATTACACACATTAATGTATTATGTATGTATATTATATATTAAGGTATAATTGCTTTAAAATATTAAGAATGAATAATTCTGAGTTGAAAAATAAAAAAAACAGATGTTATAAAACACTCAAAATCTATTTTCTGAAAAACTTGATTATAACACAGGAATATTATAATTCTGTGTTTAAAAACAGGTTGCCAAACGAAGATTTTTATCAGAATTGTATTTAAACACAGAAAACAGAATTATAGTTGCAAACCAAACAGGCCCTAATATGCCCAAAAAAATGATTATGCCCTTCGCTTCACATCAGACTTGGTCATCAGGCTGGGATGGATGGATACATATAAAGTTGGGTAAGCGAATTCGGGTGGCCCATCCCTCAGCCTCATAGGGATGGCAACAAGGCGGATTTAGCTAATCCTACCTCGCTCCATTATGGAATAAGGCACCCCGAACCCGGACGAGTTATATATAGAAAAACCCGCCCCCGCCCCGTATAAAATGTAAGCAAAAAAAATGCAAGAAGGAAAAGAGAAATCCAAACTCGAATTCGAATAAAAAATATAGTAGACAATTTCAAAATTATCGTTTCAATCAGTGGCTTTTATCCTTGATTCAAACGTGGATTCTTATATTTTAAGAATTCCAGATAAAAATGAAGTGAATGAGTAAGCATTCATACCTCTACCAACCCATCCAAGATTGATAACAAAATCACCCGTTTCAAAGCAAGACCAAATCCCTTGCCATAATCCGACATGCTTGAAATCCATCTTCTAATCTGCCCATTTCACCATCATCTCCTTGTATCGCCGTATTGTAGTATCGTCGCCCACACCATCTTAGAGAGAGTGAGAGAAAGGCCCCTGCAAAGCAACCCCTTTCTCTTAAAAGCAAGAGAATGTAAAGAGAAGTAGGGTTTGTGACCTGACGTTTAAAAGCTAAATTGTGGAAAACATAACATGACATATAATCGGGGCGGGTTGAAAATAATTTAGTTAAACCCGACCCTCCCCTGACCCCGGTTTTGGTTTATCCTTTCAAACCCATACCCGCTCCTATTGTCTAGTACCAACTTAAAACTCGCCCAATTAGGGACGAGGCGGTCCAAATTGCTGTTCTTATGACCTCCTCTTCACTTATCCAACTCTCAGTCTTGTCAGCTTAGGAGCAGCGGACCTAGGCGAAAACTGTGAGGTTGAGGCCCATAGGACCGAGGTTGAACTCCGTGACAGAAAGCCTTGATGGCCTAAAGGACCTTGGGTTAGAAGGGTGGTTGAAGTTCCTGAGATGGAAGCAGACTACCGAGAGGCATTCCACTGACGGTTAAGGATGAGGTCAAACGCGCTAAGAATCTCAACCATATTAACAAGTCACCTCTTGCAGTACTTAAAGTAGGACTGAGAAATTCTGGCGGCCAGGGGGGATCCCTCTAAAGGAAGTCAAGTATGGGCAGCTCTTAGGAAAAACGTCAACAAGATAATGGAAACGAGCAAAGTGCCACCCTAGGGACCGTTTTTATAAAATGCCAGGATGATGGTAAGCCGAAGAAGGTACACGGAAGCTCACTGACGCCACTCGGGATAGCGCGCACGTAAAGCAAAACCAGCCGAAAACGAAAATAGAGAACAATGGAAAGAGGAAGTTAACGTACCTAGAGGAAGAGATGGAGGAGCCTACACATTTGTGAAAACTTGCAATAATGACAATGCGGGAACAATGTGAGAAGAGAGCAAGAAGAAGTTGATTCAAAGGTATGGAATATAATGGATGGCGTAGAGACATTTCAAATCACGGCTGGCGTCATCCCACGCGATGAGTTATCCATCATTGCACTAAACACATATCTTTTAACATTTAAAGCATGCACGCCCCAATGACTGCAAATCGATAAAATTTGAATCAGACATGAAGCCAATGATTCCTTTGGTAGAAGAACGCCCAAAGGAACATGGGGCAACTGATGAGGGGCTATTTCGCCCCCTCAGCTTGCGAAGCTGTGATTCCGAACCAAATGGTTGGCCAGATGCCAAAGGTTTATGTTCGGCTCCTGGAGCGGAACGATTGAAAGTAAAAGTCGTATCGGTTCCACACGCGGATCACATTCATCGACTCTTGGAAAAATCTGGACAGATAGACTGCACGAAGTTAAAGACTCCAAGTAGGACACTGAGACTGTGCATGCGGTGGAATGCAGTCCATCTCTGAGTTCAGATAGGACTCCCACAACAAAATTCTAGGGGGATTGAACTGTAGGCTATTATATAAAGCCACATGAGCATGTAGAGAAGAAATAATCAGAAAATCAAGTGAGCAAGGGAGCGATAGTAACCTTCACTAACAAGTAATACATGAACACCTCCTTACTGCGGACGTAGGTCAGATCCAGCTGAACCATGTAAACCCAATCAGAATAACGTAATCTTGTGTGCGCGCGTATTATTGTGCTTGATCTTGTTTCCTGTTATAAATTTTTGCGGTTTAGGTTTTTTAATCAACAACTAGTGTTCATGCTGCTATGTTGTTGAGAATTCACGCTGTTAAGCTTGAGGGCAAGCTTTTCCAAGCAAAGGTGAGTGACATGAAGGTGGCCATAAAATCAAGATAGTTTATTAGGGTCATTTTGACTTGGGCATTATAAATAAGGAAAAAGTCAAATAAATCCTTTGACCTAACCCCTATTTTTACGCAATATTTTGAGATACCCCCCTCATGTAGGGAAAGAGATTAGCAAAGTGGGGGTTAAGTCTAAAATCACATTCAAAAGTGGGGTTAAGTAAAAAAAGCCATTATTATTATTATTCCTATTTTAGGGGGATATTTTAGGGGATTGATTAGGATTAATATTAGTAGTTACCTTGTTTTATAATATCTTTCTTTTTATTAGGTATCTCGGTGCCAGTGCTTGCACAAGCCTATAAATAAACGCTCTCCCATCTCACTGTAGTCTGGCTATTATGAACTATTTTAATGAAATTGAGATCAAGCCTATAAATAAAGTCGTCCATTGCATTTACATCATCTTCCCACGAGCACTATCCCACTTTGATATCACTTTTGATGTGATCTTGGGTGGGAAAGAGTAAGCACACATACATCACCACACACAAGTGGCAGTCGCTCTTTGAGAATAAAGGTTTTATGTATGGCCTAAACTAGACATGGTCCTAAAACAAAGTACTGGGAGTAAGGGTCATAATAAGATAAGGAAACTATTTAAGAAGTGTAATTACTATTATAATTAGTCCAATTCTTAAAATTATGCCACCAAACAAGGGATTGGGTTCCTACCCAAATCAATCAACACAAGCTATTCTAACCCTTGTTTGTTCACAAAGGTTCCCACGACACACCAATAAGAGGCTGTTGCCTTTTGATTATTGAGTTCAATATTGATGTGTAAGCGGGTTTACACGTGGCACAAAGATTTCATTGAAGACGATCCAGCTTTTATTTTGATTGTTATTCGATTATTTAATTATTATTATTAATTTATTATTATTATAATAAAAGGATATCTTTAGTTATATTCCGTAGTTATATTAGGATATTATCTAATCCCTTAATTAATGGGATAATTATCTGTATTTTAATATTAATCTTTGTTTCCTATTTTAATTACGTTTCCAACTCTGCAAGCCTTAGGATTAGAATAAATAACAGCCTTTGGCTCCCATTTGTACTCACAGAATTATTATATGACATTGACAATGAGAGAAGTTGCGTTTATCTTTAGTTGTGTATTTTAATATGTTGCCGCGCCTTTGATATACATCAATTGGTATTAAAGCATAGTTTTCTCTTGGGAGTAGTTGTAAGGTCAACGAGTCATGGCAATGGCTCGGGACAACCTATCGTACGGTGTGTACTAGGCGACGATTAATGTCCTCAAAACAACGGGTTTGTGATCCAACCCTTGAACATCGATCAAACAGTGGAGAAGCTTGCTGCAGCATACCGACAAAATTTGAGAGCCATCAATGGCGACATCCAACAGTGGGAAGCTGAGGGCATGTATTGGTACAACGAAGGGCGTAAATACATGCATGGTATGATCTCTTGGGCGCTATGTTGCGAGTGTCAAAGGTGACTCAGGTGTAGTGATGCAAAAATTGACTCCCTCAAAATAGAGTTATAGAGGAAGTTGAGCGCGATTTTCAGCAATGTTTGGCTGAATTTCGCGCTGCGCCTTACCAGGACAATTCTGACGAGGATGAAGTCGATAGGTACTGGGATGAGTTATCTGACGAGGAAGAAGATGTGGAATAGGATTTTGAAGAGGGGGATTTGATGGGAGTCACCCCCATCGGCCCAAGTTTCGCTGCCACCACACACACTCGACCCGAACTTGAGAACCAAATCTGGTTCACCCGGCCAAAACTGAAGCCTCGATCCACCCCCACGCCTCTATCTGTTCAAACCCAACCCTATTGACCCAAGCTGCACCCAACCGCCACCATAACCCCTCCACCCCAAAAACCAGTCACGACGGCGGCAAAACCATCGCTACCCTTACCGTGGCATACGATGATGCTCATCTTATTGGCGAGGAGGTGGCGCTCAAGGTCGAGGAGCAAACCAACTCCTTCGCTGCTGATCTTGTCTGCAATGAGAAGAAAGAAGAAGGGCATGGTCGACGCTATTTGCCATCGATTAAGCCGTCGACATTGGAAGGGACTACTGAAGACGTCGAGATAGAGGGGGGAGTTCGTGGATGCGTTGAAGAAGAGATGAGAGGCTAGAGCTAAAGGAGGATATGGGCATTGGCTTTTGCTAGTAAAAGGAATTGGCCTAGCTGGAGGGTTTAAACCTTTTGGGTTTAATGAGTTATTGGGCTGCGAATTAAAAGGAAATTGAACTGCTGATGAATTCAATGGGCGAAAAATTGAAGGGGAGGGCCTAATGATCGATTTTCTTGGTTTGGATCAACTCGGGCCCACCCCAAACTTTCAAAGGATGTCGAATCTGATTTTTGGAGCTCAAATTCATGGAAAAATAATTTTGGGCTGAAATTTAAAGTCCAAAGTATTCCAAGTATTTGTGGGTACGGCATGGGCTTTTCCAACGCGAAAGCTCATGGACATCTTTTTCAATGGAGAGGAGAATGATGTGTACACGGGTTAACACGTGGCACAAAGTTTTCGTTGAAGACAATCCGACTTTTATTTTGATTGTTATTCAATTATTTAATTATTATTATTACTATTATAGTAAGAAAGTATCTTTAGGGTCATTCCTTAGTTATTTTAGGTAGATATATTCAGATATTATCTAATCCCTTAGTTAATGGGATAATTATCTATATTTTAATTTTAATCTTTGTTTCCTATTTTAATTACGTTTCTTGCTCTGCAAGCCCTAGGACTGACTAGTATAATGTAATACCCCGTATTTTTGTCGATATTTATTTAAGGGATTAATTAAATTAAATGTGAATTAATTGAAAATTAATCCGGATATAAATACTAACGAGATGTGAGTTGATATTTGATTATATATGGCAATATATGAATATCGAAAATATTAAAATTGTCGCGAGACGACAATACGACAATTTGGAAAATTTAGTCGGGACGAGCGTGTCAGTCGCGTCAGAAATGAAATTATTTGAATTAAAAAGTGAATTTTATTTTTATCAACCAAATGGTCATTTTGAGTGCGCCAACGAGTCCGTAAGGGTCGAAATAGTCAGAAAACACTAGCCGGGGGTTTAGTTTGGGTCCTGGAGCATTTTTGGGCCATACCGGCAACAAAAAAGGGTATTTTGGTAATTTTGAAATTTTGGGAATTAAAGCCTACGAATTTTAAGAGTTAATTATACATTATTAGTAACCCACTAAGCCCATTACCAGCATTTGACAAGTTAGAGGGCTACGGGAGTTATAGGAAGAGTTGGAAGAGGTTCCCAAGAGAAAACCCATAACCACCATCTTCAACCTTGGGAGAAATCTGTAGAGAGGGGAGAGAACAACCTTCAACCTTCAACATCAAATTATGAAGAACAATCTAAGGCAAGTGATTTAGTATTTTTAATGCATTGAATATGTCTTCCATGCTTAGTGTAGGAATTATCTCATATTGACCTTTGTGAAGAAAACCCATGAAATTTGTTGGAGAAATTTTGACATTGGGTTAGGATTTGCATGTAGTATGTTAATGGACTGAGTTAATACTTGAATAGTTGTATATGATGAATTAAAAATGGATTTTTGATGAGTAATTAGGCATAAGAAAATTTGGAGTTCATGTTCATAGGGTTTTGAAAGAATAATTGAAGATTCATGTAATCCCATGATAATTTGTATGATTTGACCCTTAAATGTGTTGAGGAATGATCTAGGATGATTAGAAATGGTTTATATACATTAAAGTAGAATTTGGATGGACTTAGGGTGGATTTAGAGGAGAGTAGAATTGAGAAAAACGGAATTGGGATTTTCTGGGTTGAAACTGCCATCTCGTTAGAAGACCTGCCCAGGTCGTTCGAACGAACTTCTAACGAGATGACAGTATGACTTCTAACGAGTTGGTATTTCGTTCGAAGCCCTTCGTTCGAACGGACTCGTTCGAACGACCTCGTTCGAACGAGACTTCTAACGAGTTGACATAATGGCCTTTTTGGCCTGATTTGATTTCTAGTACCCCGTAGTCTTATTTAAATGGTGAGATAGCTTTCCCTTATTAACTAGTAGGTATAGTTGGGAGATTTGGGGTATATTGAGGAGTAAAGTTTAGAATAGTGACTTGAACCGGATGACACTTGTGGATTAGGATGCGAGTGACTAAACACGAAGTGAGGATAATTGATGACGTAAATACATATAAACCGGGGACTTGTGATTTGTATAATACTAAGAGTTGGTATAAGAACGAGAAGTATACCACTAATAAATATTGTAATATCTAAGATGTGAGAATGCTTAGTATATGTAGTTATCTGTGTATGACATACCTACCGTACTTGCTATCATGGGAGGTTGGCGTTCGTTTAGGGCCATCTAATCTTTATGTGCCTACGGGGGGGATTTAGATTGGTACCTCGAGGACATAGGTCAGAGAAGGACTTATTGAGAAGTTAATAAGTCTGCTGATCATGGGAGCGTAGGTATGTGCGTGACCCATGTGATGTGAACTATGTTCGCCTCCATTGTTTGTGGTTGTTGTTAATGAAACGTTTCCTGAGAGATTCGGAATACGTAGTCCTCATGTACGTGATGTACCGGGATTTGATAGCAGAGTATGTGTGCACCGCAGCTTAGTCTCGGGGTGCTAGTATTGTATATTTTTGGTGAGAATAATATACTGTTAATTGAAATGAATTATCGCGAATAATTGTGAGTATGAATAATAGCAACTGTCGTAAAGTGAAAATGTCAGATTTCTAATAAATTGTATTGTTAAAGTGGGAAAACTGTGTAATAAGGTACAATACTCTATTAAATAGAAGATGTTGGAGTTTGAATTGGTTATCATACGGAAATGTTAGATTTAGCATTGAACTAGGTAGATATGGGAGCAACTAGAAATGGGTACGGGTACGATAGGAGTGCACAATTAGTTGAGAGGTGAGGAACTCATGTGAGTGCACACACTATCATGTACTTTATATTCACTGTTTCATGATATTAAACACTTGCATATTTTTAAATTATTTTCACATTCGGGCTCTGACCCGTTTGCTTTCAAATCTATTTTTGTAAAAACCTTTTTAGGTGCCCAGCCACAAGGACACCATGCATAGGAATTCTATTCAGGTGACGTGCTGTAGCTGCTGTGGAAGTTACAGGACCTTGACAGTAGACGCCTCCAGTTCTGATCTTGACTCCATTTTCAATTTTTATTATCTGTTGGGCATGTCACCCATTCCTTTTATAGACATTTTACTTATTCAGTTACTTCAAACTTTGGGCTGTAATTAATTTTAGTGATGCAGAATTTGTATTTATTTATTTTGAAACTTGGTTTGTTGTGAGTAGTTTTCCTCCAGACTCATTAGTATTGGATGGTTATTCTATTGTGACTATATATTGTGTTGGTTGTGTTAATTTCTCTTAATTCATTTTTGCATGATTAATCGGGTTTAATTAAAATGGACAACTCACTCTTTTAAATACTAGGTGGTTAGTAAATATTAAAATGTTTTCGACAGTGATGCTATGAAGTGAACCAACTTGGCATTTTGTATTAATTTAATAAAGGAGTAGCTACCCGGTATTTAATTAGTCGGGGTGTCTCATATAAATTAAAGCCTTTGGCTCCCTTTTGTACTCACTGAATTATTATGATATATTGGTAATGAGAGAAACGTTGTTTATTTTTAGTTGTGTAGTTTAATATGCTTTTGCGCCTTTAATATACATCAAATATACCCAAAAATTATTTTTCTTTTCTCTGGTTACATTTTCCTTTTTGACAATAGCAACTTTGTTGTACGTAGAAATAAATGTCCCTCTCTATTGCACACAATACTTGCAGGGTTTAATTATTGACCTAGGAAGCACAAATACGATTCTGGGTTCGTATCAGATACAACACGAATACAGGGATACGGAAAATCTAAAAAATTAGGATATTATACGACTGGGATACATTAATAATAATAATATAGTATATTTTTATTGCTATTAAATTTCACTTTTAAGTAGAGAGATTCAGGAAGTCGAGAGACTCGAGAGTTAAATGCATTAGAGATCAATTTTATATAAGCAAGCAATGCTGAAATGATTTGCTACTCTTGCTGGTCAAATGACGGTCAAATGACACTAGCTTATTCATAAATGATAAAGCCAAATCATAGCTAGATTTTTATCAACTATATTGACCATTGACAGACCGTGCAGAGTCTTACTCCCATGAGGCTTAAAAGCGTCCTCTGTCAATATGTTTGTCTTAGGTTCTCCATGATCTCGTTTTGCTGTCCTTCCCATTCGAGAGGACGGATCCTCTTGCCTCTCTTTCTCTCTCTCTCTTGCATATTAAAACTTTCACACTCTCTTCTTCTGTTGCATACTTATCTTCCTCTCGTCAGATACCATCTCTACTCCAACAAAACAACAATGTGCGTGCTTCACGCAGGTAAAAAACTTATCTGTCCCAGTTTCTCCATATCCTTCATAATTAGGTTAATAGGTTCAGTTAAACAACGGTTCTGTTCTTAAATTTGAAATAGGTTAATTAGAACCCTCTATCTCGTCCCCTCTATTTTGTCCTCAGTGACTCCATCTTACTCATTGCTTTTTTCGGTTGAATAGCATATCGTGAATTCTTCATTTGGTTCTATAGATTTCCTTTCAATTTATTATTATTTGGCCGCTGTTATAGATCTTATGTATGCATGATAGTATATATATATGACCATCTTCATGCTAATATTATATGATCCAGTGGGAATACTTGGTCTTTGGTCATTTGTTGCAAACAGAGAATGAGTAATGGAAGTAGTAAAGAATATTTAGGGAAGTTTTAAAAATTGCCTTTGGCGATATTTATTTTTCTTAAAAGTGCGCATCAGAACATCTTCCGTTGTTCTTGTTTACCAAATTTGATAAAATTATCACTTCTTTGAAATTGGGCTAATAAGTTCTCACATTTGGTTAATAGGTTCAGTTAAACAGAGAATGTTTTGTTTACTTAAACAGAAAATGATTTGTTTTTGTCAACACAAAAATTTGTGTATATATAAATTATAGATTTAAACCAATATGAGTGTTCGTAGTTGATTCAGTGTAATTGATGTAAGTTGGTGCTAGTTTGATTCTTATGAATAAAGATTATGGTATTTTGATAGAAAACCTTCAATAGTCAAATGTTTGGGGTTGTTTGCCGCACTTCCATTGTTACCCTTTATAAGTTGCTTAGTTGATTATATTAAGTGTCACTAAAATGATACTTTAAGTAGATTGTGAAATGACTTAAAGAGTATGTTTACGAAACATGGTTTCTTTTCAATATGAGCCTACAAAATAGGGATATGACTTCATAGTTTGTTTTTTCAAGCGTCGCGAAATTTGGAAGTGACCTAAATGTGGGTATTCATAGTTGTGAATACTTGGCAAGAATAAGATATCTGAAAAATTGATCCCCTTTTGCATTTTAAAAACGTCTCATTGAATTGAGCATCAAATGAAACCGGCTAAACCCAAAGCATTTAACCCCCCAAATCACCTTCTTAGAGAAACTTTATGAAAAAATTATTCGAATCATGTTGGCCCCGTTTCTGCTTTGTGGATTTGTCGTGGAACAATATTTATTGCTGGTGTATGATAGAATTTGCATTAGGTATATGCGGCTTTAGTTTCTCATATTATTTTTCACCTTAAATCATCACATGTAGCAGTTGAGCCACCTATTTTCTTTTCGTTAGCTGCATTACCTGAATATTGCACTTTTAATTGTTTTCCTTTTGGTTGCAGAGACAACACTGGCTTTGCTTCTGCATCCTGATTATAGTGTCTCTGGTTATCAATTTGTAAGTTAAATGCCATCTCCTTCTTAGACATCTTGCTGTTGTATTGCGTTGTATTATTCTGCCGCTGTTTTCACATAAACTAATGTAGTTGGAAAAATAGCTCCTCACTGTAATACCTTGTAATATGGATCGTTATATTCAGTTTGATTGCACGCTATATTCAGTTTGATTGCACGTGCTTCCATTGTCCTATTTTCTCACTTTCAATGTTAGTTTGATGAAGGATTTCCTTACTAGGATCCCATAAAATGATTTACACATCATTTATTTGTCCAAGCTTCTTTTTTTCTTCTTTTTATATATCAAATTTTTGGTATAAAATGTTTTTGCCAGCATATATTATAAGTTATTATATATTTGTTCTCAGGTTTACTGCAATAATTATTCTTATGATTGACTTTTGAATAGGGAGGAAGAGGATAAGTCCTGATGCTACAACATTTGGGTTTGTTGATGGGTGTTTCGTTTTGCACTTACATATTCTTGCAGGTTTTGCAACATACGGTTGGTCCCACCGCAATCAAGCGGGGTATACTAGTTTATACCCTACTCAATTTTCCAAATATTAACAACTTAAACTCGTGAAAATTCTATTGCAATTCTTCTATAAAAAACATGAGATTTAGGAACATCTTGTATCGGTTGTTGTAAATTTTGCGTGCGAAGGACTTGTCTTTTGGGGATTTGCATTGAAAAGGAGAGTACAAGAGGAGGAAACCAATCCCAAATGAAGAGGAAAAAGATGTCCAATTGGTATCACTTTCGATCCATGCTGATCTAAGAAAACTGTGGAAACCAAAATTTTTATAGATCCAACAATTTTGAGGTTTGTCGGATTAATTCCAAAAGGTGGGTAATGGTTTAGAGTTGATAAGAACTAGTATGGTAGATCGTTGAAGCTGTAGGTGGTGCTGGTCTGGGGGTGTAGATAGGGACCCTACAATAGTAATTCCTACTATTTTGTTGGCTTTGAAGGTTGAACCTTTGGTGGAGATAAACATTGGGCTTGTGATTTTTTTTTGTTGTGTTGTTAGGAATAGGGCTATAAAATGAACCAAGCTACTCGAGTTCTGCTCGGGTTTGTTTGGGAAAAAGCTCGTTCGAGAGAAGCTCATAAAATAAATGAGCTAAGCTTGAACAAAATTTTAAGCTCGTTCTATTGTTGAGCTCGACTCGATCACCAATATCCATACTAAACTAGTGTAAAATAACCATGCTACTCAAGCTCGTCTCGTATACGTTTGCTTAGAAGTTTGTTCGATCTCATATCGTAAGATAAATGAACCAAGCTTGGACATACTTTTAAGCTCGTTTACATTAACGAACATAACTTGAGCAACCTTAAGTTCGCTTGGTTCGCCTCATTTTCACCTTTAGTTAGGAATGCTCTGAAGTATCATTGCAGCAACAAAAAGATGTATATAGAATATGAAGTCGAGGATGAAGAGGAAAAATTCGAAGTTGAAGAGGAAGAAATTTTTTTCAAGGAACTCCATTTCCTTTATGAATCATCCCCAGCACCCACATATGAAGTGGCCATGCATAATAGCTCAAATGCTTGGTTGCTGCATCGCCCCTAATTTTAGTAGGAACAATACTAAAAAAAATTACAAATAATGGGGAAGAACTAAGGCCTCTGGCAGTTTTGAGTTCAAAACCCAATAAACATAAAAGATCATTTGGACTTGTCATATGCTTGCGATTATTTGGGATTTGGATGGAGAGAATCAATAGAAATTGTCAGGACCATTGTCTTCTTTTTTATATTTTTCGAGACATGGTATTGTTTTTGGCTTCTTTTAAGTCCTTCGTTGTAGGTACCGATGTCCATTTTCATCACATAATGACATTATTGGCTTCTTTTTGCTCCTCCATTGCATGTGCCTATACCCAAATGGATATGAGGGCTTTATTCGTTTATTTTTATTTTTTGTTTCCATGTATTTAGTTGTTCTTAGTGGACATGTTGTCCTCTTAGCTTGTACTCTCATCCTTGTGTCAGTAGAATTGTTATTTTATTAGGAGTAAAATAAAATAAAGAAATAAAATATAAAATAATTCTAATGATAGATTAATAACCAACTTAAAATGTTTTATAAATTAGAACGCTGAACCTAAAATATATAATGAAGGAATTCTTATTTTATTACGAGCAAAATTAAAATAAAGATATAAAATAGTTCTAATGATAGATTAATAACCAACTTAAATAATGTTTCATAAATTAGAACACTGAACAAAATATATAATGACTGGAATGAACTTGAAAAGCAACTACACAAGTTCCAATATGTGCCACTCAAGATTATCAAATTTGCGATTTTCTTGTTTGTATAGCCAACATCACATGCTAAAATTTGCCCAGAGAGTTATCGGTCAAGCAATAAAGGCTTACTAGTCAGGTTACCTTGACATGGGTTTGGACACGTAGCAATAAAATCATTCTGGAGCTGTCCAGTTGCAATTAACTCCCACCGGGAGATAAGTAACTCCCAATTACAACGTCGACAATAGGGGTTAAAGAATTCAGTACCATCAGAATTATGCAAAAGGAAAAGGGAGAATCTGAACCCCCCCATATAGGTGTAAAACTCAAGGGTGGATTGGCTTTAGGGTTTGAGTGAACAACACTTTAATGACCTTATAGAGTGAGTTATCTTCATTCTTTACACCTTTAAGGTTAGAAACCTTAAACCCGAGCCTATGGAAGCGGAAAATACTAATGAAGTGGAATGCAAAGGAAAAAGGAAGACCTAAGGGGTTGAGGGGATCCAAACATACCTGAAGAGGAAATCACAAAAAGGGAAGAGGAAACATACCTAGATGAGCTCTGATCGGCGCCTAAGCAGAATAATGAAAAAATGGCAGAGAGACGAAAGAGATTGAGTATGGGGGAAAGTCGAACTCGAGCCTTATTCTTCTAAAGATGAGTTACCAGTAACTGAGATTGTGGCATCTAGCTCGACTTCTTGGTTCCCAATAGGTGGGGCATTAGTAATTATTACGAATGCCACCCGATTAGTATTTTTGCGGAATAGTTACTTTGTATTAGATAAGGCATGACTTGAGCATGCAAGTTAGTTTATGGATTAGAATTGGAATAGTGGCCGACTTGGATTCATCACGACTGCCTTGTTATTGCAGCAAAATAGTTTACGAACTCGAATTGGAATATGATATCGTGTTGCGTCAACGCGAAGATTGTTTGTCATGATTCGACCCCACTTCTGTGTCATACGGGGTCCATGATTCATCCGCGGTTGAGGAGGAACAATCGTTGTTGGAAATCAACTTTTTTTACTCCCTTTTATTGTTTGGCCCATTATGTATTGCGCTTTAGTTGTTTTAGTTTGTTACTCCTTGTGTATCTTGTATGTTTTAGAACCATCTAACATAGAGTATAAATACAATTATGGATTAGAATTGGAATAGTGGCCGACTTGGTGTTTCAATGCGTGACCTTAAAGATGTTTGTTGTGGGTGCTCCAATTACAGTGTTGTCTGGTCCTCCCCGTGTGGTGGTTATCTATTCTAGTCCTCGTGATGGCAAATTCCGATGGAGAATTCATGTATTTTTGTTATGGTTAGATGGTGTCATGAACACATGTGTTAGCAAATATAAAGGAAAATTTCATGGTAGGGCCCCTTTTCAAGGGGGGAGTGGGATAGTGTTCATGTTGTTGAAAATTCATGATTTGATTCTTGAGGTGCAAGCCTTTTCAAGTGGGGGAGAGTGGTGTAACGCATGGACGGGCCCCTCATTTGGGTTGGCCGAATCTGAACAGGGGTAGGTGTAACACCCCGTATTTTTGGTGCATTTAATATTTAATTAATTCGGGAATTTTAAGTAACTAGTGGGTTGTAATTTTAAATGAATTAATTATAGCAAAATATATTTAAATATTAATCGGGGAGTAAATGGTTAATATTTAGGGGAATTTATTTACTAAGTGAATAGTAATAACTTATTTACGTCATTTCGAGTATTAATGACGGGGTATGCACTTATCCCAACCGGGAGTCGGTATAGACTAAAGGGGGTGGGGGGATAAGTATTTTTATAAATTAATTCGGATGCCAATTCTGAGTGTACAGTTGAGTCCGGATGGACCGAGATAGTCGGAAAAGTGTACCCGGGAGTAGTAAACGGGTCACGGGGCATTTTTAGACATAACCGGGCCCACACGGGGGCATTTGGGTCACTTGGGCTTGGCCCATTAGGCAAAAAACGGGATTTAGGTTAATTGATAAATTAGAAGAAGTAAGGAAACGGCTGATGTGAGTGGAGAAAAAGGCTTAGTGGGTTAGGAAACCCTAATAGCAGTTAGAGGCAAATTTGGGGATCACAAGAGAGCCAACAAGAGTCATCTTCAACCTTGGAATTCATCTTCAAAATCAGACTCTACGAAACCCTAAGGCAAGTGGTTAACTTGCTGTAGCATTTAAATTGTATTTCAATTCATATTCATGTGATGTGTGTAATCGAAGAAATTCGTTTTGGGATTTAAGGGTATAAACATGGGGTTTTGGTAAACCATGAATCTGATTTCTAAATGGAGTAGAAATTCATATATAATCTGAGTTGTGCACTTGTAATCTGGTAAGATGTGTAAACCCGGATGAATTAGAAACGAATTGGTGATACGGAATTGATGTTTAAATGGGTTAAAGATTTAATTGAATTTTTCCCCAAATTCATGAAAACAGTAGAAATAGTAAATTAATCGATGTTGTTGGACTTTATAGAGGTTCCTTATAAGGTTTCTGAGATTTATTGTCGACGGGAAGGTTTGGTTTTCACTGTAGAAGAAGTTAGGGCTTGGAGGTATCCGCCCATGGCTGAATCTGGAGGAAGGAGACGATTCCGCCCAGGTCGCGCGAAGTCGTTCGCGCGAGATAGGGATGTCGCGCGAAGTCGTTCGAGCGACGCGTGGAAGTCGTTCAAGCGATATCCCTTCTGGTTCGAGCGAGATTGCTAATTTTAGGGAATTTCCTATTTTGCCCTATGATTGTAAATGGTTAAATTGAGTGGGGAAAACTAGTGTTCGATGAACCCAAAATAGTGCAGAATTATTGGGAGTTAATTAGGGGTAATGAATTTCAAACATTCGGGGCGGTGAGATTATCCAAATCAGACTCGGGTGTTGTTTTATTCCGGGCCACGAGGGTAAGTCCGGGGATATTGGTTGGGGCGATACCAAAAGAAATTAATGTGCAAATTAATTTATAATTAGTGTTGGGCCATAAACTCATAATAAAATGGAATGGGCTTGTGTCACGGACTTAGTGCATGGTGTAATCGGGGCATTTTATATTTATATATATATATATATATATATATATATATATATATATATATATATATATAGTGTGTGCATTAATATCAGTGATTGAATATTATTAGTATATACTCTAGTGCTCTAGGGGGAGGTTGCGCGTAGTGGATGAATCCCCTAGCTTGAGGAGTAGGGCGAGTATATTCCCAGGTCATAGCGTCCATTATATAGGGTGAGGGGCATCTCACTTTCAGGGAAGGAATATGACCACCTCCATTCGTATGCTAAACCAAGTTAGTGAGCGAATCTGACTTGGGTAACTAGGTTATGTGAATACACCTAGTGGGATAGCACTTTAGAGAAATTATATTTTGTGAGTATTTTTACAAGGTGGGATATTAGTATTAAATGTTGTTTCAAGTATGGTTGTGAATACTGCAATATGATTAAATATATAATTAGGTATATAATTATATATGGGATAATTAATACATAGTGTGAAATGTATTATGTGCATAACAGGTGTGAGCGTTATATGAAATTAAAAAGGGTAATGATTTAATTAAGTTGACGTTTATAATAGCTTAAAAATCATGATTTAAGACATACTTGGTTAGAGTAGGTTAATTGTAAGGGTTAACATAAGTATTGGGTCAGGAGCGTAGGACCTAGGTAAATTAAATGGAAGCGTTAGTAGTGCACATTAGAGGAGGGGTAAGGAAGACCTCAAGAGAGTGCGACACTAACTAAAATATGAAGAGCATGCATATTTATTTATTACTGCAAGTTAATCCTTTGTTAAATGTTTTCAAATGTTTTTGGGTACTAACCCTTGCTATAAATTTTTTTTAAAACCTTTTAGGTGTCCAGCCACAGGGACGCCAGGCTTGACTCTATTCCAGGTATCCGTTGCTGCAGCACATGTAGATGTTGCAGGGTTTTTGATAGACGTCTCCTTCTTTCATTCGTATAGAGATTCTCTAGTAGTTATTTGAGCATGTCGCTCACAGTTCATTTATTAGTATTAGACTTGTTAAGATTGTCTTCTTGTCTTTACTTGTATTGGATATTTGGACCGATGGTTTATTCGGTTAGGTATTTTATTTGTGGATGGTCATTTCAGTTAACTGTGATTATGTATTATTTTATGTTCCGCATGAGTTTTATTTAATTAATTGAAAGATAAAAATTGGCATTAGTCTACTTTTCTCACTTAAGTGGTTAGTAATTAAATAGACGACAGTGATGCTAAGAATGAACCAACTGAGAAACCTGTTCTAACTTGATTTAGGACTGATCACCCGGGATTAATTAGGCGGGGTGTCACAGTAGGCTTCTTGACGCGGCGCAAGGACGTGGGCCCTTCCCTAGACTGGCCAAATGTTCAAAGGGTGGGTGAAATTATCTATTTATTATTATTCTTTACTTGTTCCTTAAGTCAGGTAGTATATTATTATTAGGAGTATAATTTATTACTTTCCTTATTTAATTGTGTTTTTTTTTGTATTCTAGTTTTCCTTGTCCAACAAGGAATATGGTTTAGTTTAACCCGTAAATAAGAGCTTAGGCTCATATTGTAATCACTTTCAAACATTTAATATTAATAATGAATTTAATTTAAGAGAGGAATTCTTGATTTGTGTGATTGGTACGTGCTTCCGCCAATTTTAAATAGTGCTCTCTTTTGGTCAGAGTTGAGTTGAGTTGACTTGAGTGATTTGTTAGGTTCATGTGTTAGGGCTAGTACCCGAAATTTTGTTCCAAGGCGAGCGTCGATAATGGACGTTCCAAAACGAGCCGACATAAATGGATTCTCCACTCAATATTCAGATTTATCATCAACGATGGAATATGACGAAATTTAATAGTAGGTCGAGATGCATGGGGATGAGATCGCGTCCCTTGATCCGGATGAGATTTAACCATCATCCTCTCTCATCCATGTTGCCCCTCGCTACCCGCCGACATGGGCACGACGGTCAGTCTTCTATGTGGATTCATGATGAAGAATGTAATGCATTGGTAATGATTGTTTTATGATGAGAGACAACTTCCGGTCACTGGCTTTAGGAGGTCTTGCAAGGAAAATTGTGCTACACAGGTGATACCCTAATTCGAGTGTGGTTGTTGTCACGAAATCGCAACCGGTGTATGTAAGATAGATGAAGAAGAAGTCTAATCCAGTTGCATGACTCTTGGCCTACCATTGAACAAACATGTGACATCACTATCACTGATCAAAGTTGTGAGTCGTGCCTTTAGGACTTAGTAAGGTCGATGTGTTGTCAACGCTCCATGGTGCAGGGACTCAGTCCAACACAAAAGGTAATTGTTTTTGGGTTTGATGCGTCGAGGAACATGGAAGTGTTGGGCACTCCCCAATCATGCCTTTGCTTGGGACGAAACATACGGACATGCTTTTGGATTAGGATTTGCTAAGTCGGTGGAATAGTTTGGGCCCAAAAGTAAACTAAATTGATTTTATTGGATTCGAAATTATAGGCTCATCCGGAAAATTTAGTTGGTCAAAAATTTATTATTTCGGGCTGAAATTTTTGGAAAGCATGGAATATTGTTTAGTTTAGCCTAAAATAAGAGCCTAGGGTCCTCATTGTAATCACTTTTCAGACTTTTAATATTTATAATGAATTTGATTTGAGAGAGGAACTCTAATTATTGACTACATCTTTGCTGTCTAACGAGATATTTGGTCGCAACACTTTTTTCGGACCATCGTTATCCGAAGGTCAAATAGCTTTGCCAATTGTACCTCGCCCACTTGCCCTCGTACTCGAGTCTTTTTTTCAAAAGAAGCTCAAATAGTTTACGTACTGGTTTTACTATTCCCATACCGCTCCTTAAAGAATACACGTCAGTAACGAGCCATAGATGGTGAACTGCGTCGTTTAGAGATATTCAATACAACTTTGACCTAGTACCGAATACAACACTTCCTAATTTACCCTATTATTGCATGTCCCTATCATATAGAGAAGTAGTAGATACATGGAGGCAAGAGCCAAAACTACGCCAAAGGGGGTATTTGCATGAAAGATATCCGCCGTGTAGCGCCCGTCCATTTAACAAATATTCGAAAAAGCGGGTTCGAGGCTTTTTGCCTGCACGGGGCGAGGCGTAAGCCTCGATTTGAAAACCCAAAAATCTAACAAATATAAAAAATACTAGTAAAATCATAAAAATAATATAAATCATTACAAAAATATACATTTATTACTGCTTTATATATATAACAAGTATTCAAAATAGTAAATAATAGGTATATATATTTATACAAAACAATAAATATATACGTATAGCTATATAATAGTTAATCTGTATCCGTGTCGAATATGTATCGGATACCGATATTCTCGGATTCTCATTAATCTGTATTTGTTTTTTATAATTTAGTGATCAAATTCCTAATTTTGGACACGAAGTAGTATACATATTTATAAAAATATATTAAGATTTAATATATACTTTTTTCGAAAAAGGCGTACCCACGTACCCACGTATCACGTATCTGTGTCTGTACTTCTTAGCCTTGCAGGGCTCCCTGTTGATTAGCTACGTAATTTTATGCTGAAGATGCCTTCTTTTGACCGATCTTGGCCGGATGCCAAGGAAAAAAAAGGTGCCATAAGAGATTTCATTACCCAAGATGGTTTCTTTTCAGGGGAGCACCCTCGACATTCTCACTGCATCACTACAGGAGAAGATAATTGCAGAATATAGGAGTGATTTGCACGTTGGCTGCATTGCATATTTTTTTTGGCCCAATGTGCGGTAAGACACCAACACAATCATTAACCAATGTTATGTATGTGAAATGGCGACGTGCCAGAAAAGCCATGGACAAACATTTCAGTGACTTATGCTGGGATTGCTATGAACGAATCAAGGCTACAATTTCATCTTTGTAGTTGACCGCTTCTCCAAAATGGGTCATTTTGACAGGTAGAACATCTCCACGGAGTTTCGAGAAGCATATCAGATCGTGATGGATGTGAATCGAGGGCTTTTTTGTCATTTTTTGGGCAAATTAGTAGTTTAGTTTCTTTTTGTTATTTTTCCTTATTTTTGTTATTGTATTTTCTTTTGTTTTGTTTTATTATTTAAAGGTAAGGAGTAATAATGACATTTTTGTAATTAGGGCCTTAGCTTAGTGCCTAAGCTACTCCTCCCCTTGAAATACCCACTTGTAAGCCTCATTTGAGGTAGACTTGAATTTTGAAACAGGAAAGAGTATTTCTCTCTCTAAAGTGCGTGTTAGATATTTTTAGGAGCCTTTTGACGTGTAGTTTACGGTAATTTGGTATCAAAGCGGGTGTCACTCCACATTGGTGTTGGTGTATCGGTGTATTTGTATCAAAATTGTACACTACTCTTCAATGGCTCCCAAAAGATTCAAACAACAAGATGAGAATCTCGAGTTGAAACAACAAGTTGCGGAGTTAAGGCAACAAATGGCCCAACTCCTTGTGGCCAGAACATCCCCACCACCACCATGCCTCAAACCCTAGCCCCAACCCCCCTATACCCCCTCCCCTACTGCTCGGCTAAGGAACCCTAACCCACCGACCCACCCTACTGCCCCGGATACCCTAACTCTGACCCCGGAACTACCCTGAAACCCTCTGGCCACCCAGACAATGCCGGCCCCCTTTGTAAAATCCCGTCCGACCCTTCCCACCACTGGGCGATACTTGATGCCCCCTTTTTTCGCATCCCGACGCCAAAAAAACTACGGGTTACCCCAACCCTACTCAAACCCCAGGCAAATTGAGTCATCCCCCCACCTCTTCGGATTATTTGATTACTCCATGGGCCTGGGCCATCATTTAGGAACCCCCGATCTTCCTCCCGACCCCGATTCACGCTACCCACATGCCCCCACCCTTCCCTTTGACCCTCGACGGGTTGCACACCCTACCCTCCACATTTGCATCATACGCCCTCCCATCACTCCCTATCACTACTCCACTCTGATTCCTCCTCATCCTCCTTCGAGTTTGGGGAATAGCCACCCTAGTATTTTAGAGTGGATACCTTTGTCCCCACCTGATGCCCATCGCTTTGCACCACTACGGGATCGACAATGCTTCTACTGCGGAGAGCGTGGCCACTTGATTGGCACGTGCTCTCATTAATTCCCCGCATTCCCCCAGCATATCCCGTGCCCCAGCACGTCCAACCTCTTCATCCATCGCCTGCACAGCTGCCACCCCCTCCCGCTGATGTTGTTCCGCCTGTGCCAATTGACGTGATGGGCTTTGATGCTCCCCAGGACGAGGTCCACTATCTATAGCTCTTCAGCTGCTTTCCCGGAGTCTCCATGGGGATATTCGCATTGATGTTCCCATGTTTGACGGATGGTTCTCTCCGGATACCATGATTGATTGGCTAGCTTCGATGGAGACGGTATTCGACTACAAGCGGGTTCAGGGTCGCTCGTGTTCGCCTCGCTGCCACCAAATTTCAGGGATTCGCCCGGGTTTGGTGGAACGACCTCTGCTACGGACAGACAGCGGCAGGATTGCCCCCTAACCAGACTTGGCTTGAGCTGAAGGCTGCCCTCCAGGCGTACTTAATTCCTCCGACCTATGAGCGCGACCTGTTTGCTCGCATTCAGTCTCAGGAAGGACACCTCATCGTTAGTGGAGTATACAGGGCAGTTTCAGCATCTGTGCACCCGAGTTCGCCTCCCCGAGACGGAAGATCAGCGGATCAACCGCTATATATTGGGACTGCAGTCGTACATGCAGCACGATCTCGGCCTGAGGGAGATACCGACCTTTTTGAAAGCGGTCGAGTATGCGGCCAAGGTTGAGGCCTACCATACAGCGCCCGCAACTCTTCTGGCCTCACGAACTCCACTTACACCGGTTTCTGCCCCAGCTCCTCCAGTGGCATCTTCAGTCTTTACATCCGCTACTCCTGCTGCTCCACATCCAGGGCCTCCTACCTTCCGGTGCTACAACTGTGGCAATGTTGGTCACCGAGCTTCAGATTGCTCTCTCCCACGATGCCGCGCTTGATTGGCGATGAATCATCCCCTGACTATTTGGATGCATACGAGGAGCTTCCTCAGCATGCCTTGATTACAGTTTTGGAGGGTGATTCAGTTGGTCTTCCCTTTTGAGTTCGAGGACGAACTCTTTTCATGGAGGGGAGATTGATGTGAATCGAGGGCATTTTTGTCATTCTTTGGGCATATTAGTAGTTTAGTTTCTTTTTGTTATTTTCTTTTATTTTTGTTATTGTATTTTCTTTTCTTTTATTTTAGTATTTAAACTTAAGGAGTAGTAATGAAATTTTTATAATTAGGGCCTTAGACTCGGTTACAGTTCCTCCAGCCTCATCAGTGCATCCCATAACATAGGAATTTTCCGTTCACATTACCGTCATACACGATGATGTACGACAACACTTGCAGGAACCAACACCATTTACAAAGTCAAGTAGACGACCACCGACGGAAAGTTACTTTTCAGGTTGGCAGCCTCATCATGGTGTACTTACGAGAAGAGCAAGGAGTATGTGGCCCATTTCCCATTAAACAGTGTTTCGACAACAATGCTTATGAAGCTGATTTTCTCTAGGAGTTTTGTTTCAACTGCACCATGAAGGTGGCCAATCTATCACTCCTTATAAAGGTGATCATATACCACTGATACCCCCGCCAGCAAAATCCTCAAAGTCGGCCCCATTAGATACTGTTTGGGTCCAATGTGTTCTCGAATTACGCACAACTAACACACAACAAGGGCCACACTCTAAATTCCTAGTTAAATGAGCTAACATTAGTTTTTACTTTACTTTTTCGATTTTAGCAGATTTCTATTTTTTTAAGGTATGGATTTGAGAGAATTCATGATTCAAATCCAATATCCTTCCTTTCTCTCTTATAAATAAGAGGCAATGCCTGCTTTGTATTACTGCGAGTAATGAATTCGTGTTCAATTTCTTCTAAGAATTATTTTTCTTCTTTTTCTTAATTTATCTGGTTCTGTCATTATGATGTATATTGGTGACATGTGGCGCAAGAAGGTGCAATCAAGAGAATTTCACTTTCTAATTTAATTTAATTTAATTTATTAATAGAATAAATGAATATTCCTTTGGAATATTCTAGGTTAGGGTATTTTAGTCATTGAGTCATTACTTGGTTTTCAAGTTAGTTAGTGATTATTTTTGTCATTTGTTTATTTTGTCCTTGTTAGTCTTTAGCTTTTAGGGTTGGCTAGCAAGCTAACCTTACCTTATAAATGAGGCCTTTGACCATCATTTGTATAGACAGGTTAACTTTTAGAAATGAAGAAATGGAGTGAGTTTACTCTACATTTCGTTGTTGTTGTGTAATTAATACACTTCCGCTACCCACTACACATCAAATTGGTATCAGAGCGACGTTCACTCTTGGTGTCTTGGAGATTGGCATTCGAAGCTCGATACGAGTCATGACTTCGACTCAGAACAACTGTTCGGTCGAGAGGATGTCTTGGCTAATAAATGTTCCCGCGTAGGCCGAATTTGTGATCAAAACACCAAAAATCGATCAAATAGCCGACGAAGAATTGTTACGGTGTTTGGACCTCGACCCGAGGGCGAGGAAGCGCCACTATGGGAGAGCACCACCCCCTTGTTTCCTCATTTTCCTACCACCACACTACCACTAACTCCACCACCCTACTTTTAAAACCCTTGACATGACAATTCAGATATGAAAACTTCTCCCAAACCACTTAAAAAGTACACCCACACACCCTAGATTTGGGTTCACAGGACTTAAATCTGAACCCACCCCTACCCCAAACCCACCAAGCAGGGAAAAAAATCCATGTCCAATTATTTCGGCACTGCCCTGACCCCCTCTCGCCCCTCCGATCCTACTCCAACATATTCCGCCCCTCCCTAGCCCATATCCATACTAGATCTAAGCCTCGATTGACTTCAATGTTCCCCTACCTCTTTTCGGCATATAACCGCCCCGATTTGGGCCCTCTGAAGTACAACGATGGTCCTCTCCGATCAAAATCAACCCTCGCCGGAGGAAATTCGGGGCCGAAAAAAATTCCGGTGAAGCGAGCATAGAGTCTGGAGGTCGACAAGGGAAGTCCACGTCATTCCGGGCAAGAATCACCACTTCCAGTGTCGTCAACAGCAATTCCGGTGGGTGTCCGACCTCTGACGACCTTGGGGTGGCTGGGTTGCATGGTGTGGTTGCTAGGGGTTGGGAAGAAGAAGAAGAGTTGGGAGAGGCTAGGGTCTTAAGTGGAGTTTTGGGCTTTAAATGTTTAACGGAGTGTGGGCAGCCCAAGTGGGCATTTTCTGATTTGGGCCCAAGTTTACAAAATAAGCCACTTGGGTTAGGATTTAAGAAATCCAAAATTGATTTTTTTGGGGTAGAAAAATTTGGGCAGGCCCCAATTTTTAATATAAAAAGGTCATACCCAGTGTACAAGCCCTCAATTTTGATATATTGTAAAATATTTTATTTGGGCCCCAAAATTTCATAAAAAATATTTTTCACCCCCGATAAATCATAAAAAACAATTTCAAAATATTTGTTTTTTGGCGTGGGCGTTAACAATTTTCCTCTCACGCTCAAGGACGAGCTTTTTCAAAGGAGGGGAGAGTTTGGTGACGCGTGGCGCAAGGAGGTGCAACCAGAAGAATTTAAATTTTTAATTTAATTTAATTTAATTTAATTAGTTAGAATAAATAAATATTCCTTTGGAATATTCTAAGTTAGGGTATTTTAGTCATTGAGTCATTTTAGGGTCATCACTTGATTTCCAAGTTAGTTAGGGGTTATTTTCTCATTTGTCTATTTTGTCCTTTTTAATCTTTTAACTTTTACGGTTTGCTTAGCTAGCAAGCTAACCTCGCCCTATAAATAACATCTTTGGCCATCATTTGTATAGATAACTTGACTTTTAGAAATGCAGAAATAGAGTGAGAGTTTCCTCTACAATTTGTTATTGTTGTGTAGTGTAATTACTATGCTCTCTACCCATTACTCATCACATTCCATTAGGTATTTGATTACAAAAATATCGTTTCATGTGGTATGAAAATATTGAGAACTACGGAAACAACAACGTGTCCGTAAGGGATGAAGTAGATGTTAGTTTGGCAGGATTCAAATTCAAATAAGGTCTGAAAAGGCTCCATGGTAACGTTGCTAGAAACAAGGAATTTACTTAACTGGCTGAAATCTATGAGTCCGTTCCTGCAATTTAGCCACTGTTAGCTACAACGATTGGAAGCATCTCCCTTGAATAAGATGACCTCCACCTTTTAGCAACTACAGCATTTGGCTTCCAATATATAGAGTTAAATCTCCATTCTTGACCCCAAAAAGTAACAAATTCAAGTAAGGAAGAACGTTTTTGTAGGATTTTGGATTAAATTATTATCATGTCTTGTCTAATTCGAATTTAGAATGTGGGTTTATAGAATGATTCATTATGAAAAACAAACATCCAGTGTTGATGACAAAGATACTGACTAATTACAGCAACAACGTAAATAGTATCACGACGACTAACGATAAAATATTAAACTACCCTGCTAGTTTATGGTATCTATAAGTTAACCATATTCACTACAAACGTGATAGGTAGAGGTTGAAGCCCTATTTTGATGTATATTGGTGACACGTGGCGCAAGGAGGTGCAACTTGAAGAATTTCAATTTTTGATTGTATTTTATTTTATTTTTATTAGTTAGAATAAATGAATATTCCTTTGGATTATTCTAGGTTAAGGCATTTTAGTCATTGAGTCATTTTAGGGTCATTACTTGGTTTGCAAGTTAGTTAGGTGTTATTTTTGTCATTTGGCAATTTTGCCTTTTAGTCTTTTAGCTTTTAGGGTTAGCTTGGATAGCAAGCTAACCTCACCCTATAAATAAGGCCTTTGGCTATCATTTGTATAGACAACTTAACTTTTAGAATTGAAGAAATAGAGTTAGGGTTTCCTTTACATTGCGTTGTTGTTTAGTGTAATTAAAACGCTTCCGGTACCACTATCCATCATATTTACTCGCAATTGTATTTGCCAAACAACTGGCACATGGTTGATTCATATACATTTCCTTTTGGCGATTGCAAAGCTAAGGAAGACGACGTGCTTAATCCATATCCATTTCCTTTTTGTGCTTACCTATAGGTATTGGGAGGCATTCTTTATATTAAGCAAACAAATAAGATCCAAAGGACGTGTAAGAAATTTGGTAAATTTGAAGATGACACTGCTGGAGGCCGTGAAAATATATGCTGAACGTATTGTTGAAAAAATCAACACCCCATTTCAAATCACGAACACCCCCTTTTTCGGAACTTTTGGGGGAAAGAAGTTCATCGAAGGGAGTTGAATCTCAAAACTCAAGGCCCACTTAAGGGAGTTGAATCTCAAAACTTGAGGCCCAACAATTGGGTGAGTTAGGACGGGTTAGTGACGGGTTTTACGAAACACGAATTGGGTTCGAGTTGGATCTCTTATGAGCCGGGTCAACTCAATCTGACCCGCGACCTGAAAATAATGCAAATCAAGAGTGCCTCAGATCTGAAATGCAACCCTTCTTTTTTCACTCGAAGTTTCACCTTCGCCCAACATGGTTGATAAAGTTGAAGAGAACAGAAAAAGGCATACCCATTTGGTTAATCACTGTGTATGAATATAAGAACACCAGTTCAACCAAAAAAATCCCTAAGTAGATTGGAATAAAGCAACTCAACCAAAACATAGTAATCAATTGGCGAAAAACATATCAATTTTGCAAATAGCATAAGCAATAAAGTAATAGGATATGCAAATTTTTCAAAAAAAGTATATTCCATATGATATCGACCATATCTGAATCAAATACATATAAAGTACTTTTTTTTATTTAAAAAACCCAACATCTGTACAAAACTCAATTGAAATACCCCTCGCAACATCATATTGCAGGTCTCCTCCTAGGGTTAGGAATTAACAGTTGTCTAAAGATTTGAGAGATTGGGTTAGGTTTTAATGGGATTGAAGAATTGAGAGAGAATATATGGAGATATAATAGATGGAGAGAGAGAGAGAGCAGCTGTTGCGAGAGATTTCGAGAGAAATTTTGTGAGTTGCAACATGGCGACTACTAATGGGTTTGCTAACGGGTCATTGGTTGACCCGCGAGATTTATTAACGTGTCCTTAACAACCTGGGCAAAAACTTATTTGATCTGTATAATTACATGGTGGGTTCAAACTACGATCCGCATTTGGGAATGCTTGGTCCAAATCGGAAATCTCTAGAGGATGGGTGGGTGGGGGGCGACTTCTGGTAACATTGAACCTACCTACAAGCGCATTAGAAAGGGTGAGTTATAGAAATAGATGGGAGTATTTAATCAATGAAAATGTTGCTTCTGGTTAGCCATGGCTAGGGGCAGCCCCACCACCTCACGGGTGGGGGTGATTGCCAACTAAGAAGCACAAATTTCTGCAAAGGCGACGTATCCGTATCAGATACGTATCGTATACCGATACTCCACAGATACTCACAGATACATATTCAATTCTTTTTTTATGTGTCCATTTAATGAATAAACTTTTAATTTGGATACTTTGGGGATACTCTCGGATAAGCGGATACTCTCCAATAATCTAAAACACGTCCAGTACATTTTAGTACATTTTGTTACAGGTGAATGCGAACATTGGATATGGAAACATAACTTTTCTTTAGCATACCAAAGAAGTAACGATGATTTAAACTATAGATTGTATCACAACAAAAGTAGAATGAAAGAAAAGTATTCATATGAGAGACCATAGATAATAATTATATGTTTATAATTTAATGTTTACATCCTTTATTTTGGACACTAGATCGATATATCTTGGACACTCTGCACATCATGAGAATGATAGACATTGGTAAGAGAAATCAAACTAAGTGGTACATTGTAATAAAAATAAGCTAAGAAGATTATACTAAACAGTGAAGAATTGATCATATTATTTGTATATAAATATAAATACATTTAGATAATTATATGTCCACGTATATACGGTTTGATTCCTCATATTTGCCTTTCCTGCGCATTTATTTTGCAAGGAGTTCCAGACATCTAAGGCAATATCTTTTTAAAACAATTAATCTTTCAACAAGTGATGGTTTTTTTGGTAATAGATGTAAGAGGGTAGTGAGACTGGGGTCTATGAATAACTGGAAAGGGTGAGGCGTGACCCACTCCAATGGACACTGTCTGCAAGTCTTCAAGGTCTCCTGGTGCAACTTCTGAAGAAAACTTCTCCTTCTGGTAACAATGGAACTCAAGCTTCAACCCACTCCCTGCAAGAAGATGAACTTTCACAGCAAAAATAACAATTTTCTCAAGGGAAACACCTGAGAGTGATGGCTGTTAGTGGGGAGTGAAGGAACAAGGCACTCAGCACTAAGAGAATGAGCAGGGAGAGAATACTAGGTAGGTCTGGTGATATTTTAGCAGAGTAACAGTGCAATTTTTCTTGTCTATCTTTTGACCTTGCCCAGAGGTCTATTTATACATGGGCGTTAGGGGTGAGCTGGCGATTTTGGGCGCCAAAATTGAGAGAGTTGGTGGGGAACAATGTCTGAAGTGTACCATTTGTCCCTACCTGTAGGCAGCCTGCCTGTCCCCTCCGCAGGCGCCACCTGGCGCCGACCAAAACTCAAAAAGCACATATGTCCCCTAATGGAGACAAAATAGCAGATTTTGGTAGTTATCTTTTGAAACGGTAACTTGTGGTGCAATTTTGCAAATCTTTGAGAGAGGAGACCTTAAGGCCTCCTCCTCTCTAAAAGTGTTGTTTTTCTTGAGAGGGACCTCGAGGACCCCCTCTTCTGGAAAAGTCATTTTCTTGTAAAGAGTTTATTTTTATTGTGAGTAGCCAGCTCTTTGGCTGCTCACTTCACTTGTGACCAAGTGTGCAGTGTGCGTAGTCTCGAGTGACTTCTGGGTCTTCCTACTAGTATTCTCTCAATCCTATAGTGCTAAGTGGTTGAGCTTGCTCAACATACCTTGTCCCTCAGCCGCCACGCCAAAACTCCCAGGAGGTCCCAACGCGCCTGTTCGAGCCCTGCTTGCTCGACTAGGCTACCTGTACAAGAAAGCAAAGTGTTAGTGCTGTTGTTCATTTAGAGACTGTTGTTTCATGATGAAAACTCTTGTAGCAGCACTTCTCGAATAACATTTCTGCAGTGACCCTTGCGGTGGCGCTGACTCTTGCTGTGATACTTGAATTGGCGCTGACATGTGAGGCGGCGCCGACCTTTGTTGTGTCGCCGACGCTCGAAGTGGCGCTGATACTTGAATTGGCGCTGACATGTGAGGCGGCGCCGACCTTTGTCGTGGCGCCGACGCTCGAAGTGGCGCCGGCGCTCGAAGTGGCGCTGATACTTGAATCGGTGCTGGCATGTGAGGCGGCGCCGACCCTTGTTGCGGCGCCGACGCTCTAAGTGGCGCCGACCTTTGTCGTGGCGCCGACGCTCAAAGTGGCGCTGCTACTTGGATCAGTGCTGGCATGTGAGGCGGCGCCGACCCTTGTCGCGGTGCCGACGCTCGGAGTGGGGCCGACGCTTGAAGTGGCGCTGACGCTTGAAATGGCGCTGACGCCTGAGGTAGCGCTGATGCTCGAATCGGTGCTGACATGTGAGGCGGCGCCGACCCTTGTCCTGGCGCCGACCCTTGTTGCGGCGCCGACGCTCGAAGTGGTGCTGATGCTTGAAATGGCGCTGACGCCTGAGGTAGCGCTGATGCTCGAATCGGCGCTGACATGTGAGGCGGCGCCGACCCTTGTCCTGTCGCCGACCCTTGTTGCGGCGCCGACGCTCGAAGTGGCGTTGACGCTTGAAGTGGCGTTGACGCTTGGAGTGGCGCTGACGCCTGAGGTAGCGCTGATGCTTGAACCGGCGCTGACATGTGAGGCGGCGCCGACCCTTGTCGCGGCGCCGACGCTCGAGGTGGCGTTGACGCTTGAAGTGGCGCTGACGCCTGAGGTAGCGCTGACGCTTGAACCGGCGCTGACATGTGAGGCGGCGCGGCGCCGACGCTCGAAGTGGCGCTGACGCTTGAAATGGTGCTGACGCCTGAGGTAGCGCTGATGCTCGAACCGGCGCTGGCATGCGAGGCGGCGCCGACCCTTATTGCGGCGCCGACGCTCGAAGTGACGCCGACGCTCGAGGTGGCGCTGACATGTGAGGCGGCGCCGACCCTTGTCGCGGCGCCGACGCTTGAATCGGCGCCAACCCTTATCGCGGCGCCGACGCTCGGAGTGGCGCCATCGCTCGAAGTGGCGCTGACGCCTGAAGTGGCGCTGACGCCTGAGGTAGCGCGGATACTTCATAATAGCTTTTGGGCTTCTTGGTGACCCTCGCGGGTACCCCTCGGGTGTCACTAATAAGAGAAAGTATTTTTTATTTCGTTTGCTTTTTTCTGTTGAGGACACCCTTCTACAATAGAAAACATAAAAAGCAGAATCTAAGGCTTCATGCGTGCATTGTAAAAATGCTCCAAGTGGCTTAATTTCGTCTTTAAAAATTCATCCCTTTCATTAATAAACTTATTAAAATACTAAATTTGAAAACCCAAAATAATAATATAATTTTTTTTTTAATTAAACTCACAGCCACTTTCATTAATTTGTTATAAATGTTTTAAGAATATGGGAAAGAATTTAAGTAAGCAAAAGCATAAATACTAAATAACAATATAACCTAAAATTTGAGGAATCCTTTGGAGTGCCCTTAAAAAGGTGATTCTTCAAGTTGCCACTGGTCATCAAAGGAAAAGTTTGGTGCAAAAATTGAAGAGACGCTTGGAGTGGCTCTATGAATATGATCATGAACAGTGGTCGTAAACTTTGCATCCACTGGCCATGGCTGTCAATTGGGCTGATCATCGATGCCACTAAGCATGTTGCTAAAGCTTTTGTGCAGAACCGGTTGGTTGATTTTTTGTCTGTGGAGATCCTGGTGTTGATGAGATATGAAGGATTTGTGTTAGACCACTAGGCTTAATTGATGAAGGGAAGATGTTTTTGTTAGACCACTAGGATGTATAGTGATGCTGTTCTTTTGGCAGTAGCTGCATTGATACCAAAGCTGTTTTGACGTTTGACAAACCAAAGTATGATTTTTGTTTGCTTCTTGTACAATTTAGAAATGTCGTCTGTTCGCCTGGAATGAGGGCTAGAGGCACTTAATTCCAGTTTTGTTGTTTGGAGACCTCTTGTGTTGTTTCCTAACGCATAAGTTAAAAACTAGAGGTGTCCTGGCAACCATTGGGAGGGCCTTCTTGTCAGACAAACAAAAAAGGTATGAGGTTTGGGTTGGAGAGGATGGAGCATTTGAAAAACTGACGGTTTTGTTCATTCTGTGTTCCAATGCATTTTTACTTAAATTGATAAAAGAGAAGAATATATGTGGGAGGAAAATGAAATAGTCTGAGAACTGTCCTAATATAAAATGTAAGAGGTTCGTTTGGGGTTCACTTTCCATAGCGTGGATTAGTATTCTCAGGGCATTGCTAATGGAATTCTTAAAGCATTGTCCGACACCTCTTGCATTGACATGATATTGTGCCTATTTAGTTTTAATTCCCAGTTTTGGACGAGGTGACGTCATTATCTTATTTTTAAATCCCAATTTGATGATAAATCTCAGGGAGCGTGCGGCTCTTTTGTGCTGTTTTGCTTAATCAGTCATGTAATTGCCTTCCATTGTTGTGCAAAAAACTGTGAGAAGAGACTCTTAAAGGTTGGATGGGCTGCCATAGACAGAGCTGAGTCTATGTGAGAAGTTTTATAATGATGAGAGGAGTCGAGGACGAGGAGTCTGCCGTAGTAAGTGATTCAAGTGGATTTGCAGTTATTTCAGACTGTTGATTCCTGTAGGAAATTTAGTTGTTGACATTGAATTAGTTGCTGCCATGCATGTAAAAAACGACAATATTTGTGATTTTTGAAGTTCCTTTCAAGTAGAAGCAATCCTCCCAGTTTTATCCCTATAAAAGGATTCATTGGAATTGATTGTTTCCCGGGCTTGTCAGGCAAATTGTTGATCTGATTCATGGTGTTACCAGACTTAATTGTCCATGAAAAGCTAATCTAATTATTTTTACTTGGTTTGATTGATTATTTTTCAGGGCTGATAACTTTTGTTGTTGATCAAGGTCGCGTTATGGCGGCTGCTTCTCTCTCTATCTGATATGGAGATATGCCAAATACCGTGAAGCTGTTCTTAAGTATGCTACATAACCAAACAAATCTGTATAACTCGTATAACACGCTATACCCCTCCCCTTGTGGGTTCTACATAATCATTAAAAATAGTCTCTTGTGCATTTACATTTCTTGTAATTTGCTTATTGTGGTTGTTTGATTTGTAGACACTGCTTGTTTCACAAACACACACCTAATTGTAGATTTGTGTTTCATCACATGTTTGATATTAATGACTCATTAGTTGTGCTTTACTTTGTGTTGCGGGTGTGCGCTAGTGTTCACCCTTTCCTTGTTCCTTGAGTTGGACATTTGTTAATGTTTTTGGTTTCTAAACAGTTGGGGGATAACCTACACGCCAAGATTATGAACCTCTAGTGTGAAGTAGATGCATTGTCAGACAGTATCTAGTGGTTCCTTTCTTTGTACCATATTGCATGACAATACATGGGTGCGGTTGATTACAATGTTCGAAAAAATTGAAAAGCACTTCTTTTTTATGAGTTGGAAAGTTTGTGGAAAAAGATACGAGTGGTTTGGTTTTACTTTTCCGATTTTTCATGGAATTCGAGTAGGATATGTTTTCCATTAAAGATGAAGAAAAAATGGAGTACTTGTCACATTTATGACAATTACTGTCATAAAAGTATTTTTCACGAAAAAAATTCAACTCAAGTACAATCAAACGGATCCTTAGACAAAATTGCCCTATTTAGGACTTCCAATTGATTTAAACTTTCATTTGATATTTTTAATTGTTAAAAAGATATTGGGCCATATACAAAATAGTTCATCGAGCAGTTTTTAATACGCGTTTAGTTCAAGTCTATTTTTTTTGTCCCAAAAAGTTTTCCACCATATAAAAACACTAAAAAAAGGAGCTCCGGTGAGGGTTCTCCAAGTTGTGGTAGTTTTTCATTTTTTTTGGGTGTGGAGTGTGTGGGGGTGGTGGTTGCTGTTAGCGCAGACCTTTAAAAATAAGAGAATATTGGTTAAATGGGTGTTTGAGGGACTCTTTGGAACAAGATAAAAAAGTTCGGACTAAATGTGTATTAAAAAATATTTGGGGGACTTTTGGTAAGTGGTCCAAAGATTAATCCATTTAGGATTAATATGTTGATATCTTGGCAGTCTACATAATGTGTGTGTGTGTGTGTGTGTGTGAGAGAGAGAGAGAGAGAGAGGTAAATGTATACCTAAATATATATTATATAAAAGTACAAAATATACAATTTTTATGTGGTAATTTAGTTTCGACCCACACATTGTCTATACGGTGAAAGAACTTTTAATAAATATACTTTCAATACACTCAATCAACGAGGTGTATATAAAAAATTGATTATCCTAACAAATAAAAATTTAGACAATTCGAAGACCCAAATCATGTTGAGGTGATATAAACTGAGCCTTCATACACACAAAGCATTTACTATTTGTATTAAACTTGTGCATTTGGGGCACAAATATCATAAAATCAAATTTTCACTAATTTGCTACTAAATAGCAATAGTATCGTCCGTATGGGGTTGGAATTTTTTTACAATGTTGTATATGCACGCGCGCGCACACACACGTGTGTGTCGATTTAAGTACTGATGGAATGTGAATGGAGCCTATTGTGAAAACCTAGGATGCTCACCTGATGGTGTAGACAAGGAGGGAGTAAAAATATTATACCTTATCATTTGAAAGAGCTCGATATGAGTAGTTATGAATTGGGAAACACTTTGTTATCTTTTACGGATTTTGGAAACGTGAAAAAAACAAAACTTCAAGAGTTCGCTAAAGGTTGGTAAAGGCGTGTAGATGGTCGGACATTACTTTGGTGGTGTCAGGCAGTGATTGGAGAGTATTTGGCCTCTGCATGAGTTTAGATTCAGGTTTGAAAGTGGGGCGATAACTGAAAAGTAACTTCTCGAGATTTTCCGGAGGTTTGGTGTATCTTTTGCGAGTTTTGAATCTCTTTTACCGAGGCCAGAGGTCCCTATTTATAGTAAAAAACGTATGGTGGCTACTGACCAAAGTGACCTCAACAGGTGCTAGTCGGTGGTCCTTTTTGTTCCGATCATCACCGTACGACCAGATGACGTGGCCGGGGTGGTGGATCAGCGAATCAAAACTTATTATCAAATATTTATAATATTAATTTTTTGGAAACGTGCTAAAGGAGAATATAGTCGTCATTACACTATCGGCTGACGCGTAGGATTGTCGATCGAGAGTACTATGAGGAAACTAGTTGACTACTTCTAAGATCGATTGATTTGTTCATGGGAAGTTACCAGGTGGGTGAAGGATTAGTGCGTCCGTTTGGAAATGGTTTAATGGAGGTTACAATTATAATTAAGGTTACAATTAGGGTTACAGTGTCCTGATTTTGGGGTGTCCACACCCGTGAAGGTGAGTAGTTGCTGGTGATGATGGAGAGTAAGTGGGAATTTATGGATGCATTTATTTTTTATTCTAAACTATTTGTGGGATTGATGTCATAACTAATTAATATGAAGGGATTTGATGATGTAAAATGAAAATTGAATAGTTGGATTTGGAATTCAACATGGAATTATTATTTAATTATTTTAATTTAAAGAATTTAAATACTACATGAGGTGGCTTGAAGAAGGATCCTCTGTGTTGATGTAAAAAACTAGATTTGATCTAATTAATTAATCACAGATAAATATAAATAAAGAAATAAGACAAAGAATTTTTAAAGTGGTTCAACCTTAGGAAAATGGCCTACGTCTACTATGTTGTATTGCTGGGTATTTGCCGTAGTCTTCAGTATGTTCGCTTATGGAAGCTTGCCCCGCTAGGGGGTGTTACAAAGTATTTATAGCCCTTGGGCTCTCAGTGTGAAAAGACAATATGCCGTTATTTAATAGACATATACATCTGTACATGATAAGAATGTTCATTGAATCTGTTTTTTGTCGTTTGATCTTCATGACTAGATTCTCGGTACGCTGAGTAGCTCGGTAAATATATTTATGCTACGCAGGATGACACGCGTCTTTATATAATTGGTCCACGTCAGCTGACTAATTTTTGTATCAACAGAAGCCCCAAATGTTTTACAGTTGAGGTTGGATATGAAAGTGTGGAACATTATGCCCAGAAATTGCTCGGGCATGTTTACCCTATCTTGTTGGATTACAGATCTCCAACACTTGTGACTTTTAATGATTTTGAGCGCGAAATGGCAAACTCGTAAATATTTTGAATCTTCGACATACGCTTGGGTATTTGCGTCTTTTTCATCATTTAGCCGCCGGAAACGCAATCGTCGTTTCTAGTGATCATTACTTTTCACGTTTCCCGAAGCAATGCATTTAAAGGCGATAGAATCAAATTGTCTTCTACCTTTTGCCTTTTAGATTTTCAAACTCTTTGTCTTCTTACTTTTACTTCTTACGATCGTTCTTTCTGTCATCCGCCTTAGTTGAATCCTTGAGTTTCTATAAGAACCTCCTTGCCCTTCTGATTTATTTTCTCTAGCTGAGGGACATTGGTTTCCTTCCATTTTTGTAGATGAATGTGATTTTTCTTTCCCGCCAAACCCCTTGCGTTTGAAATTTTGCCAATATTTTGATATTGTTCCTCCAAGAGTAGTTCCAAATACATGGAGGGTAGTTAATGGCGTACATAGGTTGAATCAAATTCATGGAACTCATTTAGGGATTCCTGAAATTATGTACTGTTATAAATGGGTTACTAGCGATACCACCTTTTATTTAAAAACTAGGTATTCTAACAGAGCTCTAGTGGTCAATCTCCCTGATGCTAATAAGGATTATTTTGAACATGGGGTTGTGATGAAAAATTGGCAACACCTCCCGTTAAAAGGGAAACATGTGTTCTAAGGTACCAGATGTCCACTTTATGGCTATGAGATAGGTTGTTTTTAGTTTTTCAATTTAGCTCTGTTTTTGTTTGATGAAATGCGTCACTGACACTTATTTTTTGTTTGTTACAGTTAAAAGTAAAAGAAAATCCCCCAAAGAGAGTGACATTAATATAAAAGATTTAAAATTTATCTGGGGGTTGCATCGAGCAGTAGCTGGGGAACACGTGAGGTCCGCTTCCTATTTGCTGCAATACAAGAACACCACTTATTCTTTTATTGCTCGTCCTCTTGTTCCTCCTTTGGTGATTGACCTTGACCAAACACCTACATCTTCAGCAACTGTTGAAGAATCTTCTTCTGATTTGGGTACTTCTATTACTGACCTGATAACGAAGAAGAGGAAAGTGCCTGACCTATTTGCCAAGTCTGCTCCTGGTACTGAAGGGGCGAAGAAAAGCAAAGACGACGCTCCAGCTGAAGGAACTAAGAACAAGGATGTTGTTCCTCCTGCCAAAGATATTAGCAAGAAGCCCCCTGTTGCCCCTAAAGAGGCAGTACCTTTGATTGAAGGGGTTGTCCTCATTCAAGAAAAGACAACACCTTTGATTGAAGCTTCTCCTTTAAGGAGATTGAGAAGGGGTCTTGCTGAGAAGACTGTAGATGCTACTGCCCAACCTACTAGGGTTGAGCTTCCTTCTTTAAGGGCTAGTTATCCAACCATTATTACTCCTGGCTTGGCTAAGAAATTAATCAGGCCGGGGACTCTTCCTAATTACCGAGCTGCTGAAACTTCAACTCCTCAGGACAAAGTTACCAATTTGGTAGCCCAACACCTTGCATCAGTAAGTTTCATTATACTAGTTCACCTGATTCTTCATTGCCATGTTCATGATCTGATTTGTGCCTTTCTTCTTCTTGCAGTTTTTGGTGTACTTTGATAATATTGTGGAGAAGGATGAAGCTATCAAAGCTTCAACCTCGTCCAGTGGAGTGGAGGAATCCTTGCTGGGTTATCAAAGTATTTGATGGAGTCCCGATAAAAGTACGAGGAGGATAAAGCTGTCTGGGAGAATAAAATCCAATCTGCCGAGACAGCTCAACGATAAGCTGTTGAGGCGGCCAAAGATGCTGACACTACTGTGTAAGAGGATATAATAACTTGGCAGGAGGCGATTACAGCTCAGCAGAAGGCTGATACAGCTCTGCAACAAGCTATAAATGCTTCCAAAGAGGTGGAGGAGAAATTAAAAGTCATTGTTTCCAGCAAAGTGGAAGCTGATAGCAAGCTTGAAGAGGCTGAACGACATAAGAAATACCTTAAGGAGAAGGTGAAGTCTGCTGAGGAGCTTTTAAGGGAAAAAACTTCCTCGGAGAGGGTGAAGAGAAAATTTACTATGAAGAAGTCCTTTAGCTTTGGCTAGGACAAAGGATGGAATAAAGCTTTAGCTGTTGTCTCTTCACAAATGGATTATGCGAGTTTGAAGCACTTCAAGGATGGATGGGTTGGAGCTTTGAAGGAGTTGAATGTTACTGATGATTCTGAACTGTTTCAGAAACACACTCATGGCCCTCCTCCTACTATTTAAGAAGAAGAAGTAGATGAAGATGGATCTGATGAATCTTCTATGTTTTTACCACTCATGGTTCCGTTTGGGGGCTGTGTCGAATTTTTCCTTCTAACGCTATGTTTTTAAGCCTAAATCTAGAAATCTACAAGTTATCATCATATTCTCAAATCGAGAATCCCGTGAGCACGCCGTTAGTCTTACGAGTTACATTGGTCCCGCGCGAGGTGTTGGTGCCACTTACGGGGACGTTCGGGAGTTGTTTTGATTTTTCACCCACTAACGCCATGTTTTTAAGCCTAAGTCTAGAAAGATGCAAATTATCATCGTATTCTCAAATCGGGAGTCCCGTGATCGCGCGGGGTGTTCATACAAGTTACATTGGTCTCATGCGAGGTGTTGGTTCCACTCACGGGGCCGTTCGGAAGCTGTTTTGGGTTTTCACCCACTAACGCCGTGTTTTTAAGCCTAAACTCTATAAATTTGCATATTATCATTGTATTCTCAAACCGGGAGTCCCTTAATCACGCGATCTGTTCCGACGAGTTACATTACTCCCGTGCGAGGTGTTGGTGCCACTCATAGGGCCGTTCGGGGGCTATTTCTATATTTTTATGCTAAAGTCTAAAATATGCAAATTATCATTGTATTCTCATACCAGGAGTCATGTGATCTCGCGGTCAGTTCCTACGAGTTCCATTGGTTCCGTGCGAGGTGTTGGTGCCACTCACGGGGCCGTTCGGGGGCATTTTTGAGTTTTCACCCGTTAATGTCATGTTTTTAAGCCTAAGTGTAGAAATATGAAAATTATCATCATATTCTCAAAGTGGGAGTCCCGTGATCGCGCGGTCGGTTACTATATGTTACATTGGTCTCGTGCAAGGTGTTGGTGCCACTCACGGGGCCGTTCGAGGGATGTTTCGGGTTTTCACCCTATAAAGCCATATTTTTAAGCCTAAAGTCTAGAAATACGCAAATTATGGTCCTATTATCAAACTGAGAGTACTGTGATCACGCCGTGAGTTCCTACGAGTTACATTAGTCTCATGCGAGGTGTTGGTGCCACTCATGGGGACGTTCGGGGGTTGTTTTGGGTTTTCACCCGCCAACGCCTTATTTTTAACCCTAAAGACTATAAATATGAAAATTATCGTCGTATTCTTAAATCGAGAGTCCCGTGATCGCGCGATCAGTTCCTACGCATTACATTGGTCCCTTACGAGGTGTTGGTACCACTCATGGTTCTGTTCGGGGGCTGTTTCGGGTTTTCACCCACTTACGGCATGTTTTTAAACCCAAGTCTAGAAATATGCAAATTATCGTTGTATTCTCAAATTTTAATCGTATTCTAAAATTGGGACCCCGTAATCGAGCGATAAATTCCTACGAGTTACATTGGTCCGTGCGAGGTGTTGGTACCACTCAGGGGGCCGTTTGGAGGTTGTGTCGAATTTTTTCCTTCTAATGCCATGTTTTTAAGCCTAATTCTAGAAATCTGCAAATTATCATCGTATTCTCAAATCGAGAATCCCCTGATCTTACGAGTTACATTGGTTTTGTGCGAGGTGTTCGTGCCACTCACGGTGAAGTTCGAGGGTGTTTCGGGTTTTCACCCACTAATACCATGTTTTTAAGCCTAAGTCTAGAAATATAAAAATTATCGTTGTATTCTCAAACCGGGAGTCTCGTGATCGCGTGGTCAGTTCATATGTGTTATATTGGTCCCGTGCGAGTTGTTGGTGCCACTCACGGGGCCGTTCGGGAGCTATTTTTGGTTTTCACCCACTAACGCCATGTTTTTAAGCCGAAAGTCTATAAATTTGCAAATTATCATCTTATTCTCAGATCGGGAGTCCCCTGATCACGCGATCAGTTCCTACGAGTTACATTGGTCCCGTGAAAGCTATTGGTGCCACTCATGGGGCCGTTCAGGGGATGTTTCGAGTTTTCACCCACTAACGTCATGTTTTAAAGAATATGTCTATAAATATGCAAATTATCATCTTATTATCAAACAGGGAGTCCCGTGATTGCACGATCAATTCCTACGAGTTACATTGGTCCCGTGCGAGGTGTTGGTGCCACTCTCGGGGCCGTTCGGGAGAGCTTTTGGGTTTTCACCCACTAACGTCGTGTTTTTAAGCCTATAGTCTAGAAATATGCAAATTATCATCGTATTCTCAAAACCGGAGTCCCTTTATCGCGCGGTCAGTTCTAACGAGTTACATTGGTCCCGTACGAGCTGTTGGTGCCACTCACGGGACCGTTCGGGGGCCGTTTCAGGTTTTTACACTCTATCGCCATGTTTTTAATCCCGAGTCTAGAAAATTTCAAATTATCATCATACTCTCAAACCGGGATCCCGTAGTTATGCGATAAGGTCCTACAAGTTACATTGGTCCCATGCGAGGTGTTGGTGCCACACATGGGGCCGTTTGGGGGCTGTTTCGGGTTTTCACCCACTAACGCCGTATTTTTAAGCTAAAGTCTGGAAATATGAAAATTATCATTGTATTCTCATGCCGGGAGTCATGTGATTGCACAGTCAGTTCTTCGAGTTACGTTGGTCCCGTGCGAGGTGTTGGTGCCACTCACGGGGCCTTTTCGGGGGCCTTTTCAGATTTTCACCTGTTAACGCCATGTTTTTAAGCCAAAGTCTAGAAATATGCAAATTATTGTCATATTCTCAAATCGGGAGTCCCGTGATCACGTGGCCAGTTCCTATGTGTTACATTGGTCCCGTGCGAGGTGTTGGTGCCACTAACGGGGCCGTTTGTGGGCTATTTTGGGTTTTCACCCCTAAAGCAATGTTTTTAAGCCTAAAGTATAGAAATATGCAAATTATAATTGTATTCCCAAATCGAGAGTTCCGTAATCGCGCGGTTAGTTCCTACGAGTTACATTGGTCTCATGCGAGGTGTTGGTCCCACTAAGGGGGCGTTCGGGGGCTATTTCGGGTTTTCACCTACTAACACCTTATGTTTATGCCTAAAGACTAGAAATATGCAAATTATCATCGTATTCTAAAATTGGGATTCCCGTGATCGCGCGATCAGTTCCTACGAGTTACATTGGTCCCGTGCGAGGTGTTAGTACCACTCACGGGGACATTTGTTATTTCTGGTTTTAACCCACTAACGCCACGTTTTTAAGCACAAGTCTAGAATATGAAAATGATCATCTTATTCTAGAAAAGAGAGTCCCGCAATCGCGCGATCAGTTCGAACGAGTTATATTGGTTCCGTGCGAGGAGTTGGTGCCACTGACGCGACCATTAAGGTATTCACCCACTAATGCCTTGTTTTGCGTAAGTCCTGATATTTTTTAATTATCATCATATTGTCAAACCGGGAGTCTCATGATCACGCGGTCTGTTCCTACGAGTTACATTGTTCCCATGCGAGGTGTTGGTGCCACTCACAGGGTTCGTTCGGGGACTGTTTCGGGTTTTCACCTACTAACATCATGTTTTTAAGCCTACTTTTAGAAATATGCAAATTTTCATCGTAATCTCAAATCGGGAGTCCCATGATCGCGCGCTCTGTTCCTATGAGATACATTTGTCCCGTGAAAGGTGTTGGTCCAACTCAAGGGGTCGTTCAGAAGCTGTTTTGAGTTTTCACCCACTAACGCCATGTTTTTAAGCCTAAGTCTAGAAATTTTCAAATTATCGTCGTATTCTCAAATCGGGAGTCCTGTAATCGCGCGGTCAGTTCTTACGAGTTACATTGGTCCCGTCCGAGGTGCTGGTGCCTCTCACGGGGCCGTTCGGGGCCTGTGTTGGGTTTTTACCCAATAATGCCATGTTTTCAAGCTAAGTCTAAAAATATGCAAATTATCATCATATTCTCAACTCACGTGATAAGTTCCAACGAGTTACATTGGTCCCTTCCGAGGTGTTAGCGCCATTCACGAGGCCGTTGGGATTTTTAGCCTCTAACGCCATGTTTTTAACCCTAAGTCTAGAAATTTTCAAATTATCATTGTATTCACAAATCGGGATCCAAAATCAAGCGGTAAGTTCCTAGGAGTTACATTTGTCCCGTGCGAGGTGTTGGTACCACTCATGGGGCCGTTCGGCGGCTGTGTCGAATTGTTTCCTTCTCATGCCATGTTTTTAAGCCTAAGTCTGAAATTTGCAAATTATCATCGTATTATCAAACGGAGAATCCCGTGATCGCGCGGTCAGTTCTTACTAGTTATATTGGTCCCGTACGAGGTGTTGGTGCCACTCACGGGGACGTTCGACAGTTGTTTCGAGTTTTCACCCACTAACGTCATATTTTTACACCTAAGTCTAGAAATATAAAAATTATCATCGTATTCTCAAACCAATAGTCCCGTGATCATGCAGTCAGTTCCTCCGTGCGAGGTGTTGGTGCCACTCACAGGGCAAATTGGGGCCTTTTCAGGTTTTCACCCATTAACGCCATGTTTTTCAGCCTAGGTCTAGAAATATTAAAATTATCATCGTATTCTCAATCTGGGTCCCGTGTTCGGGCGATCAGTTCCTACGAGTTACATTGGTCTCGTGCGAGGTGTTGGTGCCACTCACGGGGCCGTTCAGGAGCTGTTTTGGGTTTTCACCCACTGACGCCGTGTTTTTTAACCTAAAGTCTAAAAATATGCAAATTATTGTCTTATTATGAAATTGGGAGTCCCATGATCGCGCTGTCAGTTCCTACGAGTTACATTGGTCCCGTGCGAGGTGTTGGTACAACTCACGGGCCCGTTCGGAGGCTATTTCGGGTTTTCACCCTCTATCACCATGTTTTTAACCTTAAGTCTAGAAATTTTCAAATTATCATCATATTCTCAAATCGGGATTCCCGTAATTATGCGGTAAGGTCCTACGAGTTACACTGGTCCCGTGCGAGGTGCTCATGCCACTCACAGGGCCGTTCGGGGACTGTTTCGGGTTTTCACCAACTAACGCCATATTTTTAAGCTAAAGTCTAGAAATATGAAAATTATCATGGTATTCTCATACCGGGAGTCCCGCGATCGCGCAGTCAGTTCCTACTAGTTATATTGGTCCCGTACGAGGTGTTGGTGCCACTCACGAGGCCGTTCGGGGGCCTTTTCGGGTTTTCACCCACTAATGACATGTTTTTAAGCCTAAGTCTAGAAATATGAAAATTATCGTCGTATTCTCAAACCAAGAGCCCCGTGATAGCGCAGTCAGTTCCTACGAGTTACATTGGTCCCTTGCGAGGTGTTGTTGCCACTCTTGGGGCCGTTCGGGGGCTGTTTTGAGTTTTCATCCACTAACGCCATGCTTTGCTTAAGTACTGATATTTTTAATTTTTGTCGTATTCTGAAACCGGGAGTTCCGTGATCACGCGATCAGTTCCTACGAGTTATTGGTCCCGTGCGAGGTGTTGGTGCCACTCACAAGGCCGTTCAGGGGCTTTTTCGGGTTTTCATCCACTAATGCCATGTTTTTAAGCCTAAGTCTAGAAATAAGCAAATTATCATGGTATTCTCAAATCGGGAGTTCTGTGATCGCGCGGTAAGTACCTATGAGTAACATTAGTCCCGTTCGAGGTGTTGGCACTACTCACGAGGCCGTTCGGGGGTGGTTTCAGGATTTCCCCCCTAACGCCATATTTTTTACCCTAAGTCTAGATATTTTCATATTATAATCATATTCTAAAACTCAAATCCCATAATCGAGCGGTAAGTTCCTACGAGTTACATTGGTCCCGTGCGAGGTGTTGGTACCACTCATGGGGCCGTTCGGGGGCTGTGTCGAATTTTTTCCATCTAACGCCATGTTTTTAAGTCGAAGCCTAAAAATATGTAAATTATCATCGTATTCTCAAATTAGAAATCTCGTGAATGCACGGTCAGTTCTTACGAGTTACATTAGTCCCATGCGAGGTGTTGGAGCCACTCACGTGGACGTTCGGGGGTTATTTCGGGTTTTCACCCACTAACACCATGTTTTTAAACCTAAGTCTAGAAATATGCAAATTATCGTCGTATTCACAAACCGAGAGTCCCGTGATCGCACGATCAGTTCCTACGAGTTATATTGGTCATATGCGATGTATTGGTGCCACTCACGAGGCAAATCGGGGGCCTTTTCGAGTTTTCACCCATTAATGCCATGTTTTAAGACAAAGTCTAGAAATATGAAAATTATCATCGTATTCTCAAATCGGGAATCCCGTGATCGAGCGGTCAGTTCCTATGTGTTATATTGGTCCCGTGCGAGGTGTGGGTGCCACTCATGGGGACGTTCGAGAGCTATTTTGGGTTTTCACCCACTAACGCCATGTTTTTAAGCCAAAAGTCTAGAAATATGTAAATTATCATCATATTCTCAAATCGAGAGTCCCGTCATCATAGGGTTAGTTCATACGAGTAACATTGGTCCCGTGCGAGCTGTTGGTGACACTCAAGGGGCCGTTCGGGGACTGTTTCGTGTTTTCACCCACTAACGCCATATTTTTTAGTCTGAGTCTAGAAATATGTAAATTATCATCGTATTATCAAATCGAGAGTCCCGTGATCGCACGGTCAATTCCTATGAGTTACATTCGTCCCGTACGAGGTGCTGGTGCCACTCACGGGGCCATTCGGGAGGTGTTTCGAGTTTTCACCCACTAACATCGTGTTTTTAAACCTAAAGTATAGAATATGCAAATTATCATCGTATTCTCAAACTGAGAGTCCCTTAATCACGCGGTCAGTTCCTATGAGTTACATTGGTCCCGTGCGAGGTGTTGGTGCCACTCATGGCCCCGTTCGGAAGCTGTTTCGGGTTTTTACCCACTAACACCATGTTTTTAACCTAAAGTCTAGAATTATGCAAATTATCATCATATTCTCAAATCGAGAGTCCCGTGATCATGCTGTAAGTTCCTACGACTTGCATTGGTCCCGTGCGAGGTGTTGGTACCACTCACGGGGACGTTCGGCAGTTATTTAGGGGTTTCACCCACTAACGCCATATTTTTTAGCCTAAGCCTTGAAATATGTAAATTATCGTTGTATTCTCAAACCAGGAGTCCTGTGATCGTGCGGTCAATTCCTACGAGTCACATTGGTCCCGTGCGAGGTGTTGGTGCCACTCATAGGGCAAATTGGGGCCTTTTCGGGTTTTCACCCATTAACGCCATGTTTTTAAGCCTAAGTCTAGAAATATGCAATTTATCATCATATTGTCAAACTGGGAGTCCTGTGATCGGGCAGTTAGTTCCTATGTGTTATATTGGTCCCGTGCGAGGTGATGGTGTCACACATGGGGACATTCAAAAGCTGTTTTAACGCCATGTTTTTAAGCCTAAAGTCTAGAAATATGCAACTTATCATCATATTCTCAAATTGGGTGTCCCTTGATCACGTGGTCGGTTCTTACAAGTTACTTGGTCCCGTGTTAGATGTTGGTGCCACTCACAGGGTCGTTCGGGAGCTGTTTCGGGTTTTCACCAACTAACGTTGTGTTTTTAAGCCTAAAGTCTAGAAATATCCAAATTATCATCGTATTCACAAATCGGGAGTCCCATGATTGCGCAATCAGTTCCTACGAGTTACATTAGTCCCGTACGAGGTGTTGGTGCCACTCACGGGGTCGTTCAGGGGATGTTTCGGGTTTCACCCTCTAGTGCCATATTTTTAACCCTAAGTCTAGAAATTTTCAAATTATCATTGTATTCTCAAATCGAGAGTCTCGTAATTGTGTGGTAGTATCCTACGAATTACACTGGTCCTGTACGAGATGTTGGTGCCACTCACGGGGTCGTTCGGGAGTTGTTTCAGGTTTTCACCCACTAACGCCGTGTTTTTAAGCCTAAAGTCTAGAAATATGCAAATTATCGTCGTACTCTCAAATCGGGAGTCCCATGATCGCGTGGTCAATACCTACAAGTTACATTGGTCCCGTACGAGGTGTTGGTGCCACTCATGGGGCCGTTCGGGGGCTGTCTCAGGTTTCACCCTCTAGCGCCATGTTTTTAAACCTATGTCTAAAATTTTTCAAATTACCATCATATTCTCAAATCGGGAGTCCCGTTATTGTACGGTAAGGTCCTACTAATTACACTGGTCCCGTGCGAGGTGCTAGTGCCACTCATGGGGCCGTTTAGGGGCTATTTTGGGTTTTCACCCACTAACGCTATATTTCTAAGCGAAAGTCTAGAAATATGCAAATTATCATTGTATTCTCATACTAGGAGTCCCGCGATCACACAGTCAGTTCCTACGAGTTATATTGGTCCCGTGCGAGGTTTTGGTGCCACTCTCGGGGCCACTCGGGGGCCCTTTTTGGTTTTCACCCATTAATGCCATGTTTTAAAGCCTAAGTCTAGGAATATGAAAATTATTGTCGTATTCTCAAACCGAGAGTCCCGTGATCATGTGGTCAGTTCCTACGAGTTACATTCGTCCCCTGCGAGGTGTTGGTGCCACTCACGGGGCCGGTCGGGGACTGTTTTGGTTTTCACCCACTAAGGCCATGTTTTGCTTAAGTCCTGATATTTTTAAATTATCGTCGTATTCTCAAATAGGAAGTCCCGTGATCGCACGGTCAGTTCCTACGAGTTCCATTGGTCTCGTGCGAGATGTTGGTGCCACTCATAGGGCCGTTCGGGGGCTGTTTTGGGTTTTCACCCACCAACGCCATGTTTTTAACCCTAAGTCTAGAAATTTTCAAATTATCATCATATTTTCAAACCGGGATTCCGTAATTGTGAGGTAAGGTCCTCCGAGTTACATTGGTCCCGTGCGAGGTGTTGGTACCATTCACGAGGCCCTTCGGGAGATGTTTCGGGTAATTACCCACTAACGCCATGTTTTTAATCCTAAGTCTAGAAATTTTCAAATTATCATCACATACTCAAACCGAGATCCTGTAATAACGCGATAAGTTCCTTCAAGTAACATTGGTCCAATGCGAGGGGTTGGTGCCACTCAGGGGGCCGTTGAAGGGCTGTGCAAAGTTTTTGCCTTCTAGCGCCATGTTTTTAAGCCTAAGTCTAGAATTATGCCAATTATCATCATATTCTCAAACCGGGAGTCCCATGATCATGCAGTAAGTTCCTACGACTTACATTGGTCCCGTGCGAGGTGTTGGTGCCACTCACGAGGACATTCGGGGGTTGTTTCGAATTTTCACCTACTAATGCCATGTTTTTAAGCCTAAGTCTAGAAATATGCAAATTATCATCGTATTCTCAAACCAGGAGTCCAATGATCCCACGATCAGTTCCTACGACTAACATGGGTCCCCTCCGAGGTGTTGGTGCCAATCACGGGGCAAATTGGGGACTTTTCATTTTTTCACCCTTTAACGCCATGTTTTAAAGCCTAAGTCTCGAAATATACAATTTATCATCGTATGCTCAAACCGGGAGTCCTGTGATCGAGCAATCAGTTCCTATGTGTTATATTGGTTCCGTGCGAGGTGTTGGTGCCAATCATGGGGCCGTTCGGGAGCTGTTTTGGGTTTTCACCCACTAACGCCATGTTTTTAAGCCTAAAGTTAAGAAATATGCAAATTATCATCGTATTCTCAAATCGTGAGTTCCGTGATCATGGGGTGAGTTCCTACGAGTTACATTGGTCCCGTGCGAGGTGTTGGTGCCATTCACGGGGCCGTTTCAGAGCTGTTTCGGGTTTTTCACCCACTAACGTCGTGTTTTTAAGCCTAAAGTCTAGAATATACAAATTATTGCCACATTCTCAAATCAAGGGTCCCTTGATCGTGCGTTCACTTCCTACGAGTTATATTGATCCCGTGCGAGGTGTTGGTACCACTCACGGGGCCGTTCCGGGGCTGTTTCAGTTTTTCAACCTCTAGTGCCATGTTTTTAACCCTAAGTCTAGAACTTTTCAAATTATCATCGTATTCTCAAACTGGGATCCCGTAATTGTGCGATAGGTCCTACGAGTTACATTGGTCCCGTACTAGGTGTTGGTACCATTCACGGTCGGGGGCGATTTTGGGTTTTTACCCACTAACGCCCTCTTTTTAAGCCTAAGTTTAGAAATATGCAAATTATCATCGTATTCTCAAATTGGGAGTCCCGTGAATGCGCGATAAGTTCCTACGAGATACATTGGTCCCGTACGAGGTGCTGGTACCGCTCACGGGGCCGTTCGGGAGATGTTTTGGGTTTTCACCCACTAACGTCGTGTTTTTAAGCCTAAAGTCTAGAATATGCAAATTATCATCGTATTCTAAAACTAGGAGTCCCATGATCATGCGGTAAGTTCCTACGACTTACATTGGTCCCGTGCGAGGTGTTGGTGCCACTCATGGGGATGTTCGGCGGTTGTTTTGGGTTTTCACCCACTAACGCCATGTTTTTAAGCCTAAGTGTAGAAATATTCAAATTATCTTCGTATTCTCAAACCAGGAGTCCCATGATTGCGCGATCAGTACATACGAGTCACATTGGTCCCATGCGAGGTGTTGGTGCCACTCACGGGGCAAATTGGGGCCTTTTCGAGTTTTCATCCATTAACGCCATGTTTTTAAGCCTAAGTCTAAAAATATGCAATTTATCATTGAATTCTCAAACCGGGAGTCCCGTGATTGCGCTGTCAGTTCCTACGAGTTACATTGGTCCTGTACGAGGTGTTGGTGCCACTCTCGGGGCTGCTCGGGGGCCCTTTCCGATTTTCACCCATTAATGCCATGTTTTAAAGCCTAAGTCTAGAAATATGCAAATTATCGTCATATTCTCAAATCGAGAATCTCATGATCGGGCGGTTAGTTCCTACGAGATACATTAGTCCCGTGCGAGGTATTGGTGCCACTCACGTGGCCGTTCGGGGGCTGTTTTAGGTTTTCACCCACTAACGCCATGTTTTGCTTAAGTCCTGATATTTTTAAATTATAGTCATATTCTCAAATCGGGAGTCCCGTGATCACATGATCAGTTCCTACGAGTTACAGTGGTCCCGTTCGAGGTGTTGGTGCCACTCACAGGGCCGTTCGGGGGCTGTTTTGGGTTTTAATCCACTAACGCCATGTTTTTAAGCCTATTTCTTGAAATATGCAAATTATCATCGTATTCTGAAACTGAGAGTCCCTTGATTGCGCGGTTAGTTCCTACGAGTTACATTTGTCCCGTGCGAGGTGTTGGTGCCGCTCATAGGGAAAATTGGGGGTTGTTTCCGATTTTTACCCACTAACACCATGTTTTTAACCCTAAGTCTAGAAATTTTCAAATTATCATCATATTCTCAAATCGGGACTCCCGTAATTGTGCGGTAAGGTCCTACAAGTTACACTGGTTTCGTACGAGGTTCTAGTGCCACCCACGGGGCCATTCGGGGGCTATTTCGGGTTTTCCTCCACTAACGCCATATTTTTGAGCTAAAGTCTAGAAATCTACAAATTACCATTGTATTCTCATACCAGGAGTCCCGTAATCCCACAGTCAGTTCCTTCGAGTTACATTGGTCCCGTGCAAGGTGTTGGTGCCACTCACGGGGCCATTTTGGGGCCCTTTGTGGTATTCATCCATTAATGCCATATTTTTAAGGCTAAGTCTAGAAATATGTAAATTATCATCATATTCTTAAATCGAGAGTCCGTGATCACGCGATCAGTTCCTACGAGTTACATTGGTCTTGTGCGAGGTGTTGGTACCACTCACGGGGCCGTTCGGGGGCCTTTGCTGGTTTTCAGTCACTAACGCCATGTTTTGCTTAAGTCCTGATAATTTTAAATTATTATCGTATTCTCAAACTAGGAGTCCCGTGATCGTGCAGTACGGTCCTATAAGTTACACTAGTCCCTTGCGAGGTGCTAGTGCTACTCACGGGGCCGCTCGAGGGCTGTTTTGGGTTTTCATCCGCTAACACCATGTTTTTAAGCCTTAGTCAATAAATATGCAAATTATCATTGTATTCTCAAATCAGGAGTCACATGATCGCACGATCAGTTCCTATGAGTTACATTGGGCCTGTACGAGGTGTTGGTGCCACTCACGGGGCCATTCGGGGGCTGTTTTGGGTTTTCACCCCCTAGCGCCATGTTTTTAAGCCTAAGTTTAGAAATATGCAAATTATCATCGTATTCTTAAACTGAGAGTTCTGTGATCAGACGATCAGTTCCTATGTGTTATATTGGTCCCGCGCGAGGTGTTGGTGCCACTCACGGGGCCGTTCGGGGGCTATTTAAGGTTTTCACCCACTAACGCTATATTTTTAAGCAAAAGTTTAGAAGTATGCAACTTATTGTCGTATTCTCTTACCGGGAGTCCCGCGATTGCGCAGTTAGTTCCCACGAGTTACATTGGTCCCATGTGAGGTGTTGGTGCCACTCACGGGGCCGTTTGGGGGCTATTTTGGGTTTTCACCCACTAACGTCGTGTTTTTAAGACTAAAGTCTAGAATGTGCAAATTATCGTCGTATTCTCAAACCGAGAGTCCCTTGATCACGCGATCAGTTCCTACAAGTTACATTGGTCCCGTTTCAAGTGTTGGTGCCACTCACGGGGCCGTTCGGGGGAGGTTTTAGGTTTTCACCCTCTTATGCCAAGTTTTTAACCCTAAGTCTAGAAATTTTTGAATTATCATCGTATTCTCAAACTGGGATCCCGTAATTGTGCGGTAAGGTCCTACTAGTTACATTGGTCCCGTGTGAGGCGTTGGTACCATTCAAAGGGCCGTTCGAGGGCTGGTTTGGGTTTTTACCCACTAATGCCAGATTTTTAACCCTAAGTCTAGAAATTTTTAAATTATCATCGTATTCTCAAGTAACTGAATCCCGTAATTGTGCGATATGTTCCTACAAGTAACATTGGTCCCGTGCGAGGTGTTAGTGCCACTCAGGGGGCCGTTCGAGGGTTGTGTAAGGTTTTTTCCTTCTAGCGCCATGTTTTTAAGACCAAGTCTAGAATTATGCAAATTATCATCGTATTCTCAAACCAGGAGTCCCGTGATCATGCAGTAAGTTCCTATGACTTACATTGGTCCCGTGCAAGGTGTTGGGGCCACTCACGGGGACGTTTGGGGGTTGTTTCAGGTTTTCATCCACCAACGCCAGGTTTTTAAGCCTTAGTCTAGAAATATGAAAATAATCATCATATTCTCAAACCAGGAGTCTTGTGATCGCACGGTCAGTTCCTATGAGTCACATTGGTCCCGTACGAGGTGTTGGTGCCACTCACGGGAAAAATTGGGGCCTTTTCGGGTTTTCACCCATTAACACCATGTTTTTAAACCTATGTCTATAAATATGCAATTTATTATCGTATTCTCAAATCGGGAGTTCCGTGATCGGGCGGTCAGTTCCTATGTGTTATGTTGGTCCCATGCAAGGTGTTGGTGCCACTCATGGGGACGTTCGGGAGCTGTTTTGGGTTTTCACCCACTAACGCCATGTTTTTAAGCCTATGCAAATTATCATCATATTCTCAAATCAGGAGTCCCGTTATCACGGGGTCAGTTCCTACGAGTTACATTGGTCCAGTGCGAGGTGTTTGTGTCACTCACTGGGCCGTTCGGGAGTTGTTTTGTGTTTTCACCCACCAATGCCGTGTTTTCAAGCCTAAAGTCTATAAATATGTAAATTATTATCGTATTCTCAAATCGCGAGTCCCATGATCGCGCGGTCAGTTCCTACGAGTTACATTGGTCCCGTAGGAGGTGTTGGTGCCAACCACGGGGCCGTTCGGGGGCTGTTTCGGGCTTCACCCTCTAGTGCCATTTTTTAACCCCAAGTCTAGAAATTTTCAAATTATCATCGTATTCTCAAATCGATAGTCCCGTAATTTTGCAGTAAGGTCCTACAAGTTGGGGCCTTTTCGGGTTTTCACCCATTAATGCCATATTTTTAAGTAGAAGTCTAAGAATTTGCAAATTATCATCGTATTCTCATATTGGGAGTCCCGCGATCCCACAGTCAGTTCCTATGAGTTACATTGGTCCCGTACGAGGTGCTGATGCCACTCATGGGGTCGTTCGGGGGCCCTTTCAAGTTTTCACCCGTTAATGCCATGTTTTTAAGCCTAAGTCTAGAAATATGTAAATTATTGTCGTATTCTCAAAGCGAGAGTCCCGTGATCACGCGGTCAGTTACGACGAGTTACATTAGTCCCGTGTGAGGTGTTGGTTCCACTCATAGGGCCGTTCGGGGGCTGTTTCGGGTTTTCACCCACTAACGCCATGTTTTGCTTAGGTCATGATCTTTTTAAATTATCATCGTATTCTCAAAACGGGAGTTCCGTGATCACGCAATCAGTTCCTACGAGTTACATTAGTCCCATGCGAGGTGTTGTGCCACTCATGATGCCGTTCGGGAGCTGTTTCGGGTTTTCACCCACTAACGTCATGTTTTTAAGCTTAAAGTCTAGAATTTTCAAATTATCATCATATTCTCAAATTGAGAGTCCCTTGATCACGCGGTCAGTTCCGATGAGTTACATTGGTCACGTACGAGGTGTTGGCGCCATTCACGGGGCCGTTCAGGGGCTATTTTAGGTTTTCACTCACTAACACCATGTTTTTAAACCAAAGTTTAAAAATATGTAAATTATCATCGTATTCTCAAACCGAGAGTCCCTTGATCACGCGGTCAGTTCCTACGAGTTATATTGGTCATATGCGATGTGTTGGTCCCACTCACGGGGCAAATCGGGGGCCTTTTCGGGTTTTCACCCATTAACGCCATGTTTTTAAGCCTAAGTCTAAAAATATGAAAATTGTTTTCGTATTCTCAAATCGAGAGTCCCGTGATCGAGCGGTCAGTTCCTATGTGTTATATTGGTCCCGTATGAGGTGTTGGTGCCACTCATGGGGCCGTTCGGGTGCTATTTTGGGTTTTCACCCACTAACGCCATGTTTTCAAGCCTAAAATCTAGAAATGTGCAAATTATCATCGTATTCTCAAATCGGGAGTCTCGTGATCATGGGGTAAGTTCATACGAGTAACATTGGTCCCGTGCGAGTTGTTGGTGCCGCTCAAGGGGCCGTTCGGGGGCTGTTTCGAGTTTTCACCCACTAACGCCATGTTTTTAAGTCTAAGTCTAGAAATATGCAAATGATCGTTGTATTATCAAATCGAAAGTCCTGTGATCGCACGGTCAATCCCTACGAGTTGCATTGGTCCCGTCCGAGGTGCTGGTACAACTCCTGGGGCCGTTTCAGGTTTTCACCCATTAACGTCGTGTTTTTAAGCCTAAAGTCTAGAATATGCAAATTATCATCATATTTTCAAATCGAGAGTCCCTTGATCATGCGGTCAGTTCCCACGAGTTAAATTGGTCCCGTGCCAGGTGTTGGTGCCCCTCACGGGGCTGTTTGGGGGTTATTTTGGGTTTTCACCCTCTTGCGATATGTTTTTAACCCTAAGTCTAGAAAATTTTGAATTATCATTGTATTCTCAAACCGGAATCCCGTAATTGTGTGGTAAGGTCCTACGAGTTACATTGGTCCCGTTCGAGGTGTTGGTACCATTCAAAGGGCCGTTCGGGGGCTGTTTCGGGTTTTTACCCACTAATGTCATGTTTTTCAGTCTAAGTCTAGAAATATGCAAATGATCATCGTATTATCAAACCGAGAGTCCCGTGATCACACGGTCAATTCCTACGAGTTGTATTGGTCCCGTCCGAGGTGCTGGTGCAACTCCCGGGGCCATTTGGGGGTCGTTTTAGGTTTTCACCCACTAACATCGTGTTTTTAAGCCTAAAGTCTAGAATATGCAAATTATCATCATATTGTCAAACTGAGAGTCCCTTGATCGTGCAGTGAGTTCCTACGAGTTAAATTGGTCCCGTGTCAGGTGTTGGTGCCACTCACGGGGCTGTTCGGGGGCTGTTTTGGGTTTTCACCCTCTTGCGCCATGTTTTTAACCCTAAGTCTAGAAAATTTTGAATTATCATCGTATTCTCAAACAAGAATCCCGTAATTGTGTGGTAAGGTCCTACGAGTTACATTGGTCCCGTGCGAGGTGTTGGTACCATTCACGAGGCCATTCGGGGGCTGTTTTGGGGTTTTACACACTAACGCCATGTGTTTAACCCTAAGTCTAGAAATTTTCAAATTATCATCGTATTATCAAGTAATAGAATCCTGTAATAATGCGGTATGTTCCTACAAGTAACATTGGTCCCGTGCGAGGTGTTGGTGCCACTCAGGGGGCCGTTTGGGGGCTGTGTCAGGTTTTCGCCTTCTAGCGCTATATTTTTAAGTCTAAGTCTAGAATTATGCAAATTACCATCGTATTCTCAAACCAGGAGTCCTGTGATCATGCACTCAGTTCCTACGACTTACATTGGTTCCGTGTAAGGTGTTGGGGCCACTCACGGGGACGTTCGGGGGTTGTTTGTTATTTTCATCCACTAACGCCATGTTTTTAAGCCTAAGTCTAGAAATATGAAAATTATCATCGTATTCTCAAACCAGGAGTCTCGTGATCGTGTGGTCAGTTCCTATGAGTCACATTGGTCCCGTGCGAGGTGTTGGTGCCACGCACGGGGAAAATTGGGGCCTTTTCGAGTTTTCACCCATTAATGTCATGTTTTTAAACCTAAGTCTAAAAATATGCAATTTATTGTCGTATTCTCAAACTGGGAATCCTGTGATCGGGCGGTCAGTTCCTATGTGTTATGTCGTTCCCGTGCAAGGTGTTGGTGCCACTCATGGGAATGTTCAGGAGCTGTTTTGGGTTTTCACCCACTAACGCTATGTTTTTAAACCTATACAAATTATCATCGTATTCTCAAATTGAGAGTCCCGTTATCACGAGGTCAGTTCCTACGAGTTACATTGGTCCCGTGCGAGGTGTTGGTGCCACTCACGGGGTCGTTCGGGAGCTATTCGGGTTTTCACCCACTAATGCCGTGTTTTAAGCCTACAGTCTATAAATATGTAAATTATCATCGTATTCTCAAATCACGAGTCCTATGATCACGCGGTCACTTCCTACGAGTTACGTTGGTCACATAGGAGGTGTTGATGCCACTCACGGGGCCGTTTGGGGGCTGTCTCAGGCTTCACCCTTTAGCGCCATATTTTTAACCCTTAGTTTAGAAATTTTCAAATTATCATCGTATTCTCAAATCGAGAGTCCCGTAATTTTGCGGTAAGGTCCTATGAGTTACACTGGTCCCGTGCGAGGTGCTAGTGCCACTCACAGGGACGTGCGGGGGCCGTTTCGGGTTTTCACCCACTAACGCCATATTTTTAAGCTAAAGTTAGAAATATGCAAATTATCATCGTATTCTCATACTGGGAGTCCCGCAATCCCGCAGTCAGTTCCTATGAGTTACATTGGTCCGTACGAGGTGCTGATGCTACTCACTGGGTCGTTCGGGGGCCTTTTTAGTTTTCAACCGTTAATGCCATATTTTTAAGCCTAAGTCTAGAAATATGGAAATTATCATCATATTCCTAAAGCGAGAGTCCCGTGATTGCCCGGTCAGTTATGATGACTTACATTGGTCCCGTACGAGGTGTTGGTGCCACTCACAGGGTCGTTCGGGGGCTATTTCGGGTTTTCACCCACTAACGCCATGTTTTGCTTAAGTCTTGATATTTTTAAATTATTGTCATATTTTCAAACCGAAAGTCCCGTGATCACGCAGTGAGTTCCTACGAGTTACATTGGTCTCATGAGCGGTGTTGGTGTCACTCACGGGACCGTTCGGGAGCTATTTCGAGTTTTCACCCATTAACGTCGTGTATTTAAGCCTAAAGTCTAGAATATGAACATTATCATCATATTCTCAAATTGAGAGTCCCTTGATCACGCGATCAGTTCCTATGAGTTACATTGGTCCCGTGCGAGGTTTTTGTGCCATTCACGAGGCTGTTCGGGGACTGTTTCGAGTTTTCACCCACTAACACCATGTTTTTAAGCCAAAGTCTAGAAATATGTAAATTACGTCGTATTCTCAAATCGAGAGTCCCGTGATCACACGGTCAATTCTTACAAGTTATATTGGTCATATGCGATGTGTTGGTGCCACTCAGGGGGTAAATTAGGGGCCTTTTAGGGTTTTCACCCATTAACGCCATGTTTTTAAGCGTAAGTCTAGAAATATGCAAATTATTTTCATATTCTCAAACTGAGAGTCCCGTGATCGAGCGGTCAGTTCCTATGTGTTATATTGGTCCCTTATGAGGTGTTGGTGCCACTTATGGGGCCGTTCGGGTGCTATTTTGGGTTTTCACCCACTAACGCCATGTTTTTAAGCCTAAAGACTATAAATGTGCAAATTATCATCGTATTCTCAAATCGGGAGTCCCATGATCATGAGGTCAGTTCATACGAGTAACATTGGTCCCGTGCCAGCTGTTGGTGCCACTCAAGGGGCCGTTCGGGGGTTGTTTCAGGTTTTCACCCACTAACGCCATGTTTTTAAGTCTAAGTCTAGAAATATGAAAATGATCGTTGTATTATCAAACTAAGAGTCCCGTGATTGTACGATTAATTCCTACGAGTTACATTTGTCCCGTGCGAGGTGCTGGTGAAACTGTTGGGGCTGTTCGGAGGCTGTTTCGGGTTTTCACCCACTAACGTCGTGTTTTTAAGCCTAAAAGTCTAGAATATGAAAATTATCATCATATTCTCAAACCGAGAGTCCCTTGATCGCGCGGTCAGTTCCTACGAGTTACATTGGTCCCGTGCCAGGTGTTGGTGCCACTCACAAGGCCGTTCGGGGGCTGTTTTGGGTTTTCACCCTCTTGCGCCATGTTTTTAACCCTTAGTCTAGAAATTTTTGAATTATCATCGTATTCTCAAACTAGGATCCCGTAATTATTTGGTAAGGTCCTACAAGTTACATTGGTCCCGTGCTAGGTATTGGTACCATTCACGGGACCATTCGGGGGCTGTTTTGGGTTTTTACCCACTAACGCCATTTTCAAATCCTAAGTCTAGAAATTTTCAAATTATCATCGTATTATCAAGTAATAGAATCCCGTAATTGTGCGGTATGTTCCTGCAAGTAACATTGGTCCCGTGCGAGGTGTTGGTGCCACTCAGGGGGCCGTTCGGGGGCTGTGCTAGGTTTTTGCCTTCTAGCGCCATGTTTTTAAGCCTAAGTCTAGAATTATGAAAATTATTAGAGTATTCTCAAACCAGGAGTCCCGTGATCATGCAGTAAGTTCCTACTACTTACATTGGTCCCATGCGAGGTGTTGGGGCCACTCACGGGGACGTTCGAGGGTTGTTTTAGGTTTTCATCCACTAACGCCATGTTTTTAAGCCTAAGTCTAGAAATATGAAAATTATCATCGTATTCTCAAACCAACAGTCTCGTGATCGTGCGGTCAGTTCCTATGAGTCACATTGGTCCCATGCGAGGTGTTGGTGCCACTCACGGGGTAAATTGGGGCCTTTTTGAGTTTTCACCCATTAACGCCATGTTTTTAAGCCTAAGTCTAGAAATATGCAATTTATTGTCGTATTCCCAAACCGAGAGTCCCGTGATCGGGCGGTCAGTTCCAATGTGTTATATCGGTACCGTGCTAGGTGTTGGTGCGACTCACGGGGCCGTTCAGGGGATGTTTCGGGTTTTCACCCTCTAGCGCCATGTTTCTAACCCTAAGTCTAAAAATTTCAAATTATCACGGTATTCTCAAACTGGGATCCCGTAATTGTGCGATAAGGTCCTATGAGTTACATTGGTCCCATACGAGGTGTTGGTACAATTCACGGGGCCGTTCGGGGGATGTTTCGGGTTTTTACCCACTAACGCCATGTTTTTAATCCTAAGTCTAGAAATTTTAAAATTATCATCGTATTCCCAAACCGGGATCTTGTAATCACATGGTGAGTTCCTACAAGTAAGATTGGTCCCGTGCGAGGTGTTAGTGCCACTTAGGGGGCCGTTCGAGAGCTGTGTCAAGCTTTTGCCTTCTAGCGCCATGTTTTTAAGCCTAAGTCTAGAATTATGAAAATTATCACCATATTCTTAAATCAGGAGTCCCGTGATCATGCAGTAAGTCCCTATGACTTACATTGGTCCCGTGCGAGGGGTTGGTACCACTCACGGGGACGTTCGGGGGTTGTTTCGAGTTTTCACCCACTAACGCCATGTTTTTAAGCCTAAGTCTAGAAATATGCAAATTATCATCGTATTCTCAAACCAGGAGTCCTGTGATCGTGGGGTCAGTTCCTACGAGTCACATGGGTCCCATTCAAGGTGTTGGTGCCATTCATGGGGTAAATTGGGGCCTTTCGGGTTTTCACCCATTAACGCCATGTTTTTAAGCCTAAGTCTAGAAATATGCAAATTATCATCGTATTCTCAAACCAGGAGTCCTGTGATCGTGGGGTCAGTTCCTACGAGTCACATGGGTCCCATTCAAGGTGTTGGTGCCATTCATGGGGTAAATTGGGGCCTTTCGGGTTTTCACCCATTAACGCCATGTTTTTAAGCCTAAGTCTAGAAATATGCAATTTATCCTTGTATTCTCAAATCGGGAGTCCCGTGATCGGGCGATCAGTTCTTATGTGTTATATTCGTCCCATGCGAGGTGTTGGTACCACTCATGGGGTCATTCGGGAGCTGTTTTGGGTTTTCGCCCACTAACGCCATGTTTTTAAGCCTAAAGTATAAAAATATGCAAATTATCATCGTATTTTCAAATTACGAGTCCCGTGATCACGGGATCAGTTCCTACGAGTTACATTGGTCCCACTGCGAGGTTTTGGTGCCACTCACGGGGCCGTTCGGGAGCTGATTCAGGTTTTCACCCACTAACATGTTTTTAAGCCTAAAGTCTAGAATATGAAAATTATCATCGTATTCTCAAACCAAGAGTTCCTTGATCGTGCGGTCACTTCATACGAGTTACATTAGTCCCATGCGAGGTGTTGGTACCACTCACGGGGATGTTCCGGGGCTGTTTCAGATTTTCACCCTCTAGTGCCGTATTTTTAACCCTAAGTCTAAAAATTTTCAAATTATCATCGTATTCTCAAACTGGGACCCCATAATTATGCGATAAGGTCCTACGACTTACATTAGTCCTGTGCGAGGTGTTGGCACCATTCACGGGGCAATTCGGGGGCTTTTTCAGGTTTTTACCCACTAACGCCATGTTTTCAACCCTAAGTCCAGAAATTTTTAATTTAACATCGTATTCTCAGATCGGGATCCTGTAATCACACGATAAGTTCCTACAACTAAGATTGGTCCCATGCGAGGTGTTGGTGCCACTCATGGGGCGTTCGGGGGCTATGTCAGGTTTCTGCGTTCTAGCGCCATGTTTTGAAGCCTAAGTCTAGAATTATGCAAATTATCATCATATTCTCAAACTGGGAGTCCCGTGATCATGTAGTATGTTCCTACGACTTACATTGGTCCCGTGCGAGGTGTTGGTTCCACTCACAGGGACGTTCGGAGGTTCTTTCGAGTTTTTAGCCACTAATGCCATGTTTTTAAGCCTAAAGTTTAGAATATGCAAATTATCATCGTCATCTCAAATCGGGAGTCCCTTGATCACACAATCAGTTCCTACGAGTTACATTGGTCTTGAGCGAGGTGTTGGTGCCACTCACGGGGCCGTTCGGGGGCTATTTTTGGTTTTCACCCTCTAGAGCCATGTTTTTTACCCTAAGTCTAGACATTTTCAAATTATCATTGTATTCTCAAACAGGGATCCTATAATTGTGCGGTATGGTCCTACGAGTTACATTGGTCCCATGCGAGGTGTTGGTACCTTTCACGGGGCCCTTCGGGGGATGTTTCGAGTTTTTATCCACTAACATCATATTCTCAAACTGGGATTCTGTAATCACGTGTTAAGTTCCTACAAGTAACCTTGTGCCCGTGCGAGGTGTTGGTGACACTTAGGGGGCGATCGGGGCTATGTCTGGTTTTTGCCTTCTAGCGCCATGTTTTTAAGCTTAAGTCTAAAATTATTCAAATTATCATCGTATTCACAAACCGGGAGTCCCGTGATCATGCAATAAGTTCATACGACTTACATTGGTCCCGTACGGGATGCTGGTGCCACTCACGGGGACGTTCGAGGGTTGTTTCAGGTTTTCACCCACTAACGCCACGTTTTTTAGCCTAAGTCTAGAAATATGCAAATTATCATCATATTATCAAACCAGGAGTCTCGTGATCGCGTGGTTAGTTCCTATGAGTCACATTGGTCCTGTGCGAGGTGTTAGTGCCACTCACAGGGAAAATTAGGGCCTTTTCACGTTTTCACCCATCAACGCCATGTATTTAAGCCTAAGTCTAGAAATATGCAATTTATCATCGTATTCTCAAATCGGGAGTCCCGTGATCGGGCGATCAGTTCCTATGTGTTATATTGGCCTCGTACGAGGTGTTGGTGCCACTTATGGGGCCGTTTGGGAGCTATTTTGGCTTTTCACCCACTAACGCCATGTATTTAAGCCTAGAGTCTAGAAATATGCAAATTATGATCGTATACTCAAAATGGGAATCCCGTGATCATGGGGTCAGTTCCTACGAGTTACATTGGTCCTGTGCGAGGTATTAGTGCCACTCACGGGGCCGTTCGGGAGCTGTTTCGGGTTTTCACCCACTAACATCGTGTTTTTAAGCCTAAAGTCTATAAATATGCAAATTATCATCGTATTCTCAAATCAGGAGTCCCACGATCACGCGGTCTATTTTTATGAGTTACATTGGTCCCGTACGAGGTGTTGGTGCCACTCATGGGGCCGTTCGTGGGCTTTTTTGGGTTTTCACCCTCTAGCGCCATGTTTTTAACCCTAAGTCCAGAAATTTTCAAATTATCATCGTATTCTCAAATCAGGAGTCCCATAATTATGCGATAAGGTCCTACGAGTTACATTGGTCCCGTGCGAAGTGTTTGTGCCACTCACGGGGCCGCTCGGGGGCTGTTTCGAGTTTTTAACCACTAGTGCCATATTTTTAAGCTAAAGTATAAAAATATGCAAATTATCATCATATTATCATACCGGGAGTCCCGCGATCGCGCACTCAGTTCCTATGAGTTACACTGGTCCCGTGCGAGGTGTTAGTGCCACTCACGGGGCCGTTCGGGGGCCCTTTCTGGTTTGCACCCATTAATGCCATATTTTTAAGCCTAAGTCTAGAAATATGCAAATTATCATCGTATTCTCAAATTGAGAGTCCCGTGATCGCGCGATCAGTTCCTACGAGTTACATTGGTCCCGTGTGAGGTGTTGGTGCCACTCATGGGGTCTTTCAAGGGATGTTTTGGGTTTTCACCCACTAACGCCATGTTTTGCTTAAGTCCTGATATTGTTAAATTATCGTGACATTCTCAAACTGGGAGTCCTGTGATCGCGGGGTCCATTCCTATGAGTAACATTGGTCCCGTGCGAGGTGTTGGTGCCACTCATAGGGCCGTTCGGGGGCTTTTTCGGGTTTTCCCCCTCTAACGCCCTATTTTTAACCCTAAGTATAGAAAATTTCAAATTATCATCGTATTCTCAAACCAGGATCCCATAATCGAGCGGTAAGTTCCAATGAGTTACATTGGTCCTGTGCGAGGTGTTGGTACCACTCATGGGGCCGTTCGGGGGCTGTGTCGAATTTTTGCCTTCTAACGCCATGTTTTTAAGCTGAAGTCTAGAAATATGTAAATTATCATCGTATTCTCAAACCAGAAATCCCATGATCACACGGTCAGTTTGTACGAGTTACATTGGTCCCGTGCGAGATGCTGGTGCCATCCATGGGGCCGTTCGGGGGGTTGTTTTGGGTTTTCACCCTCTAGCGCATTGTTTGTAACCCTAAGTCTAGAAATTTTCAAATTATTATCGTATTCTCAAATTGGGATCCCATAATTATGCGATAAGGTCTTACGTGTTACATTAGTCCGGTGCGAGGTGTTGGTACCATTCACGGGGCCGTTCGGGGGGCTGTTTCGAGTTTTTACCCACTAACGCCATGTTTTTAACCTTAAGTCTAGAAATTTTCAAATTATCATCGTATTCTCAAATCGAGATCCTATAATCATGCGATAAGTTCCTACAAGTAACATTGGTCCCGTGCGAGGTGTTAGTGCCACTCACGGGGCCGTTCGGGGGCTGTGTCAGGTTTTTTCCTTCTAGCGCCATGTTTTTAAGTCTAAGTCTAGAATTATGAAAATTATCATCGTATCCTCAAACCGGCAGTCCCGTGATCATGCACTGAGTTCCTACGACTTACATTGGTCCCGTGTGAGGTGTTGGGGCGAGTCACGGGGCCGTTTGGGGGTTGTTTCGGGTTTTCACCAACTAACGCCATATTTTTATGCTTAAGTCTAAAAATATGTAAATTATCATCATATTATCAAGTCGGGAGTCCCGTGATCACGTGATCATTTCTTATGAGTTACATTGGTCCCGTGCGAGGTGTTAGTGCCACTCATGGGGACGTTCGGGGTTTGTTTCAGATTTTTACTCACTAACGCCATGTTTTTAAGCCTAAGTCTAGAAATATGAAAATTATCATCGTATTCTCAAACTGAGAGTCCCATGATCACGCGGTCAGTTCCTACGAGTTACATTGGTCCTGTGCGAGGTGTCGGTGCCACTCACGGGGCCGTTCAGGAGCTGTTTCAGGTTTTCACCCACTAACGTCATGTTTTTAAGCCTAAAGTCTAGAAATATGCCAATTATCGTCGTATTCTCAAAACGGGAGTCCCGTGATAGAGCGATCAGTTCCTGTGAGTTACATTGGTCCCATGCGAGCTGTTGGTGCCACTCATTGGGCCGTTCAGTTGATGTTTCGGATTTTCACCCACTAACACCATGTTTTTAAGCCCAAGTCTATAAATATGCAAATTATCATCGTATTATCAAATTGGGAGTCCTGTGATCGCCCGGTCAATTACTACGAGTTACATTGGTCTCGTACGATGTGTTGGTGCCAGTCACGGGGCTGTTCGGGAGCTGTTTTGGGTTTTCACCCAGTAACGCCGTGTTTTTAAGCCACTACAAAAAAATACTGTTTAATACGGTGCTCCAACTTTCTTAAAAAGTCATCTGGCCGTCTCAAAAGCCTTTTGTGATGCCATTTGAGACAGCAATGGCTCATCACGTTAGACCCTCATTTTAAAAGCTTTTTGAAACGGCAATAGTCGTTTCAAAAAGTTTTTTTGAGACGGTAAATATTCCGTCTCGAAAGGTCATTGCTTATAGGACCCTTTTGAGACGGAAAAAAACCGTCTTTTAAAGTTATTTTTAGAGACATCTACAACTGTCCAAAAAGAATTTTTTTAGACGGTAACTTAGTCGTCTCAAAAGGTCCTCGTTTATGGAACCCTTTTGATACAGCAAAGAAGCAGTCTTTAATAATTTTGGCACCAAAATTAGAATTCCATCAATTCCATAATACACTCTATAATTATATACAAAACCTCTTAAAACAATATATGACATATTTGGCATCCCAATTCAACATATATAACATACAAATTTTCATTCAACTATAATAGAATTCATACAAAGAAAAAATAGGCAATTTCAACATCGTGTCCACAACTTATTAAATATCTCTACACAATTGCACTCATCTCATTAGAAAAAATACATAAAACCCATCAATCCCTAACATAAAAGATGAAAGAAAAGTAAACTTGCAATCTTGAAGCATACGACCTCCAACAAAACGACTTTAATATCTTGCCTTATACACAAAAGGTTTCCACGTGCAATAAAATTTATTAAGTGGTAGTTACCTTAAACAAATAATTAATCATTTTTAATAGTTACTACAGATGATAATCTTTAAAAACCATATCAAATTTGTATATCTTCATATTATTTACTTTTAAAAATACTTAATATTTTTTAAAAAAATCAACAGAATCTCCTTTGTTTATTCATGAAAACCAACCAATTCAAACATAAAAATTAACTAAAAAACAACGACATAAATAGACACAACACTCTAAACAACTAATGTAAATAAATATACGCATTACTATTCCTTTTACCGTTGGACAACATAATGAACATAATTTAACTTGAATATGTCTCACCCTTCTTGTGGTTGAGAGCAAGACTAAAGAGGACAAAAGTGACAAGGTCTTTGTTTCAGAGAATAGATGAAAAATCTCCAACGTTAAAAGGCACAAGTATACATATAACAAGTCCTCATGGGATAGTAAACTTCCTGCAACAAATGGGATACAAAACGCCGTTATATCGATATATCTAAAGCAAAAAAATAAACTTTGATGATAGTAATAGTAGCAGCTCTTCATCTTCTACACAAACTGGACCACAAGAAGTAGTAGATTTGTTGGACATTTCATCCACTTGGTTTTGATGCTCTCACTCACACCTCTGCTGTGATATTTGGTTAATTGTCCCCTCTGGTTTAGCAAAAGAAAGATTTGGTTAGACCACTATATTACTCCAAGCTTATCATGACTAACATCACTCCAAACTTATCATGACTAACATCACAACTAAAATAACAAATCATAAAAGCCACTGGAACAAATTCCTATTCTAGTTCCAGTGCCGAATCATATGCCATGTGCTGAATTGTCCAAGTGAAGATCTATTCTAGTTCCTATACTAAAAGCCACTGAAACATTTTCCTTTTCTAGTTCCTATACTAATTTGAGGATGCAAAAACAAAATAAAAGGTCACCGAAGCATTTTCCTTCATATCAGTTAAATATATAAATTAAAATTAGAAAGAAAAACACTATACTTATATGGGAATACTGCACCCACATATTGTACACTGAGACTGGTGGACAGTCCGGTGCCATCTCAAGTTTCAGTTAAAAATTCTAGGAATACTGCACCCACACTAAGTGTTGGACATCCATTTTTTGGAACGCAAAATGCTTCTAGTCCATAAAAGGATAAAGCGTGGAGAGTTAATGTAAGAATTCAAGGTTGTGACCTCGACTATTGATATCTTTGTGATGGTATGGAAGCTCTTAATGTACCTATGGCAGACACTCCAGTTGTCTAAATTAACAAGCATAAAAAAGTTAATGGATGCAATTGAATAAAAATAGTACATAACCCTAATTTCAATATAATTCAAGTACGTGATACTAACACCTGATCTTACCAGTATTGACAGCTCTACCTAGAGCATCAAGTCGTTCCTCAATATAATTTCATTAGTGTCTGTAAAAAACATTAGAAACACAATCACCAATATAATTTCAAAAATCAATTTACGAAAATGTCGAAAAACATATGAAGAATAAGAAAACGTAAAATTCAACTATCCATATGAAGGAAAGGGGCAGAACCCCTAATACTTAGGTTAAATATTAAAGAAAAAGAGGAAAAACCTATCTTATGTGGCTCCCAATAAAGGGGCGCGAGACTGTCCTCTCATAAGCTAAATCAAGAAAATGCCTACGGTATGATCCCCCGCCTTTTTAATCCTCAAAGTAGGAAATCCCATGCAGTCCATCTATAACAACCTCTGGTAGCAGCTCACTCAAATCAGTCCCTATAAGATTCATCAGAAATGCCAATTTATATGTTATTCAGCCGTAAAAAATCATCAATTTAAAGTAACCAAGGAAATTTTAACTGAGACACCAACGCACTTTAATTAAACATAAAAACATGGAAGCATTTACAAATGACACAACCATAACGCCACCATTCTAGTGTAAATGAACAAATGGGAGCTTTGGATGAGTGAGAGTGTTTTATTTTGTAAATGTAGGATAAACGAAATCAAAAAACAAAATAACTAACGAAAAGTGCGCATTCAAAATTAAAAAACAATAACATTGTACACAACTTATGATCATATCTTAAAATAAAAATTTCTTTCAAGAAAATTAACTTCATTCTCATAATATCTCGCAATTTAGTTCCTTGCTGCTATCGTATCTTTTACCTTCTGAATATTTAGAACCTTCTTCACAATCTTTTTCTCTTCCGCAAAAGAAAATCTTAAACTTTGTCATCAACATGTTGAAGCTTCCTGTACACTTGTGTTCCCATCTCCACCCATATGTTCTTTATGGCCTGTTGGTAGCCTATTTTGAAAACTTAGCTGCTCAACTCTCTCTTTAATTCTTCTCGTGAGATAGCCTCTAGTGGGATAGCCAAGAACAATCGCTGAACTTATGGAGATCCTTCCACCGCATATGTCCTGCCCTCATTGCTGAGGACTCATTGATCACATTATTTTCCTTGGTTAAACCCTTGATATTGGTGACATCGAAAAAAAATTAATAACTGCAATGCTGTCACAACAAATAAACGCAGCACAGTAAGACATAAAAGATAGAAAAATAGTACCGTGGTTTGAACTTAGTTGAGGTTCTTGTGCGGAGTGTCGAATCTATGTTGTCCATTATTGTTTCAATCAATTATAACCTATTGAAGAACAAATAAAGGTAACACCAGATAACACACCGTTAAATCGTAGTTGTAGAACTGTATTACAACTCAGATCGAAATTAAAAACCTTTCGGGAGATAGATAACAAAAATGACTAAAATTGATATTAAAAAAAAGAGTATTTATGGTTCAACCAATGGAAAGTGAGTGAGAAAATATTAAACATATCCCAAAGCAAGAGTAAAACTAAGTTCCCTATAACACCACCCAAAAAAGACTAAATTTTGTACGAAATTTAAATGTCCATATCAAAATGTAACATACTAACTGTAATCTATACAAATGTATAATACCTGTTTGAGTGTCACTTTAACATCATATGTTCAAGACCACCTAGATATAGTTTCTCATCATGGAAACCATGATTTGAAACATCAAACCTGCATGTCATTGAGTTAAACGTTAGATAATCATTTTATCAAAAATTTAGCATTTTCATGAGAATGTAAACACAGATAATCATTTTATCAAAAATATTCATGGGATTGAGCTTCAAGTTCTAAAAGAGAAGAATTAGAACCATTCATATCCATAATTGGATTGATAAGATATTATCTCTATCTTTCAAAAGTCTCTCATGAATATTTATAAAAACCTCCAAATTCCATTTCTTAAGAGATGATCTGAGGAACTTCAGTTTCTCCCCAAGAATAAACATTGGAAATCCACACAGATTAGATTCTACCACCTCAACATTCATGAGAATCAAGAGTTCAATTGAAATCGCCCAATTGTCATCGATGGAGAAGAAATGTTGTTTATCAAAGTCTTATATTCCCCCCAAAGAAGTCTTATGTCAATATAGTCAGTAAAAGCATAGGCTATAGAAAAACAGAATGAATTCCATCCATTTTGTCCATAAAAGTAACAAGCTGATTAGAAATTATAATTGATGATGCTGGAAATAGCACCACCAGATGAGGTATTGACAAGCTCAAGCTAGCAATAACAATGGCAGAAAAACAATGTATATATATAGTAGAAGGAGGTGAGGATAAGAGCATGAACACTGGTATGTAAGTGGTTCAGCTAATTTGGCCTACGTCCACTGTGAGTGTGTGTGTGTGTTATATCACCAGATGAAGGCACTAACGGCCATAGATACAATCTCTCAAGCTTTCTCTCTCTACTGTGTAAACTAATACAGTTTCATCTAGGGTTGCAATTATGAATCCCTTTACAAGGTAGAGGATGACCTCTATATATAGTGTTTGAGGGGTGTAATGTACCCCCCAAGCATGCAATGGGCATGTATGTGAGGATCGAACCAGTATGATAATGAAACCTGCTTGATCTCATATAGGTAATGATGACCTCAATATTCCCTCACACGAGGGGAACGGTTCGATTATAACTGATTTGTCCACGTGTGCCAAACCTTACTTGTGCTTGTAAATGCTCGTCCATGTGTCCTTGACTGATGTAACCTCGGCCTGGATGAGTACGAGGTTGGTGGAGTCAAGAGGGAAGGCTGAGGTTAGGTATGAGGTAGCTATAATATTGGTTAGGGTTGATGATGATATTGGCAGATCATTGATCCCACGAGACTTTGGTGACCTCAGCTGATGACCAGCCGAGGTTAGTGTATATGAGGTAGTTACAACATTGATTGGGGACAACCATATGAGAGACGACCTTATTAATGGTTGTCATAGGCTTCTGGTCATCTTAATTATGAGACTGGCCGAGGTTAGTTACTCTGAGTAAGAGGGTGCACTTTGGGCGTATCAATCACCCCTAGCCCTTAGTCTTCTCTATAATTAGATGACTGAGGGGTATGTAATTAAGGCTGAGGTTGGATTTCTTTGGGTACAAATATTTTCTTGACAAATGTCACTTGCTGAAGTGAAGCGTGTTCCCCAAGATGATGTGATTCTGATTCATCCTTTGGGTTCCCTAGGGCAATGATGGTGCATTGGGACTCACGCCCCATCATTAGGTGGGTTTAAAAACCCTCTTATCTCTCATCATTATCTTTCTTCTTCTAAATTTCTTCCCGCCTTAGCTTTTTCTGCAACTTCTTCTCTCTCTCTAAGAGTTCCATTCTTGCAGCGATTTAGAGCTTTCTTTGCCTCTAAACCTCTTCTTCTCTATTTCGCGATTAGCCAGGTATCAATTTCCACTTTTCTTTTCCATTTTTAGTTATAGCATCATCATTTCTGAGTTTCCAGTGAGTCTTTGCATTTTTTAAGGTGGGTTTCCACCAATATTGGTGGTTGTAGGGCTAGGATAGCAGTGATTGAGTGGTTTAGGGACCGTGGTAGGTCGCTCCGAGGTTGTTTCAGTAAAAAATACCCCCTTCTTTAGGTTCCCGGTGAACCTCTGGTCATCTTCTCCGGTGACCTTTTTCTTGAGTGTTCTTGATTTGGAATTTTCCAACTTTCCCTTTTGATCTTGAGTTTAAGTTCTTTCAAATTGAGTACATGTTTGTGGTTTTGATTCCGTCCAAGTGTAGTGTCATCCCACTTATGCTCAGACCCTTGTACCAACTCATAGAAGAGTTCTCATCTCTTCGTGAGAAGACATTCGAGAAAATTAGGCAAATAGAGCTAGCTCAAGAGGAATCTCGTAGGGCTGAGGCCTTTCCTCTCAGACCCATCTTTACTCCACCTCTGAAGGTTATTTACCCCGAGCTAGCCGAGCCTGCTGAGCCTATAGAGGTCCCTGAGGATCCACCACCAATGTCTAAGTTTGAGCCATCTTCCTCAGACCCCATGTCTGTAGACTCTTTTCAAGAGGCTATGGATTACTCTCCTAGGCAAGGTTAGGTTCCTGAAGAATATGAGGTTTCGAGTCGTGCCTCATCTTACCACGGTTCTAGTACCTCACATAGGTTTTCTGATGTTGAAATCATAGGGCCAAGTGTGGCCATTCCCCCCCATCATTGAGGCCATTCCTCTGTCGGCTGCCACTGGGACTGAATTTTCTCAGAGGTTTCCTGATGGTGTTCCTGCACCTTCCCATGCCGATGTTGCTAGGGATGGTGATTATGGTGAGGAAAGTGATACTGATATATCTGAGTGGCCGATATTGAGAGCTCCATCAGCGAGTACGACCTTCTTACTTTTAGGCACCTCTATTCAATAAACTCTTCCATCATCCTTAGGAAACCTCTGAGGGATGAGAGGTCCTTTGACGACCTAGATGAAGAGATCTGGTTCTATGAGCAGGTGGTCAATTTGGGTTTCTGTCTTCCTATTCACCCAACCATCAGAGCTATACTCTCCCATATAAATCTATCCCATTCACAGTTATCCCTTAATGTTTGGAGGGTTATGATTGGGGATATCATACTTTGGAGGGCTATCCACCACTCAGACCTTCCAGTTAGGGTTTTCACAGGTTGTTATGTGCCCTCCACTACTAAAAACCACCCTAGCTATTACCACTTCTTAGCTAGGAAATCAGAGAAGAAAATGTTATTGGTTACCCAAACTTCAGGTATTTCTTTGATTCTGGGGCATGAGAATTTAGTCCATATGAGGCCTCTAGAACGTCTATTCCAAGGACCCCTCTGAGATGGGGGAAGGTCTCCCTTGCTGCTAAAGCCAACCCTGGACTTATCCAGGACAATTACTAAAAAGTTGAGGATCTTCGCAATCAGGGCGAGCAGGGTCGTCTTGTAAAATATGAACATCTGATGACCCCCTGCTACCTCTCTCAGACAGGCTTGTGGATAGTCCTTTGGGATAACTTTATAAATATTAATTTTTTATATGTTATACCTCTTACTTTTTATACCCATACTACCTCTCTCAGCCGTCTTATGCAAAGCGCCCTGAAGCATATCAGACGACCTTTGGGAAATGTCTACTCCCGATCTTGTAAATCTAATGCAAAAGAGGGGTGGCAAAAAAGTACCCCCTCCTACCACCAAAAAGAACATCGTCACATCCCAGGCCAATGTTACCAAAAAGAGGAAGACCACAGCTGACCCAGAGCATTTGAGGTCGGGCAAGACTCAAAAAGTGGAATGTGCTATTCCCATCTCTATAGAAGATGCCCTGGCTGCTCATCTTGCTTAGTTAAAGATCAGTGATAGCCTCATTGGACACAGTCTGAAGGCTACCGATGCCATCGGCACAATAATGACTGAAGAGCATAAGAGTTTCTTATGCTCTTTGTACGTCCCGTTATTGGCCGATTTTGCTCTCCATAAGTCCATTCAGGTACTAGTTTTTGCTAGTTTGATCACTAGCTTTTCTCAAGTGTAACCTCGACTTTCTAGAAGTTACAGCTTATATTTTCTTACATCTGATCTTCTTCTGTAGGGTGTCTTGTCCTTCCATCACCTCGTTGATTAGACTCTAAAGAGGTTTCCCCTTATAGAGAAAGGTCAAGAAGCTGAGAAGGTTTAAGTCTCTTTGAATGCAGAGATTGAAATACTAAAGGGGGTGGTCAAGTAGAGGGACAAAGACATGTCCAAACTCAAGAAGGACCATAACTTAGCCCTGAAAGCCAAAGATGATGCCCTTCAATCCATGGTAGATGATGCTGTCAGGGCTGTAGTTGAAGATGTAGCTGAGAAGACCATTGAGGACTATAAGGCCTCTGATGAATTTATCAGCTTTGGCTTTGAATACCTTGAAAGAGGTATCAAAGCAACTGGAAAATGGGTACCACTAAGTATAAAGAGTAAGGGAGCCTATCTGCCTCAGCCTTTGTTGGTCTTAGCTTTGGTGATTCTCAATTTGCTCAGGCCTTGTAGGAAGTTGAGGAGGCTGACGCTACTCCAGCCCAGACTGCTCCCCTAGAGGTCATTGACACTGAAGATGCTACCCATCATGATGATAGAGATGAGGTGACAAACATCATCCGTGATGAAACAACTACAACTGCAGAGACCTAGGACTTTTCTTGTGAAGCTTTATAAAAGTTATAATTTTGATTTCCCTTATCTATATCTCTTAGATTTTGTGAACTTCTGATGGCCTCTTGATGCCTATGACTAGTAATTCATCTTTTTCATAATAATCATTAGTTCAATCTTTTTTAGACTATGTTGCTTCATATGATGTTATGCTTGAATGTCTTACCTCATACATTTTCACCAAATTAATGATGTTAAAGGTCCGAGGTCTCCGATCTATGATGTTTACCTCTTAAATATTCATCAAACTAATGATGTTTAAGGTCCGAGGTCACCATATAATGATATTTACCTTCATAAATTATCACCAAACTAATGATGTGTAAGGTCTGAGGTCACCATATAATGATGTTTACCCTCATAAATTATCACCAAACTAATGATGTTTAAGGTCTGAGTTCACCAAATTATGATGTTTATAGTCATATTTTTCACCAAACTAATGATGTTTAAGATCTGAGGTCATCATATTATGATGTTCCACCTTATAAATTATCACCAAACTAATGATGTTTAAGGTCTGAGGTCACCAAATTATGATGTTTACCCTCATATTTTTCATCAAACTAATGATGTTTAAGGTTTGAGGTCTCCATATAATGATGTTTACCCTCATATTTTTCACCAAACTAATGATGCTTAAGGTCTGAGGTTACCAAATTATGATGTTTCACCTCATTCATTTTACACCAAACTAATGAAGCTTAAGGTCCGAGGTCACCAAATTATGATGTTTCACCTCATTCATTTTTCACCAATCTAATGATGGTTAAGGTCTGAGGTCATCATATTATGATGTTACACCTCATATATTTTCACCAAACTAATGATGTTTAAAGCATATAATAAGAGTATTAGCACAACATTTCTATCTTTTCGTTAACATCTTCTGTTTAAATTGATACATGTATTACAAAAAGATAAGAACAACTACAACATCATATGTAATACTTCTTTAAGTGATCGACATTCCAAGGGTTGGAGAAAGATTATTCTTCAAGGTTTTCTAGCCGGTAGGTACCAGTCACAACCTCATCAACTACTCTGTAAGGACCATGTCAATTTGGATAGAGCTTATTTACCTTTTGCAATGTCTTCTTTAGGACTAGGTCTCCCACAACTATAGGCCTTGATTTCACCCTTTGATTTTAGAATCTCATAGTTCTCTGCTGGTAGGCTGCCTGTCTGATCTCTGCGTCCTCTCTACTTTCCTCGATCAAATTAAGATCAAGTCTACTCTCTTCCCCATTCCTCTAAGGGTCATAGGTCTAAAATCTATGAGTGGGAAGTCCTACCTCTGTAGGGATGAGAGCTTCTGAATCGTGGGTTAACATAAATGGAGTCTCTACCGTTGGTGTCCTTGCTGTCATCCTGTAGGCCCATAACACATCATATACCTCCTATGTCCATATCCCTTTGGCCTCTTCCAACCTCTTTTTTATCCCCTTAAGGATTTTTTTATTTGTGACCTCGGTCTGACCATTTTCCTGGGGTCGGCCAGAAGAAGAGAAGAACTGCTTGATCCTTACTTTTTCGCAGTATCTATCTAAGGAAACGTTATTAAACTCGATTCCATTGTCTGAGATGAGGGTGTTTGGAAGACTATACGTGCATATGATGTTCTTCCAGATGAACATGAAGGTCTTCTACTCAATGATTGTAATCATTGGATCAGCCTCTACCCATTTAGAGAAATAATTAATTGCCACGATCAAGAATCGATAATTGTTCACAACTCTTGGCAGGGGTCCTACCAAATCAATGCCCCATATTGCAAATGGCCAAGGGGAGCTGATTGAAGTCATATTTTGGTGAGGCTGATGAGGGACAGTGGATAACCTTTGGCACTTATCACACTTCTTCACGTACGCAACTGCATTTTTGCTAAGGTCGAACACCAGTACCCCTGAGTGATTATCCTCTTAGCTATAGGTTTTTATCCTATGTGAATGGAGAAAGAGCCCTCATGTATATCTTGTAAGATGTGTGGAACATTTGAAGGGTGGAAACATCTGAGGAGAGGAAGTAGGAACCCCTTCTTGTACAAGACATCTCCCATAATTGAGAATTTTCGACAGCTCTGAACCTCATCTTTCTTCTTTCTGACTTTAACTCTGGTAGGTCACCCTCTTTGATGTATCTGATAAGAGGATCCATCCATGAGGATCCCATATTCAAATTGAGGCAAGTTCTAGCAACCTCTCCTTCTTCAATGGTCGACTTGAGCTAAAATTCAATGGAACTGCTCTTCTTATGTCTATCCTTATTGCTGAGGCTAACCTTATGAGTGCATTGGCTCAACTATTGTCTTGTCGAGGTATCCTCTTTATCTTCACTTCCTTAAAGCTTTCTAGCATCATTCTTACTCTCTTCAGGTATTTATCCATCCCTTCATCTTTTGCCTCATACACTCCCATGACTTGGTTAATGACCAACTTTGAGTCACTATGGACTAAGAGTTGGCCAACACTAATGGCTTTTGCCAAGGAGAGACATGTTATTAATGCCTTATACTCTGACTCATTGTTCAAAGCTTTGAAGTTGAACCTTAGCGCATATTCAACATCGGTACCATCTGGTGCTGACACTATTAGCCTCGCTCCACTTCCGTTTGCATAGGACGTCACATCAACGAAGAGGTTCCAAACATCTTCATTTGAAGAGAAGTTCCCTTCTGATAGGGTCCCTTGCTTGAAGAGGTACATGTCTTCCTCATTCTCAACTATTCTTTTTCTGGCTTGGCTTGACTTAACCTCGTCCGGATCTTGGAAGTCGTTTCTGTCTGGTTCATCTGCAGCCTTTTGACTATTTTCAACCTTATCCTCTTCTTAGGTAAACTGGGCTACAAATTCTGCTAGTGCCTGCCCCTTGATGGCAACCCAGGGTTGATAAATAACGTCATATTCCCCTAACTCGATGGCCCAAGTCATCAGCTTGCGTAACTTCTCAGTCTTATGGAGGACCTGTCTGAGTGGGGAATGAGTGAGGATAACCATAAAGTGGGCTTGGAAGTATGGCTTCATTTTCCTAGAAGCATGTATCAGAGCATAGGCTAATTTTTCAATCCGTGGGTACTTCTGTTCAGACCCTTGAAGAGCTTTACTATTGAAATATACTAGCCTCTACACTCCATTATCTTCTCTTACCATGGCTGCATTAATTACTGATTCTGAAATAGCTAGATATATATATAACTTCTCCCCCATAATGGGCCGAGATAGGAGTAGAGGGGATCCGGGATAGGACTTGAGCTCCTTAAAAGCTTTGTTGCATTTCTCATCCCATTCGAAGGCTTTTCTAAGAAATTTGAAAAAGTAAGACAGTTGTTTGTAGCTCTAGAGACGAACCTGTTAAGTGCAGCAACTCTTCCGATTAACCTCTGAACATCTTTGATGGTTCTGGGTGTCTTCATTTATAGCAGAGCCTTGATCTTCTCAGGGTTAGCCTCTATTCCCCTTTGGTTGACAATGAATCCCAAAAACTTTCCTGCTCCTACTCCGAAGATACATTTAGCCAGGTTGAGCTTCATTATATACTTGTCCATGGTGTCAAAAGTTCTTTCAAGGTCGACGATATGAGTGTTGGACTTCAGACTCTTCGTTAGCATGTCATCCACGTACACTTCCATGGATTTTCCTATCTAATCTTCAAACATATTATTTACAAGACGTTGATAGGTAGCCCCTGCATTCTTTAGCCTGAAGGGTGTGACCTTGTAGCAATAGGTCCCCTTTTCTGTGATGAATGTTGTCTTCTCTTAGTCTTACGCATTCACGAAGATCTGATTATACCCGAAATATGCATCCATAAAGCTCACGAGCTCATGTCCTGCTGTGTCATCCACCATCTAATCGATACGAGGTAGGAGAAACTATCTTCTGGATAAGACTTGTTCAAATCAGTGAAGTCTATGCACATCCTCCATTTCCCATTTGCTTTTGGCACTATGAGGGCGTTAGACAACCACTCAGGGTATATGACCTCTCTGATGAACTTGGACTCTTTAAGCTTTCTAACCTCCTTTCTGATGAAATTAAACTTATCTTTTGAATATACTCTTCTTCTCTACTTGATGGGCTTAACATCTTCTATAACATTGAGTTTATGGCACATAATCTCAGGGTTAATACATGTTATGTCTGCATGTCTCCAGGCAAAGATACTTTGTCTCTTCCTTAAGAGCTTCACCAGTTCTTCCTTGATATCATGTCTTAGGGTTTTACCGATTTGGATGGTTTTTTTTTGGCTCGTCCTCATTGAGGACGATGTATTCTACCTCTTTCGTGACCTCTCCCTTCTTGAGCTTTGTTTCATCTCTAGGATCAAGTGTATTGATGTTCTACATGGTTATTGCCCTCTTATAATCCCCTCTCTCTTTCGCAAAATTAAAATAGCATGCTTGTGCCGATGTTTGGTCACCTTGCACTTCCCCTACTCCATAGGGAGTCAAGAATTTTAACATTTGGTGGACCGTTGAAGGCACGACCTCAAATTCCTTGAAGGCTACTCGTCCTATGATGAGGTTGTAAGATGAGAAGACGTTTTCATCCATCACAAAGAAATTGATTTTTATAGTCAACCTCTTAGGCCACTCATCTCCCATTTTTACATCCATCGCATACATGCCCAATGAATGAACCTTGTCACTGCTGAAGCCAATCAAGGGATGATGATAAGGGACAAGCCTAGCTCTGCTGAGGCCTAGGCTTTTAAAACATGGCCAGAACATAACATCTGCTGAACTTCCCCCATCAACAAGGTTCCTCTGAACTTCACACCCATGAACCCTCGTGGTGATTACCATAGGGTCATCGTGAGGATCTAGGACCTTTGAAATGAAGTCATGAGAAGCTAATTATGAGGGTGCCCATATCTACCTTCTTTCTTTTCTTGCTCTTAACCTCCGTAGATGACAAGTTTACAACCTCAGCTTTAGTCACTGCCTTAGCCTCTGCCACATGAGCCTTACGATCTTCTACCTCTGATCCACCTCCTGTCAGTCCTCTACAGATGGTGCTCACACAAAAAGAGATCATACCGACCCTCTTTACTGTGGCATTATCATCTTTTGGTGGGAGGTCAGGTTCATCGTCATCACCATCTAGTCTTCATCTCTTCTGGTTGGGGCATCTTCTCGGCATCTGTCATTTATTTTCTTTTTAGGGTAGTCTCTTCCTTCCTTAGAAGCTTTACCATCCACATACTTCTTAAGCTTTCCAGACTTTAATATCTTCTCAATCTCGTCCTTCAAGGCAAAACACTTATCGGTCAGATGGCCCTAATATTGGTGGAATTCGCACCATAGGATTTTGTTCCTCTTATGTGGAGGAGCCTCCAACTGCTCTAGCCATATTAGGGATATATCATTCTTTATTTCATTGAGGATGTGATCGCAACTCACAGTTAGAGGAGTAGAGTGTGCAAACTTATCGTCTGCAGCCCTCTTCTTTCCATCCTTCTTCTTTTGAAATTTCCTATTGCTACTTCCATTCTCATCCTCATACTTAGCAGCCATTGCCTCTTCCGCATTCATGACCTTTCCATTCATCGCTAACAGCTCGGCCATAGACTTAGGAGGGTCTTCAGCAAGATTCCAAAGTATCTTTCCCTTTTGAAGTCCTCCAATGAGGGTTGTCATGGCTATGCTCTATTCGTAATCTTTAACCTCCAATTTGTCCTTATTGAACCTTACGATGTCATCTCTGAGGCTTTCATTCTTGCCATGATTTACATAGAGCATATGGCTTGTCTTTTTCTGAGGTCTTACCCCAAAACAAAAGTTGTGTATAAACCTCTCGGCCAAACCCTTAAAGTTCTCAATAAAAATTTTAGGAAGAGAAGTGAACCAAATATGTGCAGCTCCCGTTAAAGTGCTTGAGAAAACTCGGTGCCTCATCTCATCAGGGATTGAATAAATGTCTACTGTAGACTGATACATCTCAATGTGATGCACTGGGTTGATACTACCATCGTACTTAGGAGACACCATCGGTGGTTTAAATTTGGCAGGGGTTGGAAAGTTAACAATCGTTGCCACAATGGGGCACCCTCTGAGAATCCCCTTTGTAGTGGGTCTCAGCTTTTTATGAGGTTCCCTATCTTCTCTTCCAGCCATTGAATGGAGTAATTCCATGGTTTAACAACATCATCCAGGACGATGTTGTCACTAGCCACCTCTAAGGGGTGGACCGAGGGTTCCCCAGCTGCTGCACAACGTCGGCTATTGACCTCCTGGCCATAATCTCGGCCATATTGAGGTCGGCCATGATGAGGCCAATGTTCAACACCTTCCCTTTGTGAGCCAGCTATGTTTCTTGACCTAGATAGCCTCTGCCTCAGATCATTAACTAGGCCGAGCCTTTCAAAGGCTGACCCTCTACTTAATCGATCAAAAGCAGACCCTCTTTGTCGTGCATCCCCATCTCGTCTTTCATACTGACCTTAACTCCACTGTGTAGGATGCACAGTGTTGTTTGAGAGCTCATATGGATCCCAACAGTCTGCCAGAGCATCTTTCGCCTCAATGTCATCGTACCTATCCTCAGGATAAGGGTTTTCTTGCCTCCCTAGACGTAAACGCCTAGGGTCAGAAACATCCCTCCTCCATTGAGGAGTAGGTTGGTCTTTTAGCTGTGCCTGAGGAGTAATCATATCCAGTGAGACCTCAGGTGGTCTCATTATATTTTGGCTTAGCTGGGCAAATTGCTCCTGCATCACTTGCTGGGTTGCAACCAAAGACTTGAAGGCTGCTGCCACCTCAGCCATCTCGGACTGGGGTGGTGCCTAGATGGAACTGGGTCCTCCAACACTAGATGGAAGAGTAGGTGGTGGTAACTCCGGTGCCATATGGTAAAACTAGAGAGCTTGCAATGAAAATATTAGAGAGTTTGGTATCTTAAAGAACCTCTTTCAATGGTGACACAACTTCACAAGTAGGGTGAGTCCTGGTTCACCACCAGAGTCTTAAGCTACAAAAAGGAATAGATGAATCTTCTCGTTCCCATAGACGGAACCAAAATGATGATGCTGGAAATAGCACCACCAGATGAGGTGTTGACAAGTTCAAGCTAGCAATAACAATGGCAGCACTAGAGTGTATATATATAGTAGAAGGAGGTGAGGAGAAGAGGATGAATACTGGTATGTAAGTGGTTTAGCCAATCTGGCCTACGTCCACCGTGAGTGTGTGTGTAATATCACTAAATGAAGGCACTAACGGCCATAGATACAATCTCTCAAGCTTTGTCTCTCTACTGTGTAAACTAACAGAGTTTCATCTAGGGTTGCAATTATGGATCCCTTTACAAGGTAGAGGATGACCTCTATATATAGTGCTTGAGGGGTGTAATGTACCCCAATCATGCAATGGGCATGTATATGAGTATCGAACCAGTATGAGAATGACACCTCGCTGATCTCATATCGATAATGATGACCTCAATATTCCCTCACGTGAGGGGAATGATTCGATCATAACTAATTTGTCCACATGTGCCTAACCTTACATGTGCTTATAAATGCTTGGCCCTATGTCCTAGACTGATGTAACCTCGACCTAGACGAGTACGAGGTTGGTGGAGTCAGATGTAGTTGTTTTGTATTGTCTAACCGTGAGGACCTCGACCAGGAGGGAAAACCGAGGTTAGGTATGAGGTAGCTGCAATGTCAGTTTGGGCCGATGATGACGTTGGCATATGATTGAGCCCATGAGACTTTACTGACCTCGGCTGATGACCAACCGAGGTTGGTGTATGAGGTATATGCAACATCAGCTGGGGCTGACCTTATGAGAGATGACCTTACTGATGGTTGTCATAGGCTTCTGGCCACCTCGACTGTGAGACTGGCCGAGGTTAGTTACTCTGAGTAAGAGGGTGCACTTTGGGCATATCAATAATAATTGATGGATATGGAACATTAGCTTGATATGGATATCGCCATCTACAACTCAAATGTGAGAATCTATAAAAAAAACAATAGCATATCGCCTCGTTAGTAATGTAGAACCCCTCATGGTCAAGTTTTTCAATAACATTAATCCAGTTGATTAGAGGAACATGCAGTTTTAACATTATCAATTAGTAGCGAGTACATTTACCAAGTTGCAATATCAATATTCAAGATAAGGATAGGTGAAGAGAGAAAGTAAAATTTCTCAATAAAACACAAAAAATAGACACAAAAAGTTGATAATGAAATGCTGTAGCAGCAATCATGATTAGTCAAATCAGTTATCGGGAATCGTAGACCACTAACTAACCACAACAACTTGTACCGAGCAACATTTTGCACGCATGGAATAATTATTAATTATAATGAGTTACGGATGATGGGATTTCAACTAAAACCATAAATATGATCACACAGTTGATTGAAGAATTTATGATTAGTACCTAAAACCAGAACATGTAGTATTTAAAGTAGTATGGTATGACATCTCAACATGATAAGAGAAGACCTAGTAGGAAAGTCGTATGATATGGCATATTTAAAACATAGGTTTCTAGAAGGATTAAATTTCCAAATGCAAGTGTTAGACTGATGACATTATATATGATGCACACTGAGTAGTATGAAATTGAATCTAGCCAAGATAAAAGTGGCAGATAAATAGGCTCAATGGATCAAGTCCCAAAGATTCTTCAGCAGGGCATCTTGGTTGTAAATTTTGAAATTCACCATACCAAGGCCTCATTTAAAGAAGTTACAAATTTATAATAGACATACACACATACATGTATAAGAATGATGCCTTACAAGCTATAATATATCCCCCATTAAAACCAAATGATTGTAAGCACGACATAAATTTTGAAATGCTATAAATAAACCCATCGTTATCTTAGTCACATAGTTAGCACAAACTAGAGAAGTTATGGACACCTCTTTAGTGTCAGTTATGGACACTCAAGAGAAGAAGAGGAAATATGCACACCAAACAATTTAGCAAAGTATGACCATAAATCTTTGGCTACGGACTAGTTAAAAACAGGTGTTGGAAATTTTCAGAGGCATTATGACAACAGTGGCACCTAGAGGCCAATTTGATGCCAAATTTTTGGATAACATCATCAAGAGGCACAATATTCAAGAGGCCTTTCCAAAGAAATAAATACAGTTTTTGAGGAATAGAAGAATTCCACACTGTTTTGAATAGAAATGAAGCAGGTTTAGAGTGCCTAATACAATTCCAAGCTGAATTTGAAGAGAATTGGCTATCAGTTGTAAAAGACCAATAGTTAGTATCCCCACTATATATACTGAGCTACTCATATATGGAATCAATCTCTTTTAACCTTTTATAAGTTTGGGAACTAGAAGAAGCTGATTTATTCTTGTACTTGCTGCAAAAAAAAATTGACCATAGATTTTCATGATTAGAGAGGTTTTATTTAATCTTTAGACTAGCTGATTTGCTGAGATGAGACAATAACTTGAAGTCAATGCATATTATTGTATCGAACTATACTCTAATCATTTAATTAGATGAAGTAGTGAGATTTGTTTCATATATGAGGTTGGATACTACATTTGTGTAACATTTCATTTAATTTGAGCTCATGTTAGCAGGGAAGTTCATTATAAGAACAAAAAATAGACACTCTAGTTATTATCGTTACATACTTGAACAATAAAACAAAAAATCATTAAACCTATACATGTGTATCACTAAATTCGATGCCATTTAACATTTGATCATACTATTAACTAACACATCCGAATATTGTACTTATTACATAGAAAACACTTATAACAAATAGTTATTACAAAAAGAGAAAGATAAATGATAAACACAGGAGCCCTGATTATCTTCTAATAGATTATAATGAGTTTGAGTTGGATGAGATATCTCATTGATAATAAACCCATGTGCACAACAAATGAGTTATGTGGCATGATCCTCATCAAAGTGAACAATTATACAAACTCATCCAACGACAAAAGAATTAGTTAACAACACAAACCTCATACATTTATAACATCTAGTACCCATATCAATGTATATGTTAACACATGGGGAGAATAAGTAAAAAGTAGCAAAAATGGGTAACTCATTTGATTGGATTCTGTAGCCGATGGAAATACATGGTCTTGTAAAGGTGAGAGCTTGAAGAAGTGGTCCAACATACTTGCTCCTGTTCTTCCAAAGCTTCATATCCATATAACTTCATTAAAATATCCATGTAATGATGAAAAACTGTTACTAAAGCCATTTAATACAAGATTAAACTATTTAAGTAAATCTGAACTATTTTTTGAAGAAACTCTTTTCTTTAAACCAAATCAGTTTTAATCACAAGATGTGTTTAATAAAGCATGTACGAGATCAGTTCAAGATTTGTAACAAGTTTTGAAAACCAAAACAAAAATAGTTTTAAATCAGCACACCACCAAGAATGAGATGACGAGATGTAGAAAGATTAATGACTAGAGATTTTTAACGTGGTAAAACCTCACCCAACTGAGGAAATATCCATGACTCCCTCTACGGAGTAAAAAGAAAAATCCACTAAAACAAAATATAATAGTTACAAACTATATAACACACATACACACAAATCAGACCTATACAAGTTTAGGAATGTACCCACTGGTGTCCTTATAACTTTTCTGCAGTTCTGATTATTGATGTTGTTCTCCCAGTTTGCTAACTTCACTTTGTTCCAGTCTTTACGTCGACTCTTATTTCAAGATCTTATTACCAACACTTTTAGTGTTGTAGTGTGTAAGTGTTTGTGATGGTGATCTAACACATGCATTCACACACTCACGCTTATTTTTACAAACAGTCCTAGCAAATTACAAATAAGATCTATATGCTGTGATTTTCAGTTTCACCCTTCTTAGTAAATTTGAACCTTATTTGACCTTTAAGATTAACCCAGAATCCATGGCTATCTTGCTCAGAAGACGTTTCAAGATCTTAATCAATTTCAGGATTTTGAAAAAAAATTTGAAATTGAAAATCGCTAAGTGTGATTCCAACTAGGTCAAAGGTCTTGTTTCAAAAGAACTAGAAACAGAAAATGATTTTGTTGATTTTGAAGATAAAAACATTTACAGAAAATAATCAACAAAATATTTCTCAAGGCGAGAAATAATAAAATGCAGATCTAGGTGTAATGTAACATAAAAGACTAGATCTACGATTTCTATGTAAAAGAAACACAGATCTAACCTAATGTTTAGGTTGGATGCAAGATCTCAAAACGAAGAGGTTACATCAAGAAACAACTTTCAAACCAACACTAAAAAACTCTCAAACACTCAAGGTTGTGTTTGGAATGAACTTGTTTTTGGTAAAGAGATTAGCAACGAATTAGGGTCAGGGTTTCTAACTCTGGTTTCTCTTCTCTCTCTTAATGATGAAGTGGAAAAAGTCTTCTAATGGCTGAGGGTTACCCTCCTTATATAGGGGGGTGAGAAGAATTGAGAAGGGTGAGGCAAATCGAGGGCTGAGATTAAGTCAAGAAATCTTGACTTCCATCCAACGGTTAAAAGAAAGTGGTTGGTTATGAGGCTTTTGATTGGATGAGAGATGTTTGCAAGGATTGGGACAAGGACGCATGCAGATCGTCGATTAACTCAATCCAAGGGCTAATAAAACACACTGGTGTACTCTCTTCGAAGAAACACACATACATCCAATACGAAAGCAATAGGTGTAAGGCCGATACCGGATATCAAACGCACGTCCCAAACTTAATTACATAGACACCCTGACTTCTCTAGCACTTTCGGTTCCTACCCAAGGGAACATTTCAGGGAAAAAGCCAATAACCAGTATTTATATAATGACCCCAAAACTTTTTTAATTCCATTTTTAATTAAGAAAGAAATTGTTTAAAAATCATTATAAATTCCCAAAAAATTGTAAAAAATTGTTTTAAGGGAAATTAACACACACAACACACATACAAACAATTTAAACAATATGTGAACAATGTATGCATTTCTAAAGTGTGTGAGTGACAGTGAATTATACCTTGATCAATCAAAAAAGAGGAATGAATTGTATTGAAGAGTCCGAGGCTCTTTGGTATCAAGGATGGGGACTCAATTTTGTCTCTATTTCCAAACTAAATGAGCACTTATACAATGTAGACTCAACTGAGTCAAGAGTATAAGGTGCTTCAATCTCCCCCTTTGGAAATATGAGTCAAAATCTCCTTTGAGTCATCTTGGACTCGTAGGAAAACAAAAAGAAAACGAAAAACCTATTCCTATACAAAAATTCTATCTACCCATGGCCTAGAAAAGAAAATTACATAACTCAACTAATTACAATTCAATACCCTAACACAACTGATGAGTATAACAGAAAATAACTGTACAGAATCCTGCAAATAATCACTAAGATCAAGCTCTTTTAGAATATTTACAAAATAAATGAATTATCGTAAGATTAAAATTTCTCCCCATTTTGTCTCAAATGTACAAAGGGAAAAATTATGTAAATCCAAGAGTTTATTCAACAGAAACCATTCCAATTGATTTACGCAAAGAAATGAATCTATTGTAATCCAAAGGTTTGGTAAACATATCTGCGAGTTGCAAATCAGTAGGAAGATAATTGATTTCTAATTCCTTAGTCTCAACTAATTCGAGTATAAAGTAATATCTTATTTTTATGTGTTTTGTTAACGAGTGTTGAACAGGATTTTTAGAGATATTGATTGCACTTTGATTATCACAGTAGAGGTGTAATTGTTCCTCTTTAATTCCATAATCACTTAGCATTTGCTTAAGCCAAAGTAATTGAGCACAGCAACTGCCAGTGGCTATGTATTCAGATTCAACAGTGGATAAAGAAGTGCAATTTTGTTTCTTACTACTCCAACCTACCAAGTTATTACCAATATAGTAACATGCGTCTGATGAGCTCTTTCTATCTTCAGTACACCCTGCCCAATCGGCATCGGTATATCCTATTATAGTGCTAGGAGTATCATTGGTGTACCATAGTCGCAAGTTTAGAGTGCCTTTAATGTATTTTATGATTCTTTTAACATACGTTAAATGACTCTCTTTAGGATTGTTTTGGTAACGAGCACACACACAAACAACGTACATAATGTCAGGACACGAGGCAGTAAGATATAGTAAGGTTCTAATCATACTACGATAAAGGGTTGGATCTATGGATTTCCCAGTTTCATCTTTAGACAGTTTGATTGTAGTACTTATGGGAGTTTTAGCATCTTTTGCACTTTCAAGGCCGAATTTTTTAATAATCTCTAATGCGTATTTTGATTGCGAGACAAATAATCCTTCTGACTTTTATTTGACTTGAAGACCTAAGAAAAATTGCAACTCCCCCATAAGAGACATTTGAAATTATTTATCCATAATTTCAGAAAAAGATTTAAGTTCGATAGGGGAAGTTGAACCAAAAATGATATCGTCTACGTACACTTAAGCTATAATTATATATTTGTCAAAATGTTTGACAAAAAGGGTTTGATCATTTCCACTTCTCTTAAAACCTTTGGCTAAGAGAAAGTTGGAAAGGCGCTCATACGAGGCTCTGGGCGCTTATTTTAGGCTATACAAAGCCTTCTTAAGACGAAAGACATGATTTGTATATTTAGGGTCAATGAACCCTTTTGGCTATTCTACATAGGTCTCGTCAGTCAATATTCCATTAAGGAAGGCATATTTGACATCCATTTGGTAAAGTATGAAATGTAAGTAGCAAGCCATGGCAAAAATAAGACGAACAGATTCTAATCGAGTAACAGGAGCAAAAGTCTCGTTAAAATCTATTCCCTCTATTTGAGAGTATCCTTGAGCAACTAATCTGGCTTTGTTTCTAATGACTATCCCACTTTCATCAGATTTATTTTTGAATATCCAACGTGTGCCAATAACCTTTTTGTGTTCATGCCTAGGTACAAGATACCAAACATCATGAATGACGAATTGAAGAAGTTCTTCCTGCATTGCAGAAATCCAATGAGGATCATTCAATGCATCATTTACATTCTTAGGTTCCACAAGGGAAATAAAACATGCATAATCAACATAGTTTCTAATTGAGATCTTGTACGTATAGGTTCACTAGGGTTACCAACAACGTTGTCTATGGGATGGTATTTAACAACCCAATTAGGTACTTCAGGTGTCTCAATAGGTAAAGAATCATCTATTTCTGGAGAGTCATTTTCTAAAACATTTTCAGACTCTACCATAATAGTTGGTTCTCCAGTCTTACTCTATATAGTAGTGTCACTTAAAATAACGTTTATGGATTCCATTAAGGTCTTAGTGCGAAGATTATAGACACGGTATGCTCTACTGTTAGGAGAGTATCCTAGAAAGATAGATTTATCTCCACGAGTCTCAAATTTGGATAAGTGTTCTTTATTTTTGCAGACATAACACATACTACCAAAAGTTCTAAGGTACTTATGATTGAGCTTCTTCCCATACCAAAGTTCGTAAGGAGTTTGTTTAGAATTCTTTCTAAGATAGACCATATTTATAATGTGACATGCAGTACGAATAGCTTCTACCCAAAAATACTTAGGTAAAGTCTTGGCATGAATTATAACACGTTCCATCTCTTGAAGGGTACAATTCTTTCTCCCAGCTATACCGTTATGTTGAGGAGTCTTAGGAGCACTAAATTCATGTTTGTAACCATTATAGTCACAATACTCTATAACACCAGTATCAATGAATTCTCCACCTCTATCACTACGAATCCTATTTACCTAAGAGTCTTTCTCATTTTTAATATGAAGTAAAATCTTCAAAAAGGTTTGGAATGTGTCAGACTTTTGTTTTAAGAAAGCTACCCAAGTAAATCTGGTGAAGTCATCAACCATAACTAGAATGTAACTGTGTCAACAAAGACTAACAGTTCGAGAAGGACCCATTATGTTCATATGGATGAGCTCTAAGGGCTTAGAGGTAAGGATATCTTTGACTTTCTTATGAGGTGCCTTAACAATTTTTCCTTCTTGACAAGAACCACAGATAATATTAGAAATGGGTTTGATCTTAGGAATACCTCTAACTATTTCTTGAGAAGACAATCTACTAAGGTTTCCATAATTTATGTGACCCATACGATTATGCCATATCTCATTGTCATCCATTCTGGCAATGTTACAGACCTCAACACTATTTTGAACAGTATAACAATTGTCCGGAGTCCCGAGTCCTGTAATAATGCACTCACCTTTTTCATTTAAAATTTTGCAATTATTCTTTGAAAAGGTGACAGTATGATTTGAGTCACAAAATTGTGAGATACTGAGTAGGTTTGCCTTAAGACCTTTTACTAGAAGAACATTTTCAAGTAAAGGTAATTCTTGTTCTTAGAGTGTTCCTTTACCAATGATTTGAGATGATACACCATCACCAAAAATAACTTTTTCTCCAGCAAAGCTGGTTTTATTTAAGAGTTTGGTATCATCCCCAGTCATGTGCTTTGAACATCCAGAGTCTAAATACCAACCAAAAAGAGTGTGTTCATCTTTTAAAGCAGTAATAACAATATTACACTTCATCTGGGGTAACAACTCATCTTTTCTAACCCAAATAACTCTTGTTTTCATTTTTCTCTTATTTGCTCTTAATTGATAAAATTTGCGAGCATTGAATTTCTGTTGAAAAATATTTTGCGCATGAGGCTGAATTTTATGGAGAGTGAGAGCATTTGGTTTAGAAAAGTGTTTAGGAATCCTTATTGGATATGATCTTTTAGGTTTGGTCTTTCTCTTTCTATAGTTAGAGTTTTTATCTGGTTGTCTTGGAAGAACATAATTGTTACGGCTTCTCCTAAAATAGTTAAAGTTTTGGTACACAGGAGTAATAGATACAGGGTTGACTAAACGTCTAGAATAGCAACGTTCAAAGGAATGACCATATAAGTCACAGTAAGAGCAGTATAGATTGCTCGAAGATGGTATCCCCTTAGGAAAGTCTCTAAACATAAGCTTGATGAAATTTTGAGGTTGAGCCTTATTCCTAGGGAGTACGGTTCGAAAGACAGAATCACTCTTCCTAATAGGGGCAAACATATTTAGTCTTAGATGGACCTTCACACTTAGAGCAACTTGATTCCCTAATATCAAACTTAGATTGGTTTTTGTCAAACTCATTTTCCAGAACATGAAAATCTAGACAAGTATTTACAGGTCTTTTGCCTCCTGACACAAACTTAATTGGTTCAAAGATTTTAGTTTGAGTCTTCAAATTGGGGAAAAATTGTATTCTAGTTCGATCATCAGAATTGGTTTTGGAGTCAGCAGCAAATCCATCAAAATAATTTGAATTATTTTTAAATTTAGCAAATTATTTTAAGACTGATGATGTCTTCTCTTTGGATTGTTCCAATTCTAATAATGTCCCTTTATATTTTTTGTCTAGAGTTTCATTTTCTTCAATCAAATTCTTTAATTTTTGATCAAATTTTTTTACTTCATTTTCAAGAGTAAGACATTGGGTAGTGTAGTCTTCAGCGTTAAGTTTAACCATCAAACTTAGGTCTTCTAATTTCTTAGTGAGATCCTTCATTATCTTCTCTAGTCTAGTGCTTTTCTTGAGGGTTTTCGCATAAAGTGTGTGAATGTCAGGGAGATCTTCAGTGTCAGAATCACTAAGTGCAGTGTGTGAAGTGACCCCTAAGGATTCAATTCATGAACTCACGCACCCATTGACATCATCATTATCGCAGTCCCTTTGACTCACACACCCCGTGGTAGAACTAGCAATATTCTCATAAATTAAAGCATCTAATCCACTAGCAGCATGATTCACAACAGCAGGAGTAGAGTTACTATCATCATTCTCATACATAGGCATATCATTATTGTATATTATTTTAGCAAAGAAAGACATGCAAGGATAAAAAACATCAGAAGCTTCAGATTCCTCATTCTCAGAATCACTTGAATCATCCCACGTTTTGCAAATGCTAGCCCTAGTATGTTTATTGGCAGTGTTCAATTTCACTCTACAGTCTTGTGCTATGTGTCCTAGTTTTCGACATCTAAAACACTCAATGTTCTTAAAGTCTTTGTTGGGTCTCATGTCCTTGTGATGTTTGTCTTGACCTTTCTCATGAGGTTTGTAGTTAGACTGAATTGGATAATTTGGCTTGCCTTGTTTATTTGCCAATTTATTTCTAAATTTGATAATTTTCTTAAATTGTTTTGACATTAAGGTAATTTGATTATCCAAACTATCTATATCACATTCCTCATCATAATCATCAGTGGAAATAGTAAATTCAAGTTTCATCAACTTAAAGGAAAAACTCAAGTTGGGACTAGTCTGTTTCCTATGGGACTGGGTCATTTGTTTGTTAAATTCTAATTCCATTTCCATAGTTCGTCGTTTACTACTGAGTAATTCAAGAGTGAGATTTTGATCACACATTTCCTCAATAGCATATCTTTTGTTGTCAAATTTCTGTGGTAATGATCTCAGAATTTTAGATATAATTTCATGTCTGTCATATGTTATCCCATTAGCATGCAGTTTGGTCACAATGTCAGTCAATTTCATGTAGAAGTCATCAAAGGTTTCAGAATCTGACATAATTAGGGATTTATAGTGCTGAACAAGCATTTGAGTTTTAGCAGCCTTAACTCTAGTGTCACCTTCATGTGTAGTGATCATAGTATCCCAAGCTTCCTTAGAAGTGGCACAAGATGATATCCTTTTGAACTCATGTTCATTTATGGACATAAAGATGGCATTCTTTCCTTTGTTAGAAGTTTGCTTCTCTTCTTGTGTGAACTCACTTAATGCTTTCTTAATCCTCTCATTACTTCCTTCAGTGGCTGGTTTAGTAGGATAAGTGTAACCATTTTCAACAATATCCAGACATCATCTCCCAAGGTTCCTTGTATGAAAGCAACCATTCTTACCTTCCAGTAAGCAAAGTTGTTTCCATCAAAGAGTGGGGGTCTGTTCAAGTTACCAAATCTTTCATTTTTCTCGTCCATTGTTTTGATTTTAAGAAAACAATTTCAGAAACACAAGATCATTTAAAAAGATTTCCAAAGCTCTGATACCAATTGAAAAACTGTTACTAAAGCCGTTTAATACAAGATTAAACTATTTAAGTAACTCCGAACTATTTTTTGAAGAAAATATTTTCTTTAAACCAAATCAGTTTTAATCACAAGATGTGTTTAATAAAGCATGTACATGATCAGTTTAAGATTTGTAACAAGTTTTGAAAACCAAAACTAAAATATTTTTAAATCAGCACACCACTAAGAATGAGATGACGAGATGTAGAAAGATTAATGACTAGAGATTTTTAACTTGGTAAAACCTCACCCAACTAAGGAAATATCCATGACTCCCTTTACAGAGTAAAAAGAAAAATCCACTAAAACAAAATATAACAGTTACAAACTATATAACACACATACACACAAATCAGACCTATACAAGTTTAGGAATGTACCCATTGGTGTCCTTATAACTTTTCTGCAGTTCTGATTGTTGATGTTGCTAACTTCACTTTGTTCCAGTTTTTACGTCGACTCTTGTTTCAAGATCTTATTACCAACACTTTTAGTGTTGTAGTGTGTAAGTGTTTGTGATGGTGATCTAACACATGCATGCACACACTCACGCTTATTTTTACAAATAGTCCTAGCAAATTACAAATAAGATCTATATGCTGTGATTTTCAGTTTCACCCTTCTTAGTAAATTTGAACCATATTTGACCTATAAGATTAACCCAGAATCCACGGCTATCTTGCTCAGAAGACGTTTCAAGATCTTAATCAATTTCAGGATTTTGAAAAGATTTTTGAAATTGAAAATCACCAAGTGTGATTCCAACTAGGTCAAAGGTCTTGTTTCAAAAGAACTAGAAACAAAAAATGATTTTGTTGATTTTGAAGATAAAAACATTTACAGAAAATAATCAACAAAATATTTCTCAAGGCGAGAAACAATAAAATGGAGATTTAGGTGTAATGTAACATAAAAAGACTAGATCTAGGATTTCTATGAAAAAGAAACACCGATCTAACCTAATGTTTAAGTAGGACACAAGATCTCAAAATGAAGAGGTTACATCAAGAAACAACTTTCAAAACAACACTCAACAACTCTTAAACACTCAAGGTTGTGTTTGGAATGAACTTATTTTTGGTAAAGAGATTAGGGTTTGATAATATGTTTGTACGAATTAGGGTTAGGGTTTCTAACTCGGGTTTCTCTCTTCTCTTTCTTCTCTTTTCTTTCTCTTCTTTGTCTTCTCTCTTCTCTCTCTTAATGACGAAGTGGCAAAAGTCTTCTAATGGCTGAGGGTTACCCTCCTTATATAGGGGGCTGAGAAGAATCGAGAAGGGGAGGCAAATCGAGGGCTGAGATTAAGTCAAGCAATCTTGACTTCCATCCAATGGTTAAAGGAAAGCAGTTGGTTATGAGGCTTTTGATTGGATGAGAGATGTTCGCAAGGATTGGGACAAGAGCTCATGCATATCGTCGATTAACTCAATCCAAGGGCTAATAAAACACGCTGGTTTACTCTCTTAGAAGAAACACACATACATCCAATATGAAAGCAACAGGTGTAAGGCAAATATCGAATATCAAACGCGCATCCCAAACTTAATTACATAGACACTCTGACTTCTCTAGCGCTTTCGGTTCCTGCCCAAGGGAACATTTCAGGGAAAAATCCAATAACTAGTATTTATATAATGACACCAAAACTTTTTTAATTCCATTTTTAATTAAGAAAGAAATTGTTTTAAGATCATTATAAATTCCCCAAAAATTGTAAAAAATTGTTTTAAGGGAAATTAACACACACAACACATATACAAACAATTTAAACAATATGTGAACAATGTATGCAGTTATAAAGTGTGTGAGTGACAGTGAATTATACCTTGATCAATCAAACTAGAGGAATGAATTGTATTGAAGAGTCTGAGGCTCTTTGGTATCTAGGATGGGGACTCAATTTTGTCTCTATTTAGAAACTAAATGTGCACTTATACAATGTAGACTCAAGTGAGTCAAGAGTATAAGATGCTTCAAATGAGACATGAAGCTAAGCATGCTGCCTAGACGATTAGGTTTTGCTAAGCACTATATTGGAATTGGGGTTCTGTTGCCTAAAAATTATAATAATCGCACTGAGGTGCTTGAAGATGAATCCCAAAGAAATATTTAGAAGGATCTTTTAAAGATTAACTCGGTAGACGTCATAGTATTGGTTTGTAAATTTACATGTATCGAATTCACTTTCGGTGTTTAGAGAGGTGATCTGCTAAATATGTTAGAGTGTAAGGTCTAAATATGTTAGAGTGCGGTGTGCTGTCCTAAATGGAATAAGGCTACCCAATTACAACTATACTCGTAATATAAGAGATATTTTATTATTTAGGATTAGACATAACCACATGTGGTCGTGAAGATGGAGTCCTTATATATGCTGATATTTTGCTCGGTGCTCTCACAGTCTACAGTGTACAAAGTTGGAACTGCCTGAAATGTTTTTTCATGGCCATACTTGCTTGTTTCACCCCGTGTACTTGTGCAAAGGGGCGCATCAAATAGGTGTGGGAAATGAAGGCAACACGCAATTTCTCCCTCGTCGCTTTCCAAAAAGCTCTCTTTCTTACACGAGTTCATTCCACCAAAACTTAGTATACCCCTAGAAATTGGTGTCGACTAACTTTACACACTTCACACTGATATTCTTAATCATGAATCCGGCTCCTGATTCAATTTGGAAGCATGACATGTTCTTAGGGGATGGTAGTTCAGTACAATTATGTGGTCGACCTTCATCTATACAAATTGGAACTAAACTCTATTTTTCCAACCATGATTACGGCGCCCCTAACGACGACATCAAGGTCAACTTTCTTCTCAATTTATTTTCTTTTACCTCGTGTGCTTGTTTTTGTGTGTGTTCTTATCATTTACCAGCACAATTTCTTTTGTGTCTACCTAAGGTGGTGTTTTTGTAGTTCAATTCATTGTAATATTTGATATTAATATTCCTGTGTATGACTAGAATATATCCAACCAAATTCAACCTTGATTGCAAATGGAATTGAAGTCAAATGGTGGAATTTCATTATGTGTCTTGTTCTCACAACTAGCTCTTGTTTCCTCAAATGTTGAATTTAATTCATTTGTCTTTTAGTTTTTCCTTTTTAACTGAGTTCTTTAGCTGATTGTGGAGTCATACAATTTAAAGCTCCCGTGTTTATATATTTAAATTAGATTAGATCATAGAAAAGGGAAAAACACAACATAAACCTTAAACATAAGTAGATGGAACATCTTAATCCATTTGAGGCTTAGAAGTAAGATCAATCTGAGTTGAAGACACATATATTATTAGCTCCACTCTATAATCAATATAACCACAATGATTATAAGCATGATGTAGAAGGTGATGCATATGTAATGATATGTCATCACATAAGTCTTCAAGCAGTACCAAAATCATCATGATATTTAATACTTACAGCTGGGGTGATGAGGCAAGACCAAAGCACATAAGCATTATATCAGTAGACAAAATGGCATAGCAGTAACAGAGAATATGGCATAGCAGCAGCAGTTGAACTTCAATAATGCAATAGCAGAAAGTATGGTCATCATCCCAAATGTAGTAGGGCAGACCGATAAAAGTTATTTCTTATACCATGCTTATATTTGGAGTAAAACTGATTAGAGACCTAATTACGTAAATTGAAATATACTCAGTCTTTATGGATTGAATGATGAGGAATGTGACTTAATAACTTTATCTTTTCAAATGTCGATTGACCGACGTGAGATTCTTTATCAAATGTCGGCAGACCGAACTTGAATTAGTGACTATTTATAAACCAAAGAAACAATGAAATTAAGAAAGCAAACTCAAGCTAACAAGTACATATTATCACCACGAATCTCAGTATATGTCCTAAAACAATATCGCACTAGCACGGTGTTATGTGATACTGAGGTTCTAATTTTTTTTCGATCAAGACGAAATTCTTTATTTAATAAAACGATCTTAAAAAAAACTACAAACACAAGGAAGATCAAAAGGATTTTCAACTGCGAGCCTAGATTTTTACCGAGTATTTAACTCTAAGAATAAAAAAAAGAATGGGGAGAAATTTTTAATTTTACATTACATAAAGAATTTGGAAACTCAAAAGGAAGATCAAAAGGAATCTTACATGATTTTTCTTTATGGACTTCTATTGTTTAATATGGATGAAACATGAATATAAAAGGCAAAATGTATATTTGAAAATGAAAACATAACATAGGGAAACATTCTGATTCCAACGCTGATTGCAAATCTAAATGTGACATTGCAAAATATCCATGGCAGGTATTGCGACCACTTATGTTGGTGGGACTCAAACTCTTATATATTTCATTATACTTAGCAGCTACTAGAATTTTGGTTATTGTGAATAAAATTCAACCATTAAAATTAGCTCGAGAACAACGAAACTCAGTAAGATTGTTTAAACAGATGTATACATAAGCAGATGTATACATATGTATACATAACCAGACCACCAAATTACAACCAACTTTGACAACTCGCAAATGGGGAGTATAAACACTTATTTTTCCTTGTATCAAACTTGAGCCTGAATATCTGATAAAGAATCTCATTTTAAGGATTAGGAGATTTTAATGCTATACTTGAACAAGAGGATGAGATAAGTTGGCAGGCCTTTTTAATGATCATGTTGCAATTCATTTGAATGCCTTCAAATTTACTATGGTTTCCACTGATCCAAATAGTGGAACAAGGTTTGGTTGGTGTAATAACAGAGATGCAAAGGGTTTAATCCTAGTTAGACTCGATAGAGGTATTGTAAATATGAGATGGAAAATAAACTTTATCAAATTTTTAATCTGTTTTCCTAAGCAAGAAGGTGGATTAGATGTTAAAAATTTATCCTCTATTATGGAAGCTACTAATATCAAGTTGGCTTGGACATTAAGGAAGGTAGAAGCCAATGGGATAAATTTATGAATTCAAAATACTCTAATGCCGTACCAATGACTAATGTTTTAAAAGGCATGGTGAGGCTCGCCTCGAGGCGTGCGGGAGGAAGAAGCTTTGAGGCTTACGCCTTTGTGCCTTCCATCTTGAGGTGGTTGAGGCTTACTGTAACAACCCACCTAATTAACTACCGGGTGATTAGTCCCTTATTAAATTAAAATCAAGGTGAACGGTTGGTTCATTCTCAGCATCATTGTCGTAAAATAATATTTCAAATTTGAACACCCTAAATAATTAAGCTAAGTATTAAAACAATTTAAAGTCTTATTTTCATTTTATTCAATTCCATTATGAAAACCTTTTTAATACCCAACAGTTAAGAATCACATACATACTAAGGATGGAAATTAACACACAAGAATTAAACCATCACGATAAACAAAACAAAGTGTAAGAACTGTAAATGAAATCATCCTGACAAGAGTTAACTCCCGAAGAGTACTGAATACTGGAAATATAACTGTAGATAAATCTCTGACAAAATCCAAACGGAATAGGAAATCGGGAGACACATGCCCTAATTAAGAAGATTTAAAGTAAGAACAAAATCAATGACAAGGTCGTCTAAAGCAAAGGCCTGCAACTCCCACATAAGCTGCAGCTCGTCCAGTCCAAAGAATTTAAGCATGACGCCCCTGTGGCTGGGCACCTGAAATACATACATATATATACAAGAGAAAGAGAAATAACAGGAAACGGGTCAGAGCCCGAGTGTAAAACAGTTTTAAATATAGTTTAGCAAGTATTTAAAATGCTTACTGGCTAATATAACCACCAAGTTAGTGCGCGACACTCTCTTGAGAATTCTCACCTCTCATCTAGTGTGCACGCCTACCGTACTACTGATCACATAAGTCTATCTAACTTATCCTCCCATAAAGTTCTATCCGGAGTAGTACTAAGGCCATAATATTTAATTTTAGAAAATAATTCTCTTTCATATTCTTACGTTACTTTGAACCGCTTAGTACCGTTACAAAATTCACGAACACTTGTTATAAAGCTAAAGCATTTATTCATTACTTAACTACTTATACACAAAGTATAAAGTTTCTGTATATATAAGTATATATATATACCAATCATATAATATATATATATATATATATATATATATATATATATATACTATCGGCACCCCACATAAAATCTATGGTGCTGGCATACTCTGCTATCAAATCCCCGTATCACTCATACTAAGGGAAATACTAGTTCGAAATCACTCTCAAACTGTATTAACACAATACACATACAAATGGAGGCGAAGCATAGTTCTGAATCCTAAGAGGTCAACACATACCCTCGCGTCTCCTAGAACATCTGACTATCATTTTCTGATAGCTTGTATCTGGAATACTATCTTCTAGGGTATGAGTCAATATCCCCCATAAAGGTCCAATCGAGATAAGACCATCCCAGAGCAGAAACTTCCGTGATAGCAAGTAACCTGGGTATGATTTTTACACAGATACATAATATATGCACAGTCACACAGTCATATATATAAATATTCACATTTTCCAAATTAGGTGCCCCTACGACCCATAATTATAATTATCCAATCTTAGCACAAATTACTCAATTAGCTCTCATAACGGATTTTTTTCTTTTATTCTCATTTATAATTTATTTCCTACTTACTTCTCATCTTTCGAAGTATTCTCTCTCACTAGTATAATTTCAGCAGGTATACCCTCACTTACCTTCTAGTCTAAATCTTTCACAAGTCTCAATCTTTTAGTAAATGTACGCATAATTTCCAATGTATGAATAACTCTCCGTTAACCCATAATTTCATCCCATATTAATTTCACTCAACAGAGTCTACTTAGACCCTACTGGTCCTCTTCATAACCCATTATACTATTTTTAAAGATATTCAAGGGTTCCCATGTATTTTATCCGAATTAAACAAAAAGGGGAAAAACATGCAGTTTTCCAGGAGGGATCGATCGATCGATCGATCGTCGATCGATCTGTGCTCTTGGTGGATAGATCGATCAAGCATTCTTGCCTAGTTTTCTGCAATTTTCAACCTACGGGTTCAACCATTCTAACCCCTCCAAACCTCTATAATTTCATCCCAAACTTCCAACTAAGTTATCCAAATGTATAAGAAATGTATATAAATAAGTTTTACGTAACAACATCAATAAATCCTCAACGAATCAATCAAAAAGGGTTTAATCTCAGATTTATTTATAAAACCAAATTTTGCATGAATAATCACGAACTTCTATTCTAATCCAGATTTTCTTCCCAAAGATCATAATAAATTCGTGGGTAATACTCTACATATGAACACCATTTTAGACTAAATGGATTCTCCCTACAACACATATAAATTCTCTTCCAAAACATATAATTCTTCAATTAAAACATATGATTTTCACTCGTAGACTAACATGGAAGGAATATCAACTAGAAATCAGCAAGATAGATACTTGACTGGGATTCAAGGATCTAATTTGTTGATGAAACAGATATGGTTGTGTTTCTCATAGTGCGATCTACATTTTGGTGGCGGTGGCGGTGGCGGTGCAATTGAGTGAGTTCTAGGCCTTGGATTGCTTGGAAACTCTTCACATTCTTCTCTAATCTCTTCACCTTCTTCTCTAATGGTTGGTCTTAGGTTTTGTGTTTGCTAACCCTAAGAGACAACTCCAAAGGGCTAATATACACTAACGAAATTCGTGGGTTTAATTACCCAAAAATATAAAATGTCTATAATACCCTCTCGAGATGTCAGTTAGGCCTAAAAATTCCCCGAGACCCAAACAAAACCCCCGGGTACACTTTTCTGACTATCTCTACCCTTCCGGACACTTTGGCACACTCAAAATGACCATACGGGTGACTTATAATATACTCTCTTTTATAATAATAATTTAGTCCCGACACGACACAGGCGCGTCCCGACTTAAATTTCCATAATTGCCATATTATTTACTCTTGACAATAGTAATAAAATCAATATCATTTGTCACTCTACTCATCCAGTAATATTAATTCCCAATAATTACTAACTCACGTCACGTTGGTAAATATTTAAAATAAAATTCCGGATTAATATTAAATTAATATCTCAAATTAAATTTGATAAATCCCCAATTTTAAAAGCCATAAAAATATGGTGTATTACATACTTCCCCCTAGTAACGAAATTTCGTCCTGAAATTCAAAAACTAAAGCATACCTGGTAAAAATAGATCTAGATACTTTATAAATACTCAAAAGGGACTTTAGGGTAAGGCAAATTTTTATAGTCCCCCGCCTCATAATAAGCTTATGAAACACTCTCAATACCATCAGTTATAGAGTCACACCTTAATAACGACACTTCACATTATGCTCCAATATGTTGCTATTCGCATAAGACGAGCCTGCACATCATTGGCCCCCATTATCTCAATATCATTGGGAGACCGCACCTCACTACGTAACAATTACTCGTATTTATCTAAACACAAAACTCCCTTGTTGAAAGAAACTATGCGAAAATTTGAACACTTTTGTCAGTTCTTCGAATCTATATTTTTCGGTAACGTAACTCTTACGACATTCAAAAGTTGCCTAAACCATTCGTGGTAATTCCACCACAGTCATCAGACTCTAACTCGGCCGATCAAAAATCCTGATTATCCACTCACCTCTAAACAACCAGAGGGAGAATAGTTAAGGTTTTTCCACATAAAATTTCAATAAGCAGTTTGTCCATAATAAATAGGTGCGAGTGGTTCCACGAAACTCTAATGTACCAAACTTCACTTGTGGATACATCCGTTGTGGAAATGAAATGATCACCATGCATTCAAAATTACTTTCACGTGGTTGCACTAATGTTTAATCACCTATCCTACTCCCCGGCTAAGGGTGATACAACCTACTCAAAACAAAACTTTATCCCCACTGCTTTCTAAAATCCTGGCTTGAAAGTGGGGTTCAATGATCCAATTCTAGTTCAGAATAATACCGGGAAGAACCTCTTACCGACGCAATTCTTATTTTTGAAGAAAGGTTGGGGCACACTGTCTCATAGTGTATACCATCCAAAAGAATAATAATCACTTTCTTTTAGGTCAACTTGTTCCACACATTCTAAGGAACTCGTGACCTTACCTTGAAGTTGGCACCCCATCCAAGAAATTTCACACAATTGCTCTCTTCTATTATAGGAATCGTAGGTTTGCTACAAAATTCTCTTATTGATCCTCTCATTCCAAACAATTTCTATCTATGAGTGGTGCCCACGAAGACTACTCACTATGTCCCGCCCAACATCGACGTCTACTTGTAATGATTCACATTAACTGACACTTATCACTCCCCTTATTTTCTTAGCGTATATCGAAAGTTTTGACCCGTGCACTTTTCTCTACGATGTTCACTGGTGAACCTGTATACCTTACTAACATCATCATTCAACCTACGCGCAAGTCACTTTCAACCCTTGACTAGGTAAAACTTCGCTCCGAGTGTTTTCCATAATAATTAAATTTTATCCTTCTCAAGGAATACCCTTAAATGGCTTCCCATAGCCTTCCAACTATATTTATGTTTGCTACTCTGATCTTACACGTATATATGGATTATCGTCCTTCGCACCACGCTTAATCCACTCTACCAGTTCCATTGTGTTATTTCATTATCACAAACATATATTCCACGCGTCTATTCCCATGTCCTTTCAACTCAAACGATTCAAGCAACAGCTAACCAGGATGCCTACACACCCTATAAACTTTGCATACTGGTGCAAGCATCTCCTACGCTTCGTACATAACACCCAATTATTTATTTCCCTTGTTCTCACAATGTGTTTACAACACTTGGGTACTCTCAATCACCCTAAAAGAACCAAATTTTAAGTCCTCCTTATCCTCATTCCACCCTTCAACTCGTGGTGATAAAACAAAACTTTCAATGTTTCCTTACCACACAACTGGCTCCACTGGCCTTAAATCGTCACTTAACTTTAACTTACAATCAATATTACCGGCTCTTATGATGACCGAGGTACTAGACTCATGGATTAATGACCAAATATCTCTCTATCTCTGACCTTACGCTAAGTTTTATGCGTGGGATGTCTCGCAAAGCGAAATCCAAACAAGGAACCCCCCGATAAAGTACTACCTAACAATGTAGGTTATTGAAATTCGTTGGGTCCTCCATCCATAACTATACTCTTCTATTCCATCTCTAGACAGAAAAACTACATCACCTCCTGCAATGGTATTGAAACAAAGAACTTTTTGCTAATTTCACTATTGCTCAGTATTGGTGGTAATCATATTCCATAAACCTCATACGTATACAATTGAGACTCTCAAAATACCATTCCCAAATATATGAATATAAGTCTTAACTTTCACATTCCAAAAGGATAAATATAACAATGCGCTCCTCCTAGCACTAAGTCCTGAGCGTTACATATAATATAAGTGAAATCTTTTCGCTCAACGGTAAACCCAATACACACTGAATCATAACAAAAAAGTCCCTAAACACCTTGGGATTAAACATTTTTGTACCACTATACCCTTCGAAGTCGCTATAATATATATATAAAATGAGTGCGAGCCCGACCCTCTCGCAGGTGAGGTTTTGTCAGAACAAAACATATTGCACTAAGGCTACAACCCCGATAGCCTTACAATCACTGTCCACTATTATTTTAACCATTTTTATAAAACCATAATTAGTATAATATTGTACTCGCATATCACATCACTAATACGAGAAATCTCAATAAAGAATATAAATCACTAACAGTGCACCCATTTGTCCTCCGCGAAGAACACTAAATACAATCCCACTATACCAGGGAGAACATACACATAATAACGCTATAGATATACGAACTAAATTCTTCTAACATGCGACTCTATCAATAAACAAAAATGTAATGACTTACTCGTGTCACATAAAACATGTTTCATCCTCCGAGGATAAAACTCATACTTCTACTTTGCCAATCGCCTTGGCTACTTAATGGTCTTCCGGACATAACGCATCTATCTGAACCAAATCAAAAATTATATAAACCATTTCCTTTGCAAGCACCATACCCTTGTCCTTTTTATCACTTCAAATTTTTTTAATTCGTGTGGTTTAAACTCTCCACAAAATACCTCAACACATAACCCACTTATCTCCTATCATACTAACCCTATTAGGGTTGCCCTTCTCTCGGACTTAAATAGTCTTGATCCTGATGTCTACCCCCATCGTTCCCTTATCTTTGTTGGCCCTAAGGAGCGTGCTACTGGCTTCAATAACCCTTACTGAATTCACCATCACTTGGTAAGAATTCAGTTATCCGAATCATTTAAATGAGCCCCCTGATGGGTCTCCCCCTTGTGGCGCTTTGCTAATTGCGTTTCATCTAGTCTCACTCTCCAATAAATCTTTCGATTATTTTAGCTCCCTTCATATAAGAGCGTTAACATCTATACGGATAATATGTGACATTATCACCATATGGATTGACTATCCAATATAATTCTCTTTAAGTGTTGTCAACTTTCCTCACGAGTGGATCTCCCATTTGAAATCTCCTCTACCGTCGGTATCCACTTCCTCTGATACAAGAGTTGCTAAAAGTTTCAATTCATTTACAAATGGACCCCTGTCCGGCCCTTCCGTAATGGGTTCAGAACAATGTTCACATCTTATTCTGAACAACTGATAAAGGAACGTGCGGTTAAACTGTACTTAAGGTCCTTCCATTTACGCAATATTTCACTATTAAATGTGGTGGTTGACTCCCACTATTATAATTTTGCTCTGACGAGCCATGAAAAATTTTACTCCGAATTTTTCTTCACTTCCAGTTAACCATCCTCCTCCATATGCCCAAGCCTTCGTTGGTAACACACACAATTCCCGCATTTCTAGAATTTTTGCTGATGACTCTTCTCAATTTTCCATTTAACCCTCTCCTAAGCATACTACATTGGGTGAGTCTAATTTGGACATCACTTTTTACCATAGCAGCACTTGGAATTTGTAGGTTACGTCCTATCCATCTTTAAAGTCCTGGCCTTTCGTGCCATAATAGGGGTGACCTCAACTACGGTCATCATCCTCGAATATACTTCATAACCTCACTAAGCCCTGCCTCCCGCTACTCACCCAACGGGCCTCATCTGCCATACTTCATTGTTCAAACACTCCTGAACGTATATGAGATTCACCGAAATATACGTGATAGTAGGAGAATGAAATCTCACTAAAGAAATTAACAATCCAAAACATAGGGCTCTATATCAAAGAAAGCTACGTTAGAAGCATAATAAGTCGCATAGATCCTAAAGGACACTAGAACTTGATGCTCTGATATCACCTGTAACACCCAGCCTAATTAAATACAGGGTGATCAATCATTTATTAAATTAAAATCAAGGTGAACGGTTGCTTCATTCTCAGCATCACTATGGTAAAATAATATTTCCAATTTGAACACCCTAAATAATTAAGCTAAGTGTTAAAACAATTTAAAGTCTTATTTTCATTTTATTAAATTCCATTATGAAAACCTTTTTAATACCCAACAGTTAAGAATCACATACATACTAAGGATGGCAATTAACACATAAGAATAAAACCATCACGATAAACCAAACCAAGTGTAAGAACTATAAATGAAATCATCCTGACAAGAGTTAACTCCCGAAGAGTACTGAATACTGGAAATATAACTGTACATAAATCTCTCACAAAATCCAAATGGAATAGGAAATCGGGCGACACATGACCTAACTAAGCAGATCTAATGTAAGAACAAAATCAATGACGAGGTCGTCTAAAGCAAAGGCCTGCAACTCCGACATAAGATGCAGCTCGTTCAGTCCAAAGAATTTAAGCATGACGCCCCTGTGGTTAGGCACCTGTAATATATACATATATATACAAAAGAAAGAGAAATAACAGGAAATGGATCAGAGCCCGAGTGTAAAATAACTTTAAAAATAGTTTAGCAAGTATTTAAAATGCTTACTGGCTAATATAACCACCAAGTTAGTGCGCGACACTCTCTTGAGAATTCTCACCTCTCATCTAGTGTGCACGCCTACCATACTACTGATCACATAAGTCTATCTAACTTATCCTCCCATAAAGTTCTATCCCGAGAAGTACTAAGGCCATAATATTTAATTTTAGAAAATCATTCTCTTTCATATTCTTACATTACTTTGAACCACTTTGTACCGTTACAAAATTCACGAACACTTGTTATAAAGCTAACGCATTTATTCATTACTTAACTACTTATACACACAGTATAAAGTTTCCATATATATAAGTATATATATACCAATCACTCATATAATATATATATATACTATCGGTACCCACATAAAATCTATGGTGCTGGCATACTCTGCTATCAAGTCCCCGTATCACTCGTGCTAAGGGAAATACTAGTTCGGAATCACTCCCGCACTGTATTTAACACAATACACATACAAATGGAGGCGAAGCATAGTTCCGAATCCTAAGAGGTCAGCACATACCCTCACGTCTCTTAGAACATATGACTATCATTTTAAGATAACATGTATCTGGAATACTATCTTCTAGGGTACGAGTCAATATCCCCTATAAAGGTCCAATCAAGATAAGACCGTCCCAACACGGAAACCTCCGTGATAGAAAGTAGCCTGGGTATGATTTTTAGGAAGATACATAATATATGCACAGTCACACAGTCATATATATAAATATTCACATTTTCCAAATTAGGTGCGCCCACGACCCATAATTATAATTATCCGTTCTTAGAAAAAATTACTCAATTATCTCGCATAACGGATTTGCCTCTTTTATTCTCATTTATAATTTACTTCCTACTTACTTCTCATCTCTCGAAGTATTCTCTCTCACTAGTATAATTTCAGTAGGTATAACCTCACTTACCTTCTAGTCTAAATCTTTCACGAGTCTCAATCTTTTAGTAAACGTCCGCACAATTTCCAATGTATGAATAACTCCTCGTTAACCCACAATTTCATCCCATATTAATTTCACTCAACGGAGTCTACTTAGACCCTACTGGTCCTCTTCATAAACCATTATGTTATTTAAAAGATATTCAAGGGTTCCCACATATTTTATCCAAATTAAACAAAAAGGGGAAAAACATGTAGTTTTCCAGGAGGGATTGATCGATCGAGGAATGAGGTCGATCGATCGATCGCTTCTCTTGGTGGATCGGTCGACCAAGCAGTTCTTGCCAATTTTTCTGCAATTTTCAACCTACGGGTTCAACCATTCTAACCCCTCCAAACCTCTATAATTTCATCCCAAACTTACAACTAAGTTATCCAAATGTATAAGAAATGTATATAAACAAGCTCTAACATAACAACATCAATAAATCCTCAACGAATCAATCAAAAAGGGTTTAATCTCAGATTTATTTATAAAACCAAATTTTGCATGAATAATCACAAACCTCTATTTTAATCCATATTTTCTTCCCAAAGATCATAATAAATTCATGGGTAATACTCTACATATGAACACGATTTCAGACTAAATGGATTCTCCCTACAACACATATAAATTATCTTCCACAACATATAATTCTTCAATTAAAACATATGATTTTCACTCGTAGACTAACATGGAAGGAATACCAACTAGAAATTAGCAAGATAGATACTTGACTGGGATTCAAGGATCTGATTTGTTGATGAAAAAGATATGGTTGTGTTTCTCATCGTGCGATCTACGTTTTGGTGGCGGTGGCGGTGCAATCGAGTGAGTTCTAGGCCTTCGATTGCTTGGAAACTCTTCACCTTCTTATCTAATCTCTTCACCTTCTTCTCTAATGGCTGGGCTTAGGTTTTGTGTTTGCTAACCCTAAGAGACAACTCCAAATGGATAATATATACTAAGAAAATTCGTGGGTTTAATTACCCAAAAATACAAAATGTCTATAATACCCTCTCGAGATGTCAATTAGGCCTAAAAAAGTCCCGAGATCCAAACTAAACCCCCGGGTATACTTTTTTGACTATCTCGACCCTTCCGAACAATTTGTCGCACTCAAAATGACCATATGAGCGACTTATAATATATTCACTTTTATACTAATAATTTAGTCCTGACACGACACAGGCGTGCCCCGACTTGAATTTCCATAATTGCCACATTATTCACTCGTGACAATATTAATAAAATCAATCTCATATATTACTTTACTCATCCAGTAATATTAAAAAAATTCCCAATAATTACTAACTCACGTCACGTTGGTAAATATTTAAAATAAAATTCCGGATTATTATTAAATTAATATCTAAAATTAAATTTAATAAATCCCTAATTTTAAAAGCCATAAAAATATGGGGTATTACACTTACGACTCACTAATTGTATGGCAAAACAGGTCAAATGTTTAAAAAAGGAGAGAGGATGATGACATAGATGAGACGGAATATTATCATATGTTGAATCTTTTACACAGGTGCAATCGACCAATATATAATGTTTGTTTCTTTTCCTCACATTCGTGAAAGTGAATGCTTCTTGGTCATTTATGCATGTTTGACCTTCCCTTTAGTCTAGGATTCACCATTAAAAATCAATAAAAAAACATTAAAAACCAATAAGTGATCCATGCGATTAAGGAATCAAAACAACATTAAACTGTATCAAATCCCTAAAACTCATAACCATCATTAGATCTAATATTATCTGGATCTGATTTCACAAAAAACTTACCCATCTAACGCAACTATCCACGAATGCAAAATTATTTGAGATATGAGATTAATTAAAAAATGATGAGGTACCGTACTTTTGTACCTCTTAGGGTGTCGGCGACTCTTTTTAGGCCACCCGGTTACTATTTTAAGTTTTCGAATCCTAAATCCTATTTTTAATTCTAATATAATCATATCAATTGCGGACCGAGAGTCTAGTGAGGATATGATCATTTCCCATAGGTTACTTTTGTGCGTCTTGGGGTGACCGTGTCTCATTTCTTGCCACTCAGATCGTGAGATATCGAGTTTATCTTTTTAGATCGTTTAAAGATTGTGACATTACTTGTTTGTGTTTACTAATTTTTTGTTTAGATTATAATTTTAAGTAATGTTTGTATTTTTCTTTATTACTTTCGGGTACCACCTCATATATTTATATGTTGGAGTTTGTGTCAATACATTTAGTGATTCGAATGTTAAATTAGCATAAACTACTTGCAAAGGACAAAATAAAATCATAATCGAATAGTAAACCAGATTAATGGCATAAACTACTTGCAAAGAACATGAATTACTAACACAAACAAACATATCAATAATTCTAACTAACATTTTCCCAAACAAGTATATAAATATTATCATAAATTAATCATAAAACTATACTACAACATCCAATTGACAATCTGGGATTTTAATTGGCTCACCCTTAACCTCCTATCACCACTACAAATCAATCAAGTAAAAAAACTAAAGATATTAAGCAATAACCAAGAATTAAAATTACGTTTTATCCATATCAATCCACAGATTGAAACTATGCTCCGCCGCATCCAATGCTTTATGTTGGATCCTCCTGTACAATCTTCCAACCAATATAACTAATAACATAAATCCTTTAACATGAAACCATAGCATAAAAGACAATCAAAATAGGCAAAAAAAAATATGGCTGACCCGATATTGTCAATTTAACCAGAAGCTAGGGCAACGGTGACGAGGACAAAGCTAGGGCTAGGGCGGTGAGGACGTCTAGGGCGAAGCCAGGGCAAGGGTGACGAGGGCTTGGGCGGTGAGGGTGAGGGCATGCGACTAAGGCTGTGCATTGATTTTTGGCAGTGAAGAAAGAAATGTCGTGGGTAGGGATTTGGTTGGATGTATTTTCCTTTTTTTCTTATTTTTTGACAAATAGAAAGGGGGGAAGGAAGCGGGAACAAAAAAAAGATAAGGGGGAATCCAATTTGGTATTAGCCGTCTCTTAAGGTATACCTTTTCAGACGACTATTAACATGCGGTTTCATAAAGTATATTTTTTTAGATGGTTAAAATTAGCCATTTTAAAAAGTAGTAGTTTTTTAGACTGTAACTTTTAGCCATCTCATAAAGTTAGTTTTAGGGACTATAATTTTAGCTATCTAAAAAACTTCCGTCTTAAAAGGTACTTTTTTTTGTAGTGACCTTAAGTCTAGAAATATGAAAATTATCGTCGTATTCTCAAACCAGGAGTCCCTTGATCGTTTGGTCCTGTGCGAGGTGTTGGTCCCACTCACGGGGCCATTCGGGGGCTGTTTTGGGTTTTCACCCACTAACGCCATGTGTTTGCTTAAGTCCTGATAGTTTAAATTTTCATCATTTTCTCAAACTGGGAGTTTTGATATCACGCGATCTGTTCCTACGAGTTGCATTGGTCCCGTGCTAAGTGTTGGTACCACTCACAGGGGGGCTGTTCGGGGGTTGTTTCGAGTTTTCACCCGCTAACGACATGTTTTTAAGCTTAAGTCTAGAAAAATGAAAATTATCATCGTATTCTCAAACCGAGAGTCCTGTGATCGCGCGATCAGTTCCTACGAGTTACATTGGTCCCGTACGAGGTGTTGGTGCGACTCACGGGGCCATTCAGGGGCAGTTTTGGGTTTTCGCCCACTAAGGCCATGTTTTTAAGCCTAAAGGTTAGGAATATGCAAATTATCATCGTATTATCATCGCGCGATCAGTTCCTACGAGGTGTTGGTGCCACTCACCTCAAATTATCACCGTATTCACCCACTAATGCCATGTTTTTAAGCCTAAGCCTAGATAAATGCAAATTATTGACATATTCAAAAAATCAGGAGTCCCGTGGTCACGCGGGCAGTTCCAAAAAGTTACATTGGTCCCGTACAAGGTGTTGGTGCCACTCACCAGGCTGTTCGGGGGCTGTTTGGGGTTTTCACCCACTAACGCCATGTTTTTTAGCTTAAGTCTAGAAATATGCAAATTATCATCGTATTCTCAAACCGGGAGTCCCTTGATCGCGCGGTTAGTTCCTACGACTTACATTGGTAACGTGCAAGGAGTTGGTGCCACTCACGGGGCCGTTCGAGGGCTATTTCAGGTTTTCACCCACGAACGCCATATTTTCCTTAAGTCCTGCTATTTTTAAATTATCATTGTATTCTCAAATAGAGAGTCTCGTGATCACATGGTCAAGTCCTACGAGTAACACTAGTCCCGTGCGAAGTGCTGGTGCCTCTCACGGAGCCGTTCGGGGGCTGTGTCGGGTTTTTGCCGAGTAACGCCATGTTTTTAAGCCTAAGTATAAAAATATACAAATTATCATTGTATTTTCAAACCAAAATTTCCGTAATCGAGCGATAAGTTCCTACGAGTTACATTGATCCCGTGCGAGGTGTTGGTGCCACTCACGGGGCCGTCCGGGGGTTGTTTTTGTTTTCACCCACTAATGCCTTATTTTTTTAGCTTAAGTCTAGAAATATGAAAATTATCGTCGTATTCTTAAATCGGGAGTCCCGTGATCGCGCGGTTAGTTCCTATGAAATATGAAAACCTAAGTCTAGAAATATGAAAATTATCGTCGTATTCTCAAATCCAGAGTCCCGTCATCGCGCGGTTAGTTCCTTATAGTTATATTAGTCCCTACGAGGTGTTGGAGCCACTCACGGGGTTGTTTGGGGTTTTCACCCACTAACTCCATGTTCTTAAGCCTAAGTCTAGAAATATGCAAATTATCGTCGTATTCTCAAAGTGGGAGTCCGTACGATCCATTCCTTCGAGTTACATTGGTCCCGAGCGAGGTGTTGTTGCCACTCACGGGGTCATTTGGGGGCCGTTTTGAGTTTTCACCCACTAGCGCCATGTTTTAAGCCTAAGTCTAGATATATGAAAATTATGGACCTATTCTCAAATCGGGAGTCCCATGATCGCGCGGCCAGTTCCTACGAGTTACATTGATCTCGTGCGAGGAGTTGGTGCCACTCACTAGGCCGTTCAAGGACTGTTTGGGGTTTTCACCCACTAACGCGATGTTTTCCTTAAGTCCTAATATTTTAAATTATCATCGTATTCTCATAACAGGAGTCCCGTGATCGCGCGATCAGTTCTTACAAGTTATATTAATCTCGTGCGAGGAGTTAGTGCCGCTCACGGGGTCGTTCGGGGGCTTTTTTTGGTTTTCACCCACAAACGCCATGTTTTGCTTAAGTCCTAATATTTTTAAATTATCGTCGTATTCTCAAACTAGGAGTCCCATGATTGCGCGGTCAGTTCTTACAAGTTACATCGGTCCCGTGCGAGGTGTTGGTGCCACTCATGGGCCCGTTTGGGGGATATTTCGAGTTTTCACCCATTAACGCCATGTGTTTAATCCTAATTCTAGAAATATACAAACTATTGTCAAATTCCCAAACTGGGAGTCTCATGATCGCGCGGTCAATTCTTACGAGTTACATTGATCCCGTGCGAGTTGTTGGTGCCATTCATGGGGCTATTCGTGGACTATTTTGGGTTTTCACCCACTAACAAAATGTTTACAAGCCTAAAGTCTAGAAATATGCAAATTATCATCGTATTCTCAAATTTGGAGTCCCACGATCGCGCGATCAGTTCCTATGAGTTACATTGGTCCCGTGCGAGGTGTTAGTGCCACTCACGGGGCCGTTCGGGGGCTGTTTTGGGTTTTCACCCACAAATGCCATATTTATAAGCCTAAAGTCTAGAAATATGCAAATTATCATCATATTCTCAAATCAGGAGTCCCATGGTCGCTCGGCCAGTTCCTACGAGTTACATTGGTCCCGTGTGAGGTGATGGTGCCATTCACCAGGCGGTTCGGGTGCTGTTTGGGGTTTTGACCCACTAACACCATATTTTTTAGCTTAAGTCTTAAAATATGAAAATTATCATCGTATTCTCAAATTGAAAGTCCCATGATCACACGGTGTAATACCCCGTACTTTTGGCTATATTTATTTTTGGGATTAATTAATTAAATGCGTATTAATTGGAAATTAATCCGGGTTCAAAATACTAACGAGATGCGAGTTGGTATTTGATTATGTGCATACATGTTTTTATATGAATATTGAATTATGAAAAAATTTGTCGTGAGATTTATATACGGCATTTTAGAAATTTTATTGAGACGCGTGAGACCGCCGCGTCACGGTGTAATATTTTGATTATAAAAGTGAATTTAAATTCTATAAATCGTATGGTCATTTTGAGTGCGCCAACGCGTCCGGAAGGGTCGAGATAGTCAGAAAACACTAGCCGGGGGTTTAGTTTGGGTCCCGGGGTATCTTTAGGCCATACCGGCAACATAAAGGGCATTTTAGTAATTTTGTATTTTTGGAGAATTAAAAGTGATGAAAATTGGGAGTTTTAATCTGATTGGGAATTGACCCACTAAGCCACTAACCAACCCATATTAACCCAACAAGCTACGTAGGTTATTAGAATTAGGTTTTCTAATACCTTCCCAAAGCAAACCCTAGCCATCATAGCCACCATTGGAGAAGAAGTTTGGAGAGAGGGAATTCTGCAGAAAAGCTCCATCAAACCAACATCTAAATCAGAGATAAACTCGAGGCAAGTGACTTAATTCCATTTAATTTCAGAGAATGTTCTTTCCATGTTAGATAATTCCAATTTTATGTTTGTTCTTGGTGAAATATGAAAACCCATGTAGTTGGAACTTAGAACTTGAAAGTCTTGAGGAGAATTGCATGTAGAATGATAGGTAGATGATTATTCTCATGATATTTGTGATTGGAAGAAATTAAAACGGATTTATATTGGGTTAATTCATGATTTAAAATGTTAGGGTTTGTTTTCTTGAAAAGAATTGGAGAAAAGTGTAGAATCTTGTGATCTAATGATGTTTAGGAGGTATTAATTACTTAAAAGGTGTTAGTATATGACCTTTGTATGTTTTAGGATGATTGGAGACCTTAAAACATTGATTGGACGAATTTTGGTTGAGACTTGAGGTGTTAAAAATGGTGAAAAACGAGATTAGACAAATCTGGGACGAAACTGGTAGGTCGTTAGAAGCCCCTGCCCAGGTCGTTCGAACGAACTCGTTCGAACGAGCTTCTAACGAATTGACCAGTCGCTTCTAACGAAAGGGAACTTCATTCGATAATCTCGTTCGAACGAGATATCGTTAGAAGGTACAGTTCGTTCGAACGAACTGGATCTCGTTCGAATAACCTCGTTCGAACGAGACTTCTAACGAACTGACAGTGGAATCTCGTTCGAACAGCCTCGTTTGAACGAGACTTCTAACGAGTTGACAGTTTAGGCCTTTTTGGCCTGTTTCGATTTTTGGAGTCCCGTAAACTTGTTCGAGGATATAGATAACCTTCCTTTGATGATGTATGGATAGATTTGGGACTTTTGGGTTATTATGAGGAGTAAATTATATACAAGTGAGTTAAATTAAATGGATGGTTTGGGTTGAGACGTGAGTGTCTACTACGACGTGAGAATAGATTATGGCGCGTATGATTATAAACCGAAATCGTATAAAGTGTGTAAATTATATATTGGTACTAGAATGAGAATAGTACTACGATTAAACTACGGGATTACTAAGACGTGTGATTACTTAGTATTGGTATATGAATTGTGTGTATGACATACCTACCATACTTGCTATCACGGGAGGTTTGCGTTCGCTTAGGGCCCTCTAATCCTTGTGTTGCCCAGATTTAGACTGGTTACCTTGATGAATATAGGTCATAGAAAGACTTATTGGGATATTAATAAGTCCGCTGATCGTGGGAGTGTAGGTATGTGCGTGACCCATGTGATGTGACTGTGTTCGCCTCCATTATTTGTGATGTTGTTATTTGTGAACTATTCCTGAGAGATTCGGAATATGTAATCCTTATGTACGTGATGTACCGGGATGGATAGCAGAGTATGTGTGCACCGCAGCTTAGTTCTCGGGGTGCTTGTATCATATATTTATGATGTGAATAATATACACTTAATTAATGGGAATCTTCATGTTAATGTTGTGAATATAATTACGGTATTGTTTCGAGAAAAACATAACGGGTTAGTTGTTAGTGAAATATATTGCATATTGAGCATATGAGTTTACGTTAAACCCCTATTTCATTACGAGCGTTATAATGTTAATAGAACTGAGTAAAAAGAGTAGGACCTATGACAGTCTAGCTAGATATGATGTCACTTAACTGGTGGTTTATGTCGTTGTAGATGGGTACGTACGTTAGGAGTGCACAGTTAGACGAGAGGTGAGAATATCATGTGAGTGCACGTCCTAACATGTACTTTGAATTTAATGTTTTAAATGTTTTTAAAGCACTTGCAGGTTTTTAAAATATCTCCACATTCGGGCTCTGACCCGTTTGCTTTCAAATCTATTTTTCTTGTAAAACCATTTTAGGTGCCCAGCCACAAGGACACCATGCATAGGATACTCATTCAGGTGACGAGCTGTAGCTGTTTGTGGAAGCTACAGGGATTTTCTTGTAGACGCTTCTATCGTTTGGATTCCAGAGTCATTATCTATCAGTTGTAGGGCATGTTGCCCATTTCTATTAGAGACATCTTTCCATTTCAGTTTTCAGACTTTGGCATGTATTGTTTTAGTATTCGGTTTACTTATTTCAGTTGTGGGATTGTAGTGAGGAGTTTTTCCTCCAGACTTTATTTACCTTATGTGATGGTTATTCTATTTATTTCAGTATGGTGAATGGTATTAGTTATTCTTCATTACACTTGTTGCATGTTAATCAGACTTAAATTAAAATTTGGCAACTTACTTTTTAAATACTAGGTGGTTAGTAATCATTAAAATGTTTTCGATAGTGATGCTATTAACTGGACCAACTTGGCATTTTGAATTAATTTAATAAAGGAGTAGCTACCCGGTATTTAATTAGTCGGGGTGTCACACACGGTCAGTTCCTACGAGTTACATTGGTCCCATGCGAGGAGTTGGTGCCACTCACTGGGTCGTTCGGGGACTATTTGGGGTTTTCACCCACTAACGCCTTGTTTTGCTTAAGTCCTAATATTTTAAATTATCATCGTATTCTCATACCAGGAGTCCCGTGATCGCGCGATCAGTTTTTACGAGTTATATTGATCCCGTACAAGGAGTTAGTGCCACTCACGGGGTCATTCGGGGGCTTTTTTGGTTTTTACCCACAAATGCCATGTTTTGCTTAAGTCCTGATATTTTTAAATTATCATTGTATTCTCAAACTGGGAGTTCCATGATTACACGATCAGTTCTTACGAGTTACATGAGTCCCGTGCGAGGTGTTGCTGCCACTCATGGGGCCGTTCGGGGGCTGTTTCGAGTTTTCACCCACTAACGCCATGTGTTTAAGCCTAATTCTAAAAATATGCAAACTATCATCGTATTCCTAAATTGGGAGTCTTGTGATCACTCGGTGAGTTCCTACGAGTTACAGTGGTCCCGTACGAGGCGTTGGTGTCACTTATGGGGCTATTCGTGGACTGTTTCGGGTTTGCACCCACTAACGCCATGTTTATAAGCCTAAAGTCTCGTTGTATTCTCAAATCGGGAGTCCCGCGATCGCGCGATTAGTTACTATGAGTTACATTGGTCCCGTGCGAGGTGTTGGTGCCACTCACAGGGCCGTTCGGGGGTTGTTTCGAGTTTTCTCCCACTATTGCCATGCTTATAAGCCTAAGGTCTAGAAATATGCAAATTATCATCATATTCTCAAATTAAGAGTCTTGTGGTTGCGCGGCCAGTTCCTACGACTTACATTGGTCCCGTGCGAGGTGTTGGTGCCACTCACCAAGCCGTTCGGGGGTTGTTTGGGGTTTTCACCCACTAACGCCATGTTTTTAGCCTAAGTCTTGAAATATGAAAATTATGATCGTATTCTCAAAACGGAAGTCCCGTGATTATGCGGTCAGTTCCTACGAGCTACATTGGTCCCGTGCGAGGTGTTGGTGCCACTCCCGGCGCCGTTTGTGGGCTATTTCTCATTTTCACCCACTAATGACAAGTTTTTAAGCCTAAGTCTAGAAATTTTCAAATTGTCATCGTATTCTCAAACTGAAAGTCCCGTAATCACGCGGTTAGTTCTCACGAGTTACATTAGTCCCGTGCGAGGTGCTAGTACCTCTCACTGGGCCATTCGGGGGTTGTGCCGAGTTTTTGCCCACTAAACTGTAAGTCTCGTAATCACGCGGTAAGTTCCTAGGAGTTACAATGATCCCGTGCAAGGTGTTGGTGCCATTCACGGGGCTGTTTCTAGTTTTCACCCACTAATGCCATGTTTTTAAGTCTAAGTCTAGAAATATGCAAATTATCATCGTATTCTCAAATCGGGAGTCCAGTGATCGTTAGGTGAGTTCCTACAAAATATGAAAACCTAAGTCTCGAAATATGCAAATTATTGTCGCATTCTCACACTGGGACTCTCGTAATCGCGCGGTCAGTTCCTACGGGTTACATTGGTCTCGTGCGAGGTGTTGGTGCCACTCAAGGGGCCGTTCGGGGGTTATTTCGGGTTTTCACCCACTAATGCCATATTTTTAAGCCTAAGTCTAAAAATATGCAAATTATCATCGAAGTACTGTGATTGTGCAGTCAGTTCCTACGAGTTACATTGGTCCCAAGCGAGGTGTTGGTGCCACTCACGGGGCCGTTCGCGGGTTGTTTCAGTTTTTCACCCACTAACGCCATGTTTTTTAGCATAAGACTAGAAATATGAAAATTATCATCGAATTCTCAAATCGGGAGTCCCGTGATCGCGCGGTCAGTTCCTACGACTTACATTGGTCCCGTGCGAGGAGTTGGTGCCACTCAAGGGGCCGTTCGGGGGTTGTTTCGGGTTTTCACCCGCTAATGCCATGTTTTGCTTAAGTCCTATTATTTTTAAATTATCATCGTATTCTCAAATTGGGAGTCCCTTGATCACACGATCAATTTTTACGAGCTACAATGGTCCCGAGCGAGGTGATGGTGTCACTCACGGGGTTGTTCGGGGGCTATTTCTGATTTTCACCCACTAACGCCATGTTTTTTAAGCAAAGTCTTGAAATATGCAAATTATCATCGTATTCTCAAACTGAGAGTCCCATGATCGTGCGGTTAGTTCCTACGATTTACATTGGTCACTTGCGAGGAGTTGATGCCACTCATAGGACCGTTCGGGGGCTATTTTGGGTTGTCACCCACGAGCGCCATGTTTTTAAGCCTAAGTCTAGATAAATGCAAATTATCGACATATTCAAAAAATTAGGAGTTTTTTGGTCGCGCGGCCAGTTCCAAAGAGTTACATTGGTCCCGTGCGAGGTGTTGGTGCCACTCACCAGGCTGTTCGGGGGCTGTTTGGGGTTTTCACCCACTAACGCCATGTTTTTTTAGCTTAAGTCTAGAAATATGTAAATTAACATCGTATTCTCAAATCGGTAGTCCCGTGATGTGCGTGGTCAGTTCCTACAAGTAACATTGGTCCCGTGCGTGGATTTGGTGCCACTCCCAAGGCCATTAGGGAGCTATTTTGAGTTTTCACCCACTAACGCCATGTTTTGCTTAAGTCCTGATAATTTTAAATTATCATCACATTCTCAAACCGAGAGTCCCGTTATCATGCGATCACTTCCTACGAGTTACATTGGTCCGGTGCGAGGTGCTGGTGCCACTCACGGGGCCATTCGAGGACTATTTTGGGTTTTCACCCCCTAACACCATGTTTTTAGTCCTAAGTCCTGAAATTATCAAATTATCATCGTATTCTCAAATCGAGAGTCCCATAATCGCGCGGTAATTTCTCATGAGTTACATTGGTCCCGTGCGAGGTGCTGGTGCCTCTCACGGGGCCGTTCGGGGGATGTGTCGGGTTTTTACCCACTAAACTGTAAGTCCCGTAATCACGTGGTAAGTTCCAACGAGTTACATTGATCCCGTGCGAGGTGTTGGTGCCATTCACAGGATCGTTCGGGGGCTGTTTTGAGTTTTCACCCACTAACGCCATATTTTTAAGCATAAGTCTAGAAATATGCTAATTATCATCGTATTCTCAAATCGGGAGTCCCATGATCACATGGTCAGTTCCTATGAAATATGCAAACCTAGGTATTAAAATTTACAAATCATCATCGTATTCTCAAATTGGGACTCCTGTGATCGCACGGTCAGTTCCCACGAGTTACATTAGTTTCGTGTGAGGTGTTGGTGCCACTCACAGGGCCGTTCGGGGGCTGTTTCGAGTTTTTGACCCACTAATGCCATATTTTTATGCCTAAGTCAAGATAATACAAATTATCATCGTATTTTCAAATCGGAAGTCCCGTGATCACACGATCAGTTCTTACGAGTTACATCGGTTTTGTGCAAGGTGTTGGTGCCACTCACGGGGACGTTTGGGGGCTATTTCAAGTTTTCATGCACTAACGCCATGTTTTTAAGCCTAAGTCTATAAATATGCAAACTATCGTAGTATTACCAAACCGGGAGTCCCGTGATCGTGTGGTCAGTTCTACGAGTTACATTGGTCCCATGCGAGGTGTTGGTGCCACTCATGGGGCCATTCGTTGACTATTTCGGGTTTTCACCCAGTAACGCCATGTTTATAAGCCTAAAGTCTAGAAATATGCAAATTATCATCATATTCTCAAATCAGAAATCCCGTGTTCGCGCGATCAGTTCCTACGAGTTATATTGGTCCCGTGCGAGGTGTTGGTGCCACTCACGGGGTTGTTCGGGGGTTGTTTCAGGTTTTCACCCACTAATGTCATGTTTTTAAGGCTAAGTTTAGAAATATGAAAATTATCATTGTATTCTCAAATCGGAAATCCCATGATCACGCGGTCAATTCCTACGAGTTACATTGGTCCCGTGCGAGGAGTTGGTGCCATTCCCGGGGCCGTTCGGGAGCTATTTTGAGTTTTCACCCACTAACGCCATGTTTTTCTTAAGTCCTCATATTTTTAAATTATTGTCATATTCTCAAACTAGGAGTCCCGCGATCACGAGGTCACTTCCTATGAGTTACATTGGTCCCATTCGAGGTGCTGGTGCCACTCACGGGGCCATTCAGGGACTATTTTGGGTGTTCACCCACTAACGCCATGTTTTTAACCCTAAGCCTAGAAATTTTCAAATTATCATCGTATTCTCAACCCGGGAGTCTCGTAATCGCGCAGTCAATTCTCAAGAGTTACATTGGTCCCATTCGAGGTGTTGGTGCCCCTCACGGGGTTGTGCCGAGTTTTTACACACTAAATTATAAGTCCCGTAATCATGCGGTAAGTTCCTATGAGTTACATTGATCCCGTGCGAGGTGTTGGATCCATTCACGGGGACGTTTGGGGGCTGTTTCGAGTTTTCATCCACTAATGCCATATTTTAAGCCTAAGTCTAGAAATATGCAAATTATCATCGTATTCTTAAATCGGGAGTCCCGTGATCGTGAGGTCAGTTCCTGGGAGTCACATTGGTCCCAAGCGAGGTGTTAGTGCCACTCACGGGGCCGTTCGGGGGTTATTTCAGGTTTTCACCAATTAACGTCATGTTTTTAAGCATGAGTCTAGAAATGGGCAAATTGTCGTTGTATTCTCAAATCGTGAGTCCCGTGCTCGCTCGGTCAGTTCCTACAACTTATATTGGTCCCGTGTGAGGAGTTGGTGTCACTCAAGGGGCCGTTCGGGGGCTATTTCGAGTTTTCACCCATTAACGCCATGTTTTTCTTAAGTCCTATTATTTTTAAATTATCGTCGTATTCTCAAATCGGGAGTCCCGTGAAGGTGCTGTCCGTTCCTATGAGTTACATTGGTCATGTGCGAGGTGTTGGTGCCACTCACGGGGTCATTCGGGAGCTGTGTTGGGTTTTCACCCACTAACGCCATGTTTATAAGCCTAAGTCTAGATATATGAAAATTATCGACGTATTCTCAAATCGAGAGTCCCGTGATTGCACGGTCTATTCCTACGAGTTGCAATTGTCCCGTGTGAGGTATTAGTGCCACTCACATAGTCGTTCGGGGGCTATTTTGGGTTTTCACCCACTAACGCCATGTTTTTAAGCCTAAGTCTAGAAATATGAAAATTATCATCGTATTCTCAAATCGGGAGTCCCGTTATCGCGCGGTAAGTTCCTACGAATTACATTAGTCCCGTGCGAGGTGTTGGCGCCACTCATGGGGCCTTTCGAGGGTTGTTTCGGGTTTCCACCCTCTAACGCCATGTTTTAATCCTAAGTCTAGAAAATTTCAAATTATCCTTGTATTCTCAAGTTGAGAGTCCTGTGATTGCGAGGTCAGTTCCTAAGAGTTACATTGGTCTCAAGCGAGGTGTTGGTGCCTTTTACGGGGCCGTTCAAGGGTTGTCTCGTGTTTTCACCCTATAACTCCAGGTTTTTCAACCTAGGTCTAGAAATTAAAAATTATCATCTCATTATCAAACTGAGATCCCGTAATCAGGCGGTAAGTTCCTACGAGTTACATTGGTTCTGTGCGAGGTGTTGGTTCTACTCATGGGGCCGTTCGGGGGCTGTGTCGAGTTTTTGCCTTCAAATGTCATGGTTTTAAGCCTAAGTATATAAATATGCAAATTATCATCGTATTCTCAAACTGTGAGTCATGTGATCACGCGATAAGTTCCTACGACTTACATTGGTCCCGTGAGAAGTGTTGGTGCCACTCACGGGGCCGTTCGGGGGCTATTTTGGATTTTCACCCACTAATGCCATGTTTTTAAGCCTAGGTCTAGAAATAGGCAAATTATCATCGTACTCTCAAACTGGGAGTCCCGTGATCGTGCGGTCAATTTCTACGAGTTACGTTGGTCCCTTGCGAGGTGTTTGTGCCACTCACGGGGTTGTTCGGGCTGTTTCGAGTTTTCATCCACTAACGCCATGTATTTAAGTCTAAAAATATGCAAATTGTCATCGTACTCTCAAACTGGGAGTCCCGTGATCGCACGGTCAGTTCCTACGAGTTACGTTGGTCCCGTGCGAGGTGTTGGTGCCACTTACGGGGCCATTCAGGGGCTATTTCGGGTTTTCACCCACTAACACCTTGTTTTTAAGTCTAAGTCATTATCGTCGTATTCTCAAACCGGGAGTCCCGTGATCACGCAGTCAGTTCCTACGAGTTATAGTGATTTGCCACCTAGATGTCGCAAACAAAAACCTGACTCCCCCCAAAGAATTTCATTTCATCCAAAGGTGGAAAATTGTGCTTAATGGGTGTTGTACCTGAAAAATAAATTCCAAGGTAAATTTAGGCTATCAAACGGTCTAAAAACTGAAAAATTTCAAATTTTCAACTTTTCTGAATTTGCCTTGGAATTTGAAGGCTATCAAATGACCCTTAGTTTTTTTAAGTTCTACCAGATAGATTCCATCTTATTAACATGGTTAACACGTGATTTAATTATGCATTACATATAGTTAATTAAATAATTATGCTTTAACTATTACATGGGACACTAGTATCAGTTGTGTAAATTGACTAAGTTTTACTTAGGAATAGTGAAATGTTGAATTGTGAATTATTCCCTTTCCTTCCTTGTTCCCCTCATGCACATTCGCATTGAATAATCTCCTCTATCCCGGTTACATCATTCATTGCTCCCGAGGTATTCATCACCACCGAGGCATCTATCGAATGGAAATCATCATTGGAAAAAAGTCATTTTAAAGCAAATTTATAATATAACATAAATTTGTAATAAAAAGTCATTTTTATGCTTCTTCTCCAGTGCTTTTTTAAACATTGACAATAGTGATATAAGGTATTGAAGTAGTATCCTTTAACTGAGTTTTAGTCCAGTGTATATTTATATTGTGATAATTACGAATATATGAAGATGTTTATTAGACATGCAAGTGCTTCATTGTCAGTTAGAGAAGATACAAGGTAAAGTGTTCCACACCTTTTTCAAGTGTTGCAAATGAGCATTACTTTTAACTAGTGTCAAATTGTAAACATATGTTTCGTTCAAAACCCAAGAGTTCCATTTTTTCATCAAATTGTTTTGTGTCAAGAGCTCATGAAACCAAATTTCATATTTAAAAGGCTAAAGTTAAAACTACACCCCTTGACCCTTGAACTTCCAAGTTATTACAAGAAACCCCATTCACATCAGGAGGTTTATTGGGACATCTATGGGGTTATCTGCAAAAAAAGGAAGTTCTCATTTTTTTGCACTTTAGTATACGTAAATAAATAGTCCTAGGTAACTGTTGCAAATATATTCAATATCATAATCTATTTAGATGAATATGCACAGGTCAATTAATTGCCACTTTCTTTCTATGTTTTTTCCTCGTCTTCTTACATTGGCCTTGTTTTAAAGGTTTCTTTCTATGCACAGGTCATTTGATGCCTACCCTACAAGGAAGTGTTTAAAACTCGTTCACTATTCAGGTTTTAAAACAGATTTTTCTCTATTTTTCTTTCAGAACTAGAAAGACAGATTGAATTTCCACTGCTTGTTCTGTTATTAACCCGCCTTTCTAAAAGTTTTAGACTATTGATGTGAATGGAATGATTCGAGGCTGCTGAAATTTTGGGATGATTAACCTCTCTCTCTCTCTCTCTCTCCTTCTCTCTCTCACACATAAAATTCTTTGGTTCGAGCTTTTGTAGATTTCAGGAATCCCACATTGGTAAATTTACATATGAATCTCATAATTCAGATTACTAGACTAGCATAATGTTCTAATTTATATCTGAAATTACTAATATATGTAATTTGACACAATAAAAATTTGGAAGTTTAGCATCACTCAACATAGAATAGTGGATATATTAACTATTTACGAGAGATAAACCATTAATTTTAGCCACTTTCTAAAAATATTTGATGTATTTTTCCTTTTATGTCAGTACAAGTGACACTGCTTCTAAAATACTTATTTATTAAGATTTACGTAACTAGATCATGTAATATGAATTTACAGCGTAAGTGTAAGTTTATATAATTAACATATATAGACTTAATTCGTGTTAGTAGCACGAGGCTTTTGGTTCCACAGAATATAGGTAGGACAAACTTCAACATGTTATTATCAACACTAGCCTAACAAATTACAGACTGCATTTAATTCTTCAACTTTAAAATAGCAGGAACTCTTAGATTTGTGGACTTGTGTGGTTGGGTTATAGGGATTCTTATTGCTGGATGCTAGAAAAAAAATGGTTGAACTGTTGCTTCCATTTTTAGCATCTCTACTAAGTTTATCATATTTAGAGGCTAGTATGGTATAGATGTGGTTCCCACTGTTAGAGCTATATTGCTCCTAGAGTGTGCGCGCGCAAACATCTAGAAATTTACACACATCGTGATGAATTCTATAAGGTATCTTGTCAATGTTCAAAATTGTGACTTTGGTACAACCATAATTGTTTTTTGGAAAGTGCTACTTTTTGTTGTAAAATGTGACGTCTGTGGTTAAATTATTGTAAATAGGTACCCAAATATAAAAAAAAATCAATATAATAATACGAAAGTCCAATTTGATAATCATTTAGCTACTTAATTTTAAGAAAACCACCAAACTATAAATTGAAATTGAATTAGAGAGTTGATTGGAGATCTTTTTTTCAATCCATGTATCAAAACAATTCTGATCACATTTGGTGTCCTGTGAGTATATTTGGGTAATTGTATCCTTTTTTGTTTGTTGGTTTTAAACTATCTAGTTTTTACTCACTTACACAAGGATACATGAAGGAAAAAATAAATCTTGAAGAGTCAGAAACAAAGTCATCTTCTTCCTTACATTTTGCATTAGAAAGGGGTTGAAACTCCACTACTTATATAGGAGTAAATACCTCAAAAGGGACCTGAAAAAGCTTTTGTAAAGGTAAATCATCACTCTATCCTGCCTATAAAGAAATTTAAAGAAACTATAAAGAAATTCAAAGAAGAGTATAGTATTTCAATAGTCCCTTAATTTTCCTTTGGTCTCAATTTAGTCCCTTATCCTTCTATTGTCTCAATTTAGTCTCTCATCTTTCAATTTGGTTCAAACCAGTCCTTTAGTTAACTTCCATCCAAATGACTAACGACATAAGGGCCATTATAAGGGGCATTTGAGGTATTCTAGTTAGGGGACTAAAGTGAGACCTAACACTTCACTTTGACAGTAAAAATTTAGACAATTATATAATACATCTAATACAACCTTTTAGTAACTGAAAAATAACAGAAAATGGGGGAAAAAGAATGTAAGAAACAAAACAAAATAACCACGTATCAAAATAGCCTTGGACAACATAGGCTTTTAGTTCATGAGATCATATCAACTTATATCCACCCAAAAGAAGTAAAATTCAATACATATCCAATAGTTGGATCCAAAAAGTCCAAAATACATATTCATTTGACATTTCAAAATGTAATTTAAAATCCTCAACCATCTAAAATCTAATGAACATGCTAGAGTTGACTTTGACTGCTTCCACTTGCATTGTTTGTCCTTGGTGGGTTGAAACACACTGGTTTCTTGATCTGCATATCGTTGGAAGAAATATTAAGCATATTCATTTTATAGTTAAATAAAAAAAACTGAGAAACTTGTAAAGGTTGGAGGATTTAAGAAAATATTTTGAATATGTAACATGAAAAGACATTTGACGAAAATATATGCAATGGCATCAAACACTTATAGGGGGAAGTGGTACAAGGAGAGGTTTTTTTATCACTTCACATATAAAATGATAAATAAATGACTTCTAAAAAATCAAGCACCCTCAAGTCAAAGGTATTTAAACCATTTTTTTTTACTAAATTCATATTTGTCCATCTTTCTCTCCTTACACTTATTTTTCTCTCTAAAACTTAAAAAATCAAAACAACCGTAACTATCGCATTTTCAATTCTATGCCTAGTGATATTGAGTAACAATAATAATAGTAAGCTATAATTTAAGCAGAAGAAAAGTAAAGCTTTATTTATTTGGATGCGTAGCATCTTATTACAAAATTGGAGTCCTCATAAACAGAAATAAAACACTCTCACAGTCTTCTTATAACATAAACGACAGGGGACTTATATGATCACAGGAGCTGGTACATTCTAGTAAAAGTGTTCCAATGGGTTATGCCATCCTTGCTTGTTACTGCACATACGTATATAACAAAAAATATTTTCCTTGGCAAAACTAAATTAAAATTCTTAGGTGCGGGTGGTATTTATCCTTCTTCTAGTTCACTGCCCATCTGGAAGGAAAATAATTAAGCAAAAGTTTGCCAAATAAATAATTTTATTTTTATAACAAATGTAGATATGTTAGTTTGTTTTAAAGTTAAGAGTTATGTCTCAATTTATAATGATCTGAAACAGAGTGAGTTATCAACAGTAATGAACAGGGAATCTTGGGAGTTTTTCTGATATATATATAATTATATGGCGATTTATAACTGGATAAGTTGTCAAGTTATAGAGATAAGGGCACAGACTATAACATGATAACCTATAATTATCGATTATAGGGACTTCAATTGCATAACAATACTCTTATAATATTATCCAAAATCGTTGAATCATCGAACCGATATATTTTGGAAAAGTAGACGACTAGGCACATTAACTAGAGTGGCACGTGTACATATGCAATAATAAAACTAGACACTCAATATCCGAGTCCTAATGGCCAAATAGAGCTTCCGTGGGTATACCAAATTCTAATCCCTGAATTATAAGGTATGACACTAGATTTCACTGAAATAATAAGTTATTAGTTGCAGGTGTTTGCTGCAATTAGGGGTTTAACCAATATCAAGGTTTACTGAAATCATAGACTATAGGCATATATCGAGCTAGGATTTAATTGGATAAATGTTGAATCAATATTCACAGTAAATGAGAACACGAGTTCATGGTTCTATCACATAATGATGTAAATAATATAGTAATTCAAATGTTATAAGTTCAAAATTAATAGTAAAATATAATCACCTACTTTTAAGTTCAGTTGGTTGGAAATTAGTCATCTAATTCACGGGAGTGAATATGGTATTCTAAAATAAAAATAGTATAAATATTTAGGGTATGCATAAAAGTGAAATTACAGCATTTATTGGAGTGAAAATAAGTTGGACTTTCAGTGAAAACTTAAGGTTGGGGTGAAATGTGTAATTTATAAAATTTTAGGACTTTAATTATTCCTCTACTTTCTCTTTAAATTTGGGTTTGCTAGAAAGAGACAATTTTGATGTAATTACCAGAAGGGACTTATACTTCAAATTTGGGACTGTTTTGAAATAGTTGAAAAATGTTAGAGGGTTAAGTGAATTTAACTTAAGAACCTGTTTTCTCGAGAATTTGATTTCTGGGAATCCAAACAGGGTGATGTAATATACCAATTTGTTCAGTATTAAAATTTAATTTTTTTAGAAAAAAGAGACGCCCCCTCACGCGTTGGGCCAAATTCCAAATGCGTATGGGTTTGACTCCACTCTCGCGCGTGTAACTCACTTAATCTCCTACATTCGATTTGTTGACTTTAGGATTTGAAAAAATTTGACTCGTATTCAAACCTCTTTAGAATACCATTTAGGTTGATTCCTGAATGAAAGTTGTATAATTTTTTGAGAGGAATCCAACCCTATTAGTTTCAAATATTTTCGTGGACTCGTTCGAGCTATTGTTTTTTTTAAATGACGTAATTTTGGCTTTAACATTCGTAGTTTTAGGCTATAATTCGATCTACGACATGGTAATATTTGGATTCTATGCTCAAAATTCAATCGAATGGGTTTGATTTCAATGATTTTGGTTTACCATAGCCTCTGAATTTGATTTATGAAATTCTTAGGTTCGAAAGTTTCAAACTTTGATTTAGGGTATTATAACTCATTTTTTTTCAATTAAGCTTTGCACCTAGGTTCCTTAGGCTCAGAGCTCAAGTTCTCTCACTTTGAAACTGGTTCAAAGTCAAGATTACAGGTTCCACTATTAATGCTCAAGTTTTAATGGAGGTTCGTGATATTCAAGCCTTTTCAGTGCTATTCTTACGTTAAAATTTACATGTAAACTCATATTTATACTCTAGGAACATGCATAAACTAAACCAAATAAAAAAAATCAAAATTCTACATAAAATGATAGATATACAAAAAGATCAAAATTTTCTTTGTGATTTTCATTATGGTTGGATACGTTTTTACATTAATAAGTGAGGGTTTTTATTTTATTTTTTTTATTTTTTTTAAAGAGGAGTCATATCTCCCAGAATACATAAAAACAAAATTGGGGAAAAGACCCCTGACAGAGGCTTACATCAAGAATGAGAAATAAAAGCGCCTATGTTTAATAAAGTCTCTAAAATATCATAACAAAAGCTTGTTCTAATGCCTTTAAAAGGAAATATACGAAACGCCATCTTTATCTCCCCACAAATTAGGTCAGTGATTGATGACTCCTTCATAAGAATGCCTTCAACGTTGGATTTTTTATTAGCACACCATAAGTGCCAACATATAAAAGCTAGAAGGATACGACAAAGAATATTTTTGATTTTCCCACCTTTGGAATTAATCCACCAAGTCATCAAATTGCCATTGAAATCGGAAGAATCCAATTGTAATCCAAGAATATTTGAGAATTTGTGCCAAATAGATTGAGCAATAGAACCACTCCAAAATAAATAATATCTATCTTCTTCACTATTAACGACTCAATATCTACATTTTGAAGGCATAGGAATATGGATGTTTTTTATATACGTATCAATCGCTATCCCTTTGTGAAGTAAACGCCACATGAACATTGAATTTTAGGGCAAATTCTCTTATCCCATATGAAAGAAAAGGATCGCTGAACACATCCTTTTTCCCTCACCAAGTTCCAGGCGGATTTAATAGCGAAATTACCCTCTTTTGTCCAAGCCCACTTTTTGGATTAAAAATCCCAATTTTCTGAAAAGTCCTCCCAAACCGATTGCATCCTTTTCCAAACATAAGATGAAATAGAAATGAAGCCTTTGAAATAATTTGGTTCCAATTTTTTATACTTGCTATGCATGAACTGAGACCATAAAGAGTTTCCATTAAAAAATTTCCCCCATAAATTATGAGTATATGCAAGAGATAAGTCAAACATACCTATTAAGTTTAATCCGCTTTCTTCTTTAGCTTTACAAATATAATTCCAGTCCACCCATTGGAATTTGTATTTGTCTTCTTGTTTACCCTAAAGGAATTTATCTAATAGTTTATTAATGTGTTGGAGAACCATACTCGGAGGATTAATAGCAGCAAGGAGGTAAATATGTATAGATTCTACAACAGATTGGATGAGAGTAAGCTTACCTCCTTGAGAAATATTTTGATGATTCCAAAAATTCAGCTTCTCCACAAGTCTGTCAATATCAGGAGTGAAGTATGATTTATTTTTCCTACCCGAGAAAATAGGGATACCCAAATAAGTGATAGGAATTTTTTTCTTCTTGAAAACCGTACAAGATTTAATGGAACTTGTCACTCTATTAGAAACATTATCTGGGATATAAAAGGAAATTTTATTGACATTCACCATTTGGCCGGAAAATTCCTCATAATATTTCAAGAATTCCATCAGATTTTTAACAGATTTTCACTCTCCCTTAGCAAAAATAAGGGTATCATCTGCAAAAGAAAGACAAGAAATAATTGGGCAACCCCTAGATGAAGCATAATGATCCATCTTCCCTTCTTCCATCATTTTTTGAATCCCTCTATTAAGTACCTCTACAGCAATAACAAAAGGCGCCGGTCCTAACTCCCCTTTCAGATTTATAAAACCCATAATTTCTCCCATTCACTCCAATAGAATACCAACAATTCAAAATAACTCTCCAAATTATGTCAATGACAGTCTCTGAAAACCCAAAACTTCTAAAAGTTTTCAAAGTGAATAGCCACGACATTCTATCGTAGGCTTTCGACATATCAAGCTTAATAACAATGTTGGAACCCATCACTTTTTTTTTTATTAAAAGTCGACATCATTTCTTGAGCTAAAAGGACATTTTCAAGGATGGATCTTCCTTTAATAAAACCAGATTGAGAAGGTGAAATAATTTTAGGAAGGACAAGCCCCAAACGATTAGCTAGAATTTTTGAAATAATTTTAGAAGAAAAATTACAAAGACGGGTGGGGCGTAAGTCTCCACAATTTTTAGGTCTGTCAACCTTTGGAACCAAAATGATAGTCGAAGAAGTCCAACTAACCGATAAAAGATCACCAAGAAAGAAAGATGAACAGGATTTCACCTTGGTAAGGTTAAGTTTAACCATGGTACCATGTGGGAGGACTTGGGTACCATGGGAAACCTATGTGGTAGAACTGCCCACACGGCAACCACCTTGCCAACATCTTGGCATAAACTGAAAACAAGTTTGGCTTTGATTTGGGTACTTGGTTAGTTTGTGAATTAAATTTATCGATAATTTTGCTAATTTAGGAAAGTTTGGGGGGGGGGGGGGGGGGTTATATGTAATTTTCTAAACTTATATGTTTATGAAATTTGTACAAGGTATATGGAGTTTAATGAAGTTTTTAGTTAAATTTTTGTTTCAATTGTTAGGATAGGGTGTAAATACTAATATTGGTTCTTCTTGGGGGCATTTTGGTAATTTAAAAAGTTTAAGGGCTTATATGGTAATTTGTTTGTCTTTCAAGGACTATTCTCATATATTTGATAGGTTGTTACACTAATTATACCACCACCACCATCTCACCCCTCCCCTGCCTTCCCTTTCCTGCTTCTTTCCCCACCTGCTGCCCTCCTCCTGGGCCACTCCACAGACCTTGCCTCTGCTGCACCACGCCATTTTGACCAAATTCATTTTCGCCATTTTTTTCCAGATCTATATTTTATTGATACTATGTAACAAATGATCAAGAAAAAAGACCTGTATGTATGTTTCAACTCCTAAAATTATGTAGATGTGATTTTTAAAAAAACCTCTTAACTATACATTCGACACCGAAGTGCCGAGAATAATGAGATATTTCAACACTTTGGTACCGAAATTTATCTTCACGTTTGGTATTAGGATATGCAAGAAGCTGAATGTCAATTTTTTAAATTTGGAATCAGTGATAAATTTTTCCATTCTTGTAGTGCCAATAAAATCTTCGGTATTGTGGTGAAAAATTTGTCAAAGCTTTCAGTTTTAGGCTACAGAACCAAAGTTTTGAAACTAATCATCTCCATTCGTCACTTAAGTGTCGAAAATGATAATATATTTTGTCACTTAGGTGCCAAAATTAAAATTTATGTTCGGTATTTTGGCCATCCCGAGAAATCTTCCCCCTCTCCCGGGGAGCTTCGCGGGGAGAAAGAAGGGAGGATAAAAAGGTCTTGCGCCCCGTCACTACTCAAGGGAGGAGAGCCTTGACCATCGTTGATTTTGGGGTGATGTAAAGAGATAGAGTTGCCAGTCTATTTTACATAAAATAGACAAAAGAAACATCGTCGCCTTGAGAGAGCAGCTTCAAAGACAAACTAATGCTTGCGAAACCACTTAGATCCGAGGTTTGGGGTTTAAGTTACAGAATGGTAAGGTGTTAGGCACCTATCCCACCCTTTTGGTCTCTCATGGTCTTATGTGACTATTTTCTTTATTTTCTCCGTGAAGTATGTGCGCATGTATATATAAGTGGACATCATAATCGCTCGACTTGCATCATGTAAAAGATGGAGTGAGGTCATCAAAAGGAATGTTCCCAAAATAATAATTAAAAATATGATGTGTGCGCTTATCGAGATATTGATCGTTACGATAAAGCGATAAAATATGTTAAATAAGATGAAAATATGGATCACAAGCATGGTATATATGAATAGTATAAGAATAAAGAAAAGATAAATATAGGGAAATGAGAAAATAGGACTGGAGTCTCGAGTTTTGGCCTAAGATGCCTACGTAGCCTATAAATGCATTGAAGTCCACATAGTTCGCATGCGGTACAAGGGTGGGGTTTATCCCATAAATGAAAATGGGAGTTTATTATATGTGTGTGTGTAGAAAAGATATTTTTAGTTTTGAGAAAATGTGATGAAGAATCCTGTCGGAATTTGTAAGTGTAACCCTCTTTTTCTTATTTTTGATTTTTTATGAAAAATATGGTATGTGCAATAATATTAGTAAAATGGTATATTGATGGAGATGATCAAAAGAAGTAAAATACTTAAGTAAGGAATAAAGTGATCTAAAGCAAAATTAAGAGAATTTAGAGAGAAAGTGAAGGATTAGACCTTCTTTGGGGATCTTGAGCATTAATCTTGGATGTTGAAGGGCCACCCTTGTAATTGGATGAAGGTGATGTGGAGATATGGAAGGTAATTTACCAAATTTGGTAAGGTAATGATGGAAGAGGAATGTTGGAAATGGGTTTTGAGATGGAAATCGCACTGAGATTGAGAGAATGTTGTCGAGATCACTATTTCATAGATCTAAGGGGTTACCTTCATGGGGAGATAATGATCTCCTTATATAAGGTCAGGGGTACTATCGATCGGCACGATCCTTCTCCCTCCTGTTAGTAGGTGACCCTAGACACACTGCCAATTAGCAGGAAAATGAACGTACTAATTGGTTGTCTCATGCAGATTTTCTAAAAAAATAGTCGTAAAACATAATCCGTGAGTCCAAATTACGCACGGGGCATTCCTTAGAAAGTTAATTCAGAGACCTTTGAAAATCCTTTGGGTTGCTCCCGGGTTTGGGAGTTGACTTTGGGTCAAATGGGGCTCGAAAGCGCCCGTCGGTCCTGTGGACTAGAGATGATCAGACAATAATGGATCATTCGTGAAAATCGTATGTCCAAATCGCACACGAGATGGACCGTTGTCAAGGTTGTGCGAGTTAATTCGATGTTCTCAGTTCAGAGAGTTGACTTTGGTCAAACAAGGCCCAAAAGAGCCTGATGACCTTTCGGAGTAAAATGAATCGTTCGTCTGTAACATAAGGTTAATTCACACACGGAGTGAATCGTTGGAAAGGTTATCTAGTGCCCTTAAAAGATTCACTCAATGTCGTTCGAGCTTAAGAGTTGAATTTGGTCAAATAGAGTATGGGAGCACCCGATGACCTTCGAATCAATTTTCGGGGGAGAACGAATTGTTCGTCTGAACGGTTATACCATTTTGTGCATGGGTTAGACCATTAAAAAAGGGATTTCAGTTCCATTCGAAGATTCAATGAGCTTTTGCTCTGGTGATGAAGTAAATTGGGTCAAATTGGGGTCCGTTCGATAGCGCCCCGTGGCCTCTATATTGGTTTTTATTAGTAAAATGGACCGTTCGTCTGAACCGTTGTGTCGATTCGTGCACGGGGTGAACCTTTGGATAGGGAATTTAGAGCCTTCAAAGATTCATTGAGCTTTGGCTCTAAAGATGAAGTTGATCAGAGTCAAACATATCCGAGGTTAATTCTGACCTAAAAGAGGTGATGACCGGGGCCAAGGTTAATTTTGACTTTAAAAAGGTGATGACCGAGGGTCGAGGTTAATCCTGACTTGAAAGAGCTGATGACCTAGGGCTGAGGTCCATTCTGTCCTAAAAGAGGTGATGACCGTGGGCTGAGGTCAATTATGACCTAAAAGAGGTGACGATTAAGGGCCGAGGTCAATACTGACTTAAAAGAGGTGACGATCGGGTCGAGGTTAATTTCGACCTAAAAGAGGTGATGACCGGGGGACGAGGTCAGTTATGACCTAAAAGAGGTGGCGACAAGGGGTCGAGGTCAATTATGGCCTAAAAGAGGTGACGATCAAGGCCGAGGTTAATTATATTCTAAAAGAGGTGACGACCGGGAGCTGAGGTCGATTCTGACCTAAAGGAGGTGACGATCGGGGGCTGAGGTCTTTTTTGACCTAAAGGAGGTGATGACCGAGGGTTGAGGTCAATTATGACCTAAAACAGGTGATGATTAGAGGCCAAGGTAAATTATGACCTAAAAGATTTGATGACCAAGGGTCGATGATAATTCAAACCTAAAGGAGGTGATGATCGGGGCCGAGGTTAACTTTAACCTAAAAGAAGTGATGACCAATCGAGGTCAATTCTGACCTAAAAGAGGTGACGACCGGGGCCAAGATCAATTCTGAACTAAAAGGGGGGGTCGAGGAAAATTCTGACCTAAAAGAGGTGATGATAGGGTCCGAGGTCAATTCTGACCTAAAAGAGGTGATAATCGGGGGTCGAGGTCAATTCTGACCTAAAAATGAATCAGTCTCCTGGGGATTGAAATTAAAGTTAGGGGTATGGGTTTTTAATTCTAGGGAGTCTTTTCCTTTTGAGACTCTACCAGGGGAGAGATATCTTGTTGGGGATTATCTGGGGGAAGCATTTTGATTACTGCTGATGATTTTGGGATTCCACTGGGGAGACATGTCTAGATAAGCCTAGAGAAATTGGAATTTTTTTAGGAGAGAGTTTTAATTCGGGAATTCTTACTGGTGATTGTGTTTCTCTGAGACGCTATCGAGGAGATGTATTTGATTGACTTATAGCTTCACTGGGGAAGTTAGGTTTGGAAATACTATTGGGGAAATAGTTGATGACTTGAGGTTTTAGGATTCTGCTAGGGAGTTGTAGTGTTTAATTTGAGGATAAAATGTGGGATTAATCCGACTAAGGATTTGGGGGCTTGAAAATGGGTTTTTTAGTGAGGAAATGTTCTAATATTTATTTGGCAATTTTAGGAATTTTCTGAAGATTTTTTTTTTGGAATTTTTTGGATTTTTCTAGGATTTTTTGTACGAAATGTTCAAGGGGTGCTAATAGGTAGGCTGGAAGGGGTGCCGTTTGGCAATGGCTCGGACTCCCAGACTTTCTTTGGAAGAAGAACATGTAGGTGTCGATCGGGATGGAGGGGGATCTACCGATCAACATATCGCCTAGTCCCCTATAAAAAGGGGTGACTCCTCTTTATTTTTTACACCTTCAAGTATGAAAATCTTCTATCATTTCTCTCTAAATACCGTTCTTAACTCCTCTTTCCTTCAAGACTTCAAATGGATAGTTCTTCCAGTGAGGCATATAATTTTGAATGGCTTGGTGTTGATGAATGGGATGGACTGGAGTGGCAGTCTAGGGTGCCACTTGCCTTGGGAAACAAGAATACCTTCGATCTCTTTGGGCCAGTAGCTAAGGAACACTTTCTTTTGTTCAAGCCTGCACACCATCGCCCGTCTAGGGTGAAGAACCGTAGTGGTTATGTAAGTACGATGTCTTTTAGTACTCCCTTTTTATTTTTGTATTTTTAGTGTTGAAACGTCCCTTTCTTGATTGTTTTGGTAGTTTGACATTGCTTCTTCAATCTTATGGTCTAGGTGGATGATGGGGTTCAAGGATATTTGGGATCGTCTTCCTCCCTTGGTACGCGGGATGGTTACTTATGTATGATTCGATTGTCTGGTGGAGGTTTTGGACGAGACGTCGCATTGTATAGTGGTGTTGTGTGCTTTGGGAGAAAGGTGGTAGGATAATAATCACACCTTTCACTTTGGTTTTGGGGAGATTATGGTTAATCCTATATTCGTGCATAAGCTTCTAGGGATAAACTATGAGGGCTTCCAGATAGTGTTGGGCTACACAGTGAAGGTGACACCAAAGGCGGTAGTGGTAGCATTGGGAGATGTGGGATGAATTGTCTCTACGGATTCCATTTGCATTCTGCCTTGTGAGAGACTCTCTTGAGTAGGAGGATATATGTGTCAAACGGGCGGCAGGTGAGATAGATGGCACAGTTATTCATTTTGTTTCTTTTAGGTGGTTTTTTTGGTGGCGAAAAGTGGTGATGTCGTCCATCTCTGTATTTGGCCAATTATGAGGATGATTTCCAGCATCCAGTTGTTCGATTGGGGGAGCTTGAATTTGGCGACCCTTTAATCTTCTTTAGATGCATTCAATCGGTGCTGTCGACAGACATTTGCGGGGGCCACATACCATTTGGAGGTAACTTTAACTTTTCTTTTTTTCATTTTCTTGAATTTTTCTCTTTGTCGATTCCTGTCTTTTGCAGACCTGGTTCTATGAGGTGATAGGGCTCAATGTGAGGTTAATAGCCCTATAGGATGAAGATTTTAGGGACTTCTTTTGGATGTTCTGGTGGTAGAAATCTAACCGACGATCGAAGCAGTCTTTGTACTTAGCGAAGGTGCGATAAGCATTGAATGCTTTGGCGAACGATTAGTTTATATAAGTTCCTTCTGAGTTCGTTCTTTGGCATTTTCTTTTGAATATTAATTTTCTACTGGGGATTTATAGGTGACCTTTTACCTATGGGGGTAGCTTCTCAGGATACGGGGGTGACGGCTCTTCACGAATAGATGAGACCATTATTGGCACATGAGTTTGGATACGTTTGGTACCTAGTAGAGAGGGTGGTGAGGAAGATTAGGGAGGAAGAGGTGGCTATCCCACTGGCGTTTCCCCTGATGTACAAGAGGCGAGTGTGAGATATGTTGAATGAGGCCCGAAGGGTGACGATAATTGATGAGGATTATACGCTTTATACGAATACGATGGTGGGATATGACTACCCAGATTTCATGACGAGTTGGCTAATCCCCCCTTGTATCTATAATGTAGTGAACATGCCACTTCCTCCTACGACTTCGAGTAGGGGTACTAGCAGACCGGTGGGATTTGCCCACAGCACAGGAGCTAGTGCGTCGGCAATGCAGAGGGGGCTCCTCTTATTCACATTACTCCACTTTCATACAATCTTCGATTGATCAATGAGACACTGAGTCTACCAGATTGTCCTAATGCGACGGTGACGGGTATGATGGGGCCTACAGATGAAGCCCTCCATCCCAAGGTATATTCTTCTTCCTTTCTTACTCAGTTCTTTGATTTTTTTCCCTTTCTTTTTACTGACTGATTAGCTCCGGGCTTTTGCTTCTTTGCTTGCATTATGTTTGGATGTTGACTTCTTGGTTGAAAGATATTAAGTATTGGATGGCCTCTACATCAGATTATATCAGGAAGTCCGTTCTGTCTTGCCTAGTTTTGACTGCCTCTTCTGGTGAGGGCTCAAGTTTTAGGAGTGGAGGTTCCATTGCTCATCTTTGAGGGAAGCGCGTTCCCCTCAGTGGCTGAGGGTATGGAGAGATGTTTTGAGAGAGAGAAAAGTTCAGCAAGATTCCTGTTTGTATTTTTCTGTTTTTTATTTTTTATCTACAAGAGAGATGTAATTGCTAAAAAACATATATATGAAAGAGATGCATTTCTTTTTCTTGATTTTAATGACTTATCCTACATGTATTTTTAGTTTGCTACTCAAACTGTTTATTTTATGAAAAGATAGAGATAAGGAAAAAGTGTTTATTTATTTTTAGTAAAAGGGGAGTAAAATTTAAACTACGAGAAAAGATTTACTGGGGAAAATGAAATATAAAAAATAAGGGTTTGAAAGGAATTGACCTGGAGGGATATTTAGATAAAGGATTTCTTCATGGGATTTTGATTTTGACAAAATGGGAAAGATGAAAATTTCCAAAATAAGGGCATTGTCGATCGGGATACCCCTTGTCCTACCTATTGGCATATGGGTCAAGTCAAATCAGTCTAAGGCTTTGATTTCACTTTCCTGCACACCAGAGTACTTGGTCGGGTTGGGATTCATTTTGGATTGTAGAAGTTTTGTCCATTTGTCAAGCCTTTTTATGTATAAAAGGGGAAGTGAGGTATGAGATTCTTCCACTCATCATTCATAACTCTTCTTATCTTTTCCCCTTGCTTTATTTATTATTCTCAAATGGCCCTCCCAATCACATAGAGTATTCTTCTTACCTGGATGGTCTATAAGTCATGTGTCTGTACAATGTCGATTATGAGGCTTTAACCTGCGTCGAGTTTCTTTGTGGAAAAATCGAGTGATTGAATAGACCATACTAGCGACGGTGGCGCAGTTCTGGTACCTGGAGGACCATGTCTTTTTCTTCGGGTTAGACTAGGTTTGTCCCACCTATGAAGAGTTCTTGTCCATGTTGGGTATTAATCCAAGCGTGACGGTAGCTTTGCCTAAATTTTCCCGTTGTCCTCGAGAATGTTTGAAGGGGTTTCTCCATATTTCCCCTTTGGCGGCTCTTCCATTGGTTACTAAGGGATGATTTCCCTCTCGGGTTTTATGTACTGGGTACGCTTGAAGGCTTTTAATGATTCGAGCTTTATCAGAGCGGCTGCACTGGGCCTGACTACAAGGATTCTGTTGGTGATAGGGGACTTAATGGTGGATCCCCAAATGGTGGTGATACTGGGTTAGATGTCCTACAAATGAAGTCCGGTGATAGTGATATTAGCTGAGACCCTGAACAGTCTTGATGCCTGGAAGGAGGGCCATTTATATTTTTTGAGAGGAAGCCTGGCTATGTTGTCCATGTGGATGACTGAAAGATTTCATTTGGCGGTTCCTCCTAAGTATCCCTTGGGAGCTGTGTTGAATTTTTTCACTCTTCATTTTATTAGCTTTGGCCCATCAATAGAGAACTGTGAAAACTAGTTTGTGAAGCATGGAGCTCGATGTATACACTGGTTGGTTCCCTAATATGTGTGTATTGGGGGGATTTATAGCCCATTCTGGAACTGGGGGAATACCGATATGTTTGATTATTTGGTCTTCGATAGACCTCATTCTATTTCCCTGGTGGCTCCTGCATCAATTCGGATAGGAACAAATTGTGCCTTCCCGCACCTTGGATTTCTTTCCTATAGAGGATTTTACTAAAGGCTTGCGCATATGATTGGGCTCACCGAGGGAGAATCATCGACCATCACCACCCGTCCTTCTTAATCTATCGGTAGGGTTTGACATGTTTCTGGATATTATATGAAATGTCTGTGGAAGAGGGTAGTGGCTAAGATCCTGACAGAGTAAACTAGATAGAGATGGCTTTTCATGTTTGACACTATAGAGGGGGTGCAGTGGTTTTCTCGAGGCTAGTCCGAGCTTATCGTTCCATGGAGCACCTTCAGTATACCCTCCAAGTAAGGGAAGTTTGTGGGCCTCAAGGAGTAGATGATGATGGATTTGGGTGATTCGACAGCTACGGATCGGGTCCTTGGTGAAGCTGGTCTTCATTTGTGAAGATTTGGTGATGGAGATGTGTTTGGTTATTTTTAGTTGTTAGAGATAAATTAGGGAAGGTTTGGGTAGTTTGATTGGCATGGGTAGTTATTTGACTCCCTACGCTGATACTTCATGTAATTGTGCCGAATTTCCCCATTTATCTAATAACAAGGATTTTAATTATTTTGTTGTGCCTCGTGATGAGTTTTACATTTTAATTATCAATACCAATCGCTATGGCGTACCTAATACTCTTGTTCATGTAAATGATAAAATGAAATCACGTTCTTAGAGATAAGAAAAGAATAACACTTCGTGAAAAAGAAGGGGACCATATCCATGTAAAGTATATGAGCTGCCTATGTACCTCTGGGGATTTTAAAGATTTTTTGAGTTATAAGTTGAAAGAAAAAATGTTCTTTAGAGGATCAGGCCCTACGTAGTTCTGGGTAGAGGGAAACGAACATTTTTTTAGAATAGAAGGGAGATAGGAAGAATCGCAGCACGTCGAGATTTTAGACTAAAGGTAAACCTTTTTAAGACAGTTTAGGTTTACTGGACGCGACATCTCCTCTCCATCAAGGTCAGTGAACATAGCGGTTCCACCGGACAGGATCTTCTTCACGGTGTAGGGGCCACTCCAGTTTGGCTTGAATTTCACTCTGCGGTCCCAAACAGGTATATGATTTATTTAAGGGCTAAGTTCCCTTCTCAGACACCACGATCGTTGACTCTTCGATTGAATGGTTGTGCTATTCGGTGATTGTACCCTTGTATATGATAGTGATCCTTTAACCTCCTTTCGTCTAAGAGTGACAACTCATCCAAACGACTCTGATGCCAATCTTTCTAACTGACTTTGCTCTAAATTATAATGTGTAGTGAAGTTATTTTTAGTTCAATGGGTAGGACTACCTCCATGCCATATACCAGAGAGTAAGGGGTAGCCCCAATAGATACTCGGACTAAAGTACAATAGCCCCATAGGGTGTAAGGGATCCGATCGGCCTAATCTTGAAAACTCTCAGTCATCTTGCTGATGATTACTTTTAGGTTCTTATTAGTGGCTTCACCTGAACCGTTGGTTTATGGTCGGTAGGGACAAGATTTGTCTCTTTAAATCCCGTACTTGTCGACCAATTTTGTGACCTCTGCCTCAAAATTTAACCCGTTATCTGATACTAACTCATGAGGACCCCCATAACTCACGAGGACCTCTGCCTCAAAATGTAACCTGTTATTCCCTCAGGCATGTCGACCATGGGGGCCAAGGTAGAAAGATCATTAGCTGAGTTGTTTGTTGCTTAACGCAAGTAGTGGAAGGTGAAATCTCAGAGCTGGGAGGCCAGTTCCTCTAGGTGGGCATGGAAGGGTAAGAGCTTTTCATCTTTGACTTTTAATCTTCTAATGACTTGGCCAATGATCAGGGAAGAATCCCCTTAGACATCTAGGCACTAGATTCATTTCTTGAGAGAAACTTTGAGGCCTACGATGCATGCCTCGTATTCAGTCATATCGTTGGAGTAGGGTTGGCTTAGCTTGATGGTGATGGGAGTGTGGGAATCAAGAGGGGAGATTAGGAGTATCCCAATGCCATATACTTTTTTGTAAGAAATTCCATCAAAGCACATTTTCCATTGGAGGTATTCCTGAGAGTTGCAAAGGATATCTTCATCTGGGAACTCAAAATCCAGACGTCGGTCTCCTCCTAGGGATAGTCAGCAAGGTAGTCAGAGATGGCTCTTACTTTCATGGCCTTCTATGTGGCATAGACAATATCGAACTCGGCTATACAGGGGAGGTTTCTTGAGTAGGTATTTAATGGAATCCATCCGAGACACAAGTCTGATGGGAAAAGTGAGCATGTAGTGTCATAACTTTTGAGTGACCCAGACACATGCTTTCTCTAAGGCAGTGCAGTTGACTTTGTATTCGGACAATATATGGCTGCAAAGTAGATGTCTATTCTTTGCGAGTTTGTTCGAGGTATTAGGCCAGTAAATCCCCAGTTGTGGAATTTATTACGATCAAGTATAGGAGTAGGGGGAGACCAGGCTGCGGTGGAATAAGTACCAAAGATCGGGTTAAATATTACTTGATTCGGTCAAAGGCTTCTTGACAAGCTTCATCCCAGACTTTGGTGTAATATTTTTAAGGGAGTTTGAAGATGGGTTCACTAATAGAAGTCAACTGGATGATGAATCGACTGATATACTGTAATTTTCTCAAGAATCTCCAAACTTTCTTCTTCGTTCGGGGTGGTGGAATTTCGAGTATAACTTTTAGTTTAGCAAGGTATTCTTCAATTCCTTTCTCGCTAACCATGAATCCCAAAAGATTTCCTTTGGTGACGTCAAAAACGTATTTCTGTGGGTTTAATCGCATTTGATATCGATGCAGTCATTCAAAGAACTTTCGAAGAGCGAGAACGTAACCTTCTCGAGTCTTCAATTTAATGATCATATCATCCATGTAGATCTTGACCTCTTTGTGTATCAGATCATTCAGGATAGTTATTACAACTATTTGGTAGGTAGCCCCTGTGTTCTTGAACCCGAATGGCATAAATGTATAATATAAAGTCCCCCAAGGGGTGATGAATGAAGTTTTTTTCTTGATGATCAGGGTGTATCTTGATCTGATTGTTACCGGAAAACTTATCAATGAACGATTTGAGAGTGTGACTGGCCGTGTTATCCAGAATCATGTTGATGTTTGGTAATGGGTAATCGTCTTTTGGAGAGGTTTTATTCAAATCTCGATAGTCGACGCACATGTGGACTTTTCCTCCTAATTTCGACACGGGTAAAATATTATCTAGCCATGTGGCATATTCGATCAGTTGGATGAAGCCTACGTTCAACTGTTTGATTACTTCTTCTTTAACTTTGAGCAACCATTCAGTACGGAGCTTTTGCAGTTTCTATTTGATCGGTATACATTCTGGAAGAGTTAAAATCTCATTCTGAGCTATTTCGATATCAATGTCAGGCATGTCGTCATAGGACCACACGAAGATGTCCACAAATTCCTTCAACTGTTCTTTGAGTTGTGCGCATTAATTATCATCAAGGGTGGACCCTATCCCAATATTGTGCAGTTGGCTACTAGAATGGAGATTGATAACGACAATTTTATCCTCATTAATTTGAAGGTGGTAATATTCTTTGTTATTAACCTTATTAAGATCAATTAAGAGTTATTCATTTGCAAAATCATCATCATCAAGAGCTTGATGAGAATCAAGACAATTAATCTAAGGCACAATAAGATACTCAAATTTTCGTTTATTTCATTTTCGGGGAAAACAACGTTGAGAACCTCGTTAATAGAGGTATCGATTACATTGTTATGAGAAAAAAGAGGAATAAAAAAAGAGGAAGAGACAGGATAAACATCCGGGTTAGGTTGCATTTCAGCAGGTGGAACTGGTATAGCATTCCAATTGAGGAGGGGGTTTATCAGCAACCTTGATTAGAGTGGACGGGTTCGATGGTGTAGAACCTAAGTAGATCATCCAGAGTGTTAGCCCTAATTTCTGCATATTGAATGAGTCTTTGAAGTCATTTTCCTAGAAAACCTCGGCAACAACTATATCATTCTCAACGAGTGGTTGCACATGATGATGGGATTCTTCGACCCAGGAGTAGTTGTCTTAAAAGAAGATTACCATTTCTGGCTTGATCTTCGTATCCACATGATCATACCATGGTTCAAGAAAGCCACAAAAGGGAAAATCCTCGCCTTCTTTGATTAATCTTCTATTCAAGGAATCCTTAGAAACAGTCTTAGAACTTTCTAAACTTCTCTTCAACTGGGGTTGGTGGATAATTCTAAGTTCCTCTTATGATGGTTGATAACCTAGTCCACATGGATAAAAGGCCTTTTCCAGGACTATGGGTTCCAGTATCCCTTATTTTCTTTATCTCAGCCCCATTTAGGGCATGAAGTGCATATTCTTAGAAATATGTATCACATTGACATTATTGTGAGGTTTGTGCTTTGGACAAAATCAAACTTTGAAATCATCCCTTCCTAGGAGTGGAAGTTTTTCGAATGGAAAGTCAAAATGAATCATGTCATTCATCCCATGTTGTATTTCTAATATTGAATTGCTGGTGCTGGCATTTTTAGCACTATCATCGTCTTCCAATATGGTAATGACCTACCCCTTGGTGAAAAAATTCATTTTCTGATGGAGAGAGGAAGATACAACCTTGATGTTGTGAAGCCATGGTTGACCAAGCAATAAATTAAAACAAGAAGGTATGTCGATAATCTAGAACTCGATAACGGGATGGATAGGGCTAACCCATATTGTGAGTTTTATAGATCCCATGACCTCTCGACGGGTGTTATCATAAGCACGAATTGCAGAAAAAGTTGGAGCAAGCTCGCTTACTTTCAAACCTATGAATTTGAAGGTTCTTATCGGGAAAACACTGAGTGTTGATCCGTTGTCGATAAGTGAGAGCGATACTATCTTCCCCATCACTTCGATGGAGATGTTGAGGGCATAGTTATGATTTGGACCGAACTTTGGGATTTTTTCTTCAAAAAAGGAAAATAATTTAGTAGAGGTTAAAGACCCGACCAGGTTCACGGCTTCCATTGGAGTGGTGGAAGGAGGGACTTTTGGCCCGATAAGTAATATTATCAAAGAATTTTGGTGTAGTTGGGAAGACCTGAAGATTCACCACAAGGTGATGTTGGCTTGAGTATTCTTGACCTAGTTGAGGATCTTGCTTTCTTCGATGGTCATTTCTGGCATGAGAAGTTCCTCAATAACTCCCTTTCCTTTATCTGTCCTTGCTGTCTGAGGATTCAAACTCTAATAGTTCCTTCCTGATCTGGTCATATAGTTTATAGAGGCGGGGAAGAACAACAACCCCACTTCTTCATCGATTTCTGACTGTATGACTACTTTGTTCATTTCTCTTAGAAGATCTTTGAAAGTTATCATCCCACACATGTTGATCCCTAGGCTAACCTTTTCCTGGCTTGGATCTTCATCTGAACTATCGAACTCATCCCCCCATCTGGTGGCAACGATGTTTTCTTGCCATGAGAAGTCAATGCATTCCACAACTTCCACAAATTCTTCATATAGATCCTACAACTCAACGGGGAGGTGCGAAAGTGAAAGGACCAATTACCCTTGTAGCTTTAAGGAATCGAGTAGCTATGATATATTACAAATGTCATTGGTCTGTCGGAACATATCTACCATAATCTAAACTACATAATCTAAAATGACTTAGTCAATGGGTACCACCTTATTTTCTGACTCTCGAGCCCACTTTCGGGCTTCTATGAACATGATGCCAAACTTATGGCAATCAATGGTCATTTCAGAGGTCAATTCAGCCCAAACTCTAGAAGTTGGTGAAAAAGAATTACTAAGTTATTTAACACAAGTTGAAATAGTTGAGTATGTTTCGATCTACTTTTTGAGGAAACTCTTTTATAAAACATAACAGTAACACAAGATGTTTTTGATAATTATGAACTACTTATTTTAGCTTCTTAGAAATAGGTTTTACAATTAAACCTAAGTCTATTTTGTAGCAGTAGTAGTGAAGAGTTAAAACCTTACATAAGAGACAAGATTTTGATGTGGTAAAACCCCAAAATCAGGGGAAACATCCATGGAGGTCTTTACACCTCAAAACAAAAAATCAACTAATAATCAAACAATATTACAAGATTACAAGCACTAAGATGCATTCAAGATCCTAAGACTAAGATAAGAAATTATATCTTTACGAGCTCTCCTCCTCAAAGGTATGTTTGATCTAACCTCTTTGATCTCCCTAGAAGCTTCTTTGCCTTCCTCCTTGCATTTTCTTTACAGTGGCTCAAACAACTTTATATCTTTCAAATGAACCACAATCTATGTTTTCGTGTGAGAGTGATAGTGATGTGACTAAAACAACATGCAAGTATGCAGCTCACACCTCTTAATATTTATACAAATAAATCCAATAAATTACATATATTCTATATGACATGCAGAGATTTCAAATCTCTAAGAAAATCAGACTTCAACAAATTTTTCAAATTTGAAAAGAACCTTTCTGAAAAATAGATTCAATCGTTTCAAAACTTATTTATGTACGATATCATTTCACAAATTGTGAAACTTGTATTTTTGAAACAAAACTTTTATGATCTAAAACTTTAGACTATGGGAAGTCTCTTTTTCAAAGTATTTGAAAATAGAGTGGATCGTTAAGAAATATACACATGCAATGCAAGATCCAACAAAAATAGATATTAGAAGCCCTAAAATATAACGTGGAGTATATCTCTTAGAAAATCTCAAAATTTCTAAAAAGAAATTTGAGATCTACCGTGAGAAAGGTTCCTAATAGAGATATAGATTAAAGAGGATCTTAAAACCCTAAAAACCACACACCAAACTCACTAGAAACCCTAGAAAATCTAACTCTCAACTATAAGGGTTTTCTTACTTTGAGTATATATGAAAACTAGCATTCGGTTTGAGAGAAAAACCTAAGGATTTGAAATTTTAGACGACTGATTTTCTCCCGCTCTCTCTACTCTCTTCTTTTTTCTCTCAAATGAGACGAATGCCAAAATATTTAAATAGAAAACATAGGGGCTCTATTTATACTGATCAAGGAAGAATATAGACAAGCGAAGGCAATAAAGGGTTGATATGTGTTTGACGATTCTACATCCATATCTAAGGGCTGAAGTTGCACGACTTTTATATTCACTCTAATTGGCCTTAACTGTTAACACATGGATTGACTTCCAAGACATGTAGTACATTGATAACATATGATCCAACGGTGGTAACTAGTGATCAGTTTTGAGAGTGTAAAGAAACCCAAATCCAAATGATTGAAAGCAAACACGTGTAACGATCTAACTGATTATAAAACGTGTGTTTTAGAAGATTTCAAAAACAATTTTCACCCACAAATGTCTCTAGCGCTTTTATATTCTAGCATGGCAGTTTTTAAGGGAAAATAATAATTCTAATTATGCCCACAATATTTTAAAACATGATTTTTAAATGATTAAAAAACTTTTAAAATGCTTTAATTTTTTTAAAAAAATCCCTAAAAACATGCAATCAATTGTGCACACACATTAACACCTATATGCATGAATTGTGTCCTATTGTGTGTTAAAGAGATAAGAATACTTCCCTTTTTGGTAGATGCATTGGACTTGGATTGGATGATGTTTGAAGATGAATCTTGTAGATACATTAGAGGGGATACTCATGAAATCTAATCCTATTTTGTCACTATATCCAAACTAGTTGAAACTCCTATATGGTGCAGACTCAAGTGAGTCAACCATATAGTGTGTTCTCAATCTCCCCCTTGGATATTGGAGACAAAATTCCATTGAGTAAGCTATACTCATAGGTAAAAAAAAATTAAAAAACTTAGATTTCCTATACAAAAGAGCTATCTACCCATTCCCATCCTAAAACCAAAAATAAGAGAAAGAAAATACATAACTCAACTATCATACAGACCAATACGCTAAAATTTTGAAATTCCTGAAATAAAACACTTAAGTCGGCACATTAGTTGGGTCAAGAGATTGTAAATTTAGCAAGTTACTCAAGTATTTTTCCCCAATTTTTCTCAAATGTACAAAGGGTGAAAACCTGATAAAGAATCATGGTAATCAATCTAATAACCTATAATAATCAACGGGGGACTTCAAGGGTACATAAAATAGAGATAGGAGGAGTCTTTTATCATTTAATGACTGTGCCCTATATCCTCAAAGACCAATTCTCAACATGAATGTAACCAGAGGGTATAATAATAGGTGATAGACAATTATTCAGGAATAACCATACCAATAGATTTTCTTAACGATTCAAATCTCAAGTTATCTAAAGGTTTAGTAAATAAGTCAGCTAGTTGAAGTTATGTAGGTATATAGTTTATGTCTATTTCTTTATATTCAACTTATTCACTAATAAAATCGTGTCTTATCTTGATGTGTTTAGTACGCGAATGTTGAACAGTCTTGTTAGAGATATCTATCGCACTTTGATTATTGCAATAAAGATGTAGGTTTTCTTCAGTAATGCCATAGTCATAAAGCATTTGTTTAATCCACATTAATTGAGCACAACAGCTTCCTACGGCTATATATTCTGATTCTTCTGTGAAAAGTGAAGTGCAATTTTTCTTTTTACTACTCCATCTTACTAAGTTATTACTGATATAATAACAAGCGCCTGAGGTGATTTTGCTATCATCAGAATAGGCAACCCAATCTGCGTTGGTGTATCCTATAATTGTGCCAGATGTATCATTTGTTTACCATATTCCCAGGTTTAATCTTCCTTTAACATATTTGATAATTCGTTTGACACATAGTAAGTGACTTTCCTTTGGTGCACTTTGGTAACGGGCACAAACACATGCTGTATACATGATATTATGATGCGAGACTATGAGGTATAACAGGATACCTATCATACTTCTATATAGGGTAGGATATACAGGTTTCCCATGTTCATCTTTAGAAAGTTTTATTGAAGTACTCATGGGAGTCATAGAAACCATGGCATTTTCAATCCAAACTTTTCTACTAACTCTATATTATATTTTAATTGAGAAATAAATAATCCATCAGATTTTTGCTTGACTTGAAGTCCTAAGAAATATTAAAGCTCCCCCACAAGCGACATTTAAAACTCCCCGTGCATAATAGCAGAAAACTCTTTAACTTCAAACGGGGAAGAAGAACCAAATATTACGTCGTTAACATAAACTTGATCTATTAAGATTTATTTATTAAAATGTTTAACAAATAATGTCTGGTCATTTCCACCGCTTCGAAACCCTTTATTGATTAAAAAGTTTGACACGCATTCGTACCTGGCCCGATGGGCTTGCTTTAAATTGTATAGAGCCTTTTTCAATCTATAAACATGGTTAGGGTAATGAGGATCAATGAAGCCTTTTGGATGTTCAACATAAGTTTCCTCTGTCAAAATACCATTTAAAAAGGAAGATTCCACGTCCATTTGATAAAGTGTGAATTGTAAGTGATAAGAAATTGCCAAGCATAAGCAAACAGAATCAAGGCAAGTGACTGGGGGAAATGGTCTCCTCAAAATCTATTCCTTCAATTTGAGTGTAGACCTAGGCAACTAATCTAGAGTTATTTCTAACTATCATCCCAGATTCATCAGTATTGTTTTTAAAAATCCAACGAGTGCCAACAACCCTTTTATTTTTTTTCCTAGGCACAAGATACCACCCGTCATGACTTTTAAATTGTACGAGCTCTTCCTGTATAGAACCTATCCAAAATGAGTCATTAATTTCTTCCTTCACATTCTTTGGTTATACTAAAGACACAAAACATGCAAAATGAGCAATATTACATAATTGGGATCTTGTACGCACTGGCTCTTCAGGGTTACCAACAACATTATCTATAGGATGATCTTTAGAAACCTAGTTAGGTACTTCATGGGTCTCAGTTGGTCAAGGTTCAATTATCTCTGGAGTGTCATGAGTAAAATTGTGTTCCAAAGTCCTCCGCCATAGTTGGACCTTGTTCTTTACTCTCGACATTAGTGTTACTCACTATCACATTTATCGATTCCATTATTACTTTGGTACGCAAATTATAAATGTGATAAGCCCAACTATTAGGGGAGTAACCCAAAAATATGGCTTTATTACCATGGGTTTCAAATTTAGACAAAGTTCGAAAATATTTTAAGTTCGGCTTTTTGCCACAACAAAGTTCATAAGACGTTTGTTTGGTATTTTTTCGATTGTAAACTCTGTTGATAACATGACATGCTATTCAAACTGCTTCAACCCAAAAGTATTTTGCCAAGTTCTTAGCATATATCATTACCCTGGCAATTTTATGGATTGTACAATTGTTACGCTCGGCAACACTATTGTGCTCATGTGTTTTAGGTCCGTTGAACTCGTGTTGGTAACCATTACAGTTACAGTATTCTGTTATGCCTAAGTCTTTAAAGTCACGTCCTTTATCATTTCAGATTCGATTGACTTGGGTATCTTTTTCATTCTCGATTATTAAAAGAAATTTTTAAAAATTCTCTGAATGTATGAGATATTTGTTTTAAAAAAAGCTACCCAAGTGAATCGAGTGAAATCATCCACCATAATAAAAATATAACTGTTACCACAAAGGCTCATAATTAGGGAAGGACCCATAAGATCCATGTGGATTAGCTCTAGAGGTTTTGTTGTTAAAGTATCTTTAACTTTCTTGTGAGTACATTTAACTATCTTTCCTTCCTAACATGGCCCACAAACAACATTTGAAATTGGTTTAATTTTTGGTATACCTCTAACTATATATTGGGAGCTTAATTTATGTGACCCATACGATTATGCCAGATTTCATTATCATCAAGTTTGGCTAATCTACAAGTCTCAGTACCCGAATTTACTGTATAACAGTTATTTGGGGTCCTGTGACCAGTAAGAATGCAATCACCATTCTCATTTAAGATTTTACAATTAGTTTTTCGGAATGTGACTGTATGGTTGGAATCACAAAATTGTGATGTACTTAATAGATTAGATTTAAGTCCTTTCACTAACAAGACATCTTTGATAATAAGAAGTCCTTTTTGTTGGAGTGTTCCTTTGCATATGATCTAAGTTGATTCCTCATCCCTAAACAAAATATTTCCTCCTAAGAAGTCGGTTTTTTGAATAATTTAATATCATCTCCTGTCATATGTTTGGAAAACGCAGTGTGTTCAGCTTTTAGAGCGCTTATAACTATGTTACACTTCAATTGGGATATTAGATAATCCTTTTTAACCCATATAGCTCTAGTTTTAAAAGGTTTGTGAGATTTTGGTTTAGAATTAGATCTAGGACTCTTTCTCTTGGATTTCTTCTTAGTGTTAAACCTTTTCTTCCTATTCCTATAGTTACAGTTTTTATTGGGCTATTTAGGAAGTATATAATTATTTCTGCTCTATCTGGAGTAGGTAATTTTTTTTAAACAAGTGAGTGATAGACAAGATTATACACTCTTTTTTGAAAACATTCATCTAGACAGTGTCCATAAACATCACAGTATGAACAGTATTACTGGCTAGATGGTTTTTTCTAATTTCTAAAATCTTTGAAATGAGGTTTATATATTTCCTGGACATTGACCTTAGGTCTAACGGCAACAGTTTTCCATTCAGGTTAAAATTCCTAACCGGGGGGAAAATATATTTAGCCTTAGGTTCATCAGTAGGCTTTGGACAATTTTTCATCACAATATCTGGCCCTTTTTGCTTTTTATCAAAATTATTTTTTAAATATTTAAAATCAGGACATAGAGCAATATGTCTTCTTCTAGCAGATATAAATTTTATTTTTTGTGAAGGATTCATTTGTGTCTTAGTTTTTTTTATCAAAACCTATGCCTGTTTTGTCTTCACAATTGGTTTTACTTGAGGCAACACAATCTTCAAAACAATTGAAATTGTTTTCAATCTTAGAATTTTTTTTAAGACAGTTGAAACCTTTCCTTTAGATTCTTCCAATTCTATCAAAGTGGACTTATATTTATTTTCTAAAACTTCATTTCATTCGAAAAGTTCTTCAATTTTTTCAATCAAAACTTTAATTTTGGTTTCATAATCCAAACATTGAGTTGTATAATCCTCAACACTCTTTTTAACCATTAGACTAAGGGTTTCTATTTTTTCTGTAAGGTCCTTGATAGTCTTTTAAAGTTTTGTTCTCTTCCTAAGAGTTTTAGTGTAAAGTGTGTGAATATTAAGACGATCATCATTATTGGACTCAGTTAGTGTGGTGTGTGAGTTGTCCCCTAACGATTCATTTAATGTACCCATACACACATTCAATTCATCATTGATACGTTCACTTTGAGTCACACACACCGTTAATGAACTTGTACTAGAAATATCGACAGTATTAACATTATCTAGGCAAAGAGCAGATAAACCAGTAATAGGCAAGTCATCACAGATCATAACAGTATTAGGCATTCTAACATCAAGTTTAGCATGATTTATAGGCATATCATCACTATAAACAATCTTTGCAAAAAAGGACATGCAGTTATTGGACGATTCAGGCTCATCTTCTTTAGAGTCGCTTGAATCATCCCAATTCTTACAAAGATTGGACTTATTATTGTTATAGTTCAGTTTGATTCTACACTGTTTGGTAAAATGACCCAGTTTATCTCATCTATGGCATGAGACATTTTTCATATCAGTCTTGGGTTTATCATTGCTATGTTTGTCTCTTTATCTCTCATGAGTTCTGTTATTAAAATGATTTGAATAAGTAGCCTTCCCTTGTTTAAAAGAAACATTATTTCTGAACTTCAAGATTTTCTTATAATGTTTAGAAATGAGGGCTATTTTATTATCCAAATTATCTAAGTCACAGTCTTCATCAGAGTCCAAATCAATGTTAGGTACAAAAAACTACGGTGTGGTCATTTTGGACTAGAAGACTACATTGGAACTGGTGTGTATCTTTTGATTGTTGGAAAGATGTTTTTTAAATTCTAATTCCATTTCAACAGTCCTAAGTTTGCTACTGAGGAGTTCTGAAGTTAAGTTAGGGTCGTCCATCTCCTCAGTTTCATAACGTTTGTTATCAAATTTAGGTGGAAGTGATCTAAGAATTTTAGAAACTATCTCTTTCCTATCATACCTAATACAATTAGCATGCAATTTAGTAATAACATTAGTCAACCAAATGTAAAATTCATCAAATATCTAACTCTCAGCCATAAGGAGTGTGTTATACCGTTGAATCATCATTTGAGTTTTGGCAGCCTTAACATGGGTATCACCTTCGTGGGCAGTGACAAACGTGTCCCATGCTTCCTTATATGTTGAACATATAGATATGCTTTTAAACTCATGTTCATTAATAGATACCTTAAAGGGGATGCTCATGAAATCTAATCCTATTTTTCACCATATCTAAACTAGTTGGAACTCATATACGGTGCAGACTTAAGTGAGTCAACCATACAGTGTGTTCTCAGTTGGTTCAGTACCGCTGGAAATTCCATATCTTTTCCTCCAGAATGAGTATGGACGGTAAGTCATGCTCTTATGATAAGTGACAGAGCTTGGTCGGCAAGATAAGTAGGGTGTAAGAGAAGATATGGGCAAATTTTATGGGTTTGGGTGAGAATATAGGTATGATGGGTGCTTTGTTGGGTAAAATCTGGGTAGATATATCGAATTTCGAGTCATTTTCTAGGAAGTTAGGATTTGTATGGTTAGAAAGTGGATTGTGAGTGGTGTTGGGTTTGGTATTGGCTGGTGGGGAGATGGTACCCCGATCAATTAAACCCTAGATTAAATTTCAGAGATGGAAACACTGATCAGTGGTATGGCCGACAGTTTGGTGAAAATCACAATCTCTACACCAAATCTACCGAATTGTCACGGTCATTGACCTTGACAAGTTCAACTTCTCAAGGTCAATGATCGTGACAATTCTGGGCGAGACAAATTTTTTTGTCACGGTCACGGACCGTGACAAACTCGTTATAATTATCACGATCATGTCACAATCCCTGACCATGAGAAATTTTGTCATGGTTTATAATCGTGACAAGCCCGTGACATTTAATAAAAAATTGTCAGCGTCAATGATCGTGACAAGTCTATGACAACTTTATTTGTCAAGGACTTGTCACGGTTAATGACCATGATAATTCTGGGAAGAATTAAAAAAAAATCTGCTGGGCAGTATGGCCACTGCCACTGCCCAGCAGTATATATGTACTTGTTATAGCAACATTGTACCTGTTCAAACATTATATATCCAAATAAAATAGAGATAGTGCAAATATACATTCAAAATAGAGACAATATGCATCACGATATAATCCAAATATAATTCAAATGTACCAACTTAAAAACAATTCAAATGTACGAACTTAAAAACAATACAATTCAATTCAAATAATGTCGCTACATGTCTTGTGTAAGGTTAAATTCGAGGAAGTGGGTAGGCCACACGATATACAAATTGACACACCCACAGATATACATCGTGCCTCATTATTCGCGCAACCACAACGAGGAGTTCTCCTTCCCGGGTATCACATGCGTGACGAGCACCTTGGACTCGATGTCTTGAAGCTCACGTCCATGAACTAGTCCACCCTGGATGATATTTGGGTCCCTCAACCCCCACCCTATCCACTGACCATCAAATATGTCCAGTATAAACATGCTCGGCCAACCAAGTGTCGACATCGATCGGTTGAAGGGAGCCAAATAGGGAAGTGGATCATCAAAGTCCGCACGTGTCAGCAATGAAGCAACGAGGTCCACATCCTCATCCTCCTGCACCTCATCCTCTCGCAACTTCTCCCCCACCACCTTCTCCTTACCTTTCGCCTTGCGTTTTCCACCGCCCAACGAACGCTTCATGAATGAGAACATATCTTGGATCGTGTCTTTCGAATGGGACAGCTTCGCGTCATGCGAGTCCACCATTCGAGCCAACTCGGCATAGCTCTTCTCCAATTCGATGATCCTAGACTTGGCCACCTGCGAGCTCACCCGCCTTGTCCTCCCTTTGCGATCAGAACCAAGCATTTGGTTGAGTGCGTCTGTGGACAAAGATGCCTTGTCGGCATCAGACTGCGACTCATGCACTTCCTTAATCTTTGCCTGAAATGACAAAAACCACATGATTAGTAAAATAAGTAAATTAAAAAATTATAGCTTAATGAGCAAAAAGTAAACTGTCGGATTACTTACAATCGTGGCCGCGATGCTCGGGGCACCTCCTTGTCCTTCCCCTTATTTGTTCGAAGAGACACATAAGTATCGAGCCTATGTGGCCTACCCTCAGGGCCACTCCGTGTCCCCTGAAATAAAATAAAGTAAAATTACTATCAGCCCCGCAAAGTAAAATAATGCAGAATAATATATTTATGTAGTTATAGAAAAATTAAATCTTACTATCATCCTATGCTCCACCTCGGCGTAAGACGTCCAGTCGGAGTAGTGCATGTCCGTCTTTTTTTCCCGATTTTCCCTCCCTGATTGGCGAGATGCCACTTGTCGCTCCCCGATCTCATTGTCAACGAAGTTTTGCCATTGTGCCAATGAGATCGGCTCCTTTGGCGGGACAAATTCACGCCTTTGGATAATGGATTCTCGTGTCTTCCCAAAGTACCGGGTCCGCATATTTTTCTTCCACGTCTTGTGTTGCTCCCTCAATGGCTCCAAGACGGAATCGCATAGCTTTGGATCCAGGCTGAATTGTTCCTGTCCAACAAATACAATGTTAGTTGCAAATAAATATAAATATAAAATGAAATTGAAATTGAAATATTCATATTAATACAAATATAAATATAAATATAACTACATTACCAATAGTGCCACCCAAACAGCTAACTTGAGCTCATATGGAACCTCCTTCCAACTAATGTACCCCGAGCTGATGATTGTCTTTACCAGCTCGAGGGATCTCGCTAATAGCCCCGACTTGTTCTTGATGGCCATCCCCAATTTTCCATATTTGGGGAGCCTAGGGGCCGAGGAGCCCTCGTCACCTCCGCTACCACCTAGCCCAGACGACATCATCATAACAAGTATCATCATCCTCGCCTTAATACCTGAAGGAGACATTTGCTGTAAAAAATGTTATTAGTACATATCAAAATGAATTAAAAGAAGACATGCAAATATGTACAATTACTACAAATAAAAATGAATTGTTACTGTCAAACACCTCAATTCTGAATTCCAAAACAACAGCATCTAGATCATAATATGTACAATTACTAAAAATCTGAAACATCCCCACCCCCAACCCTACTGCCCACACACACGCACACTACACAAGAGTGAAAATTATAAAGTGCAAATCAATTAAAAGCATTAAAAATGGATGTTTCGGTACAAATTGGAATATTATGAGCCCCCCTCCCACACACACACCACTACACACACACACACAAATAGCCCCCCATCCCTGCCCCCACCCTGCCCCACCCTGCCCCACCCCCTTCCCCCACCCTGCCCCACCCCCCTCCCCACCCCCAAACCACTACACACATGCACACACACACATACACACACACACTCACATATATATACACAAACACACCCATATATATATATATATATATATATATGGAAGAGAGAGAGAAAGTAACCTGAAAGTAGAGAGAGAGAGGGAGAGCAGCGTAGAGAGAGAGAGAGAGAGAGAGAAAAAAGGAGGGAAGAATCGACGGGGGAAAAAAGAAGGGGAAATGATTTTTTACTGGGACACTACAGGGGTAATGACTCTCGAATGGGTCTAAGGGCTATTGAATGCGTACGCACAAGAACTAGAAGGCTAGTATCTATGCGCACTATATGTAATTTCAATTATGTTTCATTTAATTATCATACTATATATATATTGTTCTATATACAGAGTAATTTTCAAAAAAAGTTGAAAACTCCCACCCCCATATGGACAATAATCCAGTGGTCATGCCACTTTTAAAACTAACCAACCCAACATCGATCCACTATAATCCAACAGCAATGTCAACAAAAAATGTGTATCCCATACTCCTTCTAATTCATTTACTCAATTAATTATTTTCATCAATTAAACTAACAATTAAAGTATACAATTATTAATTTACTAATTTACAATGAGGGGAAATCCTACTTTCATAATTAATCATATATTAATTTACTAATTTACAATGAGGGGCAATCATATATTAATTTACTAAAAAAATTAATAACCAATCAATTCGTTTACAAGGGACATTACGCACTACACACACATATACATGCACACTACACACACATATACACACACACACTCGCTCACATTCACACACACACACGCAGCCCCCCACCCCTACCTCACCACCCACCCACCCATCCCTGCCCCACCCCCTTCCCTCACCACACACACACCCCACTACACACATATGCACACACACCACACACACACACACAAATAGCCTCCATCCCTGCCCCCTCCCCCCACCCTGCCCCACCCCCTTTTCCCACCCTGCCCCACCCCCACCCACCACACACACACACACATACACACACACACATGCACATATATACACACACACACACACATATATATATATATAAATGGAAGAGAGAGAGAGAGAAAGGAACCTGAAAGTAGAGAGAGAGAGAGAGAGAGAGCAGCGTAGAGAGAGAGAGAAAAGGAGGGAAGAATCGGCGGGGGAAAAAAAGAAGGGGAAAGGGTTTTTTACTGGAACATTTGTCACGGACGTGTCACGGTCCTTGACCGTGACAATATTATAAGGTTTGTCACGGTCATTGACCGTGACAAGTCTGTGACAAGTGTAGTTTTCACGGTCTTGTCACGGTCATTGACCGTGACAAGGCTAGCCGCTGGAAGGGTGCCAATTTACCCATTTTGGTGTAGTGAATGGGCGTCGAGTTTGAAATTTTTAGTAAATGTGTTTGGTAGTGGATGAGGGTCCAAAGGTTTGATGATATTTCGGCTCAACAAGGCGTAGACTTTATAAAGGGGAGCATGGAGCTCGGTGTATTCTTTTCTAACTGGATTAGCCCGGATTTCTGGAGCCCAAGTGGGCAGTATAGGCTGAGAGATGTTGTTGATGGTTGATACTGTAGTAGGCTTCTCATATTTTTTTAGAGTGAACTATCCAGATACTTTATTTGGTTCAACTTTTGTCTTTATGATACTTTCTTAAAACTCCACTCCTGCTTCTCGAAGGGCTAAAAAATGTGGGTAATACAGTCCTCCTATCATTGCTCGGACATGGGGTTAGAAATTTTTCTTGACAATACTAACTTGCTCCTCTTCGAAAGGCCGATTGGTCATGGTGGCCAATTCTCCCGCCACTTTTCTATGAAATTTCTAACAATTTCTCCAGAGTTCTGCTTGAGAAGCTTTAGATCACGGTGTGTAACCTCTAGTTCTTTGTTATACTTGTACTGTGACATGAATTCACTGGAATCATCTTCCCAACTGTGAATTACCTATTCCTCAAGGGATATAATCCAATAAAGAGCGCTGTTCTTTAAAGTTTGTTGAAACATTTGGGCCATTATTTCCTCAGAGGAACCTAAGAGAGTCATGGCTCGGTGATATCTTCGAAGATGAACAATTGGGGGCCCGCTACCCCTGAACTGTTAGGCATGTTAAATTTTTCTGTCAATCTTACTTTGGGATAGGGAGACATATGGGTGTAGTCCATGTAGTTCTCGAAGATTTGGACATGGTCAAGATTCTTGGTTAATAGCTTAAGGTCCTCCTTGACCTTATTTAAATCTTCTTCCTTCATATAAACAGGTACTGGCAGGTTAACCCTACGCTAGGCAAGATTCCACATAGGGAGTTGAGATGGTTGTCGCCCATTGGCAGGCGGGGCACGCGGAGCATGATGATATTCTTTCGGGACCTAGACTATCTCAAGAGAGGTTGGACCCGTGGTATGAGGAAAGAGAACTTCATGTCCTTCGGTAATCTAAACTCGGTTTCACCGTATCTCGTGGACTTAGTTTGAAGGTTGCTAATCTGGGCGTTAAGTTAGACTAGGACCGTCATCAAATCAAGTTGCACATTCAGTACTTGGTCTTCGTTCTCTATGGAAAGTTGGTGAAGGTAGAATCCAGACTCAGAGGAAGTAGTGGGAGAATTGACGGAGCCTTTGGGCAGTTCGATAGAAGACCGAAGCCAGTAGGGGGCCAGGCGAAGGGTCGGGTATGCGATCGACCTGAGAAAGATAAAATGATTCGAATTAATTTTGAAAGAGGGAAGGATGAATATTTTTTTGGAAAATAGGAAAATGTTATTGAAATTTTTTTGGAATAGGGAGGACAAAATGTTTTGGGTATTTTGATAAAAGAGGGGGGGGGGGGGGGGGGAATGTTTTTGACTTTTTTGGTAAGGAAGGAGGAAAAATGAGAGAAGAGTCTCCGCATAATTATTATTATGCTTATATTTTCACTTGTATTAGGTTTACCTAAATACAAAAATAAATGCCAGATGGGACCCGAGCCTAAGAAAATTGGGTTTGAAAAATATGTAAAAACGGTTTCACTTGTTGCTAGGCTCCGTTTTGGAAAAAAACAAAATTTTATGAAATTTTAGGCGCCATGCCAACCCAACATTTCAGCAAAGTTTCAATAAGTAATCGACAAACTATATATGAATGCCCTAGGTTTGACACCTATATGAGGAAAATTTTTCAATTGAGTCAATTTGTAATCATTGGCTTAATTTTGGACAAAACTAATTGAGTCATAGGATAAAAGTTTGTGACCTCAAGCCTATGACATTCGAGTTGAAGACATTGCGGCCAAGGCTAAATTGGAGATATCATCATTGCCGATTTTCATGCCATGTTTTCACATCATCAACCTTTAATTATTTCCATGGTTTTTAAAGTTATGCATGCATTAATATATAGAGAGACTTGGATATTTTAATGGGCGTCAAGTTTTTTACTAAACTCAAAGATAAATGATTTGGAATTTTTTTGAAGAAAAATAAAATTCTCTGAAATGTCGTTCGAACGACATTTCATCTCGTTCGAACAAGATACCAAATTGTTCGAATGAATCTGATTAAATGAGATTTTGCCAATTTTCTCTATTTTCTCATTAGAAATGTTGTTAGAACGATGTCATTTGAACAAGATTCCTTTATTATTTAACTATGTTTTCTTGTAGTATATGTAGTTCGAACGACATCTAAAGTCGATCGAACGACCTATGAATTTGAGCAGGTTTTTGTCAATTTTTTATTAACCTCCCACTATCCCATTATCTTTTTACCAGTTTTTAATAGTGCGAGAACTGACTTTTTTAAAAGACTTTTGAGAGCTTTTCTAACACTTTTTTAAAGTAAAATCCTTTATCCAAAATTCCCATTTGTGTTGTTAATCTTTAATGATTTAATTTCCTTCAAAAAATAAAGTTTACATCCATAGTTTATTTTTATACAAGTTCAAATATATATACTTGCTTTGAGTTCATTATCTTGGCAACGGGTATCCTTTTTTACCCAAAAGAGAAAATTTCCTATGGAGGATTCTATTTTTTAATTCGTGGTGTGCATACGAAGGAGGACTTTGTGTGTGGTTGACGATTAATTCACACATCGGTGGATTTCGAGATGAAGGTGCATTCCAAAGTCGTGACTAGGAGGAGGTGGAGAAATGAAGAAGCGTTAAGGCTTGCGAGGGCGTCAGGTTGTTGAGTAAGTGTTTATGTCTTGTCTTTTGTAACACCATACCCAGTAGACCTGTGGCTCGGCCGTCTAAGATTTTCCCGTTGTGGGTTTTCCTCGTACATCGCGGCATTGTGATTGTTTTTATTTTTATCTTGCAAAAATTACATAGATGCATGATTAGGCTAACAAGATAAAAAATGGTTTGAATTACAACTTTTGTGTAAGTTGGTGCTACTTTAAATTTGGGTAATAATAATTTAATTCAAGTCAACTAATTTAATTTAGAAATATTCGTGCTTGGTTTGTTTGGCAAATTTAGAACTTGAATTAATTTTTGTTTAAGTGGAAATGCATATATTCATGTTTAGTTGAATTTAATTTTAATTTTAAAGAAATTAAAATTTGATTATTTTGAAAGAATTTAAAAAGTTGGAATACTTTGGTGAACCATCATTTGAGAATTTTAAAAATTGGGGTATCAAGAGCATATCTTATAATTTACAAGAAATCACCCTCTTTCAGATTGTTGTCAGAGCAGGAACGCTATTGGTGTGTTTCATTTACATAAAAAAAATTCATGAAAAATAGTTGTTTTGACTCACGTTTTGTTTTTGTAATTCTTTTATTGCAAATACTTTATATAACCACAATACTCATTCACATAGCAAGTGCTTCGTCTCAAACATCATTTTTATTGGAAAATATTTTTTATTCACCCACCAAAGAATTGGTTTTCGTGGAAAATAGAAAAAGTAAGACCAAAAACTCATATCTTTTTCCACTTATTTTCCAACTTCTCATCCAATTGAACTATTTTCCACGCATTTTCCACGTTTGCAATAAAACGCACCCTAAATTATTCTGTTAAGATCATTTTTGGGTTTTAATATGGAAAATATGCCTTTTTCAAAATTTCCTATTTTCGATGGTTCCAACTATGTGTATTGGAAAGCGTGCATGAGGTCGTCACTTAAGTCGTTAGATGAGAGGATTTGGCAATCAGTAGTTAGAGGGTGGTCTTCTCCTATGTGTATAGAAGATGAAGTACGTGTCCTTAAACCCATAGAAAGATGGAGTGAGGATGAACTTAAACTTGTTAATTTTAATTCCCATGGTTTAAACGCTCTTTTTAGTGTGGTCACACCGGATGACTCCACCGGATTATGACATGTGAAACATTTAAGGAGGGATAGGACATACTCCAACTCACCCATGAAGGTACAAGTGTCGTTAAAGCTTTGAAACTCCAAAACCTCACCACTCAATTAGAAACCAATAAAATTTTAGAAAGTGAATGAGTTCTATGCTAGATTATCCGACATTGTGAATTCGTCTTTTAATTAGGGAGAAAAGATACCCGACAACTGTGTCATAAAGAAAATTTTGAGGTATTTACCCGAGAGGTTTAATCCAAAATTGACCGTTTTGAATTCTTTAGGAACTTTAAACTCTACGAAACTTGAAGAGCTTATAGGTGACTTACAAACCTATGAACTTGACATGGTTTCCTCGAGGGATGAGAAGAAGAATGATAAAAGCATAGCTTTAAAAGCCCAAAATGAGGAAACACTTGTTTTAGATGATGAGTTTGATATCGACTTCGATGATATGACCATGTTTGCTAAGAAGTTTAGACATGTTCTTAAGGTTACTAAAGAGAACATTAAAAATGATTATAAGAAATTTGAAAAGTCTAAGTATTGCAAAGACAAGAAATTCCCGAATATTCATAACGAAGATATTAATAGGGACTAGTTAAATAGATGTTGTGGTTGTGAGGATTTTGGCCATAGGGCATTCGAGTGTCCCACTAGACTAAGGAAGGAGGTAAAGAAACAAATTTCATATAATTCCACCTTTAGTGATAGTGAACCGAAAGAGGGACTCGATTTCCCCATTGAGAGAAACTTCACTGCGTTCATGGAAAGTCATGTGAGCACTGATAATGAATCTTCCCATGAAGATATTTATTTACATGACACTTTCGAGTCCATTGTTTGTGAATACCATGAGTTTGATGGTAGAGAGAGTGGAGGAGAGAGTGAAAATGAAGAGGAGGAAGAGGAGAGTGAACTTTAAGTTGCCTTTCATGAATTGTATGCAGAATCGTTAAAATTAAAAAGGGCTAACTTTAAGTTAGAAGCTAAAATGATAGAACGTGCCATAGGAAATGATGAGAGTGTGTTAATTGAATATCTTAGGGCACGTGAGAGAACTATTTGAGAGAAGTTAGAGTATGTAGAAGGTGATATAGATAGTCTACAATGTTTAATGGAGGCTATAAAGAAAGAGCTTCTTATGTTTGAAGAGCGTAGGAGTTTAATTGAGTCTAGACTAGTGGAGATTGAAGACAAATTAGGCGACTCATGTCGGGTCAAATTTGATTTAAAGTGTAGGTCGTAGAAATTAGATAAAATCTTAAGGACCGTCCAAATTAAAGATAACATGTGTGCTATTGGCTTCGATACTCAAAATGCTTCCGCTAATAAATCTAAAACCATGATTTTGAGAGAATCAACAAGGAACACTAGAAAAGATCAATTTTTAGGTAATACTTATCTCCGTGTTTTTACTTATACACATTGCGGTTGGAAGGGTCATCTTAGGAAGTTATATTTTTATCTTAAAAAGGGTCCTAGGAAGTCCAAGGATAGAGTCACCAAGGTCTCCAAAACTCAAGAGCATCACGTTTCTCTAGTGTGGGTTAGGATATCCGATTTAGAGGCTTTACATGATAGACTTTATGATTCTAATTTGCTTTCACATGATTCCTCCCTTGCTGAATCCAAAGGTTGATTGTGTTATTTTTTTTTACATAGACTAGCTTTTGTGCTACATGATATATTCCTGCTAGTTGTATGTATTTTTCATTTTCTAGTCTTTGCTTCATCATATATAATTTGCTTGAATAATTACATGTATATCTTTTGTATTTTTTTCATTTATTGGGTATTATTGAAAAAATAAAAAATGATTTTATTTGTCTTTTGAGTTGTCCTTGTTTAATTTTTTTTTAAAGTTAAATACTCAAAAAGATTTTTTTTTGTTTTTGTTTTTGTGTGTATTTTAGTTTTACACATTTTATGTGGCATATCATTGTATTTGAATCCTATATCATCCCCGATTCCATGTGGAGAGAATTTTGGTTAAGATTTTCAATCCTTAAAGTGTTCTTTATCATGCTTGCATGGAGTAGTTTGACCTTGATTTGCTTAATGGATTCGCTTTTTTATATGCCTTCTCACATACATGAACGAGATCTTTTGAACGTTAACTACACATGTATATTTGAGCTTTGTGAGATGTTCTCCCATCAATTTTGTCATCTACATGTTTTGTGACTATGGGGGATTAGTGCATGTAAGAACCATACCCCGAATTTAAAAATAATAGAAATATTTTTATGCGGTAAAGTTTATTTATCAATGGAATCGGGTTGCGAAAGACAAGTTGACTTTGCGTGAATAGCCACCATTGGAATAAGGCCTAAAAAGTGTGGCATTAAAAAAAGTAGCCAAGGCCTAAAAAGTGGAGCATTGATAAAAGTAGCCCATGCCTAAATAGTTTAGTTTGATTTTTCATTCAATACAAAAGAAAATAATTATTATTTATGAGGGAGTTTGGATGGATATATCAACGAGTTTTCACAATGAATCCTAGTTATGCGTATTTTGTTATGATTCTATTGAATTATAGAATCATCAAAATTCTAGGCTTGTATGCATTGTGCTTGTTTGTTCTGTGAGTTCACTTTATCTTGTCACATGAGGTTAAATCTTAGTTGATAAAGTTTTGCAATCAAATAGAACTCCTTGAAAATGTTTAAGTGATTGGGTCTTAATTCTTTTGTCTCTAGTTCACACCCATTCACTCTGTTTCCTACATGTTTATTTAGACACATTTATGCCATATGAGTCTGGAAAGCTTAATTTATTTTGTGTCTTGTGCGATGTTTATACCTATATATATATATATATATATATATATATATATATATATATATATATATGTGTGTGTGTGTGTGTGTGTGTGTGTGTGTGTGTGTGTGTGTGTGCTTGTGCGTTATCGGTATATTTTACGTATGTATATACATGGTATCATTTGATTTTGAGTCTTTGCTTTGCTATCTAGTCCATGTATGTTTTTCTCTATTACATTGTGGCATTGTGAATGTTTTTTTATCTTGAAAAAATCATATAGATGCATGATTAGGTTAAGAAGATATAAAATAGTTTAAATCAAAACTTTTGTGTAAATTGGTGCTAGTTTAATTTTGGGTAATTTTTATTTAATTCAAGTCAACAAATTTAATTTGGAAATATTCATGCTTTGTTGGTTTGGAAAATTAATAACTTGAGTTATTTTTTGTTTAAGTTGAAATTCATATATTAATGTTTAGTTGAATTTAATTTTAATTCTGAAGAAATTAAAATCTGAGTATTTTGAAAGAATTTTAAAAGTTGGAATAATTTGGTGAACCATCATTTGAGAATTTTAAAATTGGGTTATCAAGAGAATATCTTATAATTTATTGGAAATCACCTCCTTTCAGTTGGGTTAGTGGAAAGGTTCCCCCATTTAGCGTGACTTCCATAATATATTTCTTGCTTTTAAGGGCAATTGGTACCTGCGGACAAGCCATTTAATATATTGCCTCACTATATAACTTGTGGGGATAGCACGTATGAGAAATAATTCGATATACTCGACGTATGTGACCAAGTTCCCTGTTATATACCTCCCGTAATGACTTTGGTTAATCGGTACAATGTTGGGAGAACTGTTCGATATACGTCGAAGGTATTTGGCCAATGGAACGTGAGAGTCATATTGCTAAGGCTAACTGCGACTTGTCGGACCATCACCATCACGAAGTGACCCCAAACTATGGAACAATCATATGGTCAATATTGTAATGCTCTTGGTGATGTAGTGTGAAAATGCATGATTCTTGCTTAGTATATTACGGGGAGAGTATATTATTTGTTATGATGAGAACTATATTAATAAGGAAGAATGCACAAGTATCATGAGAGGTATATCTAGCATAGAGCATGAAGATTACACTAAGCATGGATATGTGAGAGTGTGTAATGTTTGAATATCTCAAAGTGAGTGTGTGGTAGTGAACCTAAGCATGCATCAACTATATGGATGTGTAGTAAGTGGAGGTGTGTGCTAGTGAGACCTAAGCATGGATATTCTAAGTGGTGTGTGAAACATGTGGATATAATTGAACCTCTATACAAGTGTAAGTAGTGCGAGGTGTACATGGAGAGTATTTACAAGTGTGTGAAGTGACAAGTGAGTGAGTAGTGATATAAATATGAGGTAGATATATACAAGAAACAATAGAGGATAAAAGGGAACATAAAGGAAGGTTCATATGCACACAAGCAGAAAATGATAACACCCATGTAAATAGAGTATAGCCCTCTTATGATAACAACTCCAATAGAGTCGCCATTGTGGCCATCTCGAGAAATCTTCCCGTTCTCCCAATGGAGATTCTGGGGGAGAAAGAAGGGAGCATAAAAAGGTCTCGCTCCCCGTCACTTCTCAGGGGAGGAACGCTTCGGCCATCGTTGATTTTGGGGTGACATAAAGATTTTGTGGTGGGTTTGGAAGAGTTTGATGGAGGGTTGGGTGATGAGGAATTTCAGCAGAGGGCGATGATAGTGGTGGTGGTGGATATGAAGTTGAAGGTAGGGTTTGGAATATTTTGGGTCAAGACTAAGTTTTAGATTATTTTAACATTTTAAAAATTAAGTTAATTGTGAATATAATTTATATTTTGAAAACTTTAAAAAAATACTTAAATTTTGTGGGTGCCATTATCCATGTGTTGTTTTTCCTAAAGTGATATCTAAATATAACTTCTTATAGTGGCACTTTCAACATGCCTTTAACACCGCCTATAAACAAATTATGACCTTCAAAAACCTTATAAAACAACATAAAAATTATTAAGATTAGTTGAATAGTGATAATCAATTAGGCCACTCATAAATCCTAAACTTACTATTTTTGTATTAACACATATGAGCATACATATGGTGAAAAGTGTTCCCAATGTTAAAGTGTCACCGACGCCATTACTAGCCACAAAGTTTACAAAAATTGCTCAAATTTTGTTTGACTTGAACACTTGATGTAATTGGAAGTGAGTATGGGTTTCATGATTTCATCAATATTAGTAGTATAATGTTTACTATTTTTATTTTAATTTCCCAATAACTCCTCCAAAATATCCTACGTTCTCTATTGGTTTCAATTTCTAACCAGCATCCAAATAAATATTATTCCTCACAAATGAGTAATCTCACGGTAATGAAAGATAAAATCATGACCATATTACTCTAAAGTAGAAATTTCATATATTTGTGGCATTTATTGTAGGCTTTCTAGTTACATGCTCATCGTATACATATCATTCATATGGGTATAGAGAAAGGGGTATCTTGAAACCTCTTTCAACTTTTACAAATATTGATTTTTTTAATTTTTTTAAATTAGATAACCACAAACAATAAAAAAAAAAAAAACTTTAAGATTGTAAATTCTAAAACGAAAATATCATACCTCTCGGTATATATTTTAATTAATTTTCCTTCCATGATAATGGATTGCCATAAAAATTATAAAATTTCTTCATCATGCCTAATTATTAATGCTATCTATTCTTGAAACTAAAGGACTAAATGTTTACAACAATCTCTCATCTATTACTGAACTTAATCTCCTTTTCTCCTGACTTAAGTTTTATAAGAACCAATGTAGTGAATCCTTAATCACATTGAAAAACTATGAAAAAAACATAAATCATAATTATATTAAGTGAGTTGATAATTCAAGCACCGACATAATATTTAATTCACACCTTAACAATGGAAATCATGATTAAGTACAAACCTTAAAGCAGTTTATATACCCAATAAGAAACATAAACTTTAATCTACCATGTTATAGTGCAATAAAATAATTGAACTAAAAAGCATATTAGTAAAATACCATTATAACCATTATTACAACTAAGTTCACTATAATATGTGGTAATTTTCAACCAAAACTAATAATTTGTAATATAGGCTTGCAAAATACTAAATCATGTATGCATTCAAACCTTACTAAAATTAAGCATAAAAAACACTATTTGTCAAACTTAGGAAAGTGAAAACTAATCCATATATTATAACTCATCTTGAATAAAAGTTAAACGCATTTACAACATGTAAATATATGAAGTCAATGGGCTAAGGAGTTCATATGAAAGACATGTAAGATGTTGCTAATGTTAAGTTCCTTCAATTTAAGACCATTGTGACTATGAATCATTTTCAACTTAGTTTTTTGTATATAGTTTTAATTCATGGGGAACAATCTATTCCATGATCACAACCTTATTAATGCCCCCGTGTCAATTGGAATATTGCATATAGTTAGTTTTGTATGTTGTATAATTCAAGATCAAAAATAGTATTTTCCAAACATAGATAAGTGAAAACTAATCCGCAAATTATAACTCATCTTCTATTGTAAAAGAGATTCAGAAAGACTATCATGTAGTTCACTGCATTTTGGGTGTTCTAATTTGGCTTCTGGTAAATTGTATTTCAGTTTAACAAAAGTTAATAACTATCAGTTCCGAATAACACGACTTTAGTGAAATCAAACGAGAAGCTTATTCTAAGGGCCCTAATTCAATGAAATATATATATGAGAAATAGAATTTACTTAAATATAACTTCATAGAAAAACATTAAAGGGAGGAGAAACATCATTAATTCAAGTTATAAACAATGCCAAACTTGAAAATAACGCACTCGAAATATAAACATAATAAATGACAATGACTCATTTATTCAACGAAATGAATCATTAAAACCAAATGATTAGAATTTTTTGAAGAAGTCGAGAATGTGTTTGTTAATCTTAGTAGGTTTTTTAGTTTCTTTCATATAATAGAAAAAAAGAAGAAGAAGACAACGAAAGAGAAAATCAATAAATAAATCTACATGAGAGGTGACCTCGAAGATATCCTGCAAAGAATTGTAAAACAAGAGGGACTTTAAATCATATGAATAATTGATTTCATTGGAGGATGATTGGAAGGAGCTGATGAAGAATTTTTCTAGGATCCTAGTATCGTGACATTAACTTAATAGGTCAAAATTGATTTCGAACACAACAAAGCATAACTGAAGCTCTGTTATGAAACAAAGAGATCAACTATTTGAAACCTCATGGGTAATTCACCCCATTTCAATGTCTAACTCTTACCTCAGCTATACTGGGGGTCCTAATCAATATAGTGTCTCCTTAATTTTGGAACAACAACACATTTATGTCTTAATAAAACCATGTATAAGACTTTTAACTTCGAATCAATAACACATTATCATTAAGTTCAATATTATGGAAGTTAACATTTCAATTTTTAAAAAAAATGTTAACTAAACAAATCAACACAATAAATGATAAATTAATCTAATTGATAGGGGACCTCAAAGATATCCTTCAAATAGTTGTAAATCAAGGGGGGATTTATATTATCATTGGAGGGTGATTAGAAGGAGCTAATGATAACTCAAAGGGGAAAGTTTTGTAGGATCCGAGTATTGTTAAATAAATATGAGAGCCAATTTTGAACAAAAAAAATAGAGCAAAAGATCTGTTCTAAAACAGAGATACTAACTATTTGAAACCTCATGGGTAAATCACCCCATTTATATCAACATCCAACTCTTACCGCAACTACACAAGGGGTCCTTAACCAATAAACATCTTCTTAATTTTGGAACGCCAACACATACATTTCTTGGTAGAACTATGTATAAACTTTTAAATTCAAATCAATAAAACATTTTCCATAAGTTTAATACTATGAAATTGAACATTTTAATTCAATAAATATTATCAACTAAACAAATAAACATAGTATATGATGAAGGAAAATCAATCCAAACTTAACTAGTCAATGACAAAGAACAATTTATATTCTATGTTTTCAAGAGTACAACTCACCACAAATCTAAAAAAATTTGGACATTGAATTAGCAGAAAATATCAATAATTAAACGTTAAAAAAGTGAAAAATGGATATTACTAAGAAATATGCACTAAAAGTGAAAAATGAGCTATTCTTAATCATAAGTTTTTCAAATTCCTGTATCAACCCATTATAATATATAGTTGAATCGACTACTCGTCTTTCAAATGAATGAAATATTCTTCAATCAAAGAATCCTCTTATTTTTCCTGAATGTGAAGCCTATATGCAACCTCTTCGTCCGGGACATGGTCAACATTTTGAAAATTAAGATCATTGTTATCATCTAAAAGTGGTTTAGGGAATTTATGCATGAGTTGGGGGTTTAGTAGTAATAAAAAAATGACAAATAAGTATTTAGATAATAAAAGGAAATAGATAATGGTGGTGAGAGACAATTACAGAAGACATGATTTCTATGGTTCGACCTCGAAATGGTACCTACATCCACAGGTGCAGTGATGATGAAATTATAAGTTCTAAGAATGGATACTGATTTAAGGGTTGCATTAGTGTGATCACTTTCCTCCTCTATCTCTGTTGGATTCCGTGCTATTTATACTTAGTTATCTCCCAATATTTAGGGACAAATGGAGTTCCTTTATAGATCAGGAAGTTACACCATTTACACATATTATGATATATAAGGATGAGTTAGTTACAACCCAAGCAGAGTTGGCATGAGTGAATATTTACCAGGTGTCCCCAGCGTGACTAGGGGTATTTCTTACATGTATAAGAAGGTACTAGAACAACAATGACTAGGCCAATAAGGTGAGCTATTTAATTTCATAAGATAACTGTTGGGTTACCAAGTAGAGCGTGAGACTGAGCACAGAGGTACACGAGCTGAACAAAATTAATAATAAAGTCAAACCCTTTTTTTTCCTTAGTATTTCCATAAAGTCTACACATGGTGCATTTCATTTAGGATGTAACAAAATCCCCCCAAGACTTCATGCATGAGTGGAATTTTATAGCAGCTTCTCTGGACTAGCATTGGTCTTAAGTGGTTGTTACATAGAATGAATGGATGGATTCTTAATTTTATTCGATGAAATAAGATTTTGATCATCTCATTTCTAGGTCAGACTAGGCCGAATAGATGGACTTTTAGTATTATGGTTTGTAAGGACACGTGCCAGTTCAAGAGAAACGACGCCCATGCAATGATGACTTAGGCGCATATATGTAGGTTTTCTGTACCGACGGTAGGCTTTTTAATTCTTACTCCATTAAATTAAATGACCCTTTGTTGCCAAACCTAACTTATTCAAAGGGGCATGTACTTTCGTTTAAACTCATCATGTTCAAATTTTACAAGTGCTTCCAGAGAGAAAGTGAACCCAACTGCGTCAAGAAAGTTTGTTCCTTTATAGCTCAAGTTTCATCATCATCTCTGTCTTGTCCCTCCTGATGCAATCCCTAGATTTCATTTTTGACTTCATTTTCAAAGTAGTAGGAACGCGTCCTTTGGCAGGAGGTTTCCACATCCCCTATAAGTAATCCGTCATGAGGGGGAATCAGGATACTTGAAATATACCATTAAAACTGCCTCCTATATTTATTCAACTCCTTATCCAACTAAACCTCCCACTGCTTCCCCTAATTTAAATGACGAAGGAGAGGGAAGCTCAGTGCCACCTCAATAGGGTGTAGATTTAGAGAACAGGGAATCCATGTCAGCAATAAATATAGAGTCTTACTTTAAAGAGGTGAGGTCTGACAGATGAGCCCCTTAAGGAAGACTCTAAATTTGTTGTAATATAGTTATTTTGTTTTGAATTCTACCTCTTGTAATGGCTTTCCCCTCTTAATTAATCCCACTTTATGTGTATGCATTGTTATTATTATCGGTAGCTAATTTCCTTAGGTTGGGATCATAAACCCTCCTTGGATGGTTTCACTTCTTGATTGGTTTAATGTTTGAACCCAATAATTGTGTATATGTGTTGGCATTGGATTTTTCTAGGATTCTAACTTCTCTTATCATGTAAGATTTATTTTTAAGACTTAACTCTAATGTCAACTGATTTGTTCAATAATATGTTGAAATCTTCACTTCATATTATTCGGATGACACCTTTCATGTGGAATTGTTGATAACAACATTTTATTCCCATTTTATTGTGATTCAATCATAACAACCACTTGCTTCATGATCGTCCGAGGTGGTGGGATGATCCTCAACAATTTATTAGAAATCGGTTTATCATCCGTAGTATAAATCTCTCTTATTTTAACAGTCTTTACTTAAGTGTACCCGTAATTGTGGTTCACCCTGGTCTGTTATAACTTTTGAAACCTAAATAATTTATTGACTTTTACCCAAAAGAATATCCACATTGATTCATATAATTCCCTGTGGAAATTGACTCCGATCTTATCGGGTTTATACTACACTTGCGATTAGCGTGCATTTATGCTATACAATATTTTAAGCGAGTCATGTTTATGGCGCCGTTGTCGGGGAGATATTTGTAACATTTATATTAATTTAGTTCTTTATTGATTAACCCTGTTGCATTTAATTGTTTGAGCTAGTGTTGTTTTAAAGGATATGTTCTCTGTCCAAATGAGTAATAACTCGATAATACTTACCAATCGGTTCATCGGCAGGCTCAAATAATCGATTAAATAATTCCGGGACCTCATCTTAGCATCCCTATACGCTTAATTTAGGGCCTTTTCAGGCATATTTGCCACTAATATCACATTTTCCTAGTGCACCTCCCTCAGTAAAATCCTTAGAACCTCAAATGGAGTATAATAATGCATCATCACGTGGTGTGGGTCCTGTGAGTCAATCATTTGGTGACTACCTCTGCCCCCAGTCGGTCACTTCTCATAGGTGTATCAAGTTCCCTTTTAATCACAGGACTTATAGTTTCTAAATGATATGATTAGTTGTTGCCTTCCTTTCACGAGGTGGAGAAGAAAAACTCATATCGTCATATTCGAGACTATAAAGAATGCAACACATTTCCAGACAAAAATTGCACACTCGAGATTATGTGACTTAAGCTATTTTTTTCCATTAAAGATAAAGCTAAAGATTGGTTAATCACACTTCCCACCAATTTTATTGGGAATTGGTAACAACTGCAAGACCTATTCTTTAAAAAATTATTTTCCACACAAAAGATGAATGCACTCATGAAACAAATTCAAAATTTTCAACAATATGATCATGAGACATTTGGCAAGTTTTGGGAACATTTCAAGTCTTTAAAGCGGTATTTACATAACCCCAACTTTGATCAAATACTATTGATTTCCATTTTCTATGGTGAGCTAAACCCCTTGACTAAAAAATTGGTCGAAATGATGTGTCAAGGTAGCTTACTTGACTTGAGTAGTGAGGAAATTAAGGCCCATTTCAAATTTGTTTCAAAGGCCTCTCGTGGTTGGGATATGTCGAATACTTTTGATCTCACTAGTCACGAAAACACCACCCTTTGAGGGCAAACCCAAGGTGTATCTATCCTATATGAGAACCATGATACAAAAACTAGGTACGACCAATTATGTCATTGGATCAATGTTTAGCAACTTACACAACAAGCCCCACCCATGGAAGCCGTTCAAAAGGTTTCCATTGTGGAGGAAGTTGTGTGCATCATATGTGACCACATTGGCCACCAAACGAAGGAGTGCCCCAGACTTCTTAGTATCAAGATCCAGTTTCACTAGAAATCTAACGCCATAGGGGCATATAAAAAGTAATATTCCAATACCCCCATTCGATCCCAATAATCCCTCTTATAATCCAAGTTGGAGGATGACACATCTTCTCTTGAGTTGGAAAGACCAAACTCCCCCACCTCAAGGCTTTTAAGGGTCGTTTCCATCCCCACCCCCACAATTTCAATAGTAACCACCCCTATATCATCAATTGCAACATCCTCTAACAGTACCTCCCCCTACCGCTACGTAGGTGCCTCCTCAAACAAGGCATAATGAGGATCAATACTCCATTGATTCGAAAGTTGACCAACTTGAACAATCCATTTCTCCAATGGCTAACACTATCCAAGAGATGCAAACCTCTCTTGCCCAACTGGTCCAAAATTCCCAAGGGGTAGTGAGGCACTTTTTTCGGTGTAACTTCAACCCAATCCTAAGGGCCAAATGGGAGTTGAGATATCCAATTCGAGCATGTTGAAAATTGAGCGCGTGAAGGGTATCTCCACCCTTAGGAATAACAAAATGGTTGATAACAACGTTGGGGGGACCTCGCCGAAACGGACCACTCCCACTCATTCCAAAACCTAATACATAGCTCCAAAGGATTTGCAACTGTGCATTCCCGTTACTATAGACAATGAAATACCCAAAGAAGGAGATCATCCTATATTTTCGAAGGGCATCATTTTTATCAATCCGAATCCATTTTCACAAAGGATTAAAGATAAGGTTACTATGGTCTCCGAGGAGGGTTTTCTTGAACTTTTCAAACAACTAAATATGAATATTTCCCTCCTTAAGGAAATTGATCAAGTGTCTAAGTATGCTAAGTTCATGAAGGACTTATGCATGATAAAAAATAGACAAAATGTGCGTAAAAAGGTGTACATGATCATGCAATCGATTACAATCGTAACCAATGAACTTGTCCCAAAGTTCACGGATCCGGGTTGCCCCACCATTTCATGCATAATTTGGGGTTTTAAAATAGATTGTGCCCTCCTAGATTTGGGAGAAAGTGTGAATTTTCTTTCTTATTCCGTGCATATCGAGTTGAATCTTGATGAGATTAAAGTGACTTCTGTCACTTTATGATTAGCCGACCGTTCGACTAGGATATCGCGAGGAGTCGTGGAGGAAGTGATTGTCCAAGTTGATTCTTTCTACTTCCCAATAGATTTTATTATCTTAGACAACCAAGCCATATCAAAAGGGAGTTCTGAAATCCCAATAATTTTCGATCGACCATTCCTCTCTACAATTAATGCTAACAATAATTATTGGAACTGGGTGATGAAACTCTCATTTGGTACTATGATGGTTGAAGTTAACATGTTCAATCTCCTTAAGCAACCCCAAAGTTGTGATGAAAGTGAAGAAGCGGTTGAAACGTTGTCTTACATTGGCACTCTTATCCAAGAATATTTTGACCTCACTCCTTTAGATATCCATTAGAGGGGCATATTGGAAACTCCCGGGATAGCAATTTTCTCATCAACGGAAAGGGCCATGAAGATGACCTCAATGTGAATTGATATTCACTGAATGGGAAGTTATTGGACATGTGCAATTCCCTCTAGTACTTTGAGGAGGTTAATGAAGGTATTGAGGGTGGTAGCATAGTAGGTGATGGTGAAAGAGATATCTTGAATGATGCAAGTGAGGGGGTTATTAAAGAATCGATGTGTATCTTCAACTTTGAGAAATTACCCCACATGACTCTTTTCCATTCCCATTCAATATTTCAATGGTCAAGTTTAATCTAAAAACCTTACAATAAAAGCTTAAATATGTTTTCCTATGTGGTGAGAACACCTTTTCGATGATTATAGTGCCAAACCTTGACAATTATCAAGAGGAGGCCGTGCTGGAGGTGTTGAGAAAACATAAAAGTGTTATAGGATTGTTCATATCCATTTTGAAAGGTATCAATCCCTCCATTTGCACTTATAGAATTTACTCAAAAGGGGACACCAATCCCACTCGTCAAATGCAAATGTGGTTAAATCTGGCCATGAGAAAGGCGTTAATGGAAGAGGTGATAAAATCTATTGGATGTGGGGATAATCAACCCTATTTTTGATAGTGAGTGGGTGATCCCGACACAAGTTGTGCCGAAAAAATTAGGTGTCAAAGTTATTGAGAATGCGGATGGTGACCTTTTCCCCTCTCATGTTCCATCGGCTAGCGTATTTTCATCAGTTATCAAAAGCTTAACTCGGTTATGAGGAAATACCACTTTTCCTTACCTTTCCTTAACCAAATTCTTGAAAGGGTAGCTGGGCATAAGTATTATTATTTTCTTGATGGCTATTTCGGGTGTAGCCCCCGAAGATCTAGAAAAGACCACGTTCACATGTTTGTACAACACTTTTTCCTTCTGGAAAATGCCTTTTGGGCTTTGCAATGCATAAATAACTTTCCAACTGTGCATGCTTAGCATATTTACTGGCATGGTCGAACACATTGTTGAGGTTTTCATGGATGATTTCAGTGTCTTTTGAAATACTTATGAGGGACGTCTAACCAATCCTGAAAAGGTGCTAGCTACGTGCGTTGAGAAAAACCTCTTTCTCAACTGGGAGAAATGTCACTTTATGGTGACACAAGGGATCGTCTTAGGCCATATTATCTTCAATGATGGTATTCAAGTCGACAAAGCTAAGATTTATGTTATCTCTAACCTTTTCGCTCCTAAAAACCTAAAAAATTTGAGGTGTCTTTTCTTGGCAACGTCAATTTTTACCATCGTTTCATTCAAGACTTTAGCTTGATTGCATTATCAATGTGCGGTCTACTTGCTAAAGACGTTCCATTTTTTTGGAGTGAGGCGTTTCAAGAATTGTTTGGTAAGTTAAAAACCTTGTTGACCACGACCCCCATCATGCAATCACATTATTGGATCCTTTTATTTGAGATCATGTGTGATGAAAGTGACTATGCCATAGGGGCGGTGCTTGGTCAATGGAGGGACAAGAAACCTTACATGAAATCCTATGCTAGTCACACACTTGATAGCGTACAAATGAATTACTCCACAGTGGGTAAGGAATTAGTAGCTATACTACTCCCCTTAGATAAATTCCGGGCTTACTTGGTAGGATTTCCCATAGTTTGCTTCACCGACCATACCGCTTGTAAGTACCTTATTTCCAAAAAGGATGTTAAGAGTAAGCTCATAGATTTGGTGTTTCTCCTCCAAGAGTTCGATCTATCAATTAAAGACAATAAGGGGTGAAAAATTTAGTCGCGGATCACTTATCTTAACTTACATTCGATCACGATTATATCAATATTGTACTTATCCAAGAGTGTTTCCTGGATGACAAACTCATGGTCATTTTAACTCTACCATGATTTTTCAATATTGCAAACTTCCTTATCACCGAGGCCTATCCACCGCACTTCTTGGCCCAAACAAGGAAATATTTTTAAGTTTGGATCGATCATTCTTCTTGATGACCCATACATGTTTAAACACTGTTTGGACCAAATCATTCGTAAATGTTTCCCAAATGATGAGATCCTGATTTTCCACAACGAAGCATGTAGAGGACATTTTTCTTCCCAAAAGACCTCTTTCAAAGTTTTACATAGGGGTAACTAAAAGGATCATGATGCCTCCTTCCCCTATTCTAGTAATCGAAGTTTTTGATTGTTGGGGAATAGAATTCATGGGTCCTTTCCTTAAATCCAATCAGTTTGAATAAATTTTAGTCAATGTTGACTATGTATAAAAATGGGTGGAAGTCATGAAAATTAGGAATAACACCGCGAAAGTGGTTGAAATTCCTAAAAGATAACATCTTGGCTCGTTTTGCCACACCAAAAAAAATCATAAGCGACTAAGGCGTTCATTTATGCAATTACATATTCACTGCCTTGATGTCATAATATGGTGTCACCCATAAGGTATCCATCACATATTTCCCACAAACAAACGACCGAGCAGAATTGGCTAATAGGGAGATAAAAGGGATTCTCGAAAAGACTATAGACCCTTTTAACCAAGGAGTGGTCATATAGTTTAACTGATGCGCTTTGATTCTATGGCAAAGCATGTCATTTGCCGAAATATCTTGAGCACCGAGCATATTGGGCTGTCAAAAAGCTCAATTTTGACATTACCGAAGGCGGAGACCTTCGCAAGTTGTAACTCAATGAGCTTGAGGAGTTGATGAACGATTTATACGAGAACTCTCATATATTTAAGGCCAAAATCAAGGCATTTCATGATAAGGAGAGTGAAAAATCACTTTGATGTGGGACGCAAAGTTTTAGTTTACGATTATCACCTCTACCTTTTTCTCGAGAAATCACAATCCCGGTGGAATGGGTCGTTCGTAGTAAAAAAGGTCTACGATCACGGTGTTGTTTATATTGTGAATTGAAGGACTGGAACCTTATTTAAGGTGAATGAGCAAAGCCTTAATCCTTTCCTTGAGGGATTCAACCCCAAACTTATTGATATCCCTCTTGAGGATCCTCCCGTGGGCCCTTCATTAGGCATCAAATAGTAGGTCTTGAATCGTCCCTTTTTGGATTGCCTCATTTTTTTGAATTTGTGGCAACCATGCATTCTCTCTTGAGGTATTGCATATTTGTTTCTTCCCACAAATATGTAGGCTATTCCTTCCCTTTATTTTATTTTTTCCATGTTTGAAGGTCCTGACTGCCTAAAGAACAGGGACCAAAAATAGAGGCTCGGTTAACCAGACTCAGAATTGCAATCAAATGGGGTTGCCATTTATCCTTCCAGTTTAAGAAAGTGTGCAAGGTTTAGAAACCTGATCGATCCAACACGTGGGGTAACTGGTGTTGTGTTTCATTCAACATTGTCTAAGTCCCCAGGCTTATTTTGAGAGCCTGGTTGACCGGTTCCAGACACGCGATTGATTGATGTATTTTTCATTATGCACTATCTAAACAACTAAGTTTAATTTTCAGCCACGATCGACCAGCCCAAACCCACGGTCGACCAGGCACTTCAGTTATTTGGGATGATTCCTTTAATCTGCCTATCATTCTTTTAAAATCCCATATACTTTCCTCTTCTCTCCCAACCCAAAAATCCTCAAACACCAATCCTAGTTTCTTTTACTCGATTTCCACTACAATGGACCCCTTAAATCCTTTCAGTCAACATCTAAGGTATGGTTCCTCAATTTTTTATTAGATTTTTGGGAGTTTTAGTGGTTCTTCATAATGCCAGGGTTTGATGCTTTTTGGGATTAACTTGTATAATTTCTTAGATCTTTAAATGTTGGTGTTCACATCTATTTTTCCACACACACACACACTCCTTATTCCTAATTAAATTATTATGTTATATGTGGGATTGATGTAACACTATCTTTAGTGGGTATTTGTGCATACTAATAGTGTTGGATATTTGTTGATGGCATGTTCCCAAATTTTTAAAATTCCTAAACATATATTTAGACTATTGATTAGTGAATGTTGATTGATGAGGATAGTACACATTTTTCTATAATTGGTGGGGCGTTTATGCCATTATTAGGCATTTTCAACCTTCATATTTTTATGAAATTGTCCCAATTATGTATACTCATTTTCAATGCATTTTTCTTGTTAAAACCCCATTCATGAGCATATATTGTGTTATATTCTTGGGATTTTCATGAATGGGGGTCTTCTTGTCGGGTCAAATGTCATCCACACCACCTTTTTCACTTTGTAAGCACCAAGTGTGTGTCTAAAAGCCTAACTTAGTTTTATTACACACTTGGGACATGTTCTTTCTTGAGTCTCACTCACTTAATTACATCAGAGTCATTATTATATCTACGCCTCATCATTATTTAAATTTGTCTTCAATTGTATAGTTGTACTAATTTATATTTTGTAGGTCTACATGGATGAGGTGGAGAAGCACAACCATCCCCGTTACAACCCACCCAAGTGATTTTAAGGTTTCAGATGCAAGATGTATAGAAGGTGGTATGAGGCGTACTTCACGACCTACAAGCGCCCCACTTGACATAAATTTTTCTTGGAAAATTGGTGACATCCCACCAGAGGCATTGACCCTTCTGCGCCGATATAATTAGGAATCCTTCCTTACCCAATAAAGATCGATCAATGAAGACTTAGTGCGCCATTTCTTTGCCTTATTGATCCAAATCAAAGGGGAGAAAATTATCTTTGAGGCGTATGGGGGGGCGAGGATCACTTTCCAGAGAAAGGATTTGGACTGATGGTTGGGCAATGTTACGGACCCTGATGATTTTGTTAGACTATCTCATGAGGAAACTTTTGATCAAGACACCCTCATCGAGTTCCTAGCGCCGAGAAAAGCATGCCTACATGCCAGAGTTATCAAGGCTCCTATACTACATTAGTTTTCATTGCTTGACGGTGACGAATAACCGATCTGAGGTTCTTCACAAGCATGCGATTTTCCTTTATTCTTAGCTAAATCATTCGAGTGACATCAATTAACCTGATTACTACCTTGACCAAATGTATCTTACGATGAAGGAGAGGGCTTGAAATTTTTCCCTTCCTTTACTCGGGGTGATTACTCAGATATTTTGCATTTCCAAATTCCCCGAGCTCCCGGGTGATAGAGATACGGAGCCCAAAAATCCTCTCCATAGAGAAAATATCGAGAGATTTTTGGGACATTATTGGAGGGAGCTGAAGGCTCAAAATAGGCCAAGGGTTGGTCGAAGACTTAGATACGAAAGCATAGATAAGGATGGAAGAGCAAGGGCTAGAGCAAGATCAAACTCCTATATTTATCGACACCCACTTTGCGGCATTCGAGGCTATTCAGAAACACAAATGGGAGGCGACTCAGATGAGATGGGCTACAATGGAGTCCCACCTTGACAGGGATCGAGGTTGAGAAGTTCTCGGAGTTTCTCATAATGTAGAGTATGACAAGGGACCTTTACATGCAGTGATAGGGGCTCAGGATCCCTTATGATGTGCATGACCCGAGTGCTTTGGGACCCTGTAGTGGTTTTGATCTTCAAGTATCTTATGTTTGTGGGTATTTTGTAGTATTTTGGTTATTTAGGTATGGTTTTAGGAAGAAACTATCTTTTCTTTTTTCTTGATCAAGTTTTTTATGAACTTATGAAATTGGAAAAGATAATTTAGTTGTTGTCGATATACTGGATTTTGATGGACGTGACTCTTCACTTTTATTAAATGAAATGTTCACCATCAATTTATCTAGTATTTTCACTTCAGCAACTCTATATTATCGTGACTTATGACATGATTTCTATTAACTTAATCCTTGTTGTACATATTTCTCCATTTTCTTATGTTTGTATAGAGTTCACGTTGACTACCTCGGGGATTGCTCCAAATTGGGATGATTTATTTCTATTCCTCTTTTTTCCATAATGTCCTTAATTACATTGAGAAAAATGTGCGATTCAAGTTTGGGGGGGGGGGGGGGGGGGGGGGTGTGATCTCAATTTCAATTTATTCATCGTGAGCTATGTGTATATTTATTAAATATATATTCAAAAAAATCAAAAAATTATTTTATTTATTTCTTTTCTCTTTTTTGGGTCTCTTGCCCTAATTTCCTATGATAAATTTAATATTTTCCTTTCAAATTGCTAATTTAATGATGCATTTTCTATTTATTTGATGTTATTAAACTTAAGTCCTCAAATTATTCAATATTGGGAATAAATGCATGAATTAAAGCTTGAAAACCCATGAGCACTAGAGCATATTTTATAAATGATTCGATAGGACGTTATAATCTTTTTGTTGCTTTGTGTACACTATAACCAAGAGAGTTTGAGTTTTTCTTTGTATATGAGTGTTTATACACTACTCTTCCCTCCATGAAATGTTAAATTCATTGGTAATCTCACTATTCTTTCATTGATCATTCATTAATTGAGTGTATTATGAGTTTTGTCACTTGAGCATAATTTTTTAGTTATTTTGACTCAAGAATTTCGCAAACTTTAGGAAATGATCATACACCATTTTTTTATCAACCCATTTTGACCTTAATATCACCTCATGTATTTCCCTAGTCAACCCTTTTGAGCCTATATAATAACCCTTCATTTCAAAACCCAAAATCCCATAATCAACTCCAAATTGGAGTTATAAACCATACATATTAGCGTATATACCTTTGTTTGGAATGACACTTAGGATTAAATGATATTCTTATTATGTGGTTGCAATTGAGCATGTGCGAGTGAAAAGAAGGAAAAAGCGAAAGAAAAACAAAAGAGGAGAAAAGAAATATGGAAAAATAGAAAAAATAAAAGAAAAAGAAGGGAAAAAGGAAGAAAACAAAAGAAAGAGAAAGTATTTCCATATTATATATAGTGTTTAATAAGATTTGTCACTCTCCAATTTCATATCTAATGCTTATTATGGAAATCATATTCCTATTTTTGAAATTGCCCACCATTTTCCATTATCCCACGTGTTTCATCCCCAAACACCTTTGAATCCATATATGTTCCCTTCTTTCATAGCCTCAACTCCAAACCAATGTTATAACCCTTTAAAGTCCTATGTGATCTTAAGATAAATTTGATTCAAGTTAGAATAGTTGCGGTAATCTATTAAAGTGCATTTCATATCCTTTAATGAATTATATCCTTTCATGAGATTGCATATTTTTCATTTTATATATAGCTTTCTTCATTGATGACATGTGTGCGACCTAGTTTCCCTTTACATTTACTCATTATGCCCGTATGTACCATGTGTTACACCCCATTCCGAGTGCTTTCATTTGTTGAGTGTAATATCCGAAGAGGATTGAGTGGAAGAATGCTCTAATTTTTATTAGGGCTATAGGCATTTTACTAAATCAAATTTTTTACATGTGCATGTACACCACTCAAAATTGAGGTTTGAGTTCCGTGTAGTTATTCTTTTAATGTTTAGTTAGTTTTGGATTATTGAGAAAAATTCTCACTTGCTTAGTTAATAATATGTTGAAATATTTAGCTATTTTTTAGCTGGGCTAATTAGTTGGTTGGGAACGTTTTGAGGAAATTTGATGTTTTTGGGTTTCAACCCTAAAAGCCCTCATGAGACAACACTCGTCCACTAAGGTAGCCTAGGAATTTAACGACTTGTAGCATTTGTTAAATGTAATTGTGAGCCCTCAAAAGTGGAACTTTTTCCATGTACATATTTATTTTTGGTCTTATCTTCCTGGTTGTTGGTTATTGTATTAGTTCATCATTAGCGACTAGCAATGTCTAGGTTGGGGGCGTGATTAGTCACGAATATTATATATTTGCTCCCACTACTTTTTCATGCACGCACCATTGTGATCGTCATTCCCCATATTTAATCTTTTATACTGTATAACCTTTGTTCTCGTTATATATATATGATTTGCAAGATTTATTTTAGTCTTTGTCGGTATTAGAATGCTAAACAGTGCAATTGTGCTCTTTTGGGAAGGTTACAATGCACACCGCATTCCTTTACATGTTTTAAAACAATATCTTCCTCAACTATAACCATTGAAGAGGACCATCCTTTCTCAACAAAAAGCCAAACACACTCATCAAATGATTTTAATGTAGATCTCATACGTGTTTTCCAATCGGCATAATTAGTTTTATTAAACATCGGGGGTTTGTTTGACGAATAACCTTCCATATGACCTCTAAGATTCATCTAATTAACTTTTATAAACTAGCTTTGATACTAATTTTAAATTCCTAGGTTATATGGATTTGGTTAAAATTCGTTAAATACACTCCAACATGCAAATGCACCACACACGTTACAATTATATCTAGGCCGTAAATTGTTACTTTATAATTTTTAGTCTTTATTATTAAACCCTATGTGAGCATTTTGGATTTAATACGTAAATAAAAATCAACCAACCACAACACCGCGGTTTATGAGGAAAATCTAATGGGAAAAACCTCGATGACCAGTCCTAGACAAAATCCACTACGGATATGGTTTTACAAGAAGACTCAAAAGACTTACAGACTTAACCCGACAAGTACTGTTGATGCCGTGTTCAACACCTACGTCCATAGCATGTGTAAATCCAATACGTTGCACAACACCTTCCCGTGTCTCTGTATCCATCGAAATCTAGGCATAATATCCAACCCATGCGAAGGTCCACCACACAATATGGTGATGAATGTAGGAGAAGAGGATTCTGGGTTTAAGTTCATGAAAAGTGATTCACAAAGACCACCAAATGTTGGAGAGGTTTTCTCAAAAAAATTGGCTTTCCATGAAATATAAAAGTGATTGTCTTCATATTTTTCTTGAGCCTCTTAAGTATGTGACAAGAGGAAGTAGTGGCAAAGGGAAGTTAAGAAAAAAATTTCTAAAATAGCCATTATTTTCCATAACTGCTACGGTCGTTCGAACAACACATGGTCTCATTCGAACGACATGGCTAAATGTCCTTTGAACGAGATGAGAATGAGGATTCAAACGAGAACTCAGAACAGACCCACAAGGAATCTCGTTCGAAGTCGTTTGAACACCTTCATTTGAACGAAATTTCCATATCTCATTAAAACGACCTTAAAATGAGATGAAAAATTATTTAACGATAATAAAAGTTGTAAAAACATAAAGCCTATAAAATTAATCTCCAACGATTTTTAAAAACAGGTCATATACCTTTAGGGAAAATGAGCATTCAGATGGATGAAATGAACTATTCAATATCGTGAGATCCCGGTTGCTCAATTGGGTCAACGTGGAGTATATTATGACACCTAGAAATTAAAAATGTTTTGTCCAACAGAACTAGACAATACTATAAATGACTCGATATGGAAATTTGTCCTTACAAATGTTCCCCTTTGACTATTTCGGGACAAAACATAAAAATAAAAATAAAAACTCAAAAATTGCTAAGCCAGGATGCAAGCCAATCTTAATACCCATCCCCGAAATCCATAAAGAAAATGGAAAAACTCGACTCCCAAGCAATCTAGCTGCATGAAGATCTTTGTAGGAAAGAATCTGGAAAATAATTAAATGGCCTACACACATGAAACAACAAACATATAAATGTATGTGGGGAAAAATATAAAGATATCGATAGCCAATATAAAGATCCTCCCCCAAACATGTTCTCCCCCTTTTGCCGGAAAAAGATAAAGGGGTAAACCAACACCTGCAATGTTAGGGATTAAGACATGAAGCATAATATAGATAAAATTGAAACACTAACATGAGTAACACAGAAAAAATAGCACAATATAGAATATAAAGCATCCTCTATATCATCACATGAGGAAAAAGACAACTTATGCGGGATAACATTAAAATAAACCAAACATCCAAATGTGCCATACAGAAATATCCAAAATAAACTGCGAAAAAAGTAAAGGAGATCCAATATCTGGTAAAAATGAGAGTAATATATAAAAGATATAAATCGCCCTCTCATAAGTACATATAAGAAATAAATATAAAAATTCGTCACTAGGCCCAATCATCCGGAGTATCATTAGGAAAACCATCAGGACCACCATCCCCATGAGACGGTCTAGTACCCAAAGGACCTACACCACGACGCATCTTAACTCAATGAAGATCATCAAAATACTGCATCATGACTGAATCTCTACGTGCCTGTGACTCTTCTGCTCTCTCTCTCTCTCTCTCTCTCACTGCATAGTGGCAAAGAACTGCATCATGTCCCTGTCATGATTCTTCTGCTCTCGCATTTGCTCTACCTGTAAATGAATTAACCTAAGCTCCTTCGATTTAGATCAGGGATGATGACGAAAGGTATATGGACGGGACTGAGTGAGGGAAGATGAGGCTGTAGAGTGGGATGACTCATAATAGGATGGAGTTGGATGAAGAGTGCCTCTAGGAAGAGGACCACGAGACCTGCCAACAGATGTAGTGTCTATAGAATGGTAACAAGTAATAGGAATACCAGAAGGAAGGAGAGGGTAAACAACATCAAGGAAATTTTGAGAGACTAAGATGGCAATGGGTAAGGCTTGTCTGACTGGAGAGGTATGGTTAATCCTAACATCTCAGAGAACGTAAAAAATGCGTACTGGGAGATCAATGGAAGCCCCAATGCTAATAGCATACATCAGTCGCACGTGGTTGGGCATAATTTGAGAATGGTTTCCACCTAGAATAAGACATGCACAAACAATCCAATTAAGGATCATAAAATCAACCTTGAGATTCCTATGATAGAGAACAAAAGTGCCTGGCTCAAACAACTAAAAATCTGTCTAAAAAATGAGATCATGAGTGGGTCACACATCATTGGACCAAGGATAGATATGATTGGACACTCAGGGCAAACCAACTAACCTAGCAATGGATTCGGCGGTAATTATGATTTCCTTATCATGAACATTGGACACTAGACCTCTCTCACTCACAACCATGGCAAAGAAAACCCCCCAGATGAGATCGTGGTAAATAGGGTCATGGAGGTTGAACATGGGGTCCCAACTTCATGTAGTAAGCCAAACAAAAACAAGGGTGACGGATAGAGACCCTAGGTCAAGGATCTTCTCCCTAACTATAGACCTAGTTTAAAAACCAAATATGTGAAATAGAGTGTGGTTTGCACGAGTTCCCCAATGAAGTCGGAGGTTAGGAACTGTAGCATTGTCTCCCGAGGAGTGTTCCTCATCCGAATCAACTACATGCCTAGAACTCTTACCATGAGCCATAGAAAATGATGGATAATTGTACAACTACCCAAATATTACCATCCAATCCGCCACAACACCAAAAACCAACACAAATAACAACAACATCCCAAAACCCATTAAATTAAAGAATATATATATATATATATATATATATATATATATATATATATATATATATATATATATAGAGAGAGAGAGAGAGAGAGAGAGAGAGAGAGATAGAGTTAGGCTCTCCAACATACCTCGCTTAACATACCATGAACATACCCATTTTTTTAAAATAGTAAAAAAATGTATTTTTTAACCAAATTTGGTATATATGATCTACATAATAAGGAGAATATCTACAAAAAAAATCATCGAAAAATTCAACCCGAAAGTGGATGAGATGATGGCAAAATGTTGAACGGCCAAAAAATCCTCATATATACCCACTTTTCATTTCACCCATTTCTGGGTTGAATTTTTTTATGATTATTTTTGTAGGTGATCTCCTCACTATGTTGATCGTATATACCGAATTTGGTTACAAAATACATTTTTTTACTATTTTAAAAAAGGGTGTGTTCATAGGTTTGTTAATAGGAGGTATGTTGGAGAGATTGATTATATATATATATATAACATGAGAGAACAAAATAAAAAAGATTAAATGATATTTCATGAGTCTTTTGACACAATTTTTTTTTTGAAAACAATATCAACAAAAATCATGAAGTGTCATTTCATCGGGGCATTTTTTTTAAAGAATTTTGAAGAAAATATATATTATATTCACATATATCCCCAAAGAGAGAAATGATGTTGAGTTTTCATATGAAATGGGTTATGGTTGACAAAAATAACAACACAAACATGTTACATGTGAAGAAAATAAACCCAAAACACTTGAACTCAACAAAAAAAGGTATACGAAGTGTAAGAGATGGAATAAGATAATACCTTGAGAGAGAATTCCAAAACTCAAATATTTGATGTAGAAATGGTGTACAACATTTAGAAGGTGTGGGATTGATATAGGAAGAGAGGGAAGATGAAGGGATAAAGAGTTGAAGAATGGGGGGAGTATATGGGAGAAAGGTTGAGAGATAATAAAAGAGAAAAAAATGTATTTTACTAAGAGAGAGAGAAGGAAACTGAGATAAATGAAATTGCTAGAAAGAAAAAGACCAATCGACCTAATAAAATCCTGGTCATTTGAATGACTGGACATCTCGAACGACATCATTCAAATGAAATTCATGCGAGACTTCGAATGAGAAGTCAGTTCAAAGGGGGCAAAGGGTCATTCGAATCTCGTTCCAACGGAAGTTCAAATGAGATTTCAGTATACCAGAAAAACTCAAGAAAAAAGAAAAAACATAGAAAGAAAGAAAAAAAATTAATGTACCAAACTCGTCCTAGGAAATGTCAAAAATATTCGGATCGTGGAGATGAATTGTATGGGCGTAAAAATCCGAATGAGAGCATCACCTAAGAAATTGTACGAGTGTGAGATGCTAAACAATACTCCCACACATTAAGCACTCATATCAACCTTGTCACAAATAAGGGGAATTTAATTGGATTTAAGTCACATAAATAACATGCCTAGAAGTTGATGATTCTCTAGCCAATATCATCACCTTAAAACTCAATAAGATGACTTATTGTGCAAACCCATTGATCCTCATCTTATATCTCCCTCAAATGCAATTATATCTAAATTTCACTCAATATATGAGGAATTCATGAAGAAGAAAAATTGGCCTTGGCAATTATGTTTTTATATTCTACATAATGTTTTAGTCTCTTTTCAATGGAGGCTTTTTACTCAAAAGAATTTCCCTTTTCATAGCCCCTATCCATTGCTCACACATTTTGACACAATCCATAAAAATGGGCAATGGTTCTTACATGTACAATTTATTAATCTATTTTTTACAATATTAAGTCAAAAAATTAATAAGGCAACACCTTGCTTCACCTAGCATAAAAAACAAGATTAATATCCAAAAGAATCCGTGAGAGATGTTAAAATAAAAGGCAACAATGTGAGGCTAACTAGGAATGAATTATCATAAAGGAGCATCAAGGCATTATAACAACGCACAATGCTCAGAAGTGAAATAAAATCAATACTAACTACCCATCGAAAGCCACATGAGAATGAAGTGCTATTGTGACATGAAAATCTCACACACATAACCCAAACGGACAAATGTTTTGATATGAAAAAACTTTTACACAAAAAAAAAGAAAATTATTTTTGGAATTTTTTAGAAAATATGTACACAAATATAATCTAGTTCATAGGGATAAAGATAACCATAAAGCTCACCTTAAACTAGATTTTTTGATTCCGAACTCAATCAATGGAGAAAACCCCAATAAATTTTCTAAGATCCTCGAACCTAAGGGAATCTCGAGATTTGGTAAAGATATCAGCCAATTGGTGTTAGGTGCCTACAAAGCTTAAGGAAACGACTTTCTCTTCAACTAATTCACGGATAAAGTGCTCACAAATCCTAATTTCTTTGTTCTAGACTGATAGATGGGATTTTGGGCAATATGAATTGCACCCGTATTATCACAATACATAGTCATTGGGCCTTGGGAAATTTCATAATTTTCCAACATTTTCTTCATCCAAATGAGTTGTACGCAAAAACTTCCTGCGACTATATATTCGGCCTCCATCGTGCATAAGGAAATATAATTTTATTTCTTACTCATCCATGAGACAAGAGAATTCCCAAAATAGGAACATCCGCATGAGGTGCTCTTACGTCCATCAAATTCTCCTACCCAACCGGCTCCCAAATAAGCCGATAGATAATCATCAGTATCGAAAGAGTACCAAATCTCAAAAGACGAGGTCCCACTCACATATTGATAATACGTTAAATCGCAAGCAAGTGTGCCTCTTTCGGGGTGACGTGATAAGGGGTGCAAACTCTTACACTAAAGGAAATATCCGGACAAATAGCGGTTAAGTTGAGTAAACTTCCTATCATACTCCTAAAGAGAGTATGTTCCACATACTTTCCTTCGGTGTCTTTACTATGCTTAACAGATTAACTCATGGGTGTATGAGCATGCCTAGCAAAGTCTAAGTTAAATTTCTTCACAAGATCTTTCGCACACATAGATTGGGATAAAAATATTAAACTATCGAGTTGACGCACTTGAAGACCTAGGAAGTAAGTAAGCTTGTCGACCATACTTATTTCAATCCTACCGTGCATTTTTCCCACAAAGAGATGAGTATGTTGGTCACATGTGAACCCAAAAATTATGTCGTTGACATATACTTGGTCAAATAAAATATCACTCGCATCCTAACAAATAAACAAGTCAATGTCAACTCCCTCTCGCATGAAGCCACTAGTAAGGACATATGAAGTGAGCCTTTAATACCAAGCACGAGGTGATTGTTTCAAACCGTACAAGGCTTTTTTTAAGTAAAAGATGTGGTTCGGGTTCTTAGGGTCTTCAAACCATTTTGTTTGTTCCACAGAGGCTTCCTTCTGAAGAATGCCATTAAGAAATGCACTCTTGACATCCATTTGGCAAAGCTTTAATTTTTTATGACATGTAATGGTTAGCAAAAGGCGAACGAACTCTAGCCTTGCAACAAGAGCAAACGTCTCATCAAAATCAACACCCTCTATTTGGGTGTACCCTTGGGCAACTAACCTAACTTTATTACGAACAATGACACCATTTTCATCCATTTTATTTTTATAAATCCTCTTGGTATCAATGACATTAGTATCGCTAATCCGGGGAACTGACTCTCAAACATCATTCGTTTGGAATTGAAGCAACTCTTCACACATGGCATTGTTCCAATGTTAATCTTTTAGTGCTTCTTTGATATTTTTGGGTTCGATTTTAGAGGTATACCATAAATATGTAACTTCAATCTCAAGTTGCGCTCTAGTCTTGACATTTAAGTCAGGATTCCCAATAATTTTGGAGGGGTCATGAATTTTACGAAACCAAGATGATGGATCCATTTTCCCAAGTGTGGGGTCAATCGAGACATTATGAGGAGAAATGTGATCAACACCGGGGGGGTGTTTCACTCTCACAAGTAGGATCATCATCAACTCTAGCATATGTAGAGGGAGAATAATCTTTTATAGTAACATTTATTGATTCTGTGACTTTAGAATTAGTAAGGCTGTAAATTCTATAAGCTCTACTATTCGATGAATAACCTAGAAATATACCTTCATCACTCCTCTAGTTAAATTTTACTAAAAGCTCTTTATCTATAAGGATGTATCAAGGACTCCCAAAGACTAAAAAATAGGCTAGGTTGGGTTTCTTAACTGTCCAAAGTTCATATGGAGTTTATTAGTATGGGGATGTAAGTATACCCTATTCACCGTGTGATAAGTGGTACTTATCTCTTACGCCCAAAAATTCCGAGGCACTTTCCTACCAAGAATCATGGACCTTTCCATTTCTTGAGTCTTTCGACTCTTCCTCTCAACTATACCATTTATTGAGGAGTGCCAACGGCAAAAAAATCATGCTTAATGCCAACTTCATCACAAAGGCATTCACATCAGATTCCTTAAATTCACTACAATTATCACTTCTAAACTGGTCTATGGTCACACCATGTTGATTTTGTAGGACTCGACATTTAAGCGTAAAAAACTCAACCGCTTTGAACTTTCCCCTAAGAAATATAACAATTGAATATCTTGAAAAGTCGTCTACCATCACTAGAATATATCTCTTTCCTCCTATACTCTCGGTACGAGTGGGACCCATAAGGTCCTTGTGAATCAATTCTAAGACACAATAGGTGGTTATAGAGTTCAACTTCTGATGAGGACTCTTAATTTACTTTCCAAGTTAACAAGGATCGCAAATTGAGGAGGTTAGTTTTCCTAATGATGGCAAGCCATAAACTAGGTCCCTTTTCACAAGGAGATCAAGATCTCTAAAATAAACATGACCTAGATGTTGATGCCAAAGGTCAAAAGTAGAAATAAATGAAGACTTTGGAACGATCCCATAATAATTATCACTAGTCCTCACACATTATAGTATAGTCTCACCAGATTTATCATAAATAGTGCACTTCATCTGGATAAACTTAACAACTAGGTTTTCGTCGCATAATTGGCTACTGCTTATCAAATTCGCTTTCAGTCCATCAACATTAAGAACATTTTCTAGTTTTGGAAAACTAAAAACTTCAATGGTTCCTCTTCCTACAATTCTGGATTTACTCCCATCGCTAAAGGTGACCTTACCATCCTTGTGATTCTCAAGAGTGGTAAAAATAGGTCTATCACCTGTCATATGTCGAGAGCATCCACTATCAAAATACCATTGGGAGGTATTTTAAGCCTTTAAATCAACATGAATAACTAATTCCTTCTTTGCCTTATCAACCAAGCGTGAGTTGTGTTCTTGGTGTTCTTGCCATTGTTGTTTCTTATCTTTTGGTTGGAATCATTTCCCTAGGCCATAGACAACCTTAGAAACTCTTCCATTAAACCTTTGGATGTATTGACTAGATACTCAACTTACTTTTTAAGTCTAGCTAAAACTATAGTGTGGCATAGGAGTAGGGAAATAGGAATTATTCATAAGCTTGTAACAAAACTCCTTAAGATAGCCCCTTTCATTGCAAAAAGCACAAACATAGGGTTAATTTGGATTCACCTTCATAGGTTGCTTAGGTAGATTTCTCTTAGGTGGGTTAGGTTTAGTAGGGTTTGATTTAGTAATAAACTTGGCTAAAGTTTCAGACTTAACATTGGATGACTCACCTTCTTCATATCCTATACCTTTTATCTCTTGATATCCGTTCTCCTTATATCCTAGGAATGGTCGGAGAAATATCTTCCCCATTCTCCTAGAGTTGTCCTCAAGAGTGACTTTGGTTTCCCTAGAGGCCTCGAGATCTTTCTCGAGTTTGCCAATTTTTTCTTTAAGTGTTTTTTGAATCTCCAACGATACTTGAAGATCTTTAGCAACACCACGAGACAAAGAGTCAGTTAAATCTTCTTTTTCTTTCCCCACCAAAATAAGATTCTCAGAAATAGAAATCTTAACCGCCTCGAGTCGACTAACTAAGGCCTCCTTCTCCTTCATGCCTTTCAAATATGTTTCTTACATCAACACCTTAAAAGATAAGTTTTGATTATTCTTTTGAATTCGCACAGGCTTACAACTCAGAATAGGCAAACTGCAAATCACTTTCATCAACTTCCCTTTCAATACTAACAGCATCACTTCCTTGTGAGTGATTAGACACAATTTTAATTTTTTTGTGCTTGAAAATGTCAACACTCATATGCGACATACTTGAAGTGCTAGCATGACTTGCCATAAAGGGGATGAAGTTGTTTCCAAAAGAAACAAAGTCGTCAGAGTCTTCAGATTCACTATCACTATCGCTAAGAGTGGCATTATAAACGACTTTGTCCTTGCCCAGTCTCTTAAGCTTAGTGGGGAACTCATAATCTCTATGACCTCGTCCCTCACACTCAAAACATCTTTCTGAATGATCCTTTTTATAGTTATCTCTTTCAGAGTTCTCACTTTTAAATTTCTTTTGATCCCGACCATTAAAACTTCTACTTGCCTTGTATATATTTTTCTCAAATTTAGGTTTATCAAATTTTGAGTTTTACTTTTTGAACTTAATAAACTCTTTGAATTTTTTAGCAAATAAGTCCATATCATTAGGATCCATATTGGACTCATCGAATTCAAATACTTCTTCCTTTTTAACTTTTAGAGCAACCTCCTTATCTTTCTTTTTATTATCTTTAGGAAACATGTCTAAGTCATATGTTTGGAGATCACCTACAACCTCTTCGAGTTTTAATGAATTTAACACACCTAAAGAATTAAGAACGGTGACTTTTTCATTGAATCGACAAGGTATAGATCTAAGTATCTTCTTGACTACAAGATTTTCAGGGATCTTATCACCTAAGTTGAAACATGAGTTAACTATATCAGAAATGCGAGCATAAAACTCATCAAAAGTTTCACTTTCTTACATGGTGATAGCCATTGAGTGGTCAAATTTTGAAGTTTAGACGCCTTAACCTCATTTGTTCCCTCATGAGTAACTTGAAGAATGTACCGTGCCTTCTTTAAAGTTTCACAAGTCACGATACGACGAAACTCCTCGGGAGTAACGACATTGAACAAAGCATTTAAACCTTTAGAATTAAAATTATACAATTTCAGCTCATCCTCACTCCATATTCCTTTATAGGTTTTAAAATAGTATCTTCCTCCACTGCAACAGTTGGAGGGAACCACCCTTTCTCAACACAAGCCAAAGATGCTCATCAATTGATTTTAATGCAGATTATAAGGACGTGATTTTATAAATGTCCCTCTAGAATCTTGGATTTTTTGAGTCATCCTAGATCACAACTATTATGTCATATACCGCTACATTTGTCACGTCCTAACACGATCATCCATGATGGCCACTATACCAATCCTAAGCATCAAACATCATCAACACACACCCATCATCTTCAAATGTGCATTATGCATAAATAATGTGCAACGTGTGTCATGCGTCTTCAATCCGAGCTTCACTAACTCCACTCGTTAAAAGGTATAATGTTTAATTGGAGTTTTTAATGTTTACATATTTTTTTGGAATTTTTTATAAAATGTTTTTTTTACCAAAATAAGTCGATTTTACAAGTCAAAATTTATTTTGGAAGACATGTATGAGAACTTATAAACTAAAATATTTTTCTCTGAGTTCATTCTAACAACATTGACATGTCGTACTAATGATAAGAACAAGTCATTGGAACAACTTCTTCTAACGACATTAGATGTCATTTGATAGGTCACGAGAAACTCGTCCCATGTTTTCATCTAACAAACCCATACTGTTTTGTGTTTTAACTGGACGTTTGATGTTATTTTCTTCACTGGATCTAATGACATGAAGATGTCATTTGAATGACCCGATCGACTTATTTTTTTATAAATACCTGCTTTCACAGTCAGGTTTTTCAAAGTCTTTCCATCTCCATTTTTCTGCAGAACTGCTGCGATTTTAAGAGTTCATATTTTAGGTTAAAATCTATTTTGATTCATCCAAATATCCCAAATCTATATGTGAATCATTTGAAACCCTTATTACTCATATTACCCATTCTTGGATTACATCTTGTGGAGAAGGAAGGCTTGATGAGTGTTGGAGCTCTTGAAGGATCTCTTGCCGACGACAACGAACCGAGGCCTGTGAGCATTCGTTTGTCAAAAACACGTTGTATTTCCTTGTATATGTAAAGTTGTGGTTTACATCAAATAGTGAAATAAAAAAAATTTGCCCCTTTGGGGATTTTTTCTTAATTCTGTGTTTGTGATTCTTTGTCTTTCATGCTAGATATATTTATCGCTTTCAATCACAATTAGATGCATGTTTAGGGTTTAATTAAACTGGTGATAAAATTTGAATTTAATTAAATAAGTTTATACATTGACGAAATCGTACTCTCAAATTGGTATCAAAGCCAATGACACAATTATACTGTGGAAATTTTAGCAAAGTTTTTTTGAATATCAGTATAGTGAAAAAATTGATTTTTGAAAAAGCTTAAGTTTGATGGAAAACTTATATAATCGGATGCCAGTTTTTTACGGGACTTAATATGCTTACTGGAAAGCCCTCATTGAATCTACTTTGAAAGCCATTGATGAAAGTGTCTAGTTAGTATGTGAAAGAGGGTGGAATCCTCTCTCTGTCACTGTAGAAAATGTGACAAATCTGAAACCCCATGTCTGATTGGACTGGGGATGAATTTAAATGGATCACATATAATTCTCGTGGGCTAAGTGAAATTTCTGGAGCCGGTTCACCCGATAAGTTTCGACGCATCATGACCTGTACCATGTCAAAGGAAGTATGGGATGTTTTAAACTTACCCATGAAGGCACAAATGTAGTTAAAGAATCTAAATTGCAAATTTTAACTACTCAATTTGAAACAATCACCATGCTTGAATCTGAATGTTTTGATGAGTTTATACACTTATATCTGATATTGTTACTACTAGCTTCAATCTTGGTGAACATATTCCTGATGCACGAGTAGTTAAAAAGATTTTGAGATCATTGCCTATGTGTTTATCCCCAAAGTCAATGTATTAAATTTATTAGGAAAGTTAAACACTCTTAAATTACAAGAACTGGTGGGAGACCTCCAGACGTATGAAATAGAAATGTTTCCTAAAGCGGTTAAATATTAAGATAAAGGGATAACACTTAAAGCCCGGGATAGAAAAATTGAGGAGTTAGCTAGAAAAAGGGTAGAATCGTCTTAATAAAGAGAGGAAGAAACATCAAATTCTGAGTTTGATTTAGGCGATTTGGCACTATTTGCAAAAAATTTCAAGAAATTTCTCAAATTAAAAAATAATGGCAATTTCAAAGATAAAATGAATTTTAAGAAAAACAATTTTGGGAACAAGTTTGATAAAGATAAAAAGGACGTGCCTAAAAGAGACGAAGAGAGATCCTATGAGTGTGATGGGAGAGGTCATAAGGCTTTTGAGTGTCCGACTAGGTTGATACGTCAAGGCTAAGGTAAAGATGCTTTAAATGCCTCCCTTAGTGACGACAGTGAGGTCGAGTCGGTGGATTCTGGAGACAAATCACCACATGAATACAAATTCACCGAATTTATGGCTTTCCATGTGAGTACTGCCAGTGATCCTCACATCGATGAAGATGCTACATCAAAAATAGATCTCGATAGTGAAACAGATGAGAGTGAGGGAGAGGATGCTGCAAGTGAGAGCAATAGTGACCTTCAACACGCTTAAGTCGATTTATATTCTGATTCTTTTAAAACTAAAAAGCGTAACAAATGGTTAGATCTTAGGATCATCACGTTAGAAAAAGATTTAGGAGAAATGAAATAGAGAGTCTTTCATTATCACGGCCTTGAGAGAGATAGAGAAAGTTTGTGTAGAGAGAGTTTATTTGGGGAGAGAGAGAAATTATTTGGAGAGATAGAGAGAGTAGTTTTGAGAAAGAAAGAGGGGACTTGACAAAACAAGGGGCTAGTCATAAAAGTGACCTCCTGACATCCGTGGAGGCTCAGAATAAACTTGAAGACCTTATAGTCTAACTCACTCATGATCTTGAGAGGGCCTGTGAGGTCAAGGTAAAGATTGAGGACATATCTGGAAATATGGGAAAGATGTTCCTCAACCCCGCCTTAGGGTTTGGTGCAAGGCAGGGATTTGGTTTTGACGGTTCTTCCACACCTCATATCATACCGGAACCGATTCCTGAGTTTATGTTGATTCCACTTGGCCACCAACCAAAACCCCAAAGAAGCATTCGACCAAGAAGAGCAAACCAAGGTCGGCCTAAGATCGTATACTTTTGTACTTCCAATAAGAGATAAGGCCACCTAAGGGAGTTTTACTATAGTCTGGGTCGAACTCAACATAAATATCCTCTGTCATGCCCCACTAGTGATCTTACTATTATTAAAGAGTAGGTTGAGTTTCTAGTCTCCACATCTCAGAGTTTGATGGAGGAATTATAACATATGTCTTTTTCCGTTAGTGGATACTTCCAATATCCCTAATAGAACCATCAACAACAAGGGTAAATAAAAGGTTATCTCTTCTTGGGTGCCTAAGAATGACGTAAAATCCCTTATTGTTCGTGTTTCTCTTAAAGCATATAACACCTCACAATGGTATTTTGGTAGTGGATAGTGCAGACACATGACAGGTGACGTCTCATTTTTTACCTTCTAGAGGATCGCAAGGAAGGTAAAGTCACTTTTGGAGATGGGAGTAAATCTAGAATAGTAGGATGAGGTACAGTAGAGATACCCGAGTGTCCTAAGCTAGATATAATTTCGTATGTCAAAGGTTTGAAAGCAAACCTTCTCAACATTAGCCAGTTGTGCGATGCTGACTTTAGAGTAAAGTTTCACCAGAATGCGTGTAACGTTTCTGATCAAGCCGGTAAATTTCTATTACAAGGGGTGAGGACTGAAGATAATTGTTATGGAATTGTGCCCAAGTCCTCATTTGTCTACAACAGTGCCACAATCACTCCTATGGATCTGTGGCATCAACGTCTAGGTCATGTAAAAAAAATTAGATTTGGAGAACTTAGCTAAAAAGGATGTAGTATGTGGCTTGTCGTAACTGTGGAAGCCAACTTTGCAGTTTGTGGACCTTGTTAGTTAGGAAAATAATTCTGTAGTCCCCATAGGAAGTTGAATTCCATTACCACTTCATACGTGCGTGAGTTGATTCACATGGATCTTATGGGTCCTACTCGTACTGAGAGTCTAAGTGGTAAAAGGTACATCCTCGTGATGATATATGATTTCTCGCGTTACTCAATAGTAGGCTTTTTAAGAGAGAAATTCGATGCTATCGAGTTTCTTACGACCAAGTGTCGTGTTTTGTACAATCAACACGGTGTCACTATCAATAGAAAGCATAGTGACAATGACACTGAATTTAAGAAAGCAAAGGTGGATCTTTATTGTGATATCCATGGGATCAAACATGAAATTTTGGCCGTGAAGACTCCTCATTAAAATTAGATTGCTGAGAGGAAGAATCGGACAATTCAGGAGATGGCTAGATCTATGCTTCTAGTTCGTGGAGTTACTAGGAGATTTTGGGCAGAGTTAGTGTCTACCGCGTGACACATGGTGAATAGGGTATATCTTTGTCCACACACACTTCAGATGCCTTATGAATTTTGGACTGGAAATAAGTCCAACCTTTTATATTTTCATATTTTTTGGAGCAAATGCTACATCCTATGGGATAGAGACAATTTAGGGAAGTTCAACTATCGGAGCAACTAGGCAATATTGTTAGGCTATTCATCGACGAGTAGAGCATACTAGGTTTATAACCTGAGTATCTCTTAGGTTATGGATTCAATAAATATCACCGTGCAAGATGACGAACCACCAACGTTTATTGATCCTAGTCTTTTGTGTGAGGATAACACACTTCCTTGTGATGATTCTATTGTCCCTTACACACCCAGGGTAAATCCTACTCCTGACTTAAGGGACATATCTTCTTGGGTTCGCTAAAGTCAACATCCTTCTACCATTCTAGGAGATCCCACCTTGGGGTCAAGACTCGTTCTCAGCTAAAGGACATTGTTAGCTTTGTGTGCTACACATCCAAGGTCGAGCCCAATAATCACAAATAAGTGCTCAAAAATGAACACTAGATATATGTTATGCAGGAAGAGCTGCTTCAGTTTAGTAAAAATGATGTCTGGGAACTTGTCCCCCCGACCTAGTGAGATGAACGTGATTGGTACTAAATGGATATTCAAGAATAAGATGGATGAATATGGTACCATAATCTTAAATAATTATAGGTTATTCGCTCAGGGCTACACATAGATTGAGGGTTTAGACTTTGAGGAGACATTTTCTCCTGTTGCGAGGCTTGAGTCCGTCCATTTACTACTCACCATCACATGTCATCTGTGCTTCAAGTTATACCAGATGGATGTCAAGAGTGCCTTTCTGAATGGCATTCTACATGAGGAGGTTTACGTGGAACAACCATAAGAGTTTGAAGACCCTAATCACCGAGGACACGTCTACTATATATCAAGAGTGCCTTTCTGAATGGCATTCTACAGGGTACGAGAGGCTTACTTCCTATGTCTTATCTTGTGGCTTCAGGAGAGGGGGAGTAGATATGACGTTGTTTGTTTGAAGAGAAGAAAGTGTTATTTTGGTTGCCCAGGTCTAGTGGACGACATAGTCTTTGGATCCACGTGCTCCCACCATGCTCACGACTTTGAGGAGGAGATGGAGAGTGAGTTTCAGATAAGCATGGTTGGTGATCTTACTTTCTTTCCAAATCTTTAGGTTCGTCAGTTAGAAGATGGGATGTTCATCTCTCAATCCAAGTATGTGAGAGACCTTGTGAATAAATTTGGTTTAGACTCCTCTAAGAACGCACTTACCCTGATGAATACTTACCTAAGCTTAGCAAGGACACTTCAGGCAAGGACATTGAGCTAACCTTATATCGGAGTATGATAGGTAGTCTTTTCTACTTGACTACCAATCGTCCCAATATCGCCTTTAGTCTTAGAGTCTGTGCATGATATCAGGCATCCCCAAAAGAATCGCACTTACTCTCTCTTAATAGTATTATCAAATACGTGAGTGGGACTCTCTCATACGACATTTGTTGTTCCTTTGATACTGATGAAAGTTAATCCTCCTATTCGGATGTCGATTGGGTTAGGGATGTAGATGGATGTAGGAGCACTTTTGGTGGGTTTCTCTATTTTGGTTCTGCTCTTGTCTCTTGGTTTAGAAAGAAGCAAAACTCCATCTCTTTATCCACTACGGAGGTTGTGTACATAGCCATCGAGAGTTGTTGCACGCAACTCTTGTGGATGAAGCAGATGCTGGAGGATTATGGGATATAACAGGATGCCATGACTATTTCTTATTATAACACGAGAGCGATACACATATTGAGCAATACAATCCAACATTCGTGCACAAAATACATTAGGATACCCGAGCACTTTATTCGAGAGCTAGTAGAGAAGAAAGTCATGTCCTTGAGTTTTGTGTCTACAGACCTTCAGTTATCCGATATTTTTATGAAGCCTTTAGATGCCCTTAGATTTGAGAGTCTTAGGAAGTCTTTAGGAATTTGCGCAGTTGACTGAGGGGTGGTTACCATGTTTAATATAGGATACATTTTTCATGCTTATATGATATGTTCCTATTGCTAGATTGTATCATTAGTATCATTTTTGTGTATTATATTTTTTCTTACTCATATTTTTATAAAAATACAAACATATTTTTGGTTATTTAAGAAAAAGGAAAAATTCAAAAATATTTTTGATTTTTAAGAAAAATGAAAAAGACAAAAATATTTTATTTCTTTTATTTTTTTTCGAAAAACTCAAAAGGATTTTTGTAATTATATTTTTCACTATATATGGATTGACATTTAGGATGACCAAAGTCACAACATCATTTCCATATTCCACATGACTTTTGATATTGATTTGAGACACACATCATTTCATCCTTGTGCTTTTTAGTGTATTGGAGTCATTGAGATGCAATTAGTGATATCTTTATATATGATTGACTCATTTTCTCCTTTAATGCACACATGCACGAGTTTGTTTGAACATTGCACTTCTCTTTCATATGTTGGTTTAGGTGTTTTCATCTCAATTATGCCTATGAAACGAACCAAATGCGATAAAATGAGAACAATAAAAGTAGGGAATGTAAAAACCGTTGCCCATGTCGAATTTGTTAAGAATTAAAAATTATGAGCGACCACGGGAAAGGGATACGAGAGAGTAATAATCTTGTTGTGAAAACCACTGTTGGCGAGGGCCTAAAAAATGTGGCATTGATAAAAGTAGCCAAGGCCAACATAGTTTAGTTTTCTATTTTAATTCAACAGAAAAGAAAAGGCATTATTATATATGAGGTTGTTTGGATGGAGATAAATTCAACAGGTTTGCACGTCCTTGAAAATCTAGAAAAAATGTTAAATAGTTTTGGGCGTTATTGGTGTGAAAATCAATTTTAACTTTGATTTGTTGATTAGATTAAATCAATTTCATATAAATTCAACATTTTTACACCTAAGGACGAGATTGAGTACATTCACTAGGAGTATCTGAAATTCATCGGGCACATATGTTATGGTTGTATGCATTGATTTTCCTATCGAATTTGTTCACACCCCTACACTTACGCTATCATTAACTTGGTTATCTTAGTGTTCTTCCATGGTGTATTTTTGTTGCATATTTTGTAAGAAAATTTTTGAATATTTTTTTTAAAAGGGGAAGTTTAGTACTTTGTGTCATACTTCGAATTTCTTGCTATGTTTCTTCTCATTGTCTATTTGGGGACATCATAAAAAGGGGGAGAACAAATTATGGGGGAGTATGCTTGTTTGATTTAATGATTTTCTTATGCTTAATTGATATTGTCATTTACGCTTATCATTATTTTCAAACTGTTGCGCATCACGACTATTTGTTTCTTGTTTCATATGTGTAGGTAAAAATTGAGGATTCATTTGACACACCCTGATCATGATAAAGAAACATTAGAGAATTGAAGTTTTAAAATCTTGAATATTTCGAAGATATGTAACTTGATATTTGCATTTATGGGTTTTGGGGGATATTAGATTGTATGTCATAGGATCTTATTTTGTGTTGCATAATTCGGATATTTTTATGTATGTAGAGGCATAGACATAAGGGGAGATTTTTAAGGACATAATTTTATAAATGGCCGTCTCAAATCTAGGATTTTTTGAGTCCTCCTAGATCACAACTATTATGTCATATACCGCTACATTTGGCCCATCCCAACACGATCATCCACGACGACCGTCGAATCCTAAGCATTAAGCATCATCAACATGCACCCATCATCTTTAAACGTATGTTGTGAATCAACAATGTGCAATGTGCATCATGCGTCCTCAATCCAGTCTCAACAAACTTTCCTCGCTAAAAGATATAATGTTTAATTGGAGTTTTTTATGTTTATGTATTTATTTGGGAATTTTTATAAAATTAAGTCAATTTTTCAAGTCAAAATTTATTTTGGAAGACCTATCGGCAAACTTATTAAATAAAATATTTTTTGCTGAGGTCGTTCTAATGACATTGACATGTCGTTCGAAGGATAGGAACAAGTCATTCGAACGACTGCTTCTAACAACATTAGATATCGTTCGATAGATTGCAAGAAACCCGTTCCTTATTTTCATCTAACGCCCCATACTGTTTTGTGTTTTAATTAGTCATTTGATGGTTGTTTCTTCCCTGGATCTAATGACATGAGATGTTATTCGAACGACATGCAGATGTTGTTCTAGCGACCTCGTCGACTTAATTTTTTTATATAAATACTTGCTTTCATAATCAAGTTTTTCCAAGTCTTACCTACTTCATTTTTCTGCAGAACTGATACAATTATAAGACTTAATATTTTACCCAAATATCCTAGATCTATATGTGAATCATTAGAAACCCTTATTACTCATATTACCCGTTCTTGGAGTACATCTTGTGGAGAAGCGTTCTTTGGATCCCCCGATCAGTTAAAATGGTCCAAAGGTGTCAAGGACCATGGAAGCTCGACCTTTTCGTAAGTTAGTGAGAGTCTAAGGTTCTTCCCCCCATTATGGGGAAGTGGAGGAGTTTAAATTTTATCATGCACATAGGATTTCTTCTGCGAGTTAAGGGTCGACCTCGAGTCCATATTCCATTATGCGAACAATGTTACTTATCTTTTGGGATACCATGGATACAGCAAGGACTTCGAGTTCTTAAGGGGTCATGATTCGGACTCGTTGTGGAGACTGATTCAATACAGACTCTCAGTGGTAAGATTTTTTACTATCTTTCCATTTATGTTGTTGAATTGTTCCTTAATTGACGTATTCGTTTATGGTGGTAAACTGTCGGTGCTTCCACCGTATTACGAGAGAAGGTCATGGTCAATAACTATGCTTATGAGGATCAGGCTGCTGAGGACATTAAGAAGGATGGTGATGATCTTCAGGAATATGATGACCAACTGGTGGCCAAGATAGTGGCTCTTATCTTGACTAAGAAGGAAAATGCCAAAATTATAGAGAAGGCTACCACTGATAATGCTAAGTTGAAGAGACTGGAGAGTGCTTGGTTAGATGTAAACAAGGCTTTAGAAGAAGTTACTCAGACCAACGTCCAGTTATCCTATGATCTCCAGAAGCCTCAAGAGGCTTTTATCACTCCAGAAGAGACTGGGGTGGCCATGGCCAAGTATAAATCTTCTCATGATTATAATGTGAACTGTGTTGTCTTCTTCCTGGATGGGTATGAAGTGTTAAAGAAGAGGGTGATGAACTATTTCCCCAATATTCTGGACATGGTGATGATGCCGAGGCCACTACCTTAGCTGGTGAACAAGTGATGGCCATTGATGAACCTTCTGGAGAATACATACATGATACTTCTGACTTGCCTATTCCCTCTGGCAATAGCAATGAGACTTTTGCTACTTGATATTTTGTGAAGATTTTCAATGTTTGGTTGCTTTTGGGTTATTTTTTAATCTAACACATGACGTTTTGTTTGGAATATGAAAGTTTATTTATATAATACCGTACTTGATGAATATCACAAATATGTTTCTCAATCACGGTTGAACTTTGTTGTTTGCTTTGATATAGATGATCCTTAAATGATCCTATGCATACTGGATAGTTGATCACTAATTCTACTATTTTTTATCATAAGTAGATCTTGGGCCTGTTTATCAGTGTTTCATAATTTACTAGGCAAGTTATGTATTAATCACTAGTTACCTTAGTCGGTTCCAAAGTTTTATAGATGGTCATCCCTGCATTAGATTATGGTCGGATCTTAGTCGGCCATAAATTCGAGAATTATTTTACTTTCATAGGTATACTTAATGTTTGTGATCTATCATATAACAAAAACATACATTAAGTTTGATTTTATGTTCGTGACTTGTTTGTTCAACGAAGTCATACACGAGGTTAACCTTATAACTCTTGTTCGTGATCTCTTATCTTAAGATTGTACACGAGTTAAATTTTAATGTTAAGTATTGATATGTACATATGCATGTATACATATCCCATGTCCGTAAAAATAAAAATGGAAAGAAATAAGGAAAACTGATATTTTTATTTTGGGAAGAACGGAAGCACATAATAAGGAGAAGGGGATTATTATTATCATTTACATCGTTAATAATATTTCCTCAGATGTTCAGCATTCCAAGGATTTTAGAACTGGTTACCTTCGAGAATATTAATGTGATAGGTCTTTGGTCTCAAAACACTAGAAGTGCGATAAGGACAATGTCAGTTGGGCTCCAATTTGTTCTCTTTCTGGATGGCCTTTTTCAGAACATAATCACCCTATTTCAGGTTGTTTGGCCTAACTTGACGATTGTAGAAACATGCAGTTCTCTGCTGATAACCAGTAACTCTCGGTGATGCATTTTGTCTTACTTCCTCCACAGGGTCGAGATTCAACCTTCTCATTAGGTCTCTCCTTGGGGAATTGAAATTGAGAACGCGTTGTCTGGGATGGTCGATCTCAGTTAGAACCATGACCTCTGTGCCAAAGTCTAGCATATAGGGAGTTCCACCTTTGGTAGTCCTGGGGTGGCCCATAGGGTGCTATATAATTTGTTGATCCAATTCCCCTTTTCTTGATCCTAACTAGTAGGGTTTTGTTATTAACCTCAGTCTGGCCATTTCACTGTGGATGTCCTGGGGAAGAATTAAGCTTTTGAATATTCGAGCAAATGATGTAGGCTTTGAAGTCTTGGTTGTCAAAATGGGTGTCTTGGTTTGTAATGAACGCATAGGGTATTCCATAATGGCAAATAATGTTCTTTCAGATGAATTGGAAGACTATCTCATATGACATTTCACCAAAAGCTCTACTTTTTACCCATTTGGTGAAGTAATCCACAACAACCACTAAACATGTGAACCTTCCCTCCGTTTTTGGTAACGGGCCGACCAAATCAATCCTCTAAATTGCAAATGGCCAAGGGTATGTGATTGATGTTAAAGGAACCTCTGGAGTGTGGTGGATCTTAGCATACTTTTGGCATTTTTCACACTTTCTATCATAGTCAGTAGTGTCTGTTTTTATAGTTAGCAAGTAGTAGCCTTGGGTAGCTACCCGTTTCACTAATGATCTTCCTGCTGAATGTGTCCCGCAGCACCCTCCGTGTACCTCTAATTAGGGGCAAAAGGTAGTGTTATGTCAAAACACTTGTCGTTATTCGTTTAACCTCCTAAATACAAAAACCTAAATTGACTACACTCTTTTAAAGGAGTACAGCGGCCAGTCCGGGTATCAAAATCCACAGAGACTAGTTGCTAGAATTTAATTGATTTAATAATTTTAGAATAAAAATGTAGAAGGTAATTTTAACAAAAAGGAAAAGATAACTATGCGAGTGTATTTAAACTAGATTAACAAAAGGAATAAAAACTATAGGTTGCGATTGATATCCCTCACCCCGAGTTAATTGGTATAAATGGTTACATGGGTTCACAAGTTATTAAGATTGAATCTCTTTTCCTCAATTAATAAGATCAAGAGTTGTCACACCCCTAAATTTGCATAAAAGCCTACTATGATTTTGGCGTCAACAAGTACCCCAAAATCTACACATGCAAGGTCATAAATATAGAGCATAAGTGATATATCCCATTAAATCTCCTAGGCGTAATAACTAGGACAACCCACTTGAAATAAACTCATGAAAATCATTCACCAAAGTCAACCAACCAAATCAACCCTATGTGAGTTCAATCCAACACAGCCTTATTTAAATTAGCCACTAAGCATGATGAAATACATAAACAAAGCAAGTAAGTTAGGACAACTAATTAATTAAAGAAGACACTAAATAAAATAGCTACCACAAATTATATAGGGATGGACATAATTAATAAAGTAAGAAATAAATGAACAAACCTAAGAAAAGTAGGGAAGAAGATAATGAATCATAAGGGTCTTACATTAAATGGATAATACCCACAAAAATAGAGGAGAGGGGTTATCTCCACAAAATCCCCAAATGTCTAAACCTAGGTCTATACTAAAAAGAGAGAAAATAAGATATATTTTACAAATAAAACCAAGTCTTGCTTTTATACTAAGTTATAATTAAAATAAAACAAAAAGAAAATAAATAAAAAAGAGAAAAAGGAAAAAAAAAAGGAAAAAGGAACAAGAAAAAGAAAAAGAAAAGAGAGGTAGCAAAACGCGCACAACACCCTACACCCGATTGACCACGGGTGGGAACCCAGTCGACCGGTAGCCAAAAAGCACACTGCATAAGCACCAAGGCATAATCAAGATGATCGATCGACCAGCGACAGCAGCACCTGCCCACATCATTTCTTCTCAAGCTGAGACCACTAATCCTATCTTCATCCAACAAAAACAAAGGCCATATATGGTTGAGAATCTAATATGGAGACCTTCCATTCCCATGTCTTCTAAATCCAAGACCAAACACTATGGAAAAATGGCAAAGGACCTCCATGTTATGACCCGTTGAAAAATAGGAGCCCCAATCAAAGACGAGTTGTTGTCAATTGTTAAGCCAACACATGCTCCATTTGGTGAAACCAAGACCTGAGCCAAAACTCGAAGACAAAGAAGCATCAAAATCACAGACCTGCTGTTACAAATTTGGGGCAAGGACAAGATGGTCTTTTATTGATCGTTTGTATTTGTGAAATTCTTATAATTTTTCCTCCGCTTAAAGGCCCGTACAATATTCACTAGGACTTGGATTCATGCACCATCCACTTCCACGTGAAGTATATTCAGAGGGCCACAACTTACGTCAATACTTTGGGAAAAAATCCCAAAGTGTGAAATGATGATAATGCCCCTGAACATGCGAGCTTCGATGGAACTTTATCGAAATTCACCCAAACTCAACACTAAAAACCATAACACCTAAAAACATTCAATAATACCACAAATAACATGTTAGCTTATAAAACGGAGGTTGTCTGGTTATCGAGTACAATTATAGGAATTAAAGCACCCGAGGGGACTAAAATACATAAGTAAAAAGGGCATATATGTGAAATATTTGGAATGAATCACACACCCTAACTTACACATTGCTAGTCCCTAGTAATGAAATTCAAATGAAGAAGAACTATAAGAAAACCACAAAAAATGAGATATATACAAAAGAGATGAAAGTAACTTTCGAGGGAGAACGATTACCTTTAGCGTATGCAATAAGCCGTTAAATCCCTAGGTTACCATGGTGGACGAGTGTTGTCTCGTGAGGGTTTTCAAGGATAGAACCCATAAACATCATATGGTTTCCTCAAACTATGCCCAATGACCATGTGACAAGCCCAATAATAAAAATAAAGGATTCCATACAGAATATTATCAAAGTGAATGAATTCACACAAAAGTCCATATTATTAACTTTATAGAACGAACTTCGTATAATTGAAACCGTAAAATGTTGGTGGGGTTGGCAAAAATTTATATAAATTGGATAATAAACATTAAAGCGTGCATATAAGTCAATACCCACCGCGCATTACGCTCAACAAATGAAATCACTATGAAATGGAGGTAATACATGGGACATGTGGGCATAAAGAGTAAATAGAAATGGAAACTAGGTCGCGCACATGTCAACAATGAAGAATGCTATATATAAAATTAAAAATTGTAATCTCAATGAAAGATACCGCTCATTAAAGGAGTGAAATGTATTTTCATAGATTATCAAAACTATTTAAACTTTTGAAATGAATCACCCTAGGATCACATAGGACTTAATAGGGTTGTAGTGTAGGTTAGGCTCGGGTTATGAAACGAAAGAAATATGTACAGATTCAAAGTGTTCCAAGATGTAAACTCGAGATAATGGGAAATTTAGAGCAATTTAAAAATTGGAAAATAACATCCATAAAAGGCATTGAATATAACAATGGGGAGAGTAAACAAAGCTTATTTAACACTATACACATTATATAAAAAAAATATTTCTTTCTTTTCTTTTTATCACTTTTTCTTTTGTTTTCTACTTTCTCTTTTTCTTCTCTTTTTCAATTCTTTACTTTTCTCACTCTCACATGCTCAATTGCAACCACATAACGCGAACATCATTCAATCCCAAGTATCATTCCAAACAAAGGTATGAAATGTGATATGTATGGTTTATAACTCCAATGTGGAGTTGGTTATGGGATTTGGGGTTTATGAAAGGCTATATTAAGGCTCAAAGGGGCTGATGATGGAAAACATATAAGGTGAGGTCGAGGTCCATATGGGTGATATAAAAATGATGGCCTATGATCATTTCCTAAAGTTTACGCAATTCTTGAGTCAAAACAAAGTTTCAAAATCATGCTCAAGTAACACATTTCAAGATATAAACTCAATTAATGAATGATCAATGAAAGAATATTGAGATTACCAATGACTGTAATGTTCTCAAAGTGGAAAAATAAGTGTGTAACACTCACAAATGAAGGTATGTCTCCAATCTCACTTATGTAAGAATATACAATGCAATAAAAGATTATCGGGTTATAAAAATCTTAAACAAAATCAATAAATCAACAAAAGTGCATGTGCTCATGGGATTAAATTTTAATTCATGAAGTTATTCATAATATCAATGATTTGAGGACTAAATTCTAATAACTTCTAAAATAGAGAACATGCCTCATTAAGTTGTCTATTGGATCGAGCAATTCGAAAATAAAGGCAAAATGTCCAACAAAGGAGAAAAAATAAAGAAAATCTTTTTGAAATTTTTAATTTTTTTACAAGAAAAGCATGCTTGGAAAGAACATATAATCATATCAAATAAACTACCAATGAATGTATAGAATATCCCAAAACCCCAACTGAAACCTGACATTGTCCTCAATGTGAATTAAGAACCAAGTTAAAGAGAGAAAAATAGTGATATTACCCAAAATGGAGCGATCTTGTGAAAGTACAAGTCCAAATATTCTATAAAACATGTTAGTACCAAGCATAACAAAAGCAACTAACAAAAACTTAACTAACTACACTTGACAATAAGTAAGAAGAAAAATAAAACTAACTATTTACAACCTATAATTTTAACTTTAACTAACTATACACTAGAAGTTGAAATTTTTGAGGTTCCACCCAAAATACGATTTGACTTTGGAGGATCAACAGGGGACCATCCCTTTCATGCATACCTTTTGAAAAATATGAATTTCGTTCAAACAACGAAAGTCATGTGTAAAGGGGAATAAATGAACCATCCCCAATTAAAATTTTTGGAGCGAAGATGGGGGATTTGGATAAAACGGGTGACAAATACAGATGGGGGCCAAGAAAACTAGAATTTTCTCCCAAATAATTTGCAATTGGAATGAGAGTGTGACACCCCACATAATTAAATATCGGATGATCACATCTTTATTAAATTAAATCAAAGTGTCCAGTTGGTTCATTCTTAGCATCACTGTCGAAAATAATTTTTCTTTATTAATCACCTAATAAATATTTAAGCTAAGTGTCAAAACATTTAATTTTACAAATTAAGTCCTATTGTTATGATTTAATATACAAAACCATTTCGTGAACACAGATATAATATTAAATACCAAACCATCCAAGTGGAATAAACATGCTAGATTAATAAATCCAAATAAAACATCCCAAATCGAAGGAGAATGAAATAAATAAAACAATCCCAACTAAAACTGAATACTGAAATAATAAAGAGTACAAGTCTCTCTGAACTAAATAAAAACTAGAAATGGGCGACACATGCCCTATCTAAAATGACTAAGTGAATAGATGAGATGATAAGGATTAAGTCGTCTAAAAGCAAAGACCTGCAACTCCCACACTAACTGCAGCACGTCAAAAGTCCAAATATCTAAGTCTGACGCCCCTGTGGCTGGGCACCTGTAATACATATGTATATACAAGAGAAAGAAGATGTAACACCCCGCATTTTTCATGCATTAAATATGTAATTAATTCGGGAATTGAAAATTACTTGTGAGACATAATTTTAATTGAATTAATTAGGGAAATTTTATTAAATATTAATCGGGGAGTGAATGGTTAATATTTACGGGAATTTATTTACTAAGTGAATAGTAATCAATTATTTAAGTCATTTCGAGTATTAATGACAGGGTATGCACTTATCTCAACCAGGAGTCGGTATAGACTAAAGGGGTGGGGGGATAAGTATTTTTATAAATTAATTTGGATGCCAATTTTGAGTGTACATTTGAGTCCGAATGGGCCGAGATAGTCAGAAAAGTGTACCCGGGGGTAGTAAACGGGTCATGGGGCATGTTTAGACATAGTCGGGCCCACACGAGGGCAATTGGGTCATTTGGGCTTGGCCCATTAGGCAAAAAAGGGGATTTAGGTTAATTGTTAAGTTAGGAGAAGAAAGGAAATGGCTGATAGAGTTTTAGAAAAAGGCTAAGTGTATTAAGGAACCCTAACAACAGTTAAAGGCAGTTTTGGGATCACTAGAGAGCCAACAAGGATCATCTTCAACCTTGGAATTCATCTCCGAATCAGACACTACGAAACCTAAGGCAAGTGGATAACTTGCAATAGTATTTAATCTATTTTTCAATTCATATTCATGTGATGTGTTTGATCAAAATTCGTTTTGGGTGTTTATGGCATAAACATGAGGTTTTGAAAATAATAATCTGATTTACGAATTTGAATGAGGATTCTTGTAGAAATATGATATTATAAATTGATACATATCTGGTAGGATGATATCTGGATAATTAGAAACGAATTTGGTAAAGGGATTTGGGATGTAAATGGGTAAGGAATTAAAGATGAATATTTCCCCAAATTCAGAAATTGTAGTTAATGGACGAATTAATAACGTTGGAGGGCATTCTGGAGGTCCCTAATAAGGTTCCTAACTTGTATTATTGTTAATAAGGCTTGAGATTGCTGGTAGAAGGAGTTAGGGTTTTATGAAACTCGTCCATGGCAGAATCTATCTTCGCGAAGAAGACGAAGACCTGCTCGATCGATAGATCGAAGGTCAGGGGTCGATCGATCGATGGTCGGCAGATTTTGAGAGTTCGCCCAGTTTTCTTTTATATGAAGAAAATTTTAATTTATTCTTTTTCCATGAATTAATTTGGTGAGAAATTTATACATGGGTTTTAAATCTAATTAATGGTGAATAAAGTTAATTTAGAATTTGGAGACGACTTAGTGTGACATCATAATTTAAATTTGTTGGATTTTGGAGAAATTAGGTGTGACACACTAAGGTTGAATTTTTGGGAAGGTGTTCGAAAGGATTAAATATAGATGTAGTGAACAAGTCCGGGGATAACGATTGAGGAATACCGAGAGATAAATCTTATTTAGGTAAATGCTAAATAATTCGGGAGTCGGGAATTTAGACTCGAGTGGGGTTAATTCGGACTACGAGAGTAAGTCCAATTTTATGGTGGGGGCGACACCGAAGGTGACTTAATTAATTAATGTGCGAATTAATTAATAATTAGAGTTGGACCATAAACTCTTAATGAATTAAATAGGCTTATGTTACGGATTATGTACATGGTGTAGCCGGGACATTTTATATTTATATATATATATATATATATACGGAGTGTGATAGTATATATATATAGTGCGTGTGCATTAATATCAGTGATTGAATATTATTAGTATATACTCTAGTGCTATAGGGGGAGGTTGCGCGTAGTGGATGAATCCCCTAGCTTGAGGAGTAGGGCGAGTATAATCACAGGTCATAGCGTCTGTTATATGGGTGAGGGACATCTCACTTTCAGGAAAGAAATATGACCGCCTCCAATTCGTATGTTAAACTAAGTTAGTGAGCGAATCTAACTTGGATAACTAGGTTATGTGAATACACCTAGTGGGATAGCACTTGGGAAAATTTATATTTTGTGAGCATTTTTACTCGGTCGAAAGTTTGTATTAAATGTTATTTCAGTATGTTTGTGAATACTGTAATATGATTAAATATATAATTAGGTGAATAATTATATATGGGATAATTAATACATAGTGAAAAATGTATTATGTGCATAACAGGTGTGAATGTTATTTGAAATTAAAAAGGGTAATGATTTAATTAAGTTTGACGTTTATAATAACTTAAAAATCATGAATTAAGGCATACTCGGTTAGAGTAGGTAAATTTCAAGGGTTAAATTAAGTATTAGGTCAGGAGCGTAGGACCTAGTAAATTAAATGGAAGCGTTAGTAGTGCACATTAGAGGAGGGGTGAGGAAGTCCTCAAGAGAGTGCGTCACTAACTAAAATATGAAGAGCATGCATATTTATTTATTACTGCAAGTTAATCATTTGTTAAATGTTTTCAAATGTTTTTGGGTACTAACCCTTGCTATAATTTTTTTTTAAACCTTTTAGGTGTCCAGCCACAGGGACGCCAGGCTTGACTCTATTCCAGGTATGCTTTGCTGCAGCACATGTGGATGTTGTCGGGTTTTTGATAGACGCCTCCTTCTTTCATTCGTGTAGAGACTCTCTAGTAATTATCTGAGCTTGTCGCTCACAGTTCATTAATCAGTATTAGACTTGTTGAGATTTTCTTCTTATCTTTACTTGTATTGGATATTTGGACCGATGGTTCATTCGGTTAGGTATTTTATTTGTGGATGGATATTTTAGTTAACTGTGATTGTGTATTATTTTATGTTCCGCATGAGTTTTATTTAATTAATTGAAAGATAAAAATTGGCACCGGTCTACTTTTCACACTTAGGTGATTAGTAATTAAAAAGACGACAGTGATGCTAAGAATGGACCAACTGAGAAACCTTTTCTAACTTGATTTAGGACTGATCACCCGAGATTAATTAGGCGGGGTGTCACATATGGTATCAGAGCATCAGGTTCTAGTGTCCTTAGGATCTGTGCGGCTTTCTACATTTCAGCGTATCACGCGTTTGTTGTAGATCCCTATTATTAGGCCTGTTGATTCATTTTTCGCTTGTGAGATATCGTATTTTTGCTGTGAATATTTTTGTGTAAACTGTGTACTTATGAGATTTAATCTATTTCAGATGCCACCGAGGAGACTGAGAGCGGAGAGGGCTGAGGCTAGGGATGAAATCAGGGAGGCTCACCAGGAGCCACATGTACCGCCTCCACCACCCCCTTCCGAGTTGATTTCCACTACTCAAGTGGCAGTGATAGTGGCCCAGGCGATCGAAATAGCAATGAGAGCTATGGCAGCTCACTTTCCACAGCCCCAGGCACCGCCTCCAGTGGCACCAACAGTTCAGGCTCCAGTGGGGCCACCATCTTGGCAGAGAGTTAGGGATACCTTTCAGAAGGGTCACCCACCTGAGTTTCGGGGTAGCACAGATGTGATAGAGGCTTGTTATTGGAAGAAGAACATTCAGCGCCATTTGCGCATGCTAGAGTGTACTGAGGTACAAAAACAGATGCTTGCTACCTTTCGTCTATCGGGGGCAGCCTTACAGTGGTGGGAGTCAGTTACCACCGTCGAGGAGCGAGACTTGATGCCGATATCAGAGTTTTGGGTGCGGTTCGACAGCAAATACTTTCCACCAGAAGTAGAGATTGAGATGAGAAAGAAATTCAGTGATTTAGTTCAGGGTGACCGATCAGTGGCAGACTACGAGGAAGAGTTCACCTGTTTGGCAAACTTTGTGCCAAATGAGGTGAGCGATGAGGAGAAGAAGAAATCGAGGTTTGTGGACGATTTAGCCTGGCGAATCAGGCAACACTTGATTGGGAATCCGGCGTTAGTGACGTATACAGACATCGTTAATGCCACACTTGTAAACTGCCAGGATCATCGCTTCCAAGAGAAGGGGAGCAAGAGAACAGGGGAGCCGAGTCAACAGGGCAAGGTCATTACTAGTAGTGACACAAGTGGTGCTCAGCAGTAGGCGGGCAGTCAGTAAGGGAATCAGGCTAAGAAGTTTAAGCCTAGTGGGTTTCGACCGGGAGGACAGGGGTTCAGGAAGGGGAAGTCGGGCCCGAATCAGCAGCAGCAGGTTCCTCAGGGCCGTCAGGGCCAGGGTCAGCCGCGTCAGGGCCAACAACAGTGGGATGGTCAAAAACGTTGTTTTGTCTGTGGCCAGCCAGGGCATTTCAAGAGGGAGTGCCCACAGAGGGGCAAAGGTCAACAGCAGGAGGCCCAACAGGGGCAACGGGGACAATTACCGCCAGCAGCAGCAGCCCCACCCGCCCCACCTCAGCAGGGGCAGATGCACTACGGACGTGTGTATAATGTCTGAGATGTTCCCAATCCCCCGGCGCAGCAAGCACCGCCAGCAGTTGAGGGCATGTTTCTCATTCATGGTTATGAGGGTAGTATTCTTTTTTATACGGGAGCATCACATTCATTCATTAAATTAAATTTTTCTAAACGGGCCGAACTACTAGAGACCGCGGGTAGTCTTCGGATGTGTGTAGAGTCGCCAGTAGGCAGCGGGGCTACGATTCACTCGATTTGTCGGGGTGTGGACATTTTGATTGGGAGACTTAGTTTAGCAGCGAACCTCTTAGTGTTGGATATGGAGGGGAACGATGTCATTTTAGGTATGGATTGGTTGGCAGGTTATCGGGCAATGGTGGATTGCTACGAGAGGACCATCGTGTTCTCCATTCCAGGGCAGGAAATGTTTTTTATAGCAATGCCGCTACCTGAGGGAGGGTCACGCACACACTTGTATTACATTGAGGAGGAAACCTCACAGGAGGTGGCTATTCCATTGGACTCAATCCTAGTGGTGAGAGACTTTGAGGATGTGTTTCAGGAGATACCAGGATTTCCACCTAGCAGGGAAATCGAATTTTTGATCGATTTAGCACCGGGGACAAGGCCGATTGCTCGGGCCCCATACCGTATGGCCCCTTTAGAGATGCGTGAGTTGAGGGAGAAAATTCAACAACTGCTGGGGTAGGGTTTCATTCCACAAAGTACATCACCGTGGGGTGCACCGGTGTTGTTTGTGAAAAAGCGAGATGGCTCACTACGGTTATGCGTGGACTATAGAGAGCTGAATAAGGCCACGATACGGAATAAGTATCCGTTGCCTAGGATTGATGACTTATTTGACCAGTTGAGAGGGGCGTCTTATTTCTCTAAGGTCGATTTGAGGTCAGGGTATCATCAACTACGTATCCGAGAGGAGGATGTTTCGAAGACCGCTTTCCTATCGCAGTATGGATCTTACAAGTTCAGGGTAATGCCATTCGGGCTCACCAATGCACTAGCAGTGTTCATGGACCTCATGAACAGAGTCTTCAGGGAGTTTCTCTATCAGTTTCTTATCGTGTTCATTGATGACATCCTGATCTACTCGCGTACCGAGGAGGAGCACGCAGAGCACCTGCGTATAGTGTTACAGACATTACGGGATCACCAGATCTATGCCAAATTCGGTAAGTGTGGATTTTGTCTATGGGAGGTTCAGTTTCTTGGCCACGTGGTGTCAGACTGGGGTATTGCGGTGGATCCAAGTAAAGTATCGGCGGTGAGGGAGTGGGGACAGCCCACGACACCGATAGAAGTGCGCAGTTTTCTGGGGTTGGCCGGTTATTATAGACGGTTCATCAAAGGATTCTCAAAGATTGCGGGCCCTTTGAAGAATCTTACCCAGAAAGGGGTACCTTTCACTTGGAATGATCACTGTCAATTAGCCTTCGACAAGTTAAAGGACAAGTTGACATCTGCACCCGTACTTGCATTGCCGAAAGGAGGATTAGAGTATCGGGTTTACACTGACGCATCCTTACAGGGACTTGGGGGTGTGCTTCAGCAGGAGGAAAGGGCTATAGCTTATGCGTCCAGGAAGCTAAAGCCCCACAAGAGGAATTACCCCACTCACGACCTGGAGTTAGCAGCAGTCATTTTTGCTTTGGGGATATGGAGGTATTATCTCATGGGGGAGCAGTTCACGCTATTCACGGATCACAAATCACTTCACTATCTCTTCACTCAGAAGGATCTGAATATGAGATATAGGCGATGGCTAGAATTCGTGAAAGACTATCAGTTTGATATTCAGTATCATCCTGGTAAGGCTAATGTGGTGGCAGATGCATTGAGTCGGAGACCGACTGGGGAAATATCAGAAGTCTGGAAAGCGAAGTGGAGAGAACTTCGATACGAGGTGATGTATCCAGGGCTTGTAAGTCAGCATTATCCATCACACCCGAGATCATTATGCGGGTTGTGAGGGCTCAAGCAGAGGATCAGACCTGCTGGGATAGGGTGAGCGAGTTGCTAGCTGAGGGAGCAGAGGGTTACTCGATCAGCTCGGAGGGAGGCTTACGCCATAATGGGAGGTTGATTGTGCCAGAGGATTCGGAGTTAAGGCATGCCGTTATGACGGAGTCTCATGGGTCGAGATTCGCGGTACATCCCGATGGGGATAAGATGTATCAAGATATGAGGAGGCAGTATTGGTGGGCAGGGATGAAATGGGACATAGCAGAGTTTGTTTCGAAATGTGCCACGTGTTAGCTTGTGAAAGTTGACCATCAGAGACCATTAGGGATGCTACAGCCACTTGAAATTCCTATGTGGAAGTGGGAGAGCATCTCTATGGACTTCATTACAGGGTTACCTACATCGCAGAAGGGTCACAATTTCATATGGGTCATTGTGGATCGGTTGACCAAAGTGGCCCACTTCCTGCCGGTTCGCACAGACTTTGAGACGATGCGTTATGCATAGCTATTCATAGCAGAGATTGTTAAGCTGCAAGGGGTACCGATAAATATTGTGTTGGATAGGGACAAGATCTTTGTGGCCCACTTTTGGCAGAGTTTTCAGGAGGCTATGGGCACGGAGTTACGTTTGAGTACAACCTATCACCCACAGACTGACGGACAGACTGAGAGAGTTAACCAGATGCTGGAAGATATGCTCAGAATGTGCATATTATACTTTGGGGGAGGTTGGGAGAAGTGTCTTCCTCTGGTAGAGTTTGCGTATCAAAACTCTTACCAAATTACGATCGGCATGGCACCATTTGAGGCACTATACGGGAGACCTTGTCGTTCACCCGCTTGTTGGTTAGAGGTGGGGGATAACAAACTATTAGGGCCGGAGATTGTGCAGGAGACATCTGCCAAGATAGAACTGATCCGAGAGAGGAATCGGATAGCTCAGGATAGGCAGAAAAGTTACGTTGACGCTTCACGGAGACATGTGGAGTTAGAGGTTGGGGATCATGTATTGGTCCGGGTGTCCCCTATGAAAGGGGTGATGAGGTTCGGCAAGAAGGGTAAGCTAGCATCAAGGTACGTGGGACCTTTCCCTATTATCGAGAGGGTGGGGCCTGTAGCCTACAGGCTGGGATTACCGGAGCACCTTCAACGGATACACGACGTGTTCTATGTGTCATTGCTAAAGAAATATCGCAGGAGCGAGAGGGCCTTCTGACACATTCCACTCAAAGAAATTGATTTATAGCCAGACATCTCATATGAGGAGAGGCCGGTGGCTATTCTAGACCGTAGCGAGAGGAAATTACGATCAAAGGTTGCTCCACTAGTTAGAGTACAGTGGGGTCATCACAACATTGACGAGTCTACCTAGGAGCGGGAGGAGGATATGAGGGAGCAATATCCAGAGCTTTTCATCACATGTATGACCTAATTTCGGAGACAAAATTCCTTTGTAAGGGGGGGAGTACGTACCACCCCGCATTTTTCATGCATTAAATATGTAATTAATTCAGGAATTGATAATTACTTGTGAGACATAATTTTAATTGAATTAATTAGGGAAATTTTATTAAATATTAATCGGGGAGTGAATGTTTAATATTTAATGGGAATTTATTTACTAAGTGAATAGTAATCAATTATTTAAGTCATTTCGAGTATTAATGACAGGGTATGCACTTATCTCAACCAGGAGTCGGTACAGACTAAAGGGGTGGGGGATAAGTATTTTTATAAATTAATTCGGATGCCAATTCTGAGTGTATAGTTGAGTCCGGATGGGTTGAGATAGTCGGAAAAGTGTACCCGGGGGTAGTAAACGGGTCACGGGGCATTTTTAGACATAGCCGGGCCCACACCGGGGCAATTGGGTCATTTGGGCTTGGCCAATTAGGCTAAAAACGGGATTTAGGTTAATTGTTAAGTTAGGAGAAGAAAGGAAACGGCTGATAGAGTTTTAGAAAAAGGCTAAGTGTATTAAGGAACCCTAATAGCAGTTAAAGGCAGTTTTGGGATCACTAGAGAGCCAACAAGGATCATCTTCAACCTTGGAATTCATCTCCGAATCAGACACTACGAAACCTAAGGCAAGTGGATAACTTGCAATAGTATTGAATCTGTTTTTCAATTCATATTCATGTGATGTGTTTGATCAAAATTCGTTTTGGGTGTTCATGGCATAAACATGAGATTTTGAAAATAATAATCTGATTTACGAATTTGAATGAGGATTCTTGTAGAAATCTGATATTATAAATTGATACATATCTGGTAGGATGATTTCTGAATAATTAGAAATGAATTTGGTGAAGGGATTTGGGATGTAAATGGGTAAGGAATTAAAGATGAATATTTCCCCAAATTCAGAAATTGTAGTTAATGGACGAATTAATAACGTTGGAGGGCATTCTGGAGGTCCCTAATAAGGTTCCTAACTTGTATTATTGGTAAGAAGGCTTGAGATTGCTGGTAGAAGGAGTTAGGATTTTATGAAACTCGTCCATGGAAGAATCTGTCTTCGCGAAGAAGATGAAGACCTGCTCGATCGAAGGTCTAGGGTCGATCGATCGATGGTCGGCAGATTTTGACAGTTCGCCCAGTTTTCTTTTATATGAAGAAATTTTTAATTTAATCTTTTTCCATGAATTAATTTGGTGAGAAATTTATGCATGGGTTTTAAATCTAATTAATGGTGAATAAAGTTAATTTAGAATTTGGAGACGACTTAGTGTGATATCATAATTTAAATTTGTTAGGTTTTGGAGAAATTAGGTGTGACACACTAAGGTTGAATTTTTGGGAAGGTGTTCGAAAGGATTAAATATAGATGTAGTGAACAAGTCCGGGGATAACGGTTGAGGAATACCGAGAGATAAATCTTATTTAGGCAAATGTTATATAATTCGGGAGTCGGGAATTTAGACTCGGGTGGGGTTAATTCGGACTACGAGAGTAAGTCCAATTTTATGGTGGGGGCGACACCAAAGGTGACTTAATTAATTAATGTGCGAATTAATTAATAATTAGAGTTGGACCAGAAACTCTTAATAAATTAAATAGGCTTATGTTACGGATTATGTACATGGTGTAGCCGGGACATTTTATATATATATATATATATATATACGGAGTGTGATAGTATATATATATATATATATATATATATATATATATATATATATATATATATATATATATATATATATATATATATATATATATATATATATATATATACGGAGTGTGATAGTATATATATATAGTGCGTGTGCATTAATATCAGTGATTGAATATTATTAGTATATACTCTAGTGCTATAGGGGGAGGTTGCGCGTAGTGGATGAATCCCCTAGCTTGAGGAGTATGGCGAGTATAAGCCCAGGTCATAGCGTCCGTTATATGGGTGAGGGGCATCTCACTTTCAGGAAAGAAATATGATCGCCTCCAATTCGTATGTTAAACTAAGTTAGTGAGCGAATCTAACTTGGATAACTAGGTTATGTGAATACACCTAGTGGGATAGCACTTGAGAAAATTTATATTTTGTGAGTATTTTTACTCGGTCGAAAGTTTGCATTAAATGTTATTTCAGTATGTTTGTGAATACTGTAATATAATTAAATATATAATTACGTAAATAATTATATATGGGATAATTAATACATAGTGAAAAATTTATTATGTGCATAACAGGTGTGAATGTTATTTGAAATTAAAAAGGGTAATGATTTAATTAAGTTTGACGTTTATAATAACTTAAAAATCATGAATTAAGGCATAGTCGGTTAGAGTAGGTAAATTTCAAGGGTTAAATTAAGTATTGGGTCAGGAGCGTAGGACCTAGTAAATTAAATGGAAGCGTTAGTAGTGAACATTAGAGGTGGGGTGAGGAAGTCCTCAAGAGAGTGGGGCACTAACTAAAATATGAAGAGCATGCATATTTATTTATTACTGCAAGTTAATCATTTGTTAAATGTTTTCAAATGTTTTTGGGTACTAACCCTTGCTATAAATTTTTTTTAAAAACCTTTTAGGTGTCCAGCCACAGGGACGCCAGGCTTGACTCTATTCCAGGTATCCTTTGCTGCAACACATGTGGATGTTGCCGGGTTTTTGATAGACGCCTCCTTCTTTCATTCGTGTAAAGACTCTCTAGTAATTATCTGAGCTTGTCGCTCACAATTCATTTATCAGTATTAGACTTGTTGAGATTTTCTTCTTATCTTTACTTGTATTGGATATTTGGACGGATGGTTCATTCGGTTAGGTATTTTATTTGTGGATGATTATTTTAGTTAACTGTGATTGTGTATTATTTTATGTTCCGCATGAGTTTTATTTAATTAATTGAAAGATAAAAATTGGCACCAGTCTACTTTTCTCACTTAGGTGGTTAGTAATTAAAAAGACGACAGTGATGCTAAGAATGGACCAACTGAGAAACCTTTTCTAACTTGATTTAGCACTGATCACCCAGGATTAATTAGGCGGGGTGTCACAGATGGTATCAGATCATCAGGTTCTAGTGTCCTTAGGATCTGTGCGGCTTTCTACGATTCAGCGTAGCACTCGTTTGTTGTAGAGCCCTATTATTAGGACTGTTGATTCATTTTCCGCTTATGAGATATCGTATTTCTGCTGTGAATATTCTTGTGTAAACTGTGTACTTATGCGATTTAATCTATTTCAGATGCCACCGAGGAGACTGAGAGCGGAGAGGGCTGAGGCTAGGGATGAAATCAGGGAGGCTCACCAAGAGCCACATGTACCACCACCACCACCCCCACCCGAGTTGATTTCCACTACTCAAGTGGCATTGATAGTGGCCCAGGCGGTCGAAACAGCAATGAGAGCTTTGGCAGCTCACTTTCCACAGCCCCAGGCACCGCCTCCAGTGGCACCAACAGTTCAGGCTCCAGTGGGGCCACCATCTTGGCAGAGAGTTAGGGAGACCTTTCAGAAAGGTCACCCACCTGAGTTCCGGGGTAGCACAGATGTGATAGAGGCTTGTGACTGGAAGAAGAACATTCAACGCCATTTGCGCATGCTAGAGTGTACCGAGGTACAGAAACAGATGCTTTCTACCTTTCGTCTGTCGGGGGCAGCCTTACAGTGGTGGGAGTTAGTTACCACCGCCGAGGTGCGAGACTTGATGCCCATAGTATCCATCCCTAATTCCTGTTACATTTAAGTATCGGTCTGGCCACCCCTTATCTCGAATTGCGAGTTGTCACAACCCGCATCAAAATATTTTCAAAACTTTTAGGTGCTCAGCCACAGAGATGCCTAACTTAGCCATCCTTCTAGTCAGACGATGTTGTAGCAACCGTGGATGTCTGTAAGGATTGATTAGACTCTTATATCCTTGAGATCTAAATCGGATGTACTTCAGAATTTGTTTTGGTCATGTCTCCTAATTAGTAGGTATTTATTTTATTAGGATGTTATTTCCTTTCAGTTAGTTGGATTATTGTATTGTGATTATTTACTGAGAGTTATCCATTAATTTATTTATTCCATCATATTCTGTATCCATGATGCTTTTGTGTTGAATGTAAGTTTCATTACTTACTTGGTTGGTTATGTGAATGGAAATTTTATATACGTAAGTTTATAAGTTTTAAAAATTCGACACCAGGCCTCATAGGTTATTGGTAATTAAATTGTTTTCGTCAGTGATGCTAAGAATGAAACTAGTGAGATTCCTGCTTTATTTTAGTAGGGTATTGATCACCCGTTATTGAAATATGCGAGGTGTTACAGATGGTATCAGAGCATCAGGTTCTAGTGTCCTTAGTATATGTGTGGACTTACTACGTTTTCAACTTTGCTTTTTCTTTGATGTATAACTCTATGCTTAGGACGATTGATTCATATTGCGATTTATGTTCTCATGATATTATGTATAATTGTTGTGGATATTATACGAGTTTGGTGGGGTTTTATATGCTAAATAATAGACGAAAACTAGTGAGGGCCATTATGAGGATCGTAGGAGGAGAGTCTCAACTGGATCCGTAAACTATTTAGGGGATGGTGGCCATAGCAGAGGTCACCACTATTATTGCTCACATAGTTAAGGCTGCGATGATCGGCATAGAAGTTTCCCCCAAGCACTGCCACACAGATAATGGCGCCAATTCACACTCATTCAGTGCATTCGGTATGGTATAGGGTCCTAGGTGCCTTTCAGAAGGGCCATTTGCCAGAGTTTTAGGGTAATGAGGATATTTTTTTAGTTAGCCAATGGAAGGAGGGCATCCAAAAGAATTTGGGAATGGTTGAGTACAGTGACATTCAAAAACAAATTTATGCTAATTTTTAAGCTTGTAGAAGCAACGTTGTAGTGGTGAGAGTCAGTCATCACGTCTGATAAGAGAGTCACCTTGACTATCGGGGAACTTTGAGTGCGGTTTGACCGCAACTTCTTTCCATTTGCAGTTCAGACAGAGATGGAGAGTAAATTTTTAGACTTATCACATGAGGGCCGGATAATGGCTGAATATGAGGAAGAATTCACTCGTTTGGCGAACTTCGTACTCGACGAGGTGGATACGAAGGGTAAAAGGGACTCACGAGTAGAATTCACCAACGCTTATTGGGAAATCTGGCTTGGACGACTTATGCAGATGTCGTCAATGATGCACTTTTGCACTGTCAAGGTTATTGCTTCCATGTGAAGGGAGCCAAGTGTAACACCCCGTATTTTTAATGTTTTTTACATTGGGATTAATTTAAATTAAAATGGGAAATTAATCCGGATTAAAATAAATATTAATTAGCGAGACAAGTGTTAATTTTCATTTAGATGAATTATATTGAGTATTACTAAGTGAACAAGTAATAAATTATTAATAATGCATTATAATTGTCTCGAGTGAAAAATATAGCAGTGATAACAGGGGAAAAATGCGGCGCAAGTGTATAAAGATATACGTCGGTCGCTATGCTCGGCTCCCAACGCTATGCAAAAACCTAAACTATTGACTACACTATTTTAAGGGAGTAGAGCGGCCAGTCCGGGTATCAAATCCACAAAGAAATGTTGCTAGAATTTAATCGGTTTAATACTTCTAAAATAAAAATGTAAAAGGTGATTGTAACAAAAAGTAAAATATAACTAGGCGAGTGTATTTAAACTAGATTAACAAAAGAGAAAGAAACTTTAGGTTGCAACAGATATCCCTCACCTCGAGTTAATTGGTATAAATAGTTACATGGGTTCACAAATTATTAAGATTGAGTCTCATTTAAATAGTTAATTAAATCCACAGTCGTCACCCCCTAAATTAGCATAAAAGCCTAATATGATTTTGGCATTAACAAATACCCAAAAAATTACACATGTAAGATCGTAAATACGGAGCATACGTGATATACACCGTTAAATATCCTAGGCATAATAACTAGGACAACCCAACCAAAATAAATGAGTAAAACCCATCACCATAGCAAAGCAACCCATTAACCCTAGGTGAGTTCAATCCGACATAACCTAATTTAAATTAGCCGCTAAATATGATGAAAAACATAAATAAACTAAGTTGACACAATTAATTAAGTAAAGCAAGCAAGAATTAATTTAACTACAATAATTAACTAGGGCATGAAACTAATTAATAAAGCATGAAAACAAAGGAACAAAGCATAAATACAAGAGAGAAGACAATGAATAGTAAAGTCTTACATTAATGGGTGTTCAACCAAAGAAAAATGGAGGGGAGGGGTTATCTCTAACAAAGTCCCCAAATTGTTCTTAACCTAGGTCTAAACTAAAAAGAAGAGAAAAAAAAAAGATCCTTACAAAAATAAACCAAAGGTTCTATTTATACTAAGTGGGGAATAAAATAAAACAAAAAGAAAAAGAAAAGAAAAGAGAAAAAGAAAAAAAAGGAAAAAGAAGAAGGTCGCGCCGAAAATTAAACAAGCCCGATCGACCGGTGGCAAGGGCGTGGTCGACCGACGAGAGTGGTGATAAACATTGCATTTCTCGTAGGCCTAAAATACAAACACCGATCGACCGGTGGGGAAGGGTCGGTCGATCGGTCATGCCAGACTTACTACTCCTTTAATTTCTCAAGACGAGATCTGCCAACACCCCAAAGCCAAATCCAACGTCCATTCAAAGACATGTGCATTAATTGCCCAAGACTTGCTATCCATTAGTTGTACAAGACCTGCTACCATGGTTATGTAGCCAAGCCATGATCAAAACGTGTGAGTGTCCCAAAGATTTGTAACCAAATCGTCCAACCAAAATCTTCAATAGTCGAGACCTGAGCTCCATAAACGAACTTGCTGTAAACCGTTTGGACCAAATATGGCCAAAGACCTATTTGCACATTTGGAACTTGCTACGTGTTTATGCCGGGACCTACAAAGCTTAAGACCTGCTATTGATTTGATTATGGCCAAAGATGGAGACCCATCTCCAAATCGTGTGTGACCTGCAATCTTGGGCAAAAGAGATAAAGGACACAAGTAAAATTAATTAAATTGTTTTGTGTTTTGTTATTTATTAATTAATTCCCTTATATTTCTTCTCGATCAAAGGCCCGTAACATATTCGTTTGGACTCTGATTCGAGCACTGTTCACGATCACGCGAAGCTTGACCCGAGAGATTCAACTTCCATGATACTTTGGGTAAAAATCCCTAAGGGTGAAATGATGAAAATGCCCCTAAACGTGCGATATTCGACGAATCTTTACCGGAATGCACCCAAACTCCACACTAAGCACCGTAACACCTACAAACACTCAATAATACCTCAAATAACATGTTAGTATATAAAATGGATGTTTTATGTGTATGGAGCATAATTATAGGAATTAAAGCACCCGATGGGACTAAAATGCATAGTGAAAAGGGTATATATGTGCAATATTCGGAACGAATTACACCCCCTAACTTACACATTGCTAGTCCCTAGTAATGAAATTCAAATCAAGAAGAACTATAAGAAAACCACAAAACACGAGATATATACAAAAGAGATAAAAGCCACTTTCGGGGGTGAACGATTACATCTAGGGTATGCAATAAGCCGTTAAACCCCAAGGTTATCCTAGTGGACGAGTGTCGTCTCGTGAGGATTTTCAGGAATGAAATTCACAAACATCATATGGTTTTCTCAAAATGTATGCCCAATCAACATGCAACAAGCCCAACAATAGGAAAAAGATTTCAAACACGTTATTAGCAAAGTGAATGAATTCACACAAAAGTTCGTAGTTATTAACATTATAGAACAGACTTCATAGAATTGAAACCTTAAAATGTGAGAGGGGAGCGAGCACATGCAAAGTATGATTTGGCAAAACTTAAATGAATCGAATAATAAACATTATAACGTGCATAAATCCAATCCTCACCGGGCATTACGCTCAACAAATGAAATCACTCAGAAATGGGAGGTAATACACGGGACATGTGGGCATAAAGAGTAAATATAAATGGAAATAAGGCCACGCACATGTCACAAATGAAGAACGCTATATATAAAATAAAAACATATAATCTCAATGAAAGATACCTCTCATTAAAGGAGGCAAAATATATTTTCACAGATTGTCGAAAATATTTAAACTTTTAAATTGAATTCACCCTAGGTTCGCATAGAACTTTATAGGGTTGTAATGTAGGTTGGGCTCGGGTTATGAAATGAAAGGACTATGTACGGATGCAAAGTGTTTGGAGATGAAAACTCGGGATAATGGGAAAATGCAGGCAATATAAAAAATTAGAAAACAACTTCCATAAAAGGCATTGAATATAACAACGAGGAGAGTAAACAACGCTTATTGAACACTATACACAATATATACAAATTTCTCGTTCTTTTATTTTCTACTTTTTCTCATTTTTTCTTTTTGTTTTTCTTTTCTTTTGTTTTCTTTCTTCTCTTTTTCACTTCTTTCTTTTCTTTAATTTTCATACTCTCACATGCCTAATTGCAACCATGTAACGCGAACATCATTCAATCCCAAGTATGATTCCAAACAAAGGTACGAAAGGTAATATGTATGGTTTAAAACTCCAATTTGGAGTTGGTTATGGGATTTGGGTTTATGAAACGAAAGGCTATATTTAGGCTTAAAGGGATTGACGAGGAGAAATATTTAAGGCGAGGTCAAGGTCAATATGGGTGATATAATAAAGATGGCCTATGATCATTTCCTAAAGTAACAAACTTTGAAAATCATGCTCAAGTAATACATTTCAAGAATGAACTCAATTAATGAACGATCAATGAAAGAATAGTGAGATTACCAACGACTGTAACATTTTCAAAGTGGAAAGAGAAGTGTATAACACTCACAAACGAAGAAAAACCCAAATCTCACTAGGTGTAAGTATATACAATGCAATAAAAGATTACCGAGTTATAAAAAACTTAAACCAAATCAATAAAGCAAGAAAAGTGCATGTGCTCATGGGATTAAAGTTTATTTCATGAAGTTATTCATAATATCAATAATTTAGGACAAAAGTCTAATGACTTCAAAAATCGAGAACATGCATCATTGAATTATTTATTGGATCGGACAATTATTAAAATTTATCATCGAAAACAAAGGCAAAATGCCCAACAAAGGAGAAAAAAGGAAAGAAAATCTTTTAAAAAATTTTAATTTTTTACAAGAAAAGCATGCTTGGATAACATATAATGAAATCAAAGAAACTACCAATGAATGGATATAATATCCCACACCCCCTAACTTAAAACCTGACGTTGTCCTCAATGTGAATTAAGAACCAAGTTAAAGAGAGGAAAAGAGTGATATTACCCAAAATGGAGAAATCTCGTAAAAGTACAAGTCCAGTGATTCTACAAGACATGTTAGTACTAAGCATAGCAAAAAAAAAAAAAAAATTAGCTAACTACACTAGACAATAAGTAACAATAAAGAAAAAGAATAAAAATAAAACAAAACTAACTAGTTATAACCTACAATTTTAACTTCTAACTAACTATACATTAGAAGTTAAAAAAATTTAGGGTCCACCCAAAATACGATTTGACTTTGAGGGACAATCGGTGTACCCTCATTGACATGCATACCTTCCCAAAAATAGGAATTTCGTTCAAATAACAAAAGGCATGAGTAAGGCGAAACAAATGAACCATCCCTAACTAAAATTTTTGGAGGGAGGATGGGGTTTTTGGATAAAACGGGCGACAAATAAAAAAATAGAATTTTCTCCCAAATATTTTGAAATTGGAATGAGAGGTGGCGCACATGGAGACAAATATGCATTCATGGAAGGCAACTCGAGCGAGTACTCCTCATCGGTGAAAAGATTTGACACTTTAAAGTTTGGAACCAATTCATTGGCTACTAGCGTCGGTATGACGATATAGAGTAAGGATGGGGACGAAAGAAATTCAAATTCAAGAGATGAGTTATCATTTCCTGAAGATTGAATTTCGAAGGAAATAGGATCATTTTCAATGAAATTTTCTTCTTTGAGAATCAAGGAAGAAATCATTTCATACGTCTATTTCTTCCTCATTTTCATTCTCTACTATACCATGGGCCAAGTCAAGAATGGTTTGTTCCAGAGTAGGAAAAAATTCCTCATATGATTCAAAATATTCCTCGACTTCGAAAGTCTCAAAAGAAAAATCGTCGTCGGATTCAAATAATAAATCCAACTCATGCTCCCAACAACGATTTTCTTCCTAATAAAGGTTTTCAATTTTCTCATTTTCAAGAATACGCAAGCCCTCAGCGAAAGTCATAGGGCGAGGCACGGATTCTTGCAAATGAGAACTTTGAAAACCATCGTCGTAACTACAATCAAAATCATTAATATAAGAATTTTGAAAGCTATTGCACTTTGTTTCAAATTTCTTATCATAAGGATTTTGAGACCCAAAATCAAAATGATCATTCCCAAAATTTCCATAATCCATATCTTGACTTTCGTAATACTCACCCAAAAACATTTTAGATGTTTCATTTTTTTGGGTTTGTAAGTATTGACCAAAAGTCATAGGGTAGGGGGATTTTGAGAATTATCACTACGATTACCGAAAGAATTGGAATAAGACATGCTTACACCAAAGAAGGCTCGAGATGGCAAATTCCACATAGAGATGCGTGGCCAAAAAATTCTAACGGTTCTTGGCACTCAAATGTAAAAGTATTATAATAATTGTTAACAAAAAATATAAATAAAAAGAAAATACTACAAAATACTAAATCAAATAAATTCTAAAACAACAAGTCCCCGACAACGGCTCCATTTTGATAGCAAGGGAAAATCACGGTGCAAGTGTATAAAGACATATGTAAGTCGATATGCTCGGTTCCCACCGCTATGCAAAAACCTAAACCATTGACTACACTCTTTTAAGGGGGTATAGCGGCCAGTCGGGGTATCGAATCCACAACTAAATGTTGCTAGAATTTAATCGATTTAATACTTCTAAAATAAAATTGTTAAAGGTGATTGTAACAAAAAGTAAAAGATAACTAGGCGAGTGCATTTAAACTAGATTAACAAAAGGGATATAAACTATAGGTTGCGACGGATATCCCTCACCTCGAGTTAATTGGTATATATGGTTACATGGGTTCACAAGTTATTAAGATTGATTCTAATTTCAACACTTAATTAAATCGAGAGTCGTCACCCCCTAAATTCGCATAAAAGCCTAATATGATTTTGGCGTCAACAAATACCCCGGAAATTACACACGCAAGGTCATAAATACGGAGCATACATGATATACACCATTAAATCTCCTAGGCATAATAACTAGGACAACCCAACCAAAATAAATGAGTAAAACCATCACCATATCAAAATAACCCATTAACCCTAGGTGAGTTCGATCCAACACAGCCTAATTTAAATTAGCCGCTAAATAAGAAGCAAGACAATTAATAATTAATTAAAGCAAACAAGAATTAGTTTAACTACAATAATTAACTAGGGCATGAAACCAATTAATAAAGCATGAAAACAAAGGAACAAAGCATAAATATAAGAGAGAAGATAATGAACAGTAAAGTCTTACATTAATGGGTGTTCAACCAAAGAAAAATGGAGGAGAGGGGTTATCTCCAACAAAGTCCCCAAATTGTTCTTAACCTAGGTCTAAACTAAAAAGAAGAGAAAAAAGAAGAGCCTTACAAAAATAAACTAAAGGTTCTATTTATACTAAGTGGGGAATAAAATAAAACAAAAAGAAAAAGAAAATAGAAAAAGAAAAAAGGAAAAAGAAGCAGGTCACGCCGAAAATTAAATAGGCCGGTCAATCGGTGGTTTAGGGTGCGATCGACCGACGAGAGGGGAGAGACACACTGTATTGCTCGTAGGCTAAAAATAAAACATCGGTCGATCGTGGGGCAGGGTCAGTCGATCAGTCATGCTAGACCTTCTACTCCTTTAATTACTCAAGCCGAGATCTGCTAATACCCCCCAAAACCAAATCAAACTTACATTCAATGACCTACTGCATTAATTGCCCAAGACCTGCTATCCCTTAGTTGCCCAAGACCTGCTACCATGGTTTTGTAGCCTAGCTATGGTAAAAAATTGCGAGTGTCCCAAAGATTCGTAACCAAATCGTCCAATAAAAATCTTCAATGGTCGAGACCTGAGCTCCATAACCGGACCTGTTATAAATTGTTTGAACCAAAGATGGCCAAAGACTGATTTGCGCATTTGGAACATGCTACATGTTTATGCCGGGACCTACAAAGCTTAAGACCTGCTACTGATTTGATTGTGGCCAAAGATGGAGACCCATCTCCTAATCGTATGTGACCTGCAATTTTGGACAAAAGTGATGATGCTAGAAACAACACCACCCTTCAAGGTGTTTGTGAGCTCAATTCAATGTTAACAATGGCAGCATAAGGGTACATACACACATAGTAGAGGGAGGTGAGGAGAAGAGGATTCACACCAGAATATATGTGGTTCAGCCAATTAGCCCTACGTCCACTGTGCAAGTGTATGATATGTATCACTGTATGAGGGCTCTAATGGCCATAAATACAATCTCTCAAACTTTCTCTCTCTACTGTGTATTTAGACAGAGTTTTATCTAGGGTTCCTAATTTCGGGATCCCTCTCTAAAAAGGAGAAGACAATTATATATAATACCTGGGGGTGTAATACACCCCCCATGCATGCAATGAGCATGTGTGTGTTGATCTAGCCAATCGGATAAAGACATCTGTCTCTGTCACATGAAGAGAATGATGATGAAATATTCCCTCACGTGAGGGGAATGATTCGGTTATAATTGATTGTGTACACGTGTTCCCAACAGAGCATATGTTGATAAGAACTCGGGCATCCGTCAAGGGTCCCAACCTCGGCCTGGAACAGGACGAGGTTGTGACCTTGGTTTAGGTGGAGAGCCGAAGTAAGACGTTGAGCTATGACATCGACCTGGGTCGAGGTAGAGGTGGCATAGCTGGAACATCGGCCGATCTCTAGCCGAGATTGATGATGATGATGATGAGATGGTAACCTCTTTATCCTCCTAACCGAGGTTACGATCCTTGGAAGACCAGTTAGATAACCTTCCCTGGGTTATGGAGACCTCACTTGCCGAGGTAGCTAGCAACATCAGCCGTGGCCGACCTTGCCTAGGACGAGTTCGCCAGTTGATGATCCATGGTCCCTCCAGCATCGGCCATCTCCATGATCGAGGTTGATGTCTCTAAGCCTAGGGGGTACATTCAGGGCACATCAATAACCCACCAGCCCTTAGTTACATGTGAGAGCAGGTGACTGTGGGGTCTATAACTCCGAGGTCCTTCTTCCTTGTGTCAATGTTCATTTGACACTTATCAATTGCTGAAGTGTGAGGCGTGCCTGGCAAGCATGTGATGTCAGCCGTCCTTTGGGGCTCCCAAGGCAATGATGGGCCTTGGGACGCGTGCATTGGGTGTTGAGGGTTATACCCCCTTTTTTCTTTTTCTTCTTCATTTCTACACTCCCTCGCCTGCAACTCTTTCTCTCTCTACAAGGGCTTTTTTAAGGAGCTTGTTGGTGGCTTTTTCCTACAGCTCTCTCTTTCTCTTCTTCTTAAATATTCTCAGGTATCATTTATCTCCCCATTCTCTCCTTTTGCTGCATTTTTCTTCCTTATTCTTCCATTTATTGTATTTTTTGGCGAGATTAAGCATTTTCCGATGAACCTATGAGTTTTTTGGTTGACTGTTCATACATTGTTCTTGCTCAAAAACCAAGCTTTGATCCTTAGTCAAATTAACAACATTGTTTGTTATTTAGGAGAGTTGTAGTGTAGGTTCTGCCTCATATGCTCAGACCCCTGTACCAACTCTTAGAGGAATTCCCGTCACTTAGAGAGAACACCTTAGATAAAATTAGGCAAATTGAAAGAGTGCAAGAAGAAGCTCGTGGGGCAGAGGAATTCCCCCTCAGACCTATATTTCCACCACCTCTGAAGGTCATATACCTGGAACCAGCATAACCAGTTAACCAAGCAGAGGTACTAGCTGAACCCTATCCAATATCGGAGTCTGAGTCATCAACCTCAGACCCTATGTCTGTGGACTCCTTCCGAGAGGCCATGGACTTCTCAAATAAACAAGATCAGGTCCCTGATCAAGCAGAGGTTTCCAGTCGGGCCTCACCTCACAAAAGTTCGAGCATATCAACCTCTTCCTCAGAGGTTGAAATTATTGGACCAAGTGTCATTGTTCCTCCAATTCTTAAAGACATTCCCCTATCGGCTGTCACAATAGCTGAGTTTGCTCAGAGGTTCCCAAGTGGTGCCCCATCATCTGCTCCGACCGACGTTGAGACAGATGACGACGACGGTGCTGAGAGTGATGTTGACACCTCTGAAGCGGCCGAGATTAAGAGTACAGTCAGTGAGGTTGACCTTCTGGCATTCAGACATCTTTATTCCATAAGTCCCTCTATAAAACTTAGGAGACCCCTGAGGGAGGAGAGGGCTTATGACGGTCGAGATGGTGAGATCTGCTTATATGAGAAGATGTTCAAGTTGAGATTTCGTCAGCCCATCCATCCCATCATCAGGGCCATATTAGCCTACATCAACTTGGCTCCTTCCCAGTTGTCACCTAATGCTTGGAGGGTGATAATTGGAGCCATCGTCTTATGGAGGGTTGTTCATCACTCAGACCTTTCTGTCCAAGTCTTTACAGGGTGCTATATCCCTTCATCTACTAGGAACCATCCGAGCTATTATCATTTCTTAGCTCGAAAGTCAAATAAAAAGATACTTCAAATTACCCAAAACTCAAACCATAACTGGAAGCCAGGGTACTTCTTTGCATTAGGGCCATGGGAATTTGGTCCATGCTCTCCCTCTTCCTCATTAGAGCCGAGGATACCTATAAGATGGGGGAAGGTTACAATGGCTTCTAGGGCCAACCTCGAGCTTAGCCAATAAAATCTTCAAAAGGTCAAAGACCTTCAGGACCAGGGGGAGCGCGGTCTACTTGTAAAATTTGAACATCTGATGACCCCCAATTACCTCTCTGAGACTGGTCTAGGGGGAAATCCTCTGAAAAATCTTGGTAAGTGATTTTAATTTAAATAAGTCATACCTCTGAATTTACGTATATCTGATTCTCTAACTCAGACCTTTCTATCTTGTAGAGCGTCCGCAGGGAATATCTGACGAGTTGTGGGAGATGGCAGCTCCAAGTCTAACGAAGCTCGTCAAAAAAGCAGGTTTGAATGCTCCTCCACCCCCTCCTTTTACCTCGAGGGCTGAGGCCGCCAAGAAGAGGAAGGTTTCCGACCCTGCCCCTAAGGATCAGAGGTAGAAGAAGAAAGGTGGGGATCGTTCCATCCCCATTTCTTCTGAGGATGTATTGGCTGCTCGTATAGAGCAACTAAAAATTAATGATAGCGTCATAGGCCACAGTTTTCAGGCATTGGATGCCATCGGATCTGCTATGACCGATGCTGACAAACCCTTTTGTCGATCCATGGACACCCCTCTACTGGTGGAGTTTGGCCTTCACAGGTCTATTCAGGTATGACTTCGGATTTCAGTTTAGCTTTAAAGTGTAACCTCTATTTTGAATTTCAACTTATACATACGGCCACATGGTTTTCAGGGCCTCGTTGCTATGCATCATCTTGTTAACAAGACTCTGAAGAAGTTTCCCCTCATCCAGAAAGGTCAGGAAGCTGAGAAGGTGCAAAGCTCTCTGAATGCGGAGGTAGAACGTCTGAAGTTTGCCTTTGAGGGGTCTGATAAGAACGTTAAGGAGTTGGAGAAAGAGATCCTCCAAGCTTAAAAAGGACCATACCATTGCCTTGAAGGCCAAGGATGAAGTTCTCCAGCAGAAGGTTGACGCTGCAGTGAAGGCATCCCTTGAGGATGCCTCTGAGGGATTCTGGTCGATTATAAAGTCTCCGATGAATTCATCAGCTTCGATTTTGAGTACCTCGAGAGAGGTATTAAGGCTACTGGTAAATGGGCGACTGCTAAGGATAAGGAGTTAGGGAGCTTGAAAGCCTCTGACTTCATAGACCTGGGTTTTGCTAACCCTTAATTTGCCCAAGCCCTTCAAGAGATTAAAGAGGAAGACGCTGCCCCTGTAGAGACTGCGCCATTGGATGTTACAGAGACTGAGGGAGATAATCCCAGAGATGATGGGGCTGAGGTGACCAACGTCGGCCAAGGGAACCAGGCTGAGGATGCCAACACTGTCCCTACAAATCCTTAGGCTATTTTTATGAAGCTTTTGTACTTTTTCACTATGTATTTGAATTGTAACCTCTGATGAATAATGTTACTTTATATTTTTGTCATTTGTCTTAATCTGTCAACCTCTGAGGAGGGCTCTTCTCTTACTGAATTATTTGTTGGATGATTTTCTAACCTCATAAATAATTTCACCAAATTAATGATGTTAAGGGTCTGAGGTCATTCGAGTATGATGTCTGACCTCAGACCTTGTCACCAAATCATGATGTTATAAGGTCTGAGGCATTCGAGTATGATGTCTGACTTCAGACCTTGTCACCAAATCATGATGTTAAGGGCCTAAGGTCATCCGAGTATGATGTCTGACCTCAGACCTTGTCACCAAATCATGATGTTATAAGGTCTGAGGTCATCAACTAAGATGTTATCCTCTTAAATAATTTCACCAAATTAATGATGTTAAGGGCCTGAGGTCATCCGAGTATGATGTCTGACCTCAGACCTTGTCACCAAATCATGATGTTATAAGCTCTGAGGTCATTAACTAGGATGTTATCCTCTTAAATAATTTCACCAAATTAATGATGTTAAGGGTCTGAGGTCATCCGAGTATGATGTTTGACCTCAGACCTTGTCACCAAATCATGATGTTATAAGGTCTGAGGTTATCAATTAGGATGTTATCCTCATAAATAATTTCACCAAATTAATGATGTTAAGGGTTTGAAGTCATCCAAGTATGATGTCTGACCTCAGACCTTGTCACCAAATCATGATGTTATAAGGTCTGAGGTCATGAACTAGGATGTTATCCTCATAAATAATTTCACCAAATTAATGATGTTAAGGGTTTGAGGTCATCCGAGTATGATGTCTGACCTAAGACCTTGTCACCAAATCATGATGTTATAAGCTCTGAGGCATCCGAGTATGATGTATGACCTCAGACCTTACCATCAAATCATGATGTTAAGGGTCTGAGGTCATCAGAGTAATGTCTGACCTCAGACCTTGTCACCAAATCATGATGTTATAAGGTCTGAGGTCATCAACTAGGATGTTATCCTCTTAAATAATTTCACCAAATTAATGATGTTAAGGGTCTGAGGTCATCCGAGTATGATGTCTGACCTCAGACCTTGTCACCAAATCATGATATTATAAGGTCTGAGGTCATCAACTAGGATGCTATCCTCTTAAATAATTTCACCAAATTAATGATGTTAAGGGTCTGAGGTCATCCGAGTATGATGTCTAACCTCAGACCTTATCACCAAATCATGATGTTATAAGGTCTGAGGTCATCAACTAGGATGTTATCCTCATAAGTAATTTCACCAAATTAATGATGTTAATGGTCTGAGGTCATCGAAGTATGATGTCTGACCTTAGGCCTTGTCACCAAATCATGATGTTATAAGGTCTGAGGTCATAAACTAGGATGTTATCCTTATAAATAATTTCACCAAATTAATGATGTTAAGGGTCTGAGGTCATCCGAGTATGATGTCTGACCTCAGACCTTGTCACCAAATCATGATGTTATAAGGTCTGAGGTCATGAACTAGGATGTTATCCTCATAAATAATTTCAACAAATTAATGATGTTAAGGGTTTGAGGTCATTCGAGTATGATGTCTGACCTCAGACCTTGTCCCCAAATCATGATGTTATAAGGTCTGAGGTCATCACTAAGATGTTATCCCCATAAATTTCCAACCGAGCATAATGAACCAAGAACTGACACATGAATTTGATCTTCTCATAAATAATCTCTTCATAAGATGATACATTTATATGAAAGCTCTTGCAACATCATATGTAATACTTTTTTAGATGATCAGTATTCAAAGGATTGGAAAAAGGTTCCCCCTCGAGGTTTTCTATCTTATAGGTCCCAGGTACAACCTCTTCGATTACTTTGTAGGGACCATGCCAGTTTGGGTGAAGCTTGTTTGCCTTCTGTAACGTCTTCTTTAGCACCAGGTCCCCCACAGCTGTAGGTCTTGATTTCACCCTTTGGTTGTAGAACTTTATTACCCTTTGCTAGTAAGCTGCTTGTCTAACTTCTGCGTCTTCCCTTCTCTCTTCAATCAGGTCTAAGTCGAGTCTTCTCTCCTCCCAATTCTTTTCAGGGTCATAGGTCTGCACTCTATGAGTAGGGAGTTCTACTTCTATTGGTATGACGGCCCCTAATCCATGTGATAACATAAATGGGTTCTCCCCTGTTGGTGTCCTAGTCGTTGTTCTGTAGGCCCATAGCACAGCGTAAACTTCTTCGGTCCACCTTCCCTTAGACTCCTCCAACCTCTTCTTGATCCTATCAAGGATCATTCTGTTTGTGACTTCGGTCTGATGTTTGCTTGAGGTCAGCCAGGAGAAGAGAAAAATTGCTTTATCCCAACTCTTTCGCAGTATTTTTCCAGGGAAGAGTTCTTGAACTGTGTTCTGTTGTCCGAAATAACGGTGTTTGGGAGGACATGTCTGCATATGATGGTCTTCCAAATAAATTGGAAGGTCTTCTGATCTGTAATCGTGGCCATCGTCTCTGCCTCTACCCACTTGGAGAAGTAATCAGTGGCAACTATCAAAAATCTGTAATTATTTATAGCCCTTGGTAGGGTACTTACTAAGTCAATCCCCCATACTACAAATGGATAAGGGGAACTGATAGACGTCATAGGCCTATGAGGTTGATGTGGGACTGTGGAGAATCTCTGACATTTATCGCACCTCTTTACATAAGCTATAGCGTCCTTTGCCAAGGTTGGCCACTAGTACCCCTGCGTAATAATTCTTTTGGCCAAGGCTCTTCCTCCTATGTGAATGGAGCAAGAACCCTCATGTACCTCCTGTAGGACGTGGGGAACTTTGGTTGGATGGACGCATCTGAGCGGAGGTAGCAGGAATCCCTTCCTATATAGGACATCTCCTATTATTGAGAATTTTGTTGCCATGTACCTCAATTTCCTCCTTTCTAACTTTGACTTCGGTAACACCCCATCTCTGATGTATCTGATAAGGGGATCCATCCATGAGTACCCTAGGTCCAAATTGAGACAAAGATTACTAACCTCTTCTTCTTCTTCTTCAATGGTTTCTCTGGGCAAGATCTCAATTGGGATTGTCCTTTTGATATTTGTCCTCATTGCCGAAGCTAGTCTTGCTAATGCGTCTGCATGACTGTTGTTTTGTCGAGGTATTCTCTTCATCTTTACCTCCTCGAGGCCTTCAAGTATCGTTCTCACCCTCTTCAGGTACTTGGCCATCCTTTCGTCCTTGGCCTCACAAACCCCCAATACTTGATTAACAACCAACCTTGAGTCACTGTGAAGGAGTAATCATCTTATACCAACGGTTCTTGACAAGGAGAGGCTTGTTATCATGTCCTCGTATTCTGGCTCGTTGTTCGACGCCTTGAAGTTGAACCTTAGGTCATATTCGATGTTGGTACCATCCGATCTTAAAAGTATTAGGCCTACACCGGTCCCACTTTCGCAGGAGGACCCATCAACGAAGAGGTTCCATATGTCTTTATCTGATGAGAAACCCTCTTCTAACATAATTCCTTGCCTAAAAAGGTCCCGGACTTCCTCATTCTCGGCTATCCCATCTCTGACTCTCTTTGGCATAACCTCTTTCGGATGTCGGAAGACGTTGCTGTTTGACCCTTCTGTAGCCTCTAGGCTATTCTCACCCTCGACCTCTTCCCACGTAAACTCTGCGATAAAATCTGCCAGTGCCTGCCCTTTGATGGCCGTCTTAAGATGATAGGTAAGGTCATAATCCCCTAGCTCAATGACCCATGCCATCAATCTTCCTGACTTCTCAGGTTTAAGGAGGACCTATCTTAGTGGGGAGTCAGTGAGGATGACCATAGAATGGGCTTGAAAGTAGGGCTTCATCTTCCTAGAGGCATGCATCAAGGCGTAGGCTAACTTTTCCATGCGAGGGTAATTCTGCTCAGATCCCTGAAGGGCCTTACTATTGAAGTATACAGGACTTTGAACCCCGATGTCCTCTCGTATAATAGCTGCACTTATAGTCGATTCAGAGACCGCTAAGTAAATAAACAGCCTCTCTCCCGTTATTGGACGAGATAGGAGCAAGGGGGACCCAAGGTATGACTTGAGTTGATCAAAAGCCTCATCACACTCTTTGTCCCACTCGAAAGCCTTTTTAAGCACCTTGAAGAATGAAAGACACTTGTCGGTCACTTTAGAAATAAATTTGTTGAGCACAGCCACTCTTCGAGTGAGCCTCTGAACGTCCTTGATATTCCTAGGCGTCTTCATATCGAGCAAAGCCTTGATTTTCTCAGGGTTTTCCTCTATTCCTCTTTGATTGATGATGAATCCAAGAAACTTGCCAAATCCTACCCTGAAGACACACTTTTCCGAGTTGAGTTTCATCCTGTACAGGTCCATGGTATTGAAGGTCTTTTCCAGGTCTGCCACATGAGTGCAGGCCTTTAAGCTCTTCGTCAGCATATTATTTATATACACCTCCATGGTCTTGCCTATTTGGTCTTCAAACATCTTATTCACCAGACGTTGATATGTTGCCCCTGCATTTTTCAATCCGAAGGGCATGACCTTGTAGCAATACGTCCCTTTGTCAGTAATGAAGGTTGTCTTCTATGAGTCTTCGGCATCCATGAAGATTTGGTTGTAGCCTGAATACGCATCCATGAAACTCATGAGCTCATGTCCTGCAGTTGCATCTACCATCTGATCGATCCGAGGTCAGGGGTAACTATCTTTCGAGCAAGACATGTTCAGGTCAGTAAAATCTACGCACATTCTCCATTTTCTTTTGGCTTTGGGCACAATGACTGCGTTTGATAGCCACTCTGGATATATCACTTCCCTGATGAATTCAACCTCTTCTAACTTTCGGACCTCTTCCCGGATAACGTCATATTTCTCCCTGGAGTATACGCTTCATATCTATTTGATTGGCTTAGCATCCTTAGTCACATTCAGCTTGTGGCACATAACTTTAGGGATAATGCCTAGCATGTCCGCGTGACTCCATGCGAAGACACTCTGCCTCTTCCTCAGGAAGTCTACCAGTTCTTCCTTGATTTCTGCCTTTAAGGCTTTGCCGACCTGGATGGTTTTTTTCGGCTCGTCCTCATTGAGGACGATGGATTCTACCTCTTTTGCATCCTCTCCTTTCGTCAACTTCATTTCATCTCTAGGGGCGAGCGTATCAATGTTATAAGTGGTAGTTGTTCTCTTATAAGCCTCCCTCTCTTCAGCTGAGTTGAAGTAGCATTCTCGTGCTATGGTCTGGTCACCCTGCACTTCCCCTACCCCATAGGGGGTCGAGAATTTTAGCATCTAGTGGACCGTCGACGACACGTCTTCAAACTCCTTAAGGGCTACTCTTCCTATGATGAGGTTATAGGTCGAGAAGACATTTTTGTCCATAATGAAAAAATTGATCTTCCGAGTTAACCTCTTAGGCCACTCATCACCCATTCGCACGTCCATCTCATACATGCCTAGTGGATGGACCTTTTCACCTCTGAACCCCATTAACGGATGATGATAGGGTACCATCCTCGCTATGCTAAGTCCTAGGCTTTTGAAGCAAGGCCTGAACATCATATCTGCTGAACTTCCTCCATCGATAAGGATTCTCTTCACCTCACATCCATGAACCCTTGTCGTGATCACCAAAGGGTCATCATGTGGAGCTAGAATGCCCTTAAAGTCTAGTCGGGAGAACCCAACTACGAGAGTGTTCATATCCACCTTCTTTATCTTTTGCTTCTCGGAAGACGTTAGGTTTATCACCCCAAGTTTAGTCATTGATTTGGCCTCTGCCACATGAGCTTTTTTGTCAGCAACCTCATATCCACCCCCCACAAGTCCTTCGCATATTGTCCTAACGCCAAAGGAGATCATACCAACCCTCTTTATTGGGTTGTTGTCGTCTTTTGGCGAGAGGTCTGGATCGTCTTCGTCATCTCTGTCTGAATCACCATCTCTTCTTGTCGGGGTATTATCACGACATCTGTCATTCCTCTTCTTTTTGGGATCATCTCTCCCCTTTTTGGGGGCTTTGCCATCCACATATTTCCTTAATTTTCCTGACTTCAAAATCTTCTCGATCTCATCCTTCAAGGCGAAGCACTTGTCTGTTATATGGCCATGGTCTTGGTGGAACTCACACCATAAGTTTTGGTTCCTCTTATGTGGATGAGCCTTCAGCTTCTATGGCCATCTTAGGGATCGATCATTTTTTTATCTCATTGAGGATGTGTTCGCAGCTTACCGTGAGAGGGGTCTAACGTGCAAACTTATCATCAGCTGACCTCTTCTTTCCATCCTTCTTTCTTTGGAACTTTCCGCTTCCACCGCCGTTCTCGTCCTCATACTTAGTGTCCATGGCCTCTTCAACGTCATGACCTTCCCCGCAGTTGCCAATAGCTCCGCCATGGCTTTGGAGGGTCTTCCGAAAGTTTCCACAACAAGTTTCCCTTCTGAACACCTCCTATGAGGTCAGTCATGGCAATATTCTCTTCGTAATCTTCAACCTTAAGTTTTTCTTTATTGAACCTGGTAATGTAGTCTCTTAGGCTCCCATTCTTCCCCTGCCTGACATACAGCAGATGGGTGGTCTTCTTTTGAGGTCTTACCCCAAAGCAGAAGTTTTGAATGAATCGTTCAGCCAGGCCCTTAAAGTTTTCGATTGAATTCTTCAGAAGATAAGTAAACCAGATGTGCGTTGCTCCTGTCAAAGTTCTAGAGAAGGCATGATACTTCATCTCATCTGGTATCGAATAGATGTCCGCCACCGACTGATACATCTTAATGTGATGTACATGTTTGGTGCTACCGTCATACTTGGGTGAGACCACAGGCGGTTTGAACTTAGCGAGGGTTGGAAAGTTTACTATCTTGGCCACAAAGGGGGAGCTTTTTGAGAAATCTCTTTGCAATGCGTCTCGGCTTTTGATGAGGTCTCCTATCTTTTCTTCAAGATGTTGGATGGAGTCATTCTATGGTCTTGCAATGTCGGCCTGGCCGAGGTTGTCCCCAGCAACCTCCAAGGGGTGGACTGAGGGTTCCTCAGCCCCAGCACAACGTCGGCTGTTGACCTCTTCCTGGTCTCTACCTCTTCCTGCATGGGGTCGGCCTTGATGAGGCCGATATTGCCCCTCTTCCCTTTGTGAGCCAGCGGCACTTCTCAACCTTGATAACCTTTGTCTTAGGTCATTTACGGGACCGAGCTTTTCAAAGGCTGACCCTCTGCTCAGTCGATCAAAAGTTGATCCTCGTTGCTGGGCTTCTCCACCTCTTCTGTCCCCACAACCTTGGCTCTATTGGATAGGACGAACTATATTGTTCGAAACCTCATATGCTTCCCAACAATCTTTCGGGACATCTTCTTCCTCTAGATCATCATACCTGCCCTCAGGGCAAGGGTTTCCTTACCTCCCCAGGCGCAAGCACCTAGGGTCAGCAACGTCCCTCCTCTGCTGGGGTGTAGGTTGATCTTTCTGCAGTGCCTGGGGTGGTCCCCTGACATCAGGATGAGGTAGAACCGCCGCCGAATTGATCATTTCCGGTGAGACTCCAGGCGGCCTCATCATATTTTGGCTGAGCTGTGCAAATTTCTCCTGCATTGCTTATTGCGTTGCAGTCAAAGACCTCAAGGCTGTGGCCACCTCCCCCATTTCAGATTGGGGTGGAGCCTGGCTGGAGCTAGGTCCCCCCGCTACAGGCGGTGGAAGATGTGGTGGTAGTTTAGGTGCCATGTGTTAGTACAAAAGAGCTGGTGTAGTAAATGAGCTTAATACCTTACAGGACCTCTTTCAATTGTGAAACAACTCCGGGCTAGGGGGAGGCCTGGTTCACCACCAGAGTCTCCGGTGAGGACAAGCAACAAATGAGGAAGAGATAACTTCTCGATTCCCATAGACGGCGCCAAAATGATGACGCTGGAAATAGCACCACCCTTCAAGGTGTTTGTGAGCTCAATTCAATGTTAACAATGGCAGCATAAGGGTACATACACACATAGTAGAGGGAGGTAAGGAGAAGAGGATTCACACCGAAATATAAGTGGTTTAGCCAATTAGGCCTACATCCACTGTGCAAGTGTATGATATGTATCGCTGTATGAGGGCTCTAATGGCCATAGATACAATCTCTCAAACTTTCTCTCTCTACTGTGTATTTAGACAGAGTTTTAGCTAGGGTTGCTAATTTCGGGATCCCTCTCTAAAAAGGAGAAGACAACTATATATAATACCTGGGGGGTGTAATGCACCCCCCAAGCATGCAATGAGAATGTGTGTGTTGATCTAGCCAATCAGATGAAGACATATATCACTGTCACATGTAGAGAATGATGACGAAATATTCCCTCATGTGAGGGGAATGATTCGGTTATAACTGATTGTGTACACGTGTTCCCAACAGAGCATATGCTGATAAAAACTCGGCCATCCGTCAAGGGTCCCAACCTCGGCCTGGAAGAGGATGAGGTTATGACCTTGGTTCAGGTGGAGAGCCGAAGTAAGACGTTGAGCTATGACATCGGCCTGTGCCGAGGTAGAGGTGGCATAGCTGGAACGTCGGCCGATCTCTAGCCGAGATTGATGATGATGATGATAATGATGATGAGATGGTAACCTCTTCATCCTCCTAGCCGAGGTTGCGGTCCTTGTAAGACCAGTTGGATAACCTTCCCTGGGTCATGAAGACCTCACTTGTCGAGGTAGCTAGCAACGTCGGTCGTGGCAGACCTTGCCTAGGACGAGTTCGCCAGGTGATGATCTATGGTCCCTCCAGCATCGGCCATCTCCATGGCCGAGGTTGATGTCTCTGAGTCGAGGGGGTACATTCAGGGCACATCAATCAAAAAGAGATAAAGGACACAATTGGAATTAATTAAATTGTTTTGTGTTTTGTTATTTATTAATTAATTCCCTTATATTTCTTCCCCAATCAAAGGCCCGTAACATATTCGATTGGACTCTGATTCGAGCACCGTTCATGGCCACGTGAAGCTTGACCCGAGAGATTCAAATTTAGTGAATACTTTGGGAAAAACCCCCAAAGTGTGAAATGACGATAATGCCCTTGAACGAGCGATATTCGACGGATCTTTACCGAAATGCACCCAAGTTCTACACTAAGCACCATACAGCTAAAAACACTCAATAATACCTCAAATAACATATTAGCATATAAAACAGAGGTTTTCGGGTTATCGAGCATAAATATCGGAATTAAAGCACCCGAGGGGACTCAAATGCATAAGTAAAAAGGGTATATATGTGCAATATTCGAAACGAATCAGGGAGTTACAATAATTTAGTCTGGATGCCCCTGTTAGTCATGTCGGGACTTAATTTTATGAGATAAAAGGTAATTTTTGTATGGGTCATCCAAATGGTCATTTCAAGTGCGCCATTCTGTCTGGAAGGCTCGAAATAGTCAGGAAAGTGTACTCAGGGGTTTAGTTTGGATCCCGAGGAATTTCTAGGTCAGACCGGCACCCCGGAGGGATATTTTGGTCTTTTGGATTTTTTGGGAAAAGAGACCTACGAATTTGAGAGGTTATATCATCAGTTATGTGGAGGAGGTTAGGGTTAAAATTTACAAAGAATACACAGAGGCCACTACAGGAGGAAGAGAAGGAGTTTCAAGGGTTCTTATACCATTCTTGCACCACCCCCACCACCGTTGCGTAGATCGGGAGGAGAGAAACATAACTATACCACTTTTATGTAGAGGTTTAGACCTATGATTTGTAGGCAAGTATTTATCTTGCTAAAGTTTGAATAGATATACCATCCATATTAATGCATGATGATTAATCTCATGAATATATGAATATTAGTGTTAATTTGGAGGATTTGATTCATCTTCTTGGGTAGTAATCATGTTAGGTTTAATCCCTTTATGCATGTAGAATGAATATGATGAATTAATGATATTAACTTATGAAGAAATCTGGGCTCTTGTTGACGTTCTTGAACAAAAATGATAATCTAGTGGTTTTGGGACTTAAGGTTGAATTGATTCGATTGAAATGTGTTTCTTGATGATTTAATGATTCTAATACGTTAGAAATCGTTTATATATGTTAGTATAACGTCTGGTACACTTGGTTGGGAGTTTGGGACTATGTAATGGAGGTTTGGTGTGTTAAAAATGGAGAAACCCGTAACTGTTAAAAGGAAGAAGATAACACCTGCTATGGCGAATAGATTCAGCTCCTTGGCCGAATCGATTTGGAAAGTCTATCAAATGGGATACTTTCGAGAAGTTATGGCGCAAAGAGTTCATCGGGTGGCTATCAAAATACAAATGAGATCTGGTTAGTCTCAAAGTCTCAAATTCTCTTTAAATGTTGTAGCATTAAATAAAAAAATGGCCTGAAATAGCGGCAACAAGTAGCCAAACGTAAAATGGCTTACTTTATGAGCTTATTTAGTTAAATTGGTGGAAGGGATTTGTTGGTGGTTTGGTTTTGGAATTTGCTGCTGCTGTTGAGTTTATTTTAAATGTTAAAACATGTTGGATTTAACGAATAAACAAATGAAACTATGTCAAAAATTTTTTAAATCAATAAACGTTCTAAATTGATTAAAAACATACCGTTAGAGGATGAAAACCCAAAACAACCTCCAAACAACCCCAAAGAGGCACGAACACCTCGTATGAGATCAATGTAACACGTAGGAACTCACCGCCTAGTCAGGGTTTATGCCAACACTGATTATGTCCAATGAAGGGTGCTTTGGGAAGAACTTTATAATACACACCAACATAAGAGGCACGAATACCTCGTACGGGACCAATGTAACTTATAGGAACTGACCGTGTAGTCACGGGTTAACTAGTTTGAGAATATGACGATAATTTAAAAATATTCAGATTATTCTTAAGAACATACCGTTTGAGGGTGAAAACCTAAACTAACCGGTTAAAGGGTGAAAACACAAACTCAACCCCAAACGAACCCGTAAGAGGAACAAACACCTCGCACGGGCCCAATGTAACTTGTAGGAACTGATCGTGTAGTCACAGGACTCCCGATTTGAGAATATGATGATAATTTGTAAAAATCAACACTTAAACTTAAAAACAAGCCGTTAAAGGGTGAAAACCTAAACCATCCCCAAATGTCCCCATAAGAGGCATGAGCACCTCGCACGGCACCAATGTAACTTGTAGGAACTGACCACGTAGTCATGGGACTCCCGGTTTGAGAATATGACGATAATTTGCAAATTCAACACTTAGACTTAAAAACAAGTCGTTAAAGGGTGAAAACCTAAAACATCCCCCAAATGTCCCCGTAAGAGGCACAAACACCTCGCATGGGACCAATGTAACTTGTAGGAACTGACCGCGTAGTTGCGGTTCTCCCGATTTGATAATATGACGATAATTTGCAAAAATTAACACTTAGACTTAAAAATAAGCCGTTAAAGGGGGAAAACCTAAACCATCCCCCAAACGTCCCTGTAAGAGGCATAAACACCTCACACGGGACCAATGTAACTTGTAGGGACTGACTGCGTAGTCACGGATCTCCCGGTTTGAGAATATGACGATAATTTACAAAAATCAATACTTGGACTAAAAAATAAGACGTTAAAGGGTGAAAACCTAAACCAACTACCAAACACCCCCGTAAGAGATACAAACACCTCGCATAGGACCAATGTAACTTGTAGGAACTGACCGCGTAGTCATGGGTCTCCCGATTTGAGAATATAATGATAATTTGTAAAAATCAACACTTAAGACTTAAAAATAAGCCGTTAAAGGGACCAATGTAAATCATCCCCTAAACGTCCTCGTAAGAGACACAAACACCTCGCAAGGGACCAATGTAACTTATAGGAACTGACCGCGTAATCACGGGTCTCCCGGTTTGAGAATATGATGATAATTTGAAAATATCTAGATTAGGCTTAAAAACAAGTCGTTAAAGGTTGATAACCTAAACCAGCCCCCAAACGGCCCTGTAAGAGGCACGAACACCTAGCTCGGGACCAATCTAACTTGTAGGAATTGATCGCGTAGTCGCTGTTCTCTCAGTTTTATAATATGATGATAATTTAAAAATATGTAGATTATGCTTAAAAACAAGCCGTTAAAGGGTGAAAACCTAAACCAACCCCCAAACGTCATCGTAAGAGGCACGAACACCTCGCACGGGACCAATGTAACTTGTAGGAACTGATCGCATAGTCACGGGTCTCTCGGTTTGACAATATGACGATAATTTACAAAAATCAACACTTAGACTTAAAAACAAGCCGTTAAAGGGGGAAAATCTAAACCATCCCCAAACGTCCCCGTTAGTGACACGAACACCTCGCACGGGACCAATGTAACTTGTAGGAACTGATCGCATAGTCACGGGTCTCTCGGTTTGACAATATGACGATAATTTGCAAAAATCAACACTTAGACTTAAAAACAAGCCGTTAAAGGGGGAAAATCTAAACCATCCCCAAACGTCCCCGTTAGTGACACGAACACCTCGCACGGGACCAATGTAACTTGTAGGAACTGACCATGTAGTCACGGGTCTCCCGGTTTAAGAATATGATGATAATTTTTATAAATTAACACTTAGACTTAAAAACAAAATGTTAAAGGGGGGAAACCTAAACCATCCCCCAAACGTCCCCGTAAGAGACACGAACACCTCGCACGGGACCAATGTAACTTGTAGGAACTGACAATGTATTGGCGGGCTCCGGGCTCCCGGTTTGAGAATATGATGATAATTTGAAAATATCTAGATTACACTTAAAAATAAGTCGTTAAAGGGTGAAAACCCAAACCAGCTCCCAAATGGCCCCGTAAGAGGCACAGACACCTTGCACGGGATCAATGTAACTGGTAGGAACTGATCATGTAGTCATGTGTCTCCCGGTTTGAGAATATGACTATAATTTGAAACTATCTATATTAGGTTTAAAAACATGTCGTTTGAGGGTGAAAACTTAAATTAGTCCTTAAATGGCCCAGTAAGAAGCACTAACACCTCGCATGGGACTAATGTAACTCATAGGAGCTGACCACGTAGTCACAACAATATCGATTTGTGAATACAATAATAATTTTTATTCGTATATGAAAATTTTCAGCTTGAATAAGATTTTTTTTAAATTACTCTGTTACTAACATCATCTCCTTTTGTATATTACTTTTTTGCAGGATAACATTTTGCCATTAGCTTTTATCCATGTGTAACACATGAAGTCAATGGTCTACAACAAGATGATTATTTACTTAATGTCGTTAATATTCAGGATTATATTTTTTTGTGTTATGTCTGTGCGAACTTTTGTAGTTTTATTGTTAGCTTTTATGTCCATGCGGGCTTTTGTAATTTTATTCTTGTATTTTATAGTCGTGCGGTCTTTACATTACGTAGGTATTATATAAAAGGTTTTAGAATGTCCAAAAAATAGAGGAAACTCTGCCCAATTTTTTTGGTGTGTGAACTATTATTATTTGTAATATTTTGAAGTTTGTATGCACATTAGTTTATCAGCAACTTTCGAGATTTGCAATTTGTGAATTTTCTTATTTTCAAATAATTTTTTTTCCTTTTATCCAAAAATTTGGCACAGTTCAAAATCGTGCCAAAAGTGTATCAAATTTTGGCACGATTATGAACTGCGCAAAATGTTTATCAAAATGTGCTCAATCTGGCACAACTCAAAACTGTGCCAGAAATATCAAATTCTAAAACGGTTTAAAAGTGTTCGAGAAGTGTTCCTGTTTGGTCAAATCTGGCACACTTTTGAGTCGTGCTAGAAAAAATTGGTCATTTTGGAATACCTGATTCTCACACAGTTCAAAATCGTGCCAGATTTGATTTGGTACAATTTTAAACCGTGCCAGATTCCTATTTTTGGTTTAGTGTTATATCATCAGTTATGTGGAGGAGGTTAGGGTTAGATGTTACAAAGAATACGTAGAGGCCACTAGATGAGGAAGAGAGGGACTTTCAAGGGTTCCTATTCCATTCTTGCACCACCCCCACCACCGTTGCGTAGATCGGGAGGAGAGAAATACAACTACACCACTTTTATAAAGAGGTTCAGACCTACGATTTGAGGTAAGTATTTATCTTGCTAAATTCTGAATAGATATACCATCAATGTTAGTGTAGGATGATTAATCTCATAAATATATGAATATTGGTGTTAATTTGGAGGATTTGATTCATTTTCTTTGGTAGGAATCATGTTAGGTTCAATCCCTTTATGCATGTAGAACGAATTTGATGAATTAATGATATTAACTTATGAAAAAATCAGGGCACTTGTTGATGTTCTTGAATACAAATGATAGTATAGGGGTTTTTGGACTTAAAAGTTGAATTAATTCGATTGAAAGGTGTTTCTTGATGATTTAATGATTCTAATATGTTAGAAATCGTTTATATATGTTAGTATAATGTCTGATACACTTGGTTGGGAGTTTGGGAATGCGTAATGGAGGTTTGGTGTGTTAAAAATGGAGAAACCTGTAACTGTTAAAAGGAAGAAGACAATAACTGCTATGACGAATCGATTCGGCTCCTTGGTCGAATCTATTCGGTATCCTAGATTTCGACATTTTCCTCTCTTTTTATGTAGAACTCGTGTAGAATGATTGGGTAAACTTTTTAAGTTACTTTAAAATGTATTTGGGGATATCTTGGTATCAAGTAGGCCAATATTGGAATTTAGACTTAGTCACATGAGGATAATTTAGGGCTAAGGTTAATTAGGCATGATTGAGTAATAAAACCTAATTCGGGGAATAATATCATATCATGTCGAATCGAGGGAACTTATTACCTAGACCAGTAGGGGTATGAGTGAGGTATCTACTGAATTGACTTAAGGGACACTCGGTATCCTTTCAAGTAGTGGGAAACACTCAAATATTATACGATGAAAGGTGTTATGGTAAATTTAATGATACGCCGAGGGTTATAACGACTACGTATGGATATATCATAGTTTATGTGTATGCCTATACTGAATTTATATATACATAGGTTGTGTGATTACCTAATGTGTGACTTATTACGTGTAATGAACATACCTACGTTGCTTTCTATCACAGGAAGTTTCATGTCGTGGACGGTCTTATCCTGATGAGCCATCTTGGGGGAATTTTAAACTTGTACCTAAGGACATAGAACTTAGGGATTGAGCTCTACTCGTGAGTATGTTGGTCTGACCGGTCATTTGGGTGCGTTAGGTATGTGCGTAACCCAAAGGCTTAGAACTATGTTCGCCTCCAAATTATTTGAATTATAACTTTATGGTCCGAGAGTGAATCCGAACTATAAGTCATTTACTTATGTAATGTACCAAGACTCAATAGTAGAGTATGCACGCATCGCAAGTCTCAGCCTAGGGATGTCGTATTCACACACACACACACACACATGTGTGTGTGTGTGTGTGTGTTATTTATTCTACTGTGTGTGCATTAGTAAATTGAGATAAATAGTGATACCCAAGATAACCTAAGTATGTGGAAACTTCATCTAACGAACATATTCATAATTGGATAAATGAGATTGGAAATTTGGTAACGTATCGTATGGACAATAAGGGTGAGCACTACGAGTTATATGTAGGAAGAGACATGATTCAAACTCGTTAGGCGGGGTAGTATAACTAGGACGGTTTAGGAGCATACGTTAGGCGTGCACAATAGTTGAGAGGTGAGTATCTCAAGTGAGAGCACGTAAAACTAACATGTATACAATATCTGCTCTTATTCCAATTTAAATGCTTGCAAATATTTTTCAAATGTTTTCTTGGGCGCTGACCTGTTTCAAATCTATTTCTGTAAAAACCTTTTTAGGTTCACAGCCACAGGGACGACCAACTTAGTAGTTACTCTTATTTAATGTGCTGCAGTTGCTGTGAAAGTTGAAGGACCTTGGTAGTAGACGCTTCTACCTCTATCAGCTCCTTTGATCATTTACTTATTTCAGTCACGCATGTTGCCCACCTTTAGTTATCAGTTACTTTAGAGACATTGTACTTCCAGTTTATTTTTAGTTATTGGACTTGGATTATTTATGGATTTTTGTATTTGGATTTTATTCCAGTCTCTTTTATTTAGTCAGTTATTTTTACCATTTATTATGTTATTTAATTGAAATGGTGATTGTGGCTTAGTAACTTTCATTGTTGTATGCTAATTAAAAGATAAAATTTTGTCACCGACTTAATTTGATTTAGGTGGTTAGCAATTAAAAGGTTTCGACAATGATGCTAAGAATGAACCAAACGAGAAGCCTGCTTTAATTTAATAAAGGACTGATCACCTAGTATTTAATTAGGAGGGGCTTCACATATGATATCAAAGCATTATATTCTAGTGTCCTTAGGATCTGTTCGGACTTGTCACATTTTCAGCGTAGCTTTCTTTAAACATAGATTCCTATTATTAGGATTGTTGCTTCCATCCTTACGTGTTTGGGATATCGTACTAATTTTAGATGTCACTTGAGAGAGAATGACAAACTAGCGCCGCTGGAGAGATTAAGGTTGGACAAGTACAACAGATACCTCAAATACCACAGGGAATGGTGACAGTTACAAATGTGGCAGGTATTGTAGCATAAGAAGTTACTACCGCACAATTTCAGTATCGATATCATCATGTCTAATAGATGGGGAGTAAAATAATGAGGGGCATTTTTTAATCGAATAGTACCGAAGGGAATAGTGTTAGTGAATCCCCACAGCAGCGAAAGAATACCCAACAGGGACAGGGTTCCTGATAAGGGGATTTAGCTAAGAAACCCCAACCAGGGGATTACTGACCAAGGGGTCATGGTTTCAGACATGGCCAACAGAGTTCTCAGAAGAAATAGCATCACGCTCCTCGGGGTCGCTAAGGGGCAATGGGAGAGGTCAGCATGGATGGGGCCGCCAAGGATAGCCCCAGGGTCAGCCTCGACTTGGACAATAGGGCCAGGGCCGGAGACAACAAGATCGCTCAAACCATTGTTCTATGTGTGGCAAGAAAGGCCACCAGAGGATGGAATGCCCCTTTGATGGTCATTATTTTACATATGGGGAGGTGAGCCACCGATAGAAGAATTGTCCTAAGCAAAATAGCGTATCGTAGTAGAATGCCCAACAAGGACAGCAGAGACAGTTACTCCATACAATATTAACTCCGCCACAGCATGGAGATGCCTATAACATTCGATATGAAGTCATGCCATGGGAATTGCAGGTACCACTAGCATTTAAATATACGGTGTTGTGTTAATTTGTATATCCTTGGTGAAATAAAGGACTTTTGGTGACTGGATGCATCACAATAGATAAAAAAAATTACACTAAAATTTGCGGGCGAGTCGGGTTTAGTGGGTGCATCGACAGTATTAGTCTTATAGTTAAATGATTATATTTTTCATTGAATAACAGTGCTTTTTGGTATTGACCGAGGGGAAACGGGTGAAAATAATAAGAGGATATGCATAGAATATACTAGTCTTTAATCCTTTAGAAATATAAGAGAGTGAAACGTATCAATATCCCGAGTCTAGGCTAGTTATCTACGTTTTAAGCAATTGTAGACGATTTCAACAAGGCCATCGTGTTCACTATTTCAGGGTAGAATATATTCTGAGGTACCACCTCAAAGGGGGTTGAGCCAATATAAATATATATTTTTTATATAAAGACTTCAGAGAGCATGTATGTCTTATTATAGTTGACCCCGATCAGTAGGGGCATTTACTGATGTGATCCGGGATATATTGGGTTTATTATCGAGCAGAGAGATTTAACTCGTTATCGATTTAGCTCTATGGACTTAGTGAAAGTGAGAGCGTTGTGCTCATGTCGTCTTTTGGGACATGGGAGTGGACGAGTAGACTCTTATGTCAGTGGTCGGTATATTTGAGGGTCAGGTTATGTGTCAAAGGCCTACAAACTCGATGATCTGTATCGAGGGGGTTCCTTGTTTGGATTTCTCTTAGCGAGACATCCCACACATAAAATTTAGTAATACGTCGGGGGTAGAGAGATGTGTGGTTATTAAGACATCGGTTAGTACCTTAGATATTACACGTATATGTAGTTATAACGAGGAGCTATTTGGGATATTTTTGAGTTAAGGCCAGTGAAGTTGGGTATCATTAGTGGGTGGACTATTAGGGGACGTTCACAGCGTGGGTAGATCGGTTGGGTGATTAGGAGAATAACCAAGTTGCGATTAGTGGGGTAATTAAATACACCCATACTATATGTCCCTGCCAAGCATGCGAAGCTTAATTTAAGACAAGGATATTACATTCAATAAAGTTGTTCAGAAATGCACGGGACGTAGGGTGTATGGGCGCCCTAGCTAATAAATCTTAAATATTATCTACGATGAGAAGAAGTGTGGATTTAGATCTGGAACTCATTTGTGTGAATTACTGAGAGTTGAATCAAGTTACGATACAGAATAAATATCCGTTACCCCGAATCGAGGACTTATTAGACCAATTGTGAGGAGCCGCCTACTTATCTTGGATGGACTTGAGATCTGAGTACCACCAAATACGCATCCAGGAACAAGATTTATCTAAGACTTCCTTTTTGAAGAGATATGGGTCTTATGGGTTTCTGCGTAGTTTTTTGTGAATTAGTCGGATACTACCAACGGTTTATTCGGGGATTTTTCAAGATTGCAGGTCCTTTAACCAACTTAACTTGCAAGGGGGTACCATTCATCTGGGATGATGTCTGTCAGTTGGATTTAGACGAACTAAAGGACAAGTTGACTTCACACCAAGAGAGTGGTAGAGTTTAGCAGTAGAGCAAAACTCCATGTATCGGTGCTAGTAGGGCACCACAGGGGGATTCCCGGTTGGGGGACTCGTTTAAAAGATCCAGAGCAAGGGAATTTTGATTCCACAGGGCCAGCGAGCCAAGTGAATAATGTAGGTGGGCATTAGGGTCGAGGCCACCAGGGCCAGAGAGTAAAATAACCCCGGCATGGCCCGTAAAGCCAAAGATATGGGGATTACACAGGGAGCTATTTATATATGTAGAGCAGGGCTATATGCATTGATCTTATCTATAACGAGTTAGAGGACATGAGTAGGGTGCCCAACATGGGCAACAATTACAACAACTTATAATTCAGTTTAGACGTGAGTACTACGTCTAGGAACCATTTGAACAACCAGTGCCATTGGAAATTAAAGGTATTATCTTTTTATCCATGGGTAAATGAGGTAAGTTTTATATGACATAGGTGCGTCACAGTAATTTTGTTAGCACTATATTCGTGTGTGAGACATATTTAGTCGATGTACTGTTAGAACTACGATCATGTATATATATTTTTCGTTGGGTAATGTCGCTCTCTTCGATTCCATTTACATGGGGGTGGGTGTGGACATTAATAGGATGTGATTTAGTGGATTTGCTCATTTTAGAGATATATGTTATGCGAGTTCAATGTTATCCTGGGTATGAACTTTTTAGCGATGGTTTGAGCAATGGTGTATTGTTACAGTAAGGCTATCGTGTTCGCTGTTCCAGGGTAGGATGTGTTATTTTTGCGATGTCTCGCCTAAAAGAGGTTCGATCCCACGCATATATTATATTATAGAGGAGACTTTACTGATGTGATTAAGGGGATATTAGGTTTACCTCCGAGCAGAGAGATTGAGCTTGTTATTGAATTAGTGTTGGGGACTTAGTGATAGTGAGACCGTCATATTGTATGAATTGTTTAGAGATGTGGGAGTTGAGGATTCGACTTATATGTATAGGGAAGTTGTATCTAGGTGCATCACTCGTAGATGGGAAAAGGTTGGTCTAAGGAAATTATCCAAAATTTTGTAATAATTGGGAATTCCAGCTACGGAATAGATAGGCAGGTTGATAGAGTTCATTATTGGGTTACCAACATCGCGAAAAAGTCAGGATTTCCTTTGGGTTTGTGAAAATGGGTTGACCGAGATGGTGCATTTATTGCTAAATTGGGTGAGTTACACTATCGATCAACGTGTCCATCATTTTATTGAATATATGGAATGAACTGGCACAAGGTGTTGTCCGTTGTGGATCAAGATGAATCCTTTGATTCCCACCTCTGATAGGGATTATTAGGAGATGATGAGGATGGAGTTTCATTTTGAGTAAGACGTATCACCCGTAGATCAAGGAGTAGACGGAAGAGGTGACTAAAATGTTAGAGAATAGGAGGGACGCGTATTTTGGATTTTAGGGTAATTGGGAGGAGTAACTATCGTTAGTAGAGTTACGTGTAATAACTTGTACCAATTTATTATTGGTGTGGATACTTTTGAGGCTTTATGCAAGAGACCTATTATCCTCCCTTTAGTTGGTCAGCGAACAAAAGTTTTTAAAGTCTGACACGAGTGGTCAGGTGTTGTTGCGGGTGTGTCCCACGAAGGGAGTTATGTGATTTGGCAAGAAGGGAAGTTGGCACCTAGGGGTGTGGGGCCTTTCCCAATATTCAGTGCAGTATATGCTCGTGTTATTGGAGCATTTTTAGCAGGATCACAATGTGTTTTGTGTATCATCGTCAAGGTGAGACCTTAAGAATAATGTTGTATATAAGTATGAAATGATTTAAAAATCCTTGTCGCTAGTCTTGCTCCATAGTGAATAGACTTTCGATCAGGATGGTACCACTAGCGGGTGTATAGTGGAGGCACCATAATGTTATCATGATTTGATTTTGGGTATATAAGGATGTTGTGCGGGTAAGTATCCGAAGTTTTTGGCACCATGTACATCCATATTTTGGGGATGAAATTCCTTTGTAATGGAAAAAGTATGCGACACCCCGTATTTTTACTCGTAATTTAATAAATTTGAGAAATAAAGTGAACTGAATAAATGTTAATTGGCAAATATGGGATTTATATTTATGTGTTATTATATTTACTTATGTGATAAGTAAATGAAGTTGTATTATTTATATATATGTGTTATTTTATTTACTTGTTGGATAGGTAAACGAAAATGTATTATTTTATATTACGTCATAAATAGGTAAAATCGATGAGTTGATAATATCTTATTTGGAACACGCACTTGGGGTCGTGTTGTGAATAAGATGGTAAATTGATGATAGCTGACTCGGATGGTGATTTCGAATGCACGGATGATCTGGTATGGGTCGAGATAGTCATAATTACGTACTCGGTGGTTGTAAATGGGTTCCGAAGACTTTTAGGCTATACGTGATTGGTAAGGGGATATTCAGGTCATTTTAATACTATAACTTATCCTAATTTCGGGATTAGGGGGATATTAAGGGATATAAGATGAGTGAGGTAGACACACCCTCATTTTAATTCATCGAGGCTTGAGAGAGAGGCAAAAGAGAAGGGAACTCAAAAGAAAACTCAAAGAACATCACTTCGGGAAGAGATTGGACAATTTCGGATGTTGGATCATTGTGTATAGAGGATATCAAGAAGCAAATTCATAATTCTTGATGTCTAAAGGCATGTGTTTAACTTTCTTGATATTATATGTTGTGATTGAGTTCATATCATAATTTGTGAAACAAATATGAACTTTGGGGTGGGATTCACATGTCAAAATGGGTTTTTGGTAAAAAGATTTCATAGAATTTAATTGGTGATTATTCCATAAGAAATTGGTGAATTGAATCCTATATGATAGATAGCTTCTTGATAAAGAAATATGAGATTGATTCAATTATAGATGTGTTCTTGAATTAGAAATCTGGAAATTGGATAATGTAATCATTGAATTAAAGTGTGGATTAATTCTGGACAATTTGACAATTTGATGATAAATCCCATGATTTGGATTGATATTGGGTGAATTAAATTATAGAAACATATCATACGTATAAGATTGACTGGGTTATGGTAATTTGGGATGGAATGCATATTTATACTCTTTTAGCGTTTGGAAGTGGGAGAAACTCCATCAAAATCAAACTGGCATGTCCTTGTGTAGAACCTACGGGCAAACCGATCCGGGCCACCTGCTTGCTCAAGGATGGTTAATTTTATAGTTTCGCTGATTGATTTGGGTCCAAGTTATTTTTGGAAGGTCCATATATTGTGTTTAGGACTTCTGAGATTTTATGGAATATAATATTACCTTGGGAATAATAGGCAATAAAACCAAGGTAAGAGTGTTTAGGATGAACGACACTCGAAAATATATTAATGGATTCAAATGGGAACTTCATATGGAAATGGGATACGGTCTGGTTTGAGAGACTTTATTATCCAGAATGATAATAAAAATAAGTAATGGATTACTTAAATATTCATGATTCGGGATTAGACTCGGGGATTATAGGCTAGTGCTACGAGTGACATGCACGATTAACTCGCTATATATATATATATATATATATGTGTGTGTGTGTGTGTGTGTGTGTGTGTGTGTGTGTGTTCGATATATGTGAAACATACCTACTCTATGGGATGTTATCGGTGGAGGTTGGGCGTAGTGGCCGGTCTACCCTGGCTAATCCCAGTAGGTGTAGTATCGACTCTATTGGCCATAAGTCTGTCACACGACCACCCTATGTGAGTTTTGATTCCAGTGGTGGTAATGTGGTATGGTTATGACCCACGAATGTATGGCTATGACTGCCTCTGATTTTACGTTACGATTTGGGTTCCATGACACGATACTAATACAGTGGCCTAGATTGAGGTATATATCCATGGAGCCTGATAGCATGATAGAGTTTGCATCTAGTGAGGTAATGCTCCGATGGAGGTTTGCATCCAACGAGGTAATGCTTAGAGGGATTGTGGTTATACGTATATAGCGAGCGGTATATATGTGTTTATACTCTATGTGATATGTATATACGTATATAGATGTGTGTGTAAATATATATACGAACGAATTTAAGGATATTACGAACAGTAAATTATATGCGTATGGGAGGATATCTCGGGGATGTTATGTGTAAATACGTATATAAGTGTGATAGAAATATATACGATTGCATGACGCTAATGTGTGAATATTGAATTAATAACTAGAGTAAAGTTATGTGAAATAAATTGGTAAGATTATAAATGAGATTTATAATAAATAAGCAGATGAAAAAGCTTAAACCAAGTTAAATAAAAGTATACATCGGGCATAAGGTAACGTATGGGACTAAGATTAACATAGGTATTAGTTAGGCTGGGTGGCGTAACTAGGGTGTTTAGAATGCATGCGTTAGGTAAACATTATAAATGAGGGGCAAGGGGTATCTTATGGGGGTGCAACATCGGTTTAAATATGAAAGACTGCATTGCATATGTATTAATGTATTTTAAACACTTGCAAAATATTTTCAAAAGGTTTCGGGCTTAGGCCCGCATCAAAATATTTTCAAAACTTTTAGGTGCTCATCCACAGGGACGCCTAGCTTAAACACTCTTCTAGTCAGACGATGGTGCAATAGTTGTGGATACCTATAGGGATTGAGTATACGCTTATATCCTTGCGATCTAGATAAGATGTACTTCATAGACATTTCTAGCACATCACCTAGCTAGTCTGTATTTATTTTATTCAGATGCTATTTCCTTTCAGTTAATTGGATTATTGTATTGTGATTATTTACCGAGAGTTATTAGTTAGTTTATTTTTTTCATCTTATTATGTATCCATGGTGCTTTGTGGTGAATGTAAGTTTCATTATTTGGATGGTTGGTTATGTGAATGGGAATTTTTTATACATACGTTTATAAGTTTTAAAAATTTGACACCAAGCCTCATAGGTTATTGGTAATTAAATCATTTTCGACAGTGATGCTAAGAATGAACTAGATGAGGTTCTTGTTTTATTTTAGTAGAAGATTGATCACCTATTATTGAAATAGGTGGGGTGTCACATCATGCTTCGATATCCCATTTGGGGTGTCATACTCAAGCCCTTGTCATGACATCATCAATCTAAGTCCCGGATGCATTTGCTAGTACCCATTTGAATCAATCACTACACTTCTTACACTAGTCATTTTAGGATAATCAAGCATCATGCCTCACCCAGACACTAATATTTAATTACCTTTAGAAAGTTACTTCACCTACTTATATCAAATTAGATGACCTCTCCCAGGATTGTGGGAATCGATTCCTTAAAATTTGACTAATAACCTAAGATCATTACATGACCCTTAATACAATCATTACTAGAACACTAATGTAACACCCCGTATTTTTAGTACATTTAAAATTTAATTAATTCGGAAATTCTAAATTACTAGTGTGTTGTAATTTAATGAATTAATTATGGTAGAATAATATATAAATATTAATCTGGGATTGAATGGTTAATATTTAGGGAAAACTTATCTACTAAGTGAATAGTAATAATGTAAGTACATCGTCTCGAGTATTAATGACGAGGTATGTGCTTATCACATCCGGAAGTCGGTATAGACTATATTGGGTGGGGGAATAAGTATTTTTATAAATTAATTCGGAAGCAAATTCTGAGTGTACAGTTGAGTCCGGATGGGCCGAGATAGTCAGAAAAGTGTACCCGGGGGTAGTAAACGGGTCACGGGGCGTTTTTAGACATAGTCGGGCCCACTCGGGGGCATTTAAGTCACTTGGGCTTGGCCCATTAATCAAAAAACGGGAATTGATTAATTAACTTAATAAAAAGAGATAAGGGCCTGGCTGAGCTTAATTAGAGAAAGGAATTAAAGGGTTAGAAAACCCTAGCAGCAGCCAAAGCCATTTTGGGGATCTCAAAGAACCAACAAGGTCATCTTCAACCTTGGAATCCATTGAAAATTCAGACACTACGAAATCTAAGGCAAGTGAATATCTTGCAATAGCATTAAATCTGTCTTTTGATTTCATCTTTGTGTGCTGTTATGAATTAAAAATTCGTTTTGGTGTCCATGGTATAAACATGAGGTTTTGACAATTCAAAAGGAAACATGAATCTGATTTGCCCGAAATTTTGAGGAGTTATGTAAAATATGATATTGGAAAATTGAGGTGTATCTGTTAGGATGATATTCAGATAAATTAGAACGAATTTAATGAAGAAATCTGGAGTAAAAAATGGGTTTTAGGAAAAAGATAGGTTTTCCCCAAAAATTTATAAATCAGTAGTTTATGGACGAATTGATGATGGTTGTAGGTTTTCTGGGTAATCCTAATAAGGTTTCTAGTATGCTCTGGTAATAAGAAGGCTTAAAACTCATGTTAGAAGAGATTAGGGTTTAAGAAAATCCTTCCATGGCTGCCCTGTCTTCGCGAGGAAGACGAAGACCTGTTCGATTGATCGATCGACGGTCTGGGGTCGATCGATCGACGGTCGCCAGAATCTGGCAGTTTCGCCAGTTGGTTATGTAAAGGGAAAATTTATATAAAAATCTTATGTAATTAATTATGGAGAAATTAAATACATGAGTTTAATCTAATTAATTGTAGATAAATTAATTAGGGTTTGAGGCTAATAAATTAGAGTCGGAAATTTTGACTCGGGTAGAGTTATTTTGGGCCACGAGAGTAAGTCCAAATTTATGGTGGGGGCGACACCAAAAATAACAAAATTTAATTAAAGTGCAATTTAATTAATATTTAGAGTTGGACCATAAACTCTTAATAAATTTTAATAGGCTTATGTTTCGAATTTTAGCGAACGGTATAGCCGGTACTTTTTATATTTACATATATACGGAGGCGATAGTATATATATATGGTGTGCACAATTAATATCAGTGATTAGATATTTGATACTATAGTGCTATAGGGGGAGGTTGCACGTAGTGGATGAATCCCCTAGCTTGAGGAGTAGGGTGAGTATATTCCCGAGGTCATAGCGTCCGTTATATGGGTGAGGGACATCTCACTTTCAGGGAAGGAATATGACCGCCTCCAATTATTTATTTTTATCAAGTTGGTGTGAAAATTCTGACTTGGGATAACTAGGCTATGTGATTATACCTAGTGGGATAGCACTTTATAGAATTTACATTCCGGGAGTATTTTTGCTCGGAAGGTTGCAAGTTGTTATATATATTACAGTATGATTGTGAATGCTGAAATATGATTATAAGTATATAATTTAATAATTAATTATATACGGGATATTAATGAAAAGTGAGTTATTTCACAAGTATAACAAGTGTAGAAGTTATATGAATATAAAAAGGGAAATGATTTAGTTAAGTTGATGTTACTAATAACTTATAAATCATAATCACTACATACTCAGTTAGAGTCGGGTGGGTATAAAGGAACTTTGTTAATTATCTAGTCATGAGATGAATAACTAAGTAACTAAATGAAAGCATTAATAGGGTACTTTAGAGGAAGGGTAAGGAAGTCCTCAAGAGAGTGTGATATTAACTAAAAATATGAAGTGCATGCATATTTATTTATTACTGCAAGTTAATCATTTGTTAAATGTTTTTCAAATGTTTTGGGTACTAACCCTTGCTATTAAAACATTTTTAAAAACCCTTTTAGGTGTCCAACCACAGGGACGCCAGCCTTAACTATATTCCCGGGATCCGTTACTGCAGCATATGTGGATGTTGCGGGGTTTTGATAGACGCCTCATTCTTCATTCTTAAATATAGAAGTTCATGATTAGTATTCGAGCATGTTGCTCACTTTCCATTTATTTGTATTAGACTTGTTGGGAGTTTATTCTTGTCTTTATGGGATTTATTATTTGGACCGTTGGTTTATTCGGTTAATTATATTTTACTTGCGGATGATTAATTCGGTTATTTGTGATTGTTATATAGTGTATACTCCGCATGGGTTTTTGTTTAAATAATGAAAGATAAAAATGGCACCAGTCTATTTTTCTCACTTAGGTGGTTAGTAATTTAATATGACGACAGTGATGCTAAGAATGGGCCAAATGAGAATCCTGTTCTAACTTGATTTAGGACTGATCACCCGGGATTAATTCGGCGGGGTGTCACAGATGGTATCAGAGCATCAGGTTCTAGTGTCCTTAGGATCTGTGCGGCTTTCTACGTTTCAGCGTAGCATTCGGTTGTTATAGAGCCCTATTATTCGAACTGTTGATTATATTTTCCGCTTGTGAGTTATCGCATTCCTGCTATTAGTTTTTGTATAAATTGTGTACTTATACAATTCAATCTATTTCAGATGCCGCCAAAGAGACAGAGAGCGGAGAGGGCTGAGGCTAGAGATGAGGTGAGGGAGGCTCGCCAAGAGCCACAGGTACCGCCACCACCACCCCCACCCGAGTTGATTTCTACCACTCAGGTGGCAGTGATAGTGGCCCAAGCGGTCGAGACAGCGATGCGAGCTATGGCAGCTCATTTTCCACTGCCCCAGGCACCATCTCCATTGGCTCCAGCAGTTCAGGCTCCAGTGGGGCCACCATCTTGGCAGCGAGTGAGGGAGACCTTTCAGAAGGGTCACCCACCTGAGTTTCGAGGTAGCACCAATGTGGTCGAGGCTTGTGACTGGAAGAAGAACATTCAACGCCATCTGCGCATGTTAGAGGGTACAGAGGTGCAGAAACAGATGCTGGCTACCTTTCGTCTGTCAGGGGCAGCCTTACAGTGGTGGGAGTCCGTAACCACCGCTGAGGAGCGGGATTTGATGCCGATTTCTGAATTCTGGGTGCGGTTTGACAGCAAGTACTTTCCTCCAGCAGTAGAGTCTGAGATGAGAAAGAAATTTAGCGAGTTGGTACAGGGTGACAGGTTAGTAGCAGAATATGAGGAGGAGTTCACCCGGTTGGCAAACTTTGTGCCAAATGAGGTGAGCGATGAGGAGCGGAAGAAGTCAAAGTTCATGGATGGCCTAGCCTGGAGAATCAGGCAGCACTTGATTGGAAATCCGGCGTTAGTGACTTATACAGATGTCGTTAATGCCGCACTTGTACATTGCCAAGATCATCGTTTCCATGCTAAGGGGAACAAGAAGGCAGGTGAGCCGAGCCAGCAGGGCAAGGCGGTCACTAGTAGTGAGACAAGTGGCACACAGCAGCAGGTCATCATTCAGCAAGGGAATCAGGCTAAGAAGTTTAAGCCTGGTGGGTTCCGACCGGGAGGACAGGGGTTCAGGCAGGGGCAACCAGGCCCTAATCAGCAACAGCAGGTTCCTCAGGGCCGTCAGGGCCAAGGGAACAACGGGGGAGGCCAACCGGGCCAGCAACGTCAGGGCCAGCAGGGCCAACGGCAGGGTGATGACCAGAAACGCTGTTTCTCCTGTGGCCAGCCAGGACACTTCAAGAGGGAGTGCCCGCAGAGGGGCAGGGGCCAGCAGCAGGATGCCCAGCAGGGGCAACAGGGTCAGATGCAGCCAGCAGCACCAGCCCCACCCGCCCCACAGCAGCAGGGGCAGATGCACTACGGACGTGTGTATAACGTTCGGGATGTTCCCAATCCCCCAGCACAGCAGGCGCCGCCCGCGATTGAGGGTACGTTTTCTATCCATGGCACTATAGGTCGGGTATTGTTTGATACGGGGGATACACATTGCTTTATAGCTACACATTTCGCAAAGGCTTTGGGGTTGTTAGCCACTGCGGAAAGCACTGTTACGTGTGTCGACTCACCATTGGGGAGTGGGTCGCTTATATTCTTTATATGTCGGGGAGTGGGGGTAGATATTGGTGGTTTGGTATTACCTGCAGACATGTTGGTATTAGATATGCATGTTCACGATGTGATTATCGGTATGGATTGGCTCGCTGACTATAGAGCCATGATTGATTGCTTCGGTGGGAGCATTGTTTTTGCTATTCCGGGACAAGAGATGTTTGTTGTGGCGATGCCTCTCCCAGAGGGAGGCTCGACCGCTCATTTATATTACATTGAGGAGGAAACCTCACAGGAAGTGGTAGTTCCTTTAGACTCTACTCCTGTAGTGAGGGACTTTGAGGATGTATTCCAGGAGATACCAGGATTACCACCCAGCAGAGAAATCAAATTTGATATCGATTTGGCACCGGGGACGAGGCCGATTGCTCGGGCACCTTACCGAATGGCCCCTTCAAAGATGCGGGAATTGAGGGAACAGATTCAGTAACTACTGGGTCAGGGTTTTATTCGGCGGAGTACATCGCCGTGGGGTGCGCCGGTGTTGTTTGTGAAGAAGCGAGATGGTTCACTTCGCTTGTGCGTGGATTATAGGGAGCTGAACAAGGTGACGATACGGAATAAGTATCCGTTGCCTCGGATTGATGATTTATTTGACCAATTGAGAGGGGCATCTTACTTCTCCAAGGTCGACTTGAGGTCAGGGTATCATCAACTGCGGATCCGAGAGGGGGATGTTCCTAAGACCGCTTTCTTGTCGCGGTATGGATCATATGAGTTCAGGGTGATGCCCTTCGGGCTCACCAATGCACCAGCAGTGTTCATAGACCTCATGAATAGGGTTTTCAGGGAATACCTAGATCAGTTTGTCATCGTGTTCATAGATGACATCCTAATCTACTCGCGTACCGAGGAGGAGCACGCAGAGCATTTGCGCATGGTTTTACAGACACTGAGGGATCATCATCTCTATGCCAAATTAGAGAAGTGTGGATTCTGGCTACGGGAGGTACAGTTCCTTGGTCACGTCGTGTCAGATCAGGGTATCGCAGTGGATCCGAATAAGGTGTCGGCTGTGAGGGAGTGGGGACAGCCCACGACACCGACCGAGGTGCGCAGTTTTCTGGGTTTGGCCGGTTACTACAGGCGATTCATTAAAGGATTCTCTAAGATTGCAGGACCTTTGACGAATCTGACTCGGAAAGGAGTACCTTTCAAGTGGGATGATAGTTGTCAATTAGCATTCGACGAGCTAAAGGACAAGTTGACATCTGCACCCGTGCTTGCATTGCCAAAGGGAGGGCTAGAGTATCGGGTTTATACAGACGCATCCTTACGGGGTCTTGGGGGTGTGCTCCAGCAGGAGGAAAGGGCTATAGCTTATGCTTCCAGGAAGCTAAAGCCCCATGAGAGGAATTACCCCACACACGACCTAGAGTTGGCAGCGGTCGTTTTTTCTTTGAGGATATGGAGGCATTATCTTCTAGGAGAGCAGTTTACTCTATTCACGGATCACAAGTCACTTCAGTATCTCTTCACATAGAAGGATCTGAATATGAGGCAGAGGCGGTGGCTAGAATTCGTGAAGGACTACCAGTTTGATATTCAGTATCATCCTGGTAAGGCCAATGTGGTAGCAGACGCATTGAGCCAAAGGCCGACTGGGGAGATATCAGAGGTATGGAAAGCGAAGTGGAGAGAGCTTCAATATGAGGATGACGTAGCCAAGGCTTTCATGTCAGCTTTATCCATCACGCCCGAGATCATTATGCGAGTTGTGAAGGCTCAGGCAGAGGATCAGATTTGCCGGGATAGGGTGGGCCAGTTGTTAGCAGAGGGAGCAGAGGGTTACTCAATTAGCTCAGAAGGAGGCCTACGCTTTAATGGGAGGTTAATGGTGCCAGAGGATGAGGATTTGAGGCACGCTGTTATGACAGAATCCCATGGTTCAAAATTTGCGGTACATCTCGGTGGGGATAAAATGTACCAAGATATGAGGAGGCAGTATTGGTGGGCAGGGATGAAACGGGACATAGCGGAGTTTGTTTCGAAATGTGCCACGTGTCAGCTTGTAAAAGTTGACCACCAGAGACCATCAGGGATGCTACAGCCGTTAGAAATTCCCGTGTGGAAGTGGGAGAGCATTTCCATGGACTTCATCACAGGGTTACCTGTATCGCAGAGGGGTCACGACTCCATATGGGTTATTGTGGATCGGTTGACTAAGGTGGCCCACTTTTTGCCGGTACGCACAGACTTCGACACGACGCGTTATGCACAGCTATTCATAGCAGAGATTGTTAAGCTGCATGGAGTGCCTATAAATATTGTATCCGACCGAGACAAAATCTTTGTCGCCCACTTTTGGCAGAGCTTTCAGGAGGCAATGGGCACGGAGTTGCGCTTGAGTACAGCGTATCACCCACAGACTGACGGACAAACTGAGAGAGTTAATCAGATGCTGGAAGACATGCTCAGAATGTGCATTTTTTACTTCGGGGGAGGATGGGAGAAATACCTCCCTTTGGTAGAGTTTGCGTATAACAACTCTTACCAATTCACGATTGGCATGGCACCGTTTGAGGCACTATACGGGAGACCTTGTCGTTCACCCGTTTGTTGGTTAGAGGTGGGGGACAACAAACTCTTGGGGCCGGAGATTGTTCAGGAGACATCTGCCAAGATAGAGTTGATTCGAGGAAGAATTCGGATAGCTCAGGACAGGCAAAAGAGTTATGCTGATGCTTCTCGAAGACATGTGGAGCTAGAAGTTGGGGACCAGGTTTTAGTCCGGGTATCCCCAATGAAAGTGGTGATGAGGTTCGGTAAGAAGGGTAAGTTAGTACCGCGATACGTAGGACCTTTCCCTATTATTGAGAGGGTGGGACCGGTGGCGTATAAGCTTGGGTTACCAGAACATCTTCAGCGGATACACGATGTATTCCATGTGGCATCGCTGAAGAAATATCGAAGGAGCGAGAGAGCCTTTTGGCACATTCCACTCGAGGAGATCGACTTACAGCCAGACATCTCGTATGAGGAGAGGCCGGTAGCCATTCTGGATCATAGTGAGAGGAAATTACGATCCAAGGTTGTTCCATTGGTTAGAGTACAGTGGGGTCATCACAATGTTGACGAGTCCACCTGGGAGCGGGAGGAGGATATGCGGGAACAATATCCAGATCTTTTCAACGCAGGTACGATCTAATTTCGGGGACGAAATTCCTTTATAAGGGGGGGAGTATGTAACACCCCGTATTTTTAATACATTTAAAATTTAATTAATTCGGAAATTCTAAATTACTAGTGTGTTGTAATTTAATGAATTAATTATGGTAGAATAATATATAAATATTAATCTGGGATTGAATGGTTAATATTTAGGGAAAACTTATCTACTAAGTGAATAGTAATAATGTAAGTACATCGTCTCGAGTATTAATGACGAGGTATGTGCTTATCACATCCGGAAGTCGGTATAGACTATATTGGGTGGGGGAATAAGTATTTTTATAAATTAATTCGGATGCAAATTCTGAGTGTACAGTTGAGTCCGGATGGGCCGAGATAGTCATAAAAGTGTACTCGGGGGTAGTAAACGGGTCACGGGGCGTTTTTAGACATAGTCGGGCCCACTCGGGGGCATTTAAGTCACTTGGGCTTGGCCCATTAATCAAAAAACGGGAATTGATTAATTAACTTAATAAAAAGAGATAAGGGTCTGGCTGAGCTTAATTAGAGAAAGGAATTAAAGGGTTAGAAAACCCTAGCAGCAGCCAAAGCCATTTTGGGGATCTCAAAGAACCAACAAGGTCATCTTCAACCTTGGAATCCATTGAAAATTCAGACACTACGAAATCTAAGGCAAGTGAATAACTTGCAATAGCATTAAATCTGTCTTTCAAAATCATCTTTGTGTGCTGTTATGAATTAAAAATTCGTTTTGGTGTCCATGGTATAAACATGGGGTTTTGACAATTCAAAAGGAAACATGAATCTGATTTGCCCAAAATTTTGAGGAGTTATGTAAAATCTAATATTGGAAAATTGAGGTGTATCTGTTAGGATGATATTCAGATAAATTAGAACGAATTTAATGAAGAAATCTGGAGTAAAAATGGGTTTTAGGAAAAAGATAGGTTTTCCCCAAAAATTTATAAATCAGTAGTTTATGGACGAATTGATGATGGTTGTAGGTTTTCTGGGTAATCCTAATAAGGTTTCTAGTATGCTCTGGTAATAAGAAGGCTTAAAACTCATGTTAAAAGAGATTAGGGTTTAAGAAAATCCGTCCATGGCTGCCCTGTCTTCGCGAGGAAGACGAAGACCTGTTCGATCGATCGATCGACGGTCTGGGGTCGATCGATCGACGGTCGCCAGAATCTGGCAGTTTCGCCAGTTGGTTATGTAAAGGGAAAATTTATATAAAAATCTTATGTAATTAATTATGGAGAAATTAAATACATGAGTTTAATCTAATTAATTGTAGATAAATTAATTAGGGTTTGAGGCTAATAAATTAGAGTCGGAAATTTTGACTCGGGTAGAGTTATTTTGGGCCACGAGAGTAAGTCCAAATTTATGGTGGGGGCGACACCAAAAATAACAAAATTTAATTAAAGTGCAATTTAATTAATATTTAGAGTTGGACCATAAACTCTTAATAAATTTTAATAGGCTTATGTTTCGAATTTTAGCGAACGGTATAGCCGGGATTTTTTATATTTACATATATACGGAGGCGATAGTATATATATATGGTGTGCACAATTAATATCAGTGATTAGATATTTGATACTATAGTGCTATAGGGGGAGGTTGCGCGTAGTGGATGAATCCCCTAGCTTGAGGAGTAGGGTGAGTATATTCCCGAGGTCATAGCGTCCGTTATATGGGTGAGGGACATCTCACTTTCAGGGAAGGAATATGACCGCCTCCAATTATTTATTTTTATCAAGTTGGTGTGAAAATTCTGACTTGGGATAACTAGGCTATGTGATTATACCTAGTGGGATAGCACTTTATAGAATTTACATTCCGGGAGTATTTTTGCTCGGAAGGTTGCAAGTTGTTATATATATTACAGTATGATTGTGAATGCTGAAATATGATTATAAGTATATAATTTAATAATTAATTATATACGGGATATTAATGAAAAGTGAGTTATTTCACAAGTATAACAAGTGTAGAAGTTATATGAATATAAAAAGGGAAATGATTTAGTTAAGTTGATGTTACTAATAACTTATAAATCATAATCACTACATACTCAGTTAGAGTCGGGTGGGTATAAAGGAACTTTGTTAATTATCTAGTCATGAGATGAATAACTAAGTAACTAAATGAAAGCATTAATAGGGTACTTTAGAGGAAGGGTAAGGAAGTCCTCAAGAGAGTGTGATATTAACTAAAAATATGAAGTGCATGCATATTTATTTATTACTGCAAGTTAATCTTTTGTTAAATGTTTTTCAAATGTTTTGGGTACTAACCCTTGCTATTAAAACATTTTTAAAAACCCTTTTAGGTGTCCAACCACAGGGACGCCAGCCTTGACTATATTCCCGGGATCCGTTGCTGCAGCATATGTGGATGTTGCGGGGTTTTGATAGACGCCTCATTCTTCATTCTTAAATATAGAAGTTCATGATTAGTATTCGAGCATGTTGCTCACTTTCCATTTATTTGTATTAGACTTGTTGGGAGTTTATTCTTGTCTTTATGGGATTTATTATTTGGACCGTTGGTTTATTCGGTTAATTATATTTTACTTGTGGATGATTAATTCGGTTATTTGTGATTGTTATATAGTGTATACTACGCATGGGTTTTTGTTTAAATAATGAAAGATAAAAATGGCACCAGTCTATTTTTCTCACTTAGGTGGTTAGTAATTTAATATGACGACAGTGATGCTAAGAATGGGCCAAATGAGAATCCTGTTCTAACTTGATTTAGGACTGATCACCCGGGCTTAATTAGGCGGGGTGTCACAACTAACACTTCCAAATACCGAACTTAACTGATTCCCTAAGGGCACCAAGCATACCCCACGGTCAAGTCCTCAACACCCGATGGGATTTCTTCATCTATGAATCTCTCATCGTAGGTACACTCTACAAATTTCTCCATATCTACCTCATGACTATTAGGTAGTCGTAAAGATACTAGTTTACAAGCCTTTACACATGGAGCACTTTAATCATTGAACACCTCAAGGCATCGCAATAGGTTAACTTATATTCTTATTGTCACCACACACAATCGGTCCCACGAATACTCTAGGGACTTCCTTAAATAGTACACATATTGAAACCGCCTCGTATCCATCCATTAATTAGGTCGCTAAAACGGGCGACAATATTTAGATATACAACCTTATTCCCCTTTTGCTTGAGAATCTAATGTGGGTCTAACATATGACTTTATCCTCGAGATACCATAAAGGTCCAAAAACTTTCTTCCAAATGGATGATGTCATAAAACATGTATCAAATCACAAAGTGACACCACTAAGGATTCTGGCAGGATATAGGACGTCACGTACAACCTATAAGCCTCTAATTCCTCACTACCGATGCCACCAGGGATCCTATTCTTCAAAAATTGTATCACACTCTTTAAACCACATTATGGAAGAGTATTTAGGGTTCACTCATATGTCACCTTAACTCATCATTGTTACACATGTGACGCACTCACCATCAATGGCCCGTAACTCTCATCATAACTTACGTGATTCAATCGACAATTATCAAGGCACTTACCTACAATAATAGTATCATATCGACTTAGGTCGAGCACACATACTCAAGTAATAATCAACATGGTTCTACATGCTCTTCGAGTTATCAAATAATTACGGCATGACACTATCCCAAGAATCAAGTTCTCCTAATCATATCATCATTACTAATTACCTATAAGCACTTAACCAAGGATCTTAATGGGTCCTTATTACAAAACCAATACTTTAGACATGGCACCCTAGTCACCTAATCTCCATATTTGACTTTAAACAACTCATGTCTCCAATTCAATGGACATTATTCACTCTTATTAGCATCTTAATAGACCTCTCACATAGTCAAGGGTTGACAAAAAAGCACCTCACACCGAAAATCATAGTGTTGCCATTATTGGCTCGCACAAACACTCGCAAATTACTAACATGTCTAAATCAGAAGTGCAAAAGATATTAATGGAAACTAACTTGGACACATGCCACTTGGTAATGAATTTTCCATCGTTCTAATATCCTTAACTTCACAGTCGAGAACACAAACTGAAAATGTTACCAATTCAGTGTGATCGGCCTAAAACCAACATTGGCGTCAACGATCCACTACTGACCTCATAATGTCACTCCCTAAAGGAACCTTGAACCTAGAGATCTAATACCATTTATATTGCCTAACTCGAATTTATGGGTTACCCGTTGTCAACCCGTTCCGACCCGAACGTTAGGTGTGAAGTGCGATGAGACAACCTAAATAATGTTATTAGTCGAGTTTTATTTATTTAACATTTTACTTGTTTAGCATGCGATTCCAATTTAGATTGAACTACGCTAGGAACCTGTGGGAAGTGTCCCCAGAATCAAAGCATACAAAGCTACTAATGTAAAATAAAAGAATACTTACCTGCATAATGCCCTCAAAATACGAAACCGCACACAACATGTCGTAACAAAAAGGAGGGAATGAGCCGAATGTTCAGTGGAAAAATACAACAATGTGATATAGAATCGGACGCCAAAAAAGAGACTCTAACATGTTTACTTACGTCCACATGCAGTCACTTTATATATATATATATATATATATATATATATATATATATATATACATTAATGCATGGAAACTTTATATTTTAAAAACGTTACATGTTTGGATTAATTCACCTTAATCTTATAAAAAGCCCTTCTTTATTTAAATCTACATTTATTTTCCGATTTAATGCAACCGGCTAAATACTTTAAACAAAATACCATTTGTTTAGGAAAATCCACTTATTTTTTCCATTTGCTTACATCCAATTTAACTTTGTATTTTTCTTAAAAATCACCTTTCAACACACGCAAGAACTATGTTAGAAAATACTTATTTTTCATTGAAAACCTTTCATAAACACATACTTCCATTAATTATGGGTTAAACCTATTTAGGTTGATTAATTACCCACTTAATCACTTCACTTTACCATTCCTCATATCTCATGGACATTAGTCAATTTCTCATATTACAGTCAAAGTCACGGGCGAGTGTTACATACTAGGGTTCCCGCCAAATCGAAAGACAGATTTTATGATCGACTTAGTGCCAAAGACTAGGTCGATAGTGAGAACACCATATCATATGAATCCTTTAGAGATTCGAGAGCCACGGGATCAAATTTAACAGTTATTGGGGATATATTTTATCCATAAGATAACTTCACCTTGGGGTTCCCCAATTTTATCTGCGAAGAAGAATGATGGGTCTTTACGGTTATGTTTAGATTACTGGGAGTTGAACAAAGTCACAATTCGAAACAAGTATCCATTATCGCGCATTAATGACTTGTTCGACCAGTTGAGAGGAACAACCTACTTCTCCAAGATTGATTTGAGGTCGAGGTACCATCAGTTACGTATCAGGGAGGAGGATGGCCCCAAGAACTAATTTTTGACAAGATACGGGTCTTATGAGTTCAGGGTTATGTTATTCAGGCTCACCAATGTGCCAATAATATTTATGGATCTCATAAACACGGTGTTCTGGGATTTCTTCGATCAGTTTGTCATTGTGTTCGTAGATGACATCTTGATTTATTCTCGGACAGATGGAGAGAACGCAGAGCACTTACATATGGTTCTTCAGACTTTTCCAAATCACCAGTGGTAAGGGAGTTAGGCTAGCTCATATCATCGATGGAGGTGCATAGTTTTTGAGGTTAATAGGTTACTACCCCTATTTCACTAGAGGATTTTCGAAGATTTTGAGTCCCTGGACGAACTTGACTCGTAATGGTGTACCTTTAGTATGGGATGTCCATTATCAGTTAGCTTTCGATAAGCTAAAGGACAAGTTGACTTCAACGCGAGTACTCACATTGCTTAGGGGAGTAGTGGAGTACTTTTTTTTTACCGATGCGTACTTACAAGGACTTGAAGGAGTTCTGCAGCAGGAGGAGTGGGTCATAACTTATTCATTTTGTAGACACCCCATCTTAGGACCATCATAAGCGTCCCCTTAGGACCCTATCACTCATCCATCCACCATAAACCATAAGCCACACTCTAAAAACTAATTTAGAGACCACCAGGTGCTCCCGAGTCCAATTTGACTTTGGTAAACTCTCCAGCTTGAGCAAATATCAATGAATCTTCAAAGGGATCCGAAACACCATTACAACAGTCTATCCCATGTGCGAATTGGCTTTACAGTTTATACGAATTGTCTTTTCCTTATCAAAATTTAATCTCCGGGCCACCGGGCTCTCCCGAGTCCTTTTTGACTCCATTCAGCTCTCTAGCTTTAGCGAAGCTCAATTAATCTTTGAAGAGTACTAAATCCCCTTTCTAACAATCTGCCCCGTGCATGAATCAACCTTATGGTACGGACGAATGACCTATTTTACTCAAATGGGCCCCGAGCACTTTTGGGCCCCATTAGACCTTAGGCAAACCCTTCGAACCGAACGAAGTTGAGTGACATCTGGAAGGGCACTGAATTCCATTTCTAACGATCCATCCCATTCGATAATCTTCCTTATGGTTCGGACAACCGATTAGTTTTCCTTCGAGAACATCTTTTCTAGAGACCAACCGGCGCTTCTAGGCCCAATTTGAACTTAGTCAACTCCTGGCCATAGGATTGGCTCAATGGATTCTTAAAGGTCTCTGAATACGCTTTCTAACGGTCTGCCCCGTGCACGATTCTGACTGACGATTTGCATTTTACGACCATTTTTCGTAGAAATAAAGTCGATAGGCAGGTCCAGCCACTTTCCGATCGACAATCCCCTCAGCCTTATAAATAGAGTTCATGGTATCATATTGAAAGGCACCCCTGAACATCCCTCTCAGCAATTCAGAGAATGTTCTCTCTAATTTAGAGTTATTCCCCTTCCTAAAAAAGACATATCCCACATTACATTCCATCACTTTCTTACCTATGGTCCCCCCACCTCTCCATATCATCTTCATACCATTGCAATATCATCACATCTACATTCAATATCAACATCAAGCATTCAAAAGGATGTCCAGTTCTCCATCCTTTTCTCTTAATTCCCTCATTTTAGTATAATTTTCTTTATTTCTACTTTGACATTTTATTCCATTACATCACATATATTAATCTCAAACCTTTATTAGTAGTATTTGCACAAACTCTATTTTATACAAAAAAAAATCACAAACAAGAAAAAGAGGGCTCATCTATAAATTCCAAAAGCGGGATTTAAATTTCTCACTTTCTCTTTTAAAACTCATTTTCTCTACACAGACACATAAGAAAAATCCCCCGTTTAGATTCATTGATTAAACCCCACCCCATGCCATGTTCAAACTACATGGACTTTGATACCCCTTGGGCTATGTAGTCATCTTGGGTTAATCTCGAAATTTGAGTCCTTCTTTATGCATGTTTACATATATTTCTTTCATATCATCTATATTCTTCATGAATTTCCTATTCTTACATGATTGTGTTTCGTATGATACATACATTCGCTCTTCCACAGCGACTTGTGATTCGGCAGGTACTCACATTATATTTTGAATTATTATTTTCGGAAACACTCCTAAGGATGAATTTACTCTGTCCTTTTCCATAATGGGAGTGAAATGATTCCATTCTTCACCTATATTATGCACATGAGCACACACTTCACAGAGTCTAATAAGACAATATTACCACATACCAATGAGGGATCAAAAGGGTGGGTTGGGTCCCTAACACCTTTCCATTCCGTAACTTAGTCCCCGTACCTTTGAACCACTTGGTTTCGCAAGCATCAATATTGTCTTTGATGCCACTCTCTCAAGGTGGCAACATTTATTTTGTCTGTTTTGTGCAAAATAGGTTGGTGACTCTATCTCTATACATTGCCCTACATTAACGATGTTCTAGCACCTTGAGAAAGGGCGCAACTCCCCGTGCCCGCCATAAGGAATCCAGAAGGAGGGGAAATCCCCCTGGGATGGCCATAGTGGCGACTCCTCTGGGGACTTATTTTAAGAGGATTAGACTCTATTTATACATGGGTGTTATTCTTTTCTACATGTGTGCTTATGTTCCTACATGTATGTTCCCTTTACTCCTCTATTTACTTTTTGTATATATCTACCTCATGTATATATCACTTTTTAATCACTTATACACTTCACACAGTTGTATATACTCTCGATGTTCACTTCACACACTAATACTTGTATATAGTTTCACTTATACTCACACGCTCCTAACACCACTTAGTTTATCCATGCTTAGGCTTCATAATCACACACCAATACCTCCCACACTTGTATATATATCCATTCTCACTTACACATATCACACACCACTTGTAGTTGATCCATGTATAGGCTCACTACCTCACACACTCACTTATATATATTCACATGTGTATATATTCCCATGCGTAGTATAGTCTCCATGCTTCCTGCTAGATTTACTTTTCACAGTACTTGTATATTCTCCCTTATTAGTGTAGTACTCCATTTACTATTCATGAAAATAAAAAATTCTCTCTCCATAATATACTAATTAACACCCATACATTTTTGTACACTGCATCACCAAGAGCATGGAAATATTGATCAAAATTTTGTCCCCTACTGGGGGTCACTTTGTGATGGGTGATGGTCCTGCGAGGGGTAATTAACCTAAGTGATATGAATCTCGCCTTCCATTAGCTTCATACTTTCGACGTATATCAAACGATTCCCCCCACATCGTACCACTTGATCGAACATACGACGGGAGGTATATAGGAGGTAATTCTTCCACATACATCGAGTATATCGAATTCTCTCTCACACGTACCGTCCACACGAAGTATACTGTGAGGTAATTCATGTACACTTAGGTATATCAAATAGTTTGTCCACACGTACCGATGAATGTTTGCCCTTATAGGCAAGAGGTATATCGTGAAAGTCATGCCAAAGGGGAGAAACCTTCTGCTAGCCCAACAAGTAAATAAACCTCATATAGGCGTCAAAAGGGAACTCATAATTAGTTTGTCGGTTACCATGCGAAGCTCTGCCAAAATCCCGGGTCGGAGTATCACCCCAATTTTCTCCCTATTTCACCTTTTTTCAAAACAGGACCCTGTTTATGAGCCTAGAAACAAGTAAAATCGTGTCTTACATATTTTAAACCCTATTTTTCCAGGCTTGGGTCCTGTCCGACCTTTTTCTTGCATTTAGGCAAACCAAATTCAAGTGAAAACCTAATAACAATAGTAATAAGGCTGAGATTCCTCTCTTTTTCCCATCTCATTTTCAAACCATAATACCATAAACATTTTCCTTCCTTTTTTCAAAATACCAAAAAATTTCTGCCTTCTTTTAAAAATAAATTTGAATCGTTTTTCATCTCAGCTCGATAGCATACGTGATTTTGGCATGACTCCCTATTGGCTTCGATCTTCCGTTAAACTGTCCCAAAGTTTCGCTGCTTCTTTTGCTACTTTGCTCGAATTTGGGATCTACCTCCACGAGATCTACATGAAAAACACTGACCAAGTTCCGAATGTACATCCCGATCTGATGGCCGTCTTAGCCCAACTCAATGCCGAGATTAATAACCTTCAAATTGATGTCCAAGAAATGCAGCGACACCGAGCCCATATTCTCGAAGAACCTGATGTCCTCTTTCCTCGTGCTATGGGTTAACCATATCTCATGCCTGTTTGGTTCCTAAAAGAGTAACAACATGTTCCACGTGCCTCACCTAGTAATGGACCGTCACAAACTCGACTACTGATTCCAATCCTTACCCAGCCAGTACCCGTGGATCCCAAAGAGGAAGAACTGAATAAGGCCAGTGAAAACCTCAAACTGTTGTAAAAGAAGTTTGACCAAGTTAAGATATTTGGAAACTATATGGACTACACCTATATGTCTCCTTATCCCAAAGTTATACTCCTAGAGAAGTCTAAGATGCTAGAAATTGAGATGTTTGGGGAAGCAGACCCCTAATTATACACATTCAAAGCTATCATCTAGCTATGACCCTTTTTGGTGCCTTCGAAGAGATAATGGCCCAGATGTTTCAGTGGACCTTGAAAGAAAGCGCTCTTCGATGGTTCCTATCCCTTGAAGAATCCAAGATCCGTAGTTGGGAAGATGTTGCTTCGAAATTTATGTTTCAATACAAGTACAATGAAGAGTTACAATTCATGCGTTAAGACATTGACCTTGTTAACCTGAAGAATCAGTCGGTATCTTCATTGGAAGGTGGAGAGAGAAAGATACCACCATAAACAATAGGCCCTCTGAGGAGGAACAACTTAGTATTATGAATAAAAATTTATTACCTCATATTTGAGCATCCATAGGAGGACAGTACTACCCGTAGTTTTGAGCCCTTAGAGAGTCTGATATGGAAATCGAGGGAGGTATCACCGAAGGGGAATCTGACAGTACTACCCGTAGTTTTGAGCCCTTAGAGAGTCTGATATGGAAATCGAGGGAGGTATCACCGAAGGGGAATCTGAATCGAAGAAGGTGACTAAACACTTCACCCCTCGAAAGTATGAGAATCCTGCTAATGCTATAATCTCGATCATCAACAACATATCACAACCCGTTACTCTTGAGTATTGAAAAGTCACCATAATCCTGCTAGAATAGAGTACACCGAGTTCTATGCTCCCCAATCCAAAGTTTACCAGGCCATGCTAAGGTAAAATCTCATCAAACCATTGGACCCCCGTCCATTACCAAATCCACTCCCTAAAGCCCAATGACCATTGTAACTTCTACCAATCCGTAGGTTATACCACTGACCAATGCTTCCACCTCAAAAATATTATCCAATGATTAATTGACCTTGGTATTAGATAATCCTAAACCTAATACCACTCACAAACCACTTCCAGCACATGGAACCGATATAAATGTCGTCTTCTTAGAAGATAACCCGGAGTTTGACCCTTCTACTCAGATCATGCCCAACAAAGCAACCATTATCCCCACAGTCTTATAAAAACCTCTCAAGATTTGGTCATCTTTTCTCCTGCACCCTACATGCTTTGTCGATTAAGCTCTATCACTCTTTACAGGGGCCGACATTTTTGTTTATACCCGATCTGAGGGGGAGGCATGGATCTACCTACTGTGTTGAACTAATTCTTAAAATTTGGACTAAAATTTCCCACTGAGATGTCCATCGACTACGAGAAATTCAGCGACCTATTGATATAATCTCAAAAGTCGAATCAGAAATTAGACGAATGGGTAGTGCCTGTTAAAGAAGTCAGTCTTGATGATATGGTATAGACCATGACGGACATGTTTTGACATACGAGTGAAATATGAAACATCTCTGAGTTGCTCACTGCTTTAAAGCTTCAGGGAATGCTGGTACCTTCACTCCTATATGTCCCCATTGAGTGGGAAGACTTATACGATGAAGCCGTTGAGATGGTTGAATATATTAATTACTCTTGGTAAGAAGACATAGTTTCCATATGACTTTGATAACTCAGATGATGAAACCGAAACAGGAAGAAACCAGTTCAGTTTCTAGTTTTTGTGGAATGATGTCCTTTGAGTATTAGTGCGACCTTATTAATAAGAAGATAAAACCGGGGCTATAAATCTTCTTTCAAGACAGTAACACTTGGGTCGAAGATTGTAGATATGAGGTGTAACCTCTCGTCGATCAATCCATAGTAATTAATTAAGACTCTGAGCAAAGTGATTTTAAAGAATCTTTCGACCTGCAGACACTAGGGTTGAGTCTCTATATGATCCACTTAGATGGCGCGCTGTTGAACCCGTCCGCTTAGATCAAAGTTGTTGATATGACTTTAATCAATTAGAATGCCATACCAGTCCGACCTACTAAAATTCAACCCAAACCTAATGTTCACCCTTTCCAAGTCTCTCCACATGTTCCTATTTTTCCTTATCATGATAAGAATGTAACTGAGACCAATTTTGACGAGGTTCTGAGTGCTGTTTTTGTAAAAATGAAATAAACGAGGAATTTGAGTATCTTGTTGTACCTTACATTAACTACCTTGATGATGATAACTTTACAAATGAATAATTATTAACGGATCTTAATAAGGAGAATAACAAATAACATAATCGCATTCAAACTAATAATGATGAGATTGTTGTTATTAATCTCGGTTCTAGTAGCCATCAACAGAGATGATAGGGTGCACCCTTAATGAGCATAAGGGTTCACAATTTGATGAACTACTTAAAAAATTCATGGATGCCTTCACATGGTCCAATGATGACATGCCTAATATTGAACAAAAAATAGCTCATCATTAGATCTTGACCTTCTCAAAATCTAGGCTGGTCAAACAGAAGCTGAGAAAACTCCGTATCGAATGGTTGCTCAAAGTCAGTGAGAAAGTGGTCAAACATTTGAATATGGGTTTCATTCGTGTGGTCCAATACCCAATATTGCTTGCCAATATCATCCTCGTGACAAAGTTGGGAGGAAAAGTCCGCATATGAATTGACTATCAAGATTTGAATAAAGCATACCCAAAGGATAATATTCCCTAACAACGACATGATCGTGGAAAAAATGGCTAGACATGCCCTCAAATCATTTATCGATGGATTCACTAGGTATAACCAGATCAAGATGCACCCAGATCATCAGGAGAATAACGTTAGGGATAACTACCAAATGGATGCCACATCCATCATGCACGACCTTATTCATAAGGAGGTCAAAGTCTATGTGGATGATATGATCATTAAGTCTAAGACTAGATAAAGCCATATTCCCACCCTCTGAAAGTTCTTCGAGCAACTACAATAATATCAGATGCGAATAAATCCATACAAATGTGTTTTGGGCATCACAAAAGGAAAACTCTTAGGGTTAATGGTCAGTGAGAAGGGAATAGAGGCGGACCCTTCCAATTTATCCCAATACATTGAAAAATCCCGCAATTAAAGAGCCATCTATTATGCCAGTAAAAAAATGGTCGGGTAAGTCAACTTCCCTATAAAGCATGTGTCGCCCTTGTTTGGGCCATGAAGAAGTTATGGAACTACATGCTTGCCTTCCCCATAAGAATGCTATCCCAAATGAATCCCATCAAATACTTTCTAGAGAAACTTGCTTTGTCCAGTCGAATGTCTTGTTGGTTGATATTGCTATCTGAGTTCGACATTGGGTACGTCATGCAGAAAGCCATGAAAGGGAGAGACATATTTGGTTACCTTACTAATTACCCCATAGAAGGAACGATGTTTGGGTCTCTGAATTCCTTGATGAAGACATTCTCTGCACTTCTTAGGAGGAAGTTAGATGGCAAATGTTCTTTGATGGTGTTGCCAATAAAAATGGATACGGCATTGGGATACTCCTGATCGCTCTTGATGACTCTCACACCCCCATTTTCATTAAATTAAACTTCCTTTTGCACCAATAACATGACTAAGTATGAGGTGTGCATTGTTGGACTTAATATCTCCCATAAAAAGGAATTCGGCACATAGACGTCTATGGAGACTCCACCCTCATTGTCAACCAAATCCTCGGAAAATGCAAAGTCAAAGACAAGAAGCTCCCCCCCCCCCCCCCCCCTTTTCGCCCACCTAGAAAAGTTGGACTCCCAGTTCAAAGAAGTCACAGTCCACTACCTTCCTCATGCAAAGAATAGTCTAGATGACGCCCTTGCAACCCTAGCCTCCATGATCGACATGCCTGAAGGAATAACAATGGCCCATTTCCTGGTTCAGAAATAGGTTATGCCCACTAAATGCTAGAACGTTGAGGTTGTCACTGAGAAATATTATGATATGTTCGAGTTATGGTACTATGACATTTGACGCCTCTTCAAACATGGTAGGTATCCTTGAGATGATGATGAGAAAGACTATGCGACCCTTTGCAAACTGGTCGCCCAATATATCATCTGTGATAAAGCGCTTTTCAAGAGAAACTTTGATGGAACTCATTTGCATTTCATAACAGGGGCTGAAGGGATAATGTAAAAGATCCACAGTGGGGAATTCGGGCCCCATATGAATAGTCATCTGCTTGCTAAGAATATCATTCATTAAGGGTACTATCGGACCACCATGGTTCAAGATTGCACCTCCTATGTTTGAAGATTCCTGAAGTACTAAAAATTTACCAATCTCCAACACTTGCCTCCTCGAGAATTATACAACATGACCTATCCATGTACTTTCTGCACCTGGGGCATAAAACATCACAGGTAAGGTCACTCCCAAAGCTTCTAACGGTCATGAGTTTGTCGTGGTTTCCATTAACTACTTCACTAAATGAGTCAAAACTGAGTCATACGCAGTGCTGAATGCAAAAAAGTGTCCATATTTATCAGAAAGAACATCATCAGCCGATACGGGGTTCCCCATGAGTTAGTATCAGATAATGGACTCCACTTCGAAGACGAGGTCATAGAGCTGGTCGACGAGTATGGGATCCATAGACACAAATCTTTTCCTTACTGACCCCAAACCAATGGTGCTTTCGAAGCTGCCAACAAAAGCCTCAAAACCATCATTCGCAAGATGACCGAGAGTTGAAGAGATTGGTCCAAATAGATCCCAAATACCATCTGGGGATAATTCACTTCAATCATAACACCTACTAGGCTACCCCTTATTCTTTGGTACGATATGGAAGCGATCCTACTTGTTGAGCTAGAAATACCTTCCATACGTGCCATGATAAAAAGCAGGGTCAGCGAAGAAGACTGGCATCAGAGCCACTTTGACGAACTATCACTCTTGGATGAAAAGAGACTTAAGGCTTTATACCATAAATAAGGGTATCATCGTTGAATAACACGATCTTTCAACGAAAAAGTCAAGGACCGTGGTATCTAGGAAGGAGACCATGCTCTCAAGTAAATCATAGAACCCCTTTGGGACCCGAGAGGGAAATTCAAACCAAATTGGAGCGACCCCTACATTGTGAAAAAGATTCTCCCAAGCGGCGCCACTATGCTCAAAGACCTTGATGGAGAGGAGATGGTGCATGCAGTCAACCTGAACCATCTCAAGAAATTTTACCCTTAGTTCGAATTTTTGGCACGCTATGAATCTTCTCATCCTGGATCTATTCTAAATAAAATTCTTCATTTCCCCTACTGAGAACTATGTGGGACCTAATGCTCTCAAAAACTTTTCTTTTCAAAATGAGACTCGTGAAAATGTTCAAAACCCTCGGAGGTACGTAGGCAACCCATCCGCCACACATGGGCACGATTCCCTTCTTTTTCACAAAATGTTATTATTTTCTAACCTCTGAGAACAATAGTCCATCTTAACATTTATACGAACAAAAGGATTATGTATGCCTTAGTGATTGGTATAGATAGTTTAAACTGAAAAACTTGTCAAGAGGCACAACAAAATATGATAAAAATTATTTTTATTTCTAATAAAGGAAAAACGTCACCGTTACATGAAATATCAGTGAAGGGAGCTAAACAGACCACCCCCTTTTCACTAACCAAAGCCATCTTAAATAAACCTACCTATCCATACCAAATTCACAAAAATCCCCCCACCCCCAAAATTCCCAAACTCCAAATACAAATTAACCCCGCTTCATAAATATTAACCCAATCTTCCCAAATGTTACCCCAGCCTCACATATGTTGTCCTTCAACTATTAAATGACCTTTCTTTATCATCATTTCCGGCCCCCAGAGGTCCCCAAGGCTCCTATTCCTAGTTAACACTTCGTATGCACTCCATAGAGAGATACACCTTGACAAGCTTGGCCAAAACAACAACAACAACTTCTTCCATGGTGTTGAAGGAAGCAAGCCACATTTTCCCACCCTCTTCCTCCATAACCTTCTCGATTATCGATTTCCACAACTATTTCAAGTAATCCCCGGACACATGCCAGGCCCCTCCTACATATTGTGAAAGACAAAGAGATGGTCGGTGGTGCTGCCATAAAGAACCCAGTATCATTTGTAATGATTCAGTCATGTCCTCCACCGGGAAGAAGTTCGTTATGCGTGGAGGAACAATTTGTTCCCACCCAGCTTAATGTAGAAGCCTCCAAGGGAAATAAAAGTAAGTCTGGAGAAGGCCAACCAATCGCACATAGCGGTATTCTTCGAGCTGCAAGTCTCCCCACCATGGTACCGATCAATGAAGACATCGAACTCCATGCTCCACAAACCAATTGATCCAGTTCTCTATCGATGGACCAAAACCCAAAAAAGGACGAACAAAGAAATTGGGCACACCCGCCAAGGGATACTCAGTACGGGCCTCCAGATACAATTTCTCTGCCATCCACACGAACAACATCATCGAGCTCCCCTCAGAAAATTGGAGTGACCCTATTTCCAAGTATATAAACTATTTAGGATCTCCGCCAGCACCACCACTACATGACTATGACAATAAGGCATCGATATTGCTATCGCAGCCACTTGGGGATCAACAGTCAAGTCCCCTATCACTAGAAACAACCTTGAAGTAAGGCCCAAAGCAATAGCTTTGACAAATCCAACATCATCAAAGCCCCTTTGGCGTACTGAATACATGATTGCCAAAAGAGAAATAACCCGTTTAGTAACCAACAATTGAGCCATCGAAGGGTAAATGTGGAGCAACTCATCCAGAAATTCCTGAGGAGAACGAGAAAAATCGAGCACAGTCGTCGCAACACTAGGGCTAACCCCCAATATTGCTGAGAATTCCTCGTAAGTAGGACATACCTCATCCAGGTCGAACCGAAGACATGAACCACGGAGTACGAGAAATTGTACCTCTTTTTCTAGTAAGTTCCATTCTATGGCCCGACTATGCCATAGATAAACTCGACACAAGCTGAAAGTATCATAGTCAACATCGTAGAGGCACATGCCCTCCATGCCTTTAGTATAAGAAGAGAATTGTTCGTATATGGGAAGTGCAATTTGGGCAATAGGAAATAATAAGCAAGAAAATAAATGTGGGTTGGTGAATAAAACACACCCCATATACCCTCCGTTTAAACTCAAAATCCTTGGCAAAAAATAAAATTTTTGGAATCCCATTTAATTCACAACCTAAGAGGTGTACACAAGTACGCAGAAAAGTGTAATCAAAGCATAGGAGTGATTTGAATTGACCCCTATGACAATAGGCATGTCAAGGGGTATGCCGATCGGCACCCCCTATTTTAGAAAAAAATCGTTTTCCTTTTTGCCTCAAAACTCAAAATTTCTTACTTTGAAAAATATTAATCCCCTGAGTTAATTATTTTTACTTTCCTTCTTTATAGAAAAAAATAAAAGTGTTTCCTTTTTTTATCATTTCCATATTTATCTATCTTTGTATAAAAATAAGCATTTTTCCTTTTATCTCTATTTTTGCATAAATTAAACAATCTCAGTAAAAAATTAAAAGTGCGTATATGACAAGTCACCGAATCAAGAGAAAAATACCAAAAAAGGGAAAATGCATATATATATATATATATATATATATATATATATATATATATATATATATATATATTGTTTCTATTTAACTATATTTTTTGCAGATAAAAAAGAAGAGCAACAAACAAATAAATACAAACGGGACTTCGCTTGAACCCTTAACCAGCCCCTCAAACCCTCAGCCTTCATGACGCACACGTTTTCCTCGGCGACGAGCGGTGGACCCTCCACTCCCCAAACCGGAACCCTCATCTGAAGTGGCAGGGAACACATAGCAGGAAGTGACCGACTTCTTGATATAATTAGACATGAAGGACATATAGTTCTTGATATCCCACAAACAGTTAGTCGGCACCCGTACATACTACAAGCAAAAAGCAACCCAAAAGATGAGTCAGCCAATAACAGTATGGAAAGAATAAATGGAAATAGAAAAGAAAAGGAATATACCTCAAGTTGGAGGGCCTCATTCGTATGCCCCGTCAATGCAGGCACCAATGTGCAAGGACGGTGCGACACACTCAGTGAGTCCTCATTGTCCAACCAGAAAATATAAGAAGGGGGAGTAACTAGAATGAGCAGAGCCTCCTCTACCGTCGTCTTTATCGCCGAAGACGTACCTTCACCCGTGTTGTGGGTCGATCCCACCGGTACACTGGTGTCCCTACCTAAAGCTGTGACGGGTGGAGGCTTGTTTTCCATGTCTTAGATACAGGAGGGCATCAACGAGCTCATCATAAAATGCAATAATCGTAGCCCACCACTGTATCCGTATAGTGCATGTAGGGCTCGCCTATCATTGCTACTGCCCTAACATCGTCTAACATCTCTCTCACCTGACTCATCAACAAATGGGCACTGGCGGTGGGATCACCACCTCCTCCTCCATGATCCGTGTGGCCATCCGCGGGGGGGAGGGGGATGGGAGGGCTTCCCCCCTCCTTCCTTAATCCATGCGTGCGGGATTGCGCCTGTTCTCAGGGAACTCGATCATCATCAATGTGGGTAATGGGTAGAGATTGAATCGCCAATCTATTTTGTACAAAAAAGGTAAATGAAATATTTTTGCCTCTAGAGAACGACATCAAGGACAATACTGATGCTTGAAAAACCAAGCAGTTCAATGGTCTGAGAACTAGGTTATGAAATAGGAAGGTGTTATGCACACATCCTTCCCTTTTTGTCTCTCATGGGCACATGTTAATATTCTCTATTAGACTTCGTGAAGTGTGTGCTTATGTGCATAATATAAATGAAGAATGGAATTATTCGACTCGCGTCATGGAAAAGGACGGAGTGAATTCATCCTTAGGAGTGTTCTAAAAAATAATAATCCAAAATATAATATGAGTGTTTGCCTAATCACCACTCGCTATGGAAGAACAAAGATATACAGTGGACGAAACATAAGAATGTAAGAATATGACATCCATAATATATATATATATATATATATATATATATATATATATATAAATAAAAACAACGTAACAAATGTGTATAAAGGAGGACTCGAGTCTGGGAATTTACCCATGACACCTACGTAGCGCAAGGGGTATCAAATTTCACGTAGTTTGAAAATAACATAGGGTGGGGACACTCCCTAAATCCAAATGGGGGATTTCTCTTATGTGTGTGTGTAAAATTGTGTTTGAAGAGTGAGAAAATGTAAGATGAGAGATCCCTCTTTTGGGATTTATAGATAAATAATATTTTTCTTGTTTTATTTTTTTATTTTTTATTTATGAGCAAATACTACTAATAAAGTTTTGGGATTAATATGTGTGATGTAATGGAATAAAATGCTAAAGTAGAAACAAAGCGAATAATACTAAAATAAGAGAATTTAGAGAAAAAGAGATAGAATTGGACCTCCTTTTGAATATTTGATGTTGATATTGAATGTAATATTGCAATGGTATGAAGGTGGTATGAGGAGATGGGGAGGGGAATTTACTAAATGGAGCCTGAAAAGGATGGAAGGAATGTGGGAAATGATTTTTTTAGGAAAGGGAACAACTCTGAATTAGAGAGAATGTTCTCTGAATTGCTAAGGGGTGTGCAAGGGTGATTTTCAAAGTGAGGTCATGGAATCCATTGATAGGGACAAGGGGGTGACAATCACCATATACCTGTACCTATTGATCAACACAACACCTTAGAGAAAACTACAGATAGGGAGGGGCCTAAGGGTGCCATTCAGCAATCTGGGACAAATTTTTCAAAAAAACAATCGTTAAATGCGAATCATAAGTCCGAATTGCGCACGTGTCGAAACGTTAGAAATAATATTCAGATCCATTTATGAATCCATTGATCCACTCCCGATTTTGGTATTTTATCAAAGTCAAACGAGGTTCGAAAGCTCCCATTTCTCACTGTATAGGAAATTTTCGAAGGAAAACAGATCGTTCGTCCAAACCGTAAGGCCGATTCGCGTAAGGGATGTATGGATAGAAAGGTTATTCAGAGCCCTTCGATATTTCATTCAACTTCATTCGGTTCAGAGATTTAACCAAGGTTAAATAGGGATCAAAAGCGCTCGATGACCCTTTGGAGTAAAATGGATCGTTTATCCATACCGTAAGGCGGATTCACACACGTGCAGACCGTTGGAAAGGTTTTTTTAAGTGAAATTCAATGTCAGGTTCACTTAGGTTGGTGATTTGAACGGATTTAAATGGGGCCCGAGAGTGCTCGACGACCTCCAGATCAATTTTTGAGGTAAAATGGGTCGTTCGTTCGATTGTAAGTCACAATCGCATACGTGACGGATCGTTGAAAAGGGTTTTTAAAGACCTCATAAAATTCATTGAGATTTATCTCAAGAGAAAGAGTTGGCCGAAGTCAAATGGGGCTCGAGAGCTTTTGATGGCCTCTAGATCAGTACACGGAGTATAACCTAGGGTTTGCGGTGAATGAGTGAGTGTTATGGACTTAAGGCAGTGCTTAGGGGGCCTTAGGATGGGGTGTCTATAGAGAATAAGGGTTTCTAGGTCATTTATGCAGAACTAGAGAATAAGGGTGATCGATTCAGCGGGTCGAGATCAATTCAGAGGACCTAAGGGGACGAGGATTGTGTTAAGATTAGTTCTAAGGGGATATGGTGGCCTTATTCAGTGGATCGATATCAATTTTAGGACCTAAAGTGCTGATGATGACTTATTTTATGGTTTGAGGTTGATTCTAAGGACCTTAAGTTGTAGCGATCAAATTTGACGGTTAAGGTCAATTTCGAGGACCTTAAGTTATGACGACCGATTCTAAGGGCTGAGGTCAATTATGAGGACATAAAGTTATGACAATCGATTCTGAGGGCCGAGGTCAATTCTGAGGACCTTGAGTTGTGATGACCAATTTTGAAGGATGAGGTTAATTCTGAGGACCTAAAGTTATGACGACTAATTCTAGGGACGATATCAATTCTGAGGACCTTGAGTGGTGACGACCAATTCTAAGGGCTAAGGTTAATTCTGAGGACATTGAGTTGTGATGACCGATTATACGAGATGAGGTCGATTAATTAGTTATTGTTTAAATTTATGCTACATCGATTCATGAAAATTGACTAAGTAAAGTCCCGCATGTCCACTTAGGATTAATTAGTTAAGGTTTGAAAATTGGAAACTCATCAATTGTATTTGGCCTACTTGTTAATTGTCCTCGTGTCATGTTTATTTAATTGTTTTGTGTCAGCGTAAATTTCATGAATATAAGACTTGGTCATATAATCGGACCTCCCCCTCCCCCTCTCACACTAGTATCAAAGTTTGTTTCTAAAATTTATTTGAATGAATCTGGGAGGTTATATGGAAAACTATTCATCAAATAGTCCCCCTATGTTTGATGGAACAAATTATGCGTACTGGTAAGCACGCATGCAATCCTCTTTAAAATTCATAGATGATAGTGTTTGGCTTGCTGTTGAAAAAGGGTGTTCCCCTCCTACTTTTATTATTGGTAACGATAATTTTTTAAAACCCGTTGAGGAATGGAGAGGATGAGTTGAAATTATGTAATTTTAATTCTAAAGGTTTAAATGCTTTATTTAGTGCCGTGTACCTGGAAGAGTTTCGTCGTATCATGACATGTGAAACTTCTAAGGAGGCATGAGACACACTCCAATTAACTCACGAGGGTACTAACACTGTTAAGGCTTCGAAACTACAAAATTTAACAACTCAAATTTGAAACTATCAGCATGAAAGAAAGTGAAACATTTGACGAGTTTAATGCTCATCCTTCCGATATAGTTAACTCGTGTTTTAACTTAGGTGATAGAATCCCTAAAAATCGCATAGTTAAGAAGATCCTTAGATCCCTTCCTAGTCGTTTTAGTGCTAAAGTCATCGTCTGTAATACTTTAGGCGTATTAAATTCCTTAAAACTAGAAGAGCTTGTAGGTAATCTTCAAACTTATGAGTTCGACATGTTTCCTAAGGATAAAAAAAAGAAGATAAGTGAGTTGCTTTAAAAGATAATAAGGAAGAAGAGTTTGAATCCTATGAAGATACCAATGACATAGCTTTATTTTTAAAGAAATTTAAAAAAATTCTCAAATTTAAGAACCAAAATTCAAAATTTGATAAATTAAAATTTGAAATAAATAAAAAAAAGAAATTGGAAGTTCTAATGATCGGAATCTCAATAAATTTAAAAGTGAAAATCCTAAGAGAGAGAGTTTTAAAAAGGATGATTCGAAAAGATGTCTTGAGTGTGATGGAGGCCCACTAAACTTAAGAGACAAGACAAAGAAAATGTCATTTATAATGCGATTCTTAGTGATAATAAAAATGAGTTCGAAGATTCTGATGACTCAAATCCATCTGGTAACGACTTCAGTGCATTTACAGCTAGTTTTACTAGCTCGTCTAGTGTGTCATATCCTAATGTTGGCTATTTTGGAATTGATAACAACAAATTTGTTCCCAATCACCCCCTAGATAGCGATTTTATTAAAAATGAGAGTGATATTGATGAGAGTGATTTTAGATCCGCCTATTTTGAGTTATACACCGAATCTTTGTGTATTCAAACGAACAAGAAATTAAATTTCAAGGTGTTAACGTTAAAAAAAGAGCCGAAAGAACTAAAGGAGAAGAAATCTTTAGTTAGTTAACTAGAGGCAATTAAGATTAATATTTTAGAGAAACTTATTTTGATTGGTAAAGAAAAGGTTCACTTGACAAATTCTCTAGCTCGTGTTTTAGAAAATCTTCATGAATCCTTGGAGGTTTGCAAAACACTTACATAAAAAATTGTCAAACTTTAGAAAGATCTCAAGGCCTCTCGAGAAGTCAATGTCACTGTTTAATACAACTCTGGAATAATGGGAAAGTTGTTTCTTGGACGTGTTTTAGGTTATAAGGAGAAAGGGTATCAAGAGTGGAGGTATATGATATGAAGAAGGTGAATCTTCAAAGTCTAGATCCGAAACTTTAGCTAAGTTTGTTACCAAGGTTAACACTCCTAAACCTATCCCACCTAAAAGAAATCCACTTAAGAATTTTTTTAATAGGACTCCTAATCAACCTTATTTTTGCACTTTTTGCATTTTTCCTACAAGTTTAGGAATAATTCTTTTTCACAGGCTCCTACGCCTCACTATATCCAATTGTCTACTTAAAAAGAAAGTTGAAATCTAGTCAATACTTCTCAAGGTTTAATGGAATAATTTTTAAAATTGTCTAAATCCCAAAGAAATTCATCCTACCAAAATATTAGAAACAACAATGAGTGGAACACAACTGAATCTTGGGTAAAAAAAGATAAAACCAATACTACATTAGTTGTTCATGTTGCCCTAAAGGCTCAAGATACCTCCTAATTGTATTTTGATAGTGGTTTCTCTAGTCGTATGACAGATGATAGATATTTTTTTACCACTCTTGAGGATCACAAAGATGGTAAGGTCACCCTTAGCGATGAGAGTAAGTTTAAAATTATTTGTAGAGGCCCCATTGAAGATTCCAGATTTCAAAAATTAGAAAATGTTTTGCATGTTGATGGGATTAAGTCAAATTTAATAAGCATTAACCAAATTTGTGATGAAAACCTAGTAGTTACGTTTAGCTAGACCGAGTGTAATGTCTATGATAAATCTGGTAAAACTATACTAAAAGGTGTGAGGACTAGTGATAATTTCTATGGGATTATTCTGAAGTATTCATTCACCTGTAATAATGTTAAGGTCTCACCAGTATACCTTTGGCATCAAAGATTTGGTCATGTTAATTTTAGACTTCTTGGGACCCTAGCTAGAAAAGACCTAGTTCATGGATTGCCATCGTTAGGAAAATCAACTTCCATGATTTGTGGTCCTTATTAACTTGGAATGAAAATTAAGAATCCTCATAAGAAGTTGAACTCCATCACAACCTCTCATGTCAAGAATTGATTCACATGGACCTCATGGGTCCTACTCGTACTGAGAGTATATGAGGAAATAAATACATTATTATGATGGTAGATGACTTTTCAAGATATTCGATTGTTGGATTTCTCGGGGAGAAGTTAGACGCGGTTTACTTTTGAAAGTAAAATGTCGAGCTCTTCAAAATCAACATGGTGTCACCATAAACCATTTTCGAAGTGATAATAACACCGTGTTTAAGGAATGCAGTGTGAAATGTTTTGTGAGGAAATTACAATTAATCACGAATTTTTGGCCATTTAGACACCTCAACAAAATGGCATTGTTGAGAGAAAAAATTAAACATTTCAAGAAATGGCAAGGTTCTTGCTTCTTGGTCGAAAAGTGCCTTATAAATTTTGGGTAGAAGCGGTAAGTACCGCGTGTCACACGATGAATAGGGTATACTTACGTCCCCATACTAATAAAACTCCATATGAATTGTGGACAAGTAATAATCCTAATCTAACATATTTTTGAGTCTTTGGAAGTCGTTACTACATCCTAAGGGATAAAGAGGTTTTAGGAAAATTCAACTCGAGGAGCGATGAAGGTATTTTTCTAGGTTATTCACCAAATAGTAGAGCTTATAGAGTTTATAATTTTGCTAGATCTAAAGTCATGGAATACATTAATGTAAATATAAAAGATTATGCTCCAACCACATTTGTTGATGACGATGGAAATTACTCTTGTGAGAGTAAGGCACCCCCAGTGATGATCACAGTGATACTCATAATGATTTGGTAGACCACACATTTGATAAAAGGGATCCATCATCTTTAGTCGCAAAAGTCATGGCTCCTCCAATTTTATTAGGCATCCCGACGTATGTGTGAAGACTCGAGCTTAATTCGAAAATGAGGTTACCTACTTGTCTCACACCACTAAAATTGAACCCGAAATTTCAAAGAAGCACTTAATGATGAACATTGGAAAAATGCTATGCAAGGAGAGTTGCTTCATTTGTAAAAGAATGATGTTTGGGAATTGGTTCCCTGGCCTAGCGATACTAATGTCATTGGCACCAAATGGATTTTTAAAAATAAAATGGATGAAAATGGTGTTATTGTCCGAAATAAAGCTAGGTTAGTTGCTCAAGGGTACCCCCAAATATAAGGTGTCGATTTTGATGAAACGTTTGCTCGTGTTGCAAGGCTAGAATCCGTTCGCCTTTTACTAGCTATTGGATGTCATCTAAAATTTAAGCTTTATCAAATGGATGTCAAGAGTGCCTTCCTAAATAACATTCTTCAGGAGGAAGTTTATGTGGAATAACCAAAAGGGTTAGAAGGCCCTAAGAACTCGAACCATGCCTTCTACTTGAAGAAAGCCCTGTATGGTTTGAAGCAAGCACCGCGTGCTTGGTATGCAAGTCTTAAGTTGATATCTCCTAGATCATGGCTTCACGAGAGGGGGAGTAGACATGACATTTGTTGGGATAAGAGTTATGTTTTGGTTGCTCAAGTGTACATTGATGACATAGTTTTTGGTTCAACGTGTCACAAACATACTCACCTATTTATAAAAGAGATGCAAAGTGAATTTGAGATGAGTATGGTAGGTGAACTTAATAACTTCCTAGGTCTTTAAGTGCACTAACTCGAGAATAGCATATTTTTGTCTCAATCTAAATATGTGAAAGATTTAGTGAAGAAATTTAATTTACACTCCACTAAGCACACACGTACACCCATGAGTTCATATGTTAATCTTAGTAAAGACACATAAGGAAATGTTATAGGGCACACTCTTTTTAGAAGTATGATATGTAGTCTGCTCTACTTAATTTCTAGTCGTCCTGACATTTCCTTTAGTGTAGGAGTTTGTGCTCGTTATCAGACTGCCCTAAAAGAGTCACACTTACTTCTCGTTGAATGGATTATTAAATATATAGGTGGGACCTTGTCTTTTGGGATTTAGTATTCCTTTGACACCAATGATTTTCTATTGGAATATTCGGATGCTGATTGGGCAGGATATGTTGATGAATGCAAAAGAACCTCCGGTGGATGTTTTTATTTTGGGAGTGTTCTTTCCTCATGGATGAGTAAAAAGAAAAACTCCATCTCTTTATTCGTGACGGAAGTCGAATACATTACCGGTGGGAGTTGTTGCACACAACTCATTTGGATGAAACAAATGTTGGAAGATTATGATATTTCTCAAGGAACAATGACTATTTATCATGATAATATGAGTGCAATTAATATATCCTGAAATCCCGTCCAACATTCTAGAATAAAGCATATTAGGATTCGTGAACACTATATCCGTGAATTTGTTGAAGATAAAGTTGTTTCGTCAAGCTTTATTTCAACTAAACATTAATTGGTCGATATTTTTACCAAATCTTTATATTCTCTTAGGTTCGGGAACCTTAGGAAATCCTTAGGGGTTTTCTCCGTTGACTATGTTCGGAATTGTTTATCTAGTTTAAGGTGAGTTTGATGTGTATTTATTCCCTATGAACGATATTATGTTTTTGTGTATATTTTATTAAAAAATTTCAAAACTATTTTTAGTTTCTTTTGTTTTGAAATGTTTTTTCAAAAATTCAAAAATATTTTGAGTTAGGATATATTTGTGAGACATTCGGGTCAAAATTTCATTCCATTGTCACGTGACTGACAATAAGTATCTAGTCTCGATATCGTCTCACTTGTGCTTTTATGCATTATCATGACACTTTGATGCTCGTTTATGATATTTCCTTTTATGGTTGGCCTCAACTCATAACCTTAAATGTACACACTTTTCATGATTTCATGAGGATGTTAGTCCCGATTTACACTTGCTAGGTGAGGTTAAGTGTCCTCTTATCAATCTTATCACCTAATGTTAAAGCAATAGAAAAAATATTTGTGCATGTAAGAACCATTGCCCATGTTTATGGAATATATCAAAATGAGAGTGCAATGGAATTGGGTTGCGAAAAGAAAAATCTTTTGGGCGAAAAGGCACCATTGAAAAAAGCCTAAAAATAGTGGCAATAAAAATAGAAAAAATTGCCAAGGCCATGTTTGTTATTTTATTAATGCTTCAAAAAGAAAAATCTTACTATTGTCCCGCCCTTTTGGTCTCTCGTGGACATGTGTTATTATTTTCCTTAATAACCGCGTGAAGTGTGTGTTCGTGTATATATAAATGGAGAGTGGAATCACTTGACTCGTGTTATGGATAAGGATGAAGTGAGGTCATCCATAAGAGTGTTCCTAAAATAGTAATTGAAATTATAACGTATGCGCTTATCGGGATATCGTTCGTTATAACTAATTGATAATATATGTTAGATGAAACGTGAACATGAATCACAAGTATAATATATATATAAATAATGTATGGATAAAATAGGAAAAGAGGGACTCGAGTATCGAGTTTTAAAACGAGACACCTACGTATCCTATGAAGGCATCAAAGTCCACGTAGTTCACATGCGATACGAGGGTGGGGTTTATCCCATAAATCTAATCGGGGATTTTATTATGTGTGTGGGGGTAAAAAGGTGTTTTTAGTTTTGAGAAAATTTGGTGAAGAATCCCGTTTGGAATTTATAAGTGTAACCCTCTTTTTTTTATTTTGTTTTTTTTATAGAAAATATATTAGGTACAATACTTATAATAAAGGGTTGGATATTAGTGTGTATGATTTAATAAAGGTTTAAAGCTAAATTAAGAATTTAAATAACTAATGTGGAAATAAAGAAATTTAAAGAGAGAAAATGATGTTTGGACCTTATTTGGAGACTTGAAGCTTGATCTTGATTGTTGAGAGGATCCTCTTGTAAGTGGGTGAAGATGGTAGGAGGAGAGGGAAGGGATTTGCAAAATTGGGTGTGAAAGTGACAATAATGGAAGGTGGGGAGAGGTTTCAAATGAGGAAACTTTGTTGACTTTAGAAGAATGTTGTTGAGACCACTGAAGTTAATGATTTTGAGGTTCCTTTAGAAGTGATCTCATTCTCTCCTTACATAGGGTCAGGGGGTTCCGATCAGCATTATCCTTAACCTGCATATCGATAGGCAACCCTAGACACACTGTCGATTGGCCAGGAAATGGGTTTGCCATTCAGCAGTCTCATGCAGATTTTACGAAAAAATGGTAGTAAAAGGAAATCCGTAAGCCCAAATTGTGCACTGGACATACCGCTGGAAAGGTTATTCAGAGAACTTGAAGAATAACCAGGGCCTCTTACGAGTTCGGGAGTTGACTTTAGGTCAAACAGATCTTGAAAGTGCACGTCGGTCCTTTGGATAGGAGATCGTCGGTGGATAGTTAATCTGAACCATAAGTTCGAATCGTGGAAGGAATGGACCATTGGAAAGGTTATGTGAGGCCCTTCGATGTTCCAAAGAGCTTTGCTTAGTTCGAAGAGTTAACTTTTGTTAAATGGGGCCCGAAAGCGCCCAATGACCATTCAGAGTAAAATGGGACGTTCATCCGTACCATAAGACTGATTCACCCACGGGACTGACCGTTGGAAAGGGTACTCAATGCTCTTTGAAAATTCATTTAGCCTTGTTCGAGCTGAAGACTTGACTTTGGTCAAACGGAGCCCGAGAGTGCCCGATGGCTTCTAGATCAGTTTTTGGGGGAAAATGGTCCGTTCGTTTGAACCGTTATATCGATTCATGCATGGGGTGGACCATTAGAAAGGGGATTCATGTACCTTTGAAGATTCATTGCGCTTTTACTCTAATGATGAAGTTAAATAAGGTCAAATTAGGGCCCCAGAGAGCCCGGAACCTCCAGATTGATTTTCGATAGTAAAATAGTATGTTCGTCTGAACTATTATGTCGATTCACACACATGGTAGACCATTTAAAAAGGGATTTAGGGCCCTTCAAAAATTTATTAAGCTTTCGCTATGATGAAATGTTGACCGGAGTCAAACGGGGCCCGGGAAGCGTTCGGTGGCCTCTAGATCAGTACTCGGGGTATGACCTAGGATTTATGGTGAATGGAGAAGTGCGAGGGACCTAAGGAGAGGCTTAGGGGGTCCTAGAATGTTGTGTCTATAAGTAGTTATTAGTACAAGGCTTCATTCATAGGAGTAGTTCTCTTTGGTGTGCATCAGTTCTGTTTATGAAGAAGAAGACGGGTCTTTACATCTATGTGTAGACTATCGAGAGTTAAACACGGTTATGATTCAGAACAAGTATCCGTTGTCGCATATCGATGACTTATTCGATCAGCTGAAAGGAGTATCCTAATTTTCTAAGATTTATTTGAGGTCACGGTACCATTAATTACGTATTGAGGAGGAGGATGTCCATAAGACAACATTTTAGACAAGATACGAGATTTATAAGTTCATGGTTATATTGTTCGGGCTAGATAATGCATCGACAGTTTTCACGGATCTTATGAGTAGGGTGCTTAGGGATTTCTTGAATCAGTTTGTCATTGTGTTCATAGATGATATCTAGACTTATTCTCGGACAGATGATGAGAACATAGAGCACTTATATACGTTCTCTAGACACTGCGGGACTAACATTTGTATGCCAAGTTTGAGAAATGTGGATTATTGTTACGGGAGGTGAACTTATTAGGGGCACATTGTCTTTAAGAAAGGGATTTACGTGTGTAAGGACAAAATTTCCAATTGAGTCCATTTTATAGTTTTGACTTATTCCTGGAACAAAACATTATAATTGTGTCATATGGAGATTTTTTATTGTCACGATCCCACACAGTCTATGACGCATTGAAGTTTAATTGAAAACGTTGTGGCAAAGCTTCAAAGATTTATCATGCCGATTTATGGTGCAATTGATGTCTTCAATCAGATTTACGTTCCGAGGTGACACATCAATGAATGCATAATGTTAATGGGAATCGGAATATGTTTTTATAAAGATAAGGATGTTATTTTATAAAGAAAATGTTTTTAAAATGTTTTAAAAGTGCTTGAATATGTGTACACTTCATTTTATAAGGATAAAGACGGATTATAGTAGTATTTGGTTTGAACTCTAATTCAGCAGGTCGCTCGAACGACACTGGCAGTCGTTTGCATGAGATGACATGTCGTTCGAACGATATGGCCATCTCGTTCGAATGACAAACCAATGCCGTTAGAACAAGCTGCCACCTCAATGTTTTGTTTAAGGCATGGTTCCTCCCTTATTTCTAAGTGCGTGTAGGATGATTTTCAGAATATAAACAGTACGATTTCTGTAGCAACTTTCCTAAGATTTTCAAGTCTAAATACATCCTTAGAGTTTTCAAAGATCCGAGTTATCATTACATATGATATTGTGATCTTTTCCTGCACCATTGGAGTTGTTCAACCATATTGAACAAAGTGTTTCGTTGGGTTTTGCGGTGAAGAAGCAATAGATTCGTGTTCAACATTGTAGACGTCACAAAGGCATATCGATGGACCCCGAGAGATATGTGGACCCGTGTGTTGTGGACAAGCATCGTGGAAGAAGGTTACTTTCTACATGAGCACTGTGGCGGAGGGGTTGAAGATTCGAAGACACATCAGGACCCGTGGGAATCGAGTGGTTGAGTAAGTTTGTCTTTGCACTTTGTAAAACCATATCATAGTGATTACCTGGCTTGGGCCGTCTGAGGTTTTTTTTTCCCGTTTTGGATTTCCTCGTACATCCGGCATTGTGAGTAGTCTTTACTTTATTTTACTTTCTTTAATCACTAGATGCATGTTTAGGATTAATCAAGATAAAATTTGGTTAAGTTAAATTTGGTTCACAACTTGGTGTGGTTTATAAAAATTAGAAAAAGGTTTTTTCAAAAAGATAAATTGTTTTATCATCTTAAAACACATTTGCATAGTAAATTGGGACTTCAAATTGGTATCAGAGCTTAAAACACTATTTACTATGTTTGATCCGTTGTGTTTTATTATATGAATTTTGGGGTATGGAAATTTTTCGTGCTCCTGTTTTTTATGGCACTAATTACACTTATTGGAAGATGCGAATGAAAAGTGATTTAAAATCAATTGATGGGAGAGTTTGGTTAGCGGTTGAAAAAGCTAGACTTAGGCTAGATCGAGTCAATCTAAAGCTTTGACAATATATATATATATATATAAAAAATAAATACTTATCCAAAAAGAAATTATCTCTCTAAAGTCTGTTCTTGCAAAATTCTGAACAACCTCCTCAAAATACTCCAACCAGAATTCATGAAAATCCAATCATTGAGTATAATCCTGACAGCCCCCACACCCCTCGTGTACCACAATTTTGGGTTCCACCTCCTACACTGCCAAACTCATTGTCCAATTACACTTCGAGTGATCTATCTGGTTAAAATTCATGTTACACGTCTAGTGCACCTAGTGGATACCGAGTTGTTAAGAGAGAGAGCAAAGTCAAATGTTGCTAGTTTCGGTACTGGGGAGTGAAATCCACGATATCATCCCATTAAAGAACTCCTTTTTCCCGAGAAAACTATTAATCCTGGTTGCATTTTACTCATGTATAATGCCGGTCAGTTCCACTTATACAATGGGATGATATAGATTCTCCCTACTTTTCACAGCATGGATTCGGAGAAACCATGTCTTCACATACGAGAGTTCGAAGGGCGTGAGATACATTTAGTGATCAAGATTCCACGCAAGATGTCGTTCGCCTGAAGCTTTTCCCTTTTTCCTTAAAGGATAAAGCTAAGATCTGGTTGTGGTCTCTACCCCTGAACTCCATTATCTCTTGGAAGGATATGATATCGAAATTTCTCTCAACATTCTATCCACAGCACAAAACCAACTCTTTCAAGACTCAAATTCAAGCTTTCAAACAACAAGATAATGAGTCTTTGAATAAGTGTTGGGAACTCTTTCAAGAATTGATTAGCACTTGCCCCCATCATGGATTCGAAAAACATCACCTAATTTCTTTATTCCATTATGGGCTAATAGTAGCGTCTAATAACTTGTGCAAACCATGTGTGAAAGATCATTCTGGGACCTAGATGCTAGTGATGATGAGGCCCATATTAAGTATGACACCGAGACTACTCGAGCATGGTACGTATTCGATCCTAATGCCCAAACCCAGCCTAGGCAAGTATCTACCACTCTAACTGCATCCGGTCTATACCAACTAGATAGTAATACTTTACTAGACCGTCGATTTGATCAGTTTGAGAAAGGGGTGAGAGATTTACTTGAAGTCCGATTGAGAGACATTTTTGGATCCAACCGTGCTGTAAAAGAAAAAGTATGCGCTATCTGTGAGGTAAGCCATTCCACAGAGGCATGCCCAATGATTTGTGCCTACAAGGCAATGCATACTGAGCAGGTGGCACTACAAGAAAACTACTTTTTTACGGCATTTATTTTGTGGCATTTTTAAAAAAAGTGTTGAGAAAATATAGTTTTGTTGGCACTTTTCAATAAGTGTGGAAGATTTACCCTTTTTATTTTAAAATAAGCGCCCTTATTTATTTTCGATCTCGCGCTTTTTCCTGCCCCCGAAATATCCCCCGCACCAAAACAACACAGGCGCCAAAATTATCACATACCAAATCCTTCTCAAACAATCAAAACCCTAGAGCTCATCCTCGTCTCACTCTCCCTCACCCCAAATCAATCGATCGGGAGAATATACTTCAAATTCTCGTCGTCGGCAGAGCATTGAAGCTCGCTGCAAGTAGAACACTCGCGTTTCAGGTTTTTCGCTCCCCCCTCTCTTTATTGATTGGTTTTTACCAAATAAATGATATTGAGCAAAAACATAAAAGGTTTGATTTACATTTGGCATCATTCTTGTTTGTAATTAGTTTATGCTTATGATTAAATCTATTTATATATTTCGACCACTACCCAAATTGATTCGGGTTTTACACAATTTGTGCTCATTTTTACGTGCGGGATTTTCGATTTTACGTGGAGGTGGTTTACGATTTTAGTTTATTTGTTTAAAAGTAGGACTTTTGTTTATTGGGTTTACGATTTCAATATATATGTGTGTGAGTTTAAAAGTAAGAGTTTATTTTAAAGTAGGAGGTTTGTTTACGATTTCAGTACCTGATTGGGATTTATAAGGTTTGGGTTACAAGGTTGTATTTGTTAAAATGTTTTAGATTTATATCTCACAATTTTGTATTCATTGTTACAGGTTTATTTTAGATCAAATACCCATTTTAGATCAAATACCCAGTTCATCTGTGGGCTAACATGTATTGAGGTTAGTTATTTACTTTGATGTTTTTTCTTCTATTGGCTAACATATATTGATGTCTATATCTACATATGTGCTTTATCACCAATTTACAAATCATTACAAATCAATACTCTTATTTTGAAATCATGTTCTCTAATATATTTGTTTTTTCAGCTTAGTAGAAACTAAAACAGTTCCTTTGCTAGCTAGATTCTTGGGATTGTCATATTTATGAAGCCTCTAAGATAAATGACGTGTTTATTTTCTTTGATTTGCATTGATTTATTTAAAATTTGCACCAGTTTAACTTTGTTTTCAAGGTGCTTATTTTATTTCACTATATGTTTGACAAAAAGCTTGATAGAGTAAAACATATAATATTCTGAGTGATATATGCATTTAGATTGGTTTGTCTCTTATGGTGTGTGCATCTAGAATTTTTGAGATTCCATAGTATCTGGGCATCACAAGAGACAGGTTCAATTTAAGCTTAGATAAATATGAGGTGCAAACATGAATTATTTGATATGTTAGTGTTTTGTGGAGAAGGGAGCTGCATTAGTTATAATCATCATGTTTATTTTCGAAACGTATGGTTCTTATATCTGTATTTTTAGACCTATATAGAAGTATGCTTATAAAAGTGAGAATCTACTAAAGTTCTATACCGACTCAAATGTGAATATGTATAATATATATTGAAAATCTACACCGACTCAATTGTGAAAATCTATGTTGGCATTTCCCATACAGAGTTTAAGTCAAATGTTAAATGACGATTATCTTTTATTATACAATGCTGACAATGGGGTTTCAATATTGTTATAATAGAGGGCTAAAAAGCACTTTATGTGCGACACAACTCTATGAATAGATATTATGGTGACCTCATACATGGCTTCATTCCTATCAATCCACATTCCCCAAATGCTAAAGGCATGTATAATGGTTTTAGAGGAGTCTTTAATAAGACTAGTCCGTCAACTAATCAGTCTGCCCCCCTGATGGAAGTATTTATGGTATGGACAACATAAAGAAAATTAAAATGATGCCAAACTTTTTTGGCTATATCACTCTCTCCGAATAGGTGATTCGAGTCTTCTTCATTGTGTTCTTTGCAACAACAGCGCATAAATGGACCTCTGATCCCCAATTTCCTAATAGCTACATCAAGTGGAAGTTTGTCTCTCAAAAGTCTCCAAAGGAGAATAGAGATTTTAATTGGAATACCTTTGTTCCAAATTATAGAGTTGGTCCACGATCTCACCCTGTTTGTTCTAATGGATTGCCAAGAAGTTTTCATAGAGAATGTACCTGACTGCTCTTTAGTCCAAGCAAAAGTGTCGTCCAATTCCATACTCAAGGTCTGCATATATACTATTTTGTACATTGTTTGCTGAGGCAGGCTAATGGGTAATTTGAAAATATTCCATTCCCCATTGTCTTCCAACATCTCCTTAACTAAATAATTAACATGTCACCCTTCTAGAGCTAAAGGACAATCACCCATCCAGTTATCCCAACAGAAATGAATATTTCCTATGTTAATAAGCCACTGCGAGTGATATTCATCTTCTTCTTTGTTCTTTATCATTCTTCTCCAAATGGTAGACCCCCCTTTAGCAATATTCAGATTCATTTTAGGTTTGATTTTAGGTTATATATCCTTTTTCTATTTTCGTTTATCATTTTTCGTTGTGGGATTGAAGTGATTTTGAATCATTCAATTTAATGTACCTTATTTGTTTCTGGGAAACTTTGATGAAATCAAATGTTATAGTTAGTTTCTCTGCTATCTTTCATGAATCAATTTCTTGTTTAGTTCCAATCACCTGAAATTTTTGGACTGGCATCTCAAACTAAGGAGGTAGACTACAATTTAGGGTTTAACACTACTTTATAGTTATAGGTGTGATATTCTTCCTCTTTTATACACATTAGGGATTAATTTGATCGTGTATAAAATGTTTGGGTTTTCTTTTGTTTTTTCATTTTTAAGTTTCATCATGTTAAAATTTTATTTCACACTAGATTGTTAGACCCCGTAATACTCCTTTTACTTGTGTATGGTTTAGAAATTTCAGATCTTCTTTGAGACTTTGAGGTAGTTTGGATAATTTGTTTAATCATGAATATTGTAGTATTTTAGATAAGGTTTCTTGTCGAAGATTGACTTAATAGATTTAGACTTGGTTCATTTAGGTTTGATATTTCTAGTATAAGTTTGTTAAAATTAATATTAGTTTGATATATATATATATATATATATATATATATATATATATATATATATATATATATAGACACACACACACACACACATACACGTGAAGTTGAGGAGGAGTCACTTGATGTTGATGCACACAATGTGTTTGATTATGAGAATGACTTGTACACTACAATGATTTGGTACCTACTTGAGGTTCTTACTATTTTTATATTGTGTTGATGGATATGGTTAGTCGGATTAACCCTTTTTTTGGGAAGCACATATAAACTAGGATTTTTAATCTCATGACCTCCACTCGTATGATAAATCTCAATGCATCTCGTTAGCTTCATAGTTCATCTACTTTTATGTATTTTTTTTATTTTATGTGATTTGTTGAGTGGCAATTTGTTTTTTTTTATTAGATATTGAGAAAATGGTGTCGACAAAAAGCATTATTGTTCGAAGTATTTTGATTATACCTGAAATTAGGTAAGCCGTGTTTCGGTAATTTGTGTGTGGATACTACTCTGACCCCATTATTGTCGATAGAGGCATTTTATTTTGACTATCCTGTTTTTTATTTTCTATTTTATAGTATATGTTATTTTATATAAAAATATGTTGGTAACCTCTTTTTTAATTGTGTTTACAGGACGAATTATGGAGCCTACGTTGTATTGCAAGCAAGAATACCTTACTAAGAACTCAATGACCTTGGTTCACTAATGTTGAGGTAATATATGAATCCAACTACATCTTTTATTGCGTTATAACTCATCATTCATTAAGAATTGTTGTAAATTAATTGATTCATTAATGTGTGTCAAAATGCATACATGTTTAGCTTAATAGAGAGAATTGAAAATTGAGATGATGTCAATTAGCAAAGGTGCCAATGTGCCATAGTTTGTCTCTCGACTAGCACCTGTATATCGTTCAAAACTAAGTAAAAGGGTAGAAATTCACCGTCGTGGACATAAACATTCTTGTCTACCACGTAAATCCTTGTATACTTTTTCTTTTCAATAGTCCTTATCTTTCTTTAAATTAGATTTATTCTTTGTTTTATAAGGATTTCCTCCATAATTTTGTTTGTTTTGAATGGTTGTGTTTCCATGATTAAAAGAGGCATTTGATTTCAAGAAGATAAAACTTATTCGGGGTCCATTACGATATGTTAATGTTTGCTTGTCTCAACGATTTCAGTACCATATGATGGTCATAACATTTTCTCTAGCTTCAACTTAAGGTACCATATATACTAATATTTTCTTATAAATGGTTATTACTTATACGATTAGTAATTCTTTATGGCTTTAAGGTGGTGGAAAAGTAAGAAACATTAACTCGGATATAAAATGAAAACATAATTAATGTGGTAGAACATAGAAGTAGAACACGGAATGTTATGATGATATATGTTTGTTATTGGAACAAAAGAGTCTATATGTATAACTGAAGCTACGTTATCTACCAAATCTAAAATGAAAGGGAACATTACAATAACTCTATATAACTCTAATCGGCCTCCAAGTTATTCCTATATTTTATTTGTAATAGTCTATTATTCGTTATTTTGACTTTAAAGGGAATGTTTTTGGCCCCTCATCACGTTTCTGTGAGGAGAGCCAAAACAAATGTTGAAGGCAGAGTTAGTATCATGTTTCCTAAACCATTAAAAGATACAGCACAACATAGTTACAATCAGTTTGATAAATGTTTTGACCAACCTTGAGTAGTTTGAGGGTCTTGTTGTAACACACCTGACATTAAGTACTAGTTGTCACCATGGAATATCTCCCTGTCTAATTATGTAACATTAAGTACTAGTTGTCAATACTCCCTCTACTTTGGAATTTTAATACATCTCTCAATATCAATACTTCATCAACTTGAGGAGAATGTGTATCTACATCATAACTGTAGAGAATAATGGTTTGCATATAACTATGATGCCTTCAGCAAGAACTCCGTAATACTGAAATAACTTCTGAAGGGTAGGAAGCATATAACTGAACACATTTCTTTAATATCTTGATGATTTATTTCTTAGAACTAGCATGTTTAGTAGATTGTAACTTAATAACCAAAAGCGAGAGAAACTTATTATACCACACCATAGTTGTTAAAGGCGTGCCTAGGAGCACATAGGCGTAACTATAGTGCCCCGAACAAGTCCAAACACAACCTCTTGAAACAGGGGCATCTAGGGACCTCAAGCGCAAGGTGAGGGCCTAGGCACGCATTACTATATCTCTCGAACTTTCTGTTAATTTTTTTGTTGTAATGATTATCCTCTTTTTATAAACTACATGTTCTTTGTTTAATGACATTTTCAATGTTGGAGTGGTTCTCCCATGCCCATGAATATAACATTAGTTATGGATCCAACATCAGTTATAAGCAGGCGTTGATCAAACATAGCCTGCTGCACTGTTTTAGCAGTAGTTAGATTTCTCTGCAGCCTTCTGATTATTTGAAGTCAGTGAGAAGATTCTCACAAAGAACAACTCAACTTCCTACTTCCATCAGATGTCGTAACAATATCTTTCACATACACTGCCTTGATTATAGAGGAATTGTATTGCTTTCACATGCACTGCCAGCAGTAGTTAGTCAATGTATGTTTCCGTGTGAATTTTTAAGCTGCTGATTGTTGTGGAATTGTATTGTTTTCATTACATAATGTGTTTGAATCCCCTCAACCAAATTTGCTAGTGAAAACGAGGAACCATTTCTAGCCAAAAAAAGCTAACATTTGTTTTAATTTATTATTTTTTCCCACAGACCTAGTGATAAAATGATAATTGATCTTTTTATTGTTTATTTCGTTATGCAAATTGTAACTTGCATTTGATTACAACGTTTGTGCATTGTTACTGTATCTATAACGAGGGCTGCTTTGGAGTGCTGTCACGCGACAAGTCTGTCCTGAATTGGTGTCTAAAATTGTGTGAGCTAAATTAATAAATAAGGGTAATGTGAAAAAAATACAAGCATGGCTCATCTTCTTATTTTTGGTCTAAATATTTGAATATATATCCATGTTTTGTGGTTTGATTTCTACTCAAACAAGTATAAGCAGGGCTCATCTACCTATGGATCTCAAACCCGTAGAAGAATTCAAGAAGTTTATGACATTTCTGAGCAGTTAACTACTGAAATTTGTGGTTTTATATGTGGTTTCAATTTACTGGTAACATTTGGTTTCCTACTAGTTGCTGAAGCTTACATTTATGCATGCCCTGTTTGCTCAAAGTCACTGTGACATGTCTAGCGCGTGGGAACAACTGGACAGAAAGGTACAATATTGAAGCTTTACTGAAAGAAACCTTGTGATAAATAAGTAGTAATATGTCCATGAACTGAAAAAACAGAAAAATAATGACTAATTTTCCCAAGCAGAGTTGGGAACTAGAAACACACGATAATGGAAGTAACAACCAAAAATGTTTGATGTCAAAGTTGGAAAAAATTGAAAATAGTTCATTTTGATGAATAGTGGGAAAAAGTCTGCATGAACAGATGAGTGGTTTGGTGAGGCTTTCTCCTGCTTTTTCGGTTCTTCATGGAATTTAATTCTTACCCATCAGTCTTATCAAATCGCCCATCTCTTCTTGCCCCAAATATTTTTTTATGTAAATAGAATGTAATTAAATGCACACCAAGTGTATAATGAACACCGTATGCATTGGTTTCTTATTGTTATAAAGGGGTGCCTTCCCATCCATCTGTTTGTAGTCTTACTGATAAAGCATGGGAAAATGATATATAAATGAGATTATCTTGTTTATTATGTCTTGTAAGTAGTTCGGAGATATCTTGGCAAGGACATAGTAAATGTGTTAAGCAAGATAGCAGCCAGGCAATTACTTGGATTGGGCCTCCGGAATCACGTTTTACGTTTGATCTTGTGGTTGATGAGACTGTTAGCCAGGAGATGTTATTCAAAGTGTCCGGGGTACCAATGGTGGAAAATTGCATGGGAGGCTACAATAGTTGCATGTTTGCCTATGGCCAAACTGGAAGTGGAAAGACTCATACGATGCTTGGAGACATTGAGGGAGGCACTCGAAGACATAGTGTCAATTGTGGGATGACACCTAGAGTCTTTGAATACTTATTTTCAAGGATTCAAAAGGAAAGGGAGACACGTAGGGAGGAAAAAATACAATATAATTGTAAATGTTCTTTCTTGGAGATATACAATGAGCAAATTCTTGACCTTTTGGATCCGTCATCTCTCAATTTACAGATACGAGAAGATGCTAAGAAAGGTGTTTATGTAGATAATCTCACTGAGGTGGAAGTTACAAGTGCTCGAGATGTTATTCAACAACTTGTTCAGGGGGCATCAAACAGAAGGTCGCCACCACTAATATGAATCGTGCTAGCAGTCGTTCTCATAGTGTTTTTACATGCATCATAGAAAGTAAGTGGGAATCCCAAGGTGTAACTCATCATCGATTTGCTCGGCTTAATCTTGTGGATTTAGCAGGCTCTGAAAGACAGAAGAGTTCTGGTGCTGAAGGTGAAAGACTGAAGGAAGCTACCAACATTAACAAATCTCTTTCAACATTGGGACTTGTGATTATGAACCTTGTGAATATATCTAATGGAAAATCGCTCCATGTTCCTTACCGTGATTCAAAGCTTACATTTTTGCTTCAGGATTCACTAGGAGGGAATGCAAAAACTATTATAATAGCAAATATAAGTCCCTCTACCAGCTGTGCTCTGGAGACTCTAAGCACGTTGAAGTTTGCCCAGCGTGTAAAATTCATCAAGAACCATGCTACAGTGAATGAAGATGCTTCCGGAGATGTCCTTTCCATGAGGATGCAGATTCAGCAACTCAAGAAAGAGGTATCTAGGTTGCAGAATGTAGTCAATGGAGGAGAAGCTGAAAACCATGATAGTGATGCCTGGTCTGTATCTTTCCCAGGATCTCCAGGAACATTTAAGTGGGAAGGGCTTCATGGATCATTTAGTCCATTTACTTCTGATAAAAGGACATCACAGAAGAAAGAGTATGAAGTAGCACTTGTTGGAGCTTTTAGGAGGGAAAAGGATAAAGACATGGCATTGCAGGCATTGGCTGCTGAAAATCAGGCGGCTATGCAGTTGGCAAAACAAAGAGAAGATGAGATACAAGGCTTGAAAATGAGATTAAGGTTCCGAGAGGCGGGAATAAAGAGGCTAGAAGCGGTTGCTTCTGGAAAAATCTCAGCTGAGACACACTTATTGAAAGAGAAGGAGGAACATTTAAAAGAATTAGAGTTGCTACGCACCCAGGTTAACAGGAATCAGGAAGTGACAAGATTTGCCATGGAAAATCTTCGACTTAATGAAGAAATCAGAAGATTAAAATCATTTTCTGAGGAAGGCGATAGGGAAAGGATGAATGAACAGATCACGATGTTACAGAATAAGCTACTAGAAGCACTTGATTGGAAACTTATGCATGAGACAGATTCGTCAAACGTACAGAAAGGAATTTCAGAGCTATCAATGGATATGCAGAGTGATGGTGATCTATTGCTGTCCAATAAGGAATCAGTGTCACCTTGTCGTACTTCTGTGAATGAGGAGAATGAATTTCTTCGTATGCAGGCTATTCAGAATCAATCAGAAAGGGACACTCTTTCCAAGAAACTTGGCTTCTGCATTGAAGAGAAAGAGAAATTGGAAAGGCTTGTTAATGATTTGAGAACTGAGCTAGAAGCGGAGAGATCATTGAGAGCAGCCATGAAGGAAGAGATAAAGAAACCGCAAATTGAGCTCCCTTCGCTGACATCTGATCACATGCCCAATATCAGTTTGAATGATCAAATAGAGCTTAAAACTATGGTGGATGCCATTGCAGCTGCAAGCCAAACAGAAGCAGAAGCTCACGAAACAGCAATCGTCTTGTCCAAAGAAAATGACGAACTCAGGATGAGACTCAAGGTTTTAATTGACGATAACAATAAGTTGATCGAACTCTATGAACGAGCAGCTGTAGAAAACCACAGTAAAGACAGCGATATAGCACTGGATTCTCAACAAGACAACACCGAAGATCACACCAATCACTTCAATGAATTTGCTGAAGAGAAGTTGGGGATAAAAAAGGAAGTCGAGGGCCTAGAGCATCAACTACTGGAAATGCACGAAGAGAACGATAAATTAATGGGTCTTTATGAGAAAGCCATGCAAGAGAGAGATGAATTCAAAAGAATGGTTTCTTTGGATAGAGAGAAGGTTGTTGAGGACAAAGGGGAATTTAATTGCACGGAGAAGGTCGCGAATTCTATGATATCTGGTCAAACAGAGGTTTTGTTGGAGGACTCCGGTTTATTTGAAGTCAATGTGCACGATGACTACAGTCAATGTTCTGGAAGTCCAGGAACAAATGATTTTCTTGATTTAGATGAACCTTCAAGCTTTGAGGAAGAGAAATATGTTCCCGCAGATCCCGGGAGTCAAATTGGCTGCAGTGATTTGGAGATGGATGCAAAGTCATCGAATACCACCATGGTAAAAATGTCAAATGATCTAAATTTGGTGAGAAAGAAACTGGAAAAAGCCCAAGAAATGCTTTTGAATTCTACACCGACTCTCGGTATATTCGGGTCGCATGAGAGAGCAACTATAGAGATTGAGAAGCTTTCAAGAGAAATCGAAGCATTAGGTGACGGTTCTTTTTCTACTGCAAGGACGGATGGAATACGGAATGGAAATGACGGTTCTTTTTCTACTGCAGGATTGGCTGCAGGAATGTATTCAGGTCTCACCTATGGACTACAGGAGGCTCGTGGTGTACATGATTGGGTAATGCTTATCGTGTTTTTGCCCCTTTTTTGTCGTTTCTTCTAAATGATGGTACTTACAGTGCAGACTTCAAATGTGATGTGTAGTTTTATACACCTAAAGAACAAAAATGCTATACTTAGCTAAATGGTCCTAACTTCAGGAGTTCTCTATATTCAAGCACTCTCTTCTAAACCCCCTTTTAAGATAACAATACATTTCATTGTGCCTAGTACATGACTTGTAAGGTTTTTCATCTTTTGACACACAAGGTTTTTCATCTTTTGTAATTTCTCCTACAAAGCTGTTCTCCGGAAATTATCATGCCAACATCATAAAGATGACTTTGATGATTGTTTTTGATAGTATATATAGAATCTTTTCTTCCTAGTTTGAAAACTTTTGGCTTATAGAATACAAATGCCTCCTTTAACTATTCATTTTGCAGAAATCTTTGAAAAATCTCATTCAATTGTAATTGCACCATTTTTATAAGAAAAATGCTATGTGTCCCAAACAACTCCCCCAAATAGCTTTAAGTGTTATACCTTATGGTATGGGTCCCGCCAGGGCACAACTCATCAATGCTATTTGGGAGAGATTTGGGGGAGTTATTTGGTACCCATAGCACCACTCTTTTTATAAACATAAATTGGTATTTGTAACCTTTTCATAGTTTAAAGGGTTATTTGCAATGTTTAGGGGCTTTTGCAACCGCAGCGATTGTTTAGGGGGTTTTCTGTTTGTAAAAAATAAGTGAAACCTCAAATTTGACCCTACAATTTTACATAGCAATTATTCAGGGCTGAAACAACTGCTACATTGGACTCTCTAATGTGTTCTGATGTTTGTGTTTTTTAACATGCTTTTTTACATGTGACAGAAAAATAGTGCGATGGCTGGAGCAATTACGGGTGCGGCGCTGGCTATAACGTCGGATGGTTCGTCCCACGAACAGATTGTGCACTGTGCTATAACTGGTGCCGCCATCTCCACTGCTGTAAACCTCCTCACAGGGATATTCTAAGCTCTTGCATTACTTTCTGTCCATTCTGATGTTAAATAGTTATCTAAGATGACGCTAGTTAGCTATGTTTTTGGAGCAGGGATATTTAGTCTATGCTATAAAAACATAGTGCTCAACTGTTCCAATTGTTGTTGACTTTAATGTCTTTCATATTTTTTGTTGTTACTTCCATTATTATGTGTTTTTCTAGTTCACATTTTTGGTTGTTACTTCCATTATCGCGTGTTTCTAGTTCCCAACTCTGCTTGGGAAAATTAGTCATTATTTTTCTGTTTTTTCAGTTCATGAACTTTAAGTTGATAGTTAAGAGAGCTCGTGTTTGGTTGGTTCTCCTTTTGAATTATATTGTTCAACATTGTGAGTTATTTAGTGAAGTTACAAGTAGATTTCTTGGAACATTCTGTTTTCATTTATTGTTCTGTTTTCATGTTCTAATAACTCTTTCTTATAATGAAACAGTTATTGTATTTTATATATATGGTTGATAATGTATGTTTTGTGGTTTTATTAATCATATTGATACATTTCCTCAGGTCTCACCACAAAAGTTTGAACAAGAGTCATCCATTGAGTCAGAAAAATCTATGGCGGAATCAGCATTTGAGAAACTTCAGGTTTGCATTTCTTACTTCCTCTTATTCTGACGGAGTAATCAATTTAATATTCGGTTTGTAATTTCTATATCCCTCACCAAGAAAAAAGACCAAAAAAATGAAAAACACACATTCAGTAGAGACTAAGTCGTGACAAACAAGGATGGCAAATTATTAAATAAAGTAACTAAAAATAAAGTAGAGGTGGAACATGACAGCTTTGAGCAGGAATTCATCTACTGGCATTTGTACAACCCACTCAAAAAATTAAAAAATAAAAATAATAATTTGTAGCAAAAACTAACAATTGTATTATTTGTTGTGCAGAAAGAATGGTGTTGAGCTTTTGCAGTGGTGGTGTTGCTTCGACAACACACACGTGGACGGCATTTTCAGGACGTGGTTCTCATGATGTGTGCGAGTCATAAATAAAAATAGTATGCATGATCTGGGCAGGCCTCCTGGTATTGTACTAAGCGCCGCAACTTCATTTTGGATTATAGCTCAGATAAAAAACTAAGTGAATTGTACAAACAAATCAGCATAGATCCTTCTCGTGGTGTTTTGCTCTATGGTCCTCCTGGCACTAGTAAAACTGTGCTTTCCAAGGCTGTTGAAATCATACTATTGCCATCTTCATTAGACTAGTTGGATCTGAATTTGTACAGAAGTATTTGGATGAGAGTCCATGAATGGTTCGTGATGTATTTTGCCTTGCGACATAAAATGCTCCTGCAATTATTTTCATTGACGAGGTAGATGAAATTACTACTGCTAGGTTTGATCCTCAGACAGGAGCTGATAGAGAAGTTCAACGGATACTCACGGAACTCTTAAATCAGATAGACGAATTTGACGAGATAGTGAATGTGAAGGTTATAATGGCCATAAATAGAGCTGTTAAATTCTTATTTCTACAAATGAATTTGTGGATTATAGTTAGCTTGGGCATTTTTGGGGTTGTGGGTGTTATTTAATTTTTGGATATTATGATCTAGCTAGATACATATTGTATTAGAATTTTGGTTGTGGATATGTAACGAGTTAGTGATATTATGAGTTTGACTATGGATATTTTCTATTTGTAATATAAAATATTTGCATTACAAGTGTCGATTTTGTACCATTCAAATATATGTATGTGGTATTTTTTTTAATTTTTTATATTTAATTGTGTGTTTTTGAAAAACTCATATAAATGAAATTTCTTTTATTGAAGTTTTACGAACATTTATGTCATCACTTGTTATGATAGTTTTGGAAACTGTAAAAACTGACATAAGTGACTTTTTTTTTGTAGTGAAATACAACACTTGTTATAAATAATTTTTTTAACAATTGTTCCCACTCAATGTTTCTAAATAATATTAACATTTTGTTTAATTCCACTACCATCATTCTCGGTATTTTTTTAGTGCCGCCAAAAGTGTGTTGAACATTTAATAGGTGTTGCAAAAGGTTATTCTCAACATTTTTTAATGCCGCGAAAAGATTATTACCAGCATTAATATAAATGCCCCCAAAAGTTTTTTTGTAGCAATTTAAATAATGCTGCTAAAAAATGCCGCTAACTTTTTGTGGCACTTTTTAAAATGCCGTTGTTTTTTACCACATTGGCTATTACCGCACTTGTGGAAATGCCGCCAAAAGTTCCGCCAAAAGTGTTCCCAGCATTTTTAGTACTTTTCTCGGCATTTAATTTGTGCCGGGAAAAATCAATATTCCTGTAGTGTGGAGGCCATAGGAGGCTTTAAGGGAAACTTTGACGCCCCGTATGGGAACACGTACAACTCTTCATAGAGAAACCATCTTGGTTTTAGCTACGGGCAACAACAAGCTGTGTTGAATCCAAATTCACAGGTTACCCTATTTCCATCCTCCTCAATTTCAGTAAGCACCACCTCCTCTAGCTCCATATATAGCTCCACTGCGGAGGACTCTCGAAGATATAATACACCAATTTTTCAACTCCCATAGTGCAACTAACACTAGATATGATCGCAAGTTCGCTGACATAAATGCGAACATCTCAAAGTTATAATCTTCGTTGAGTATCCAAGAGAATGGCAAGTTTCCTACCCAGGGCCAAAGATCTCCCCAAGGTCAAACTAGTGTTAGCTCCACCTCCACAGAACATTAGGAGAAATGACAAGCTGTAACCACTCTACTTAGTGGGAGAGTCGTTGATTTATCACCTCCCTCACACGATGCACCAAAGGTAAGGAGATTTCTCCTGGCCGAAAATGTCCCCTTGAAAGAGAGTGATAGTGAAGACACTATTCAGCCCGAGGTAATTGTGAAACCACCCTCCGCAATGCCATTTCCTCAACGGCTGGTTCCTTCCCCAAAAGGAGACCCCCGTGATGAGGTGCTAGAAGTCCTAAAGCAAGTAAAGTTAAAGTTACCTTTCCTCGATGCCATCAATCGAATTCCAGCTTATGCAAAAGTTATTAAAGATTTATTGATAGTAAAGAGGAGGATGAAGGTAAAGAAGAATGTATTTCTAGCACAGAATGTGAGCTCTGTTCTACTCCACGATCTCCCACCGAAATTTAAAAATCCCGATGCACCCACCATTTTATACATCATTCGAGAGAATAGAATTGAAAAATCCTTACTTGATTTTGGGGCGAGTGTAAATATCCTCTGATATTCCATTTATAGGCAACTTGATCTGGGTGACCTCAAGTCCACAAAGATCACTCTCCAATTGGTGGATCGAACCTTGAAGATACCTAGGGGTATTGTCGAGGACGTGATAGTCCAAGTTGACACCTTTTAATTCCCTGCAGATTTTGTCATTTAGGACGCGAAGCCCTCCTCCACCTCGAGTAATCATGTTCCCATCATTCTGGGGTTCCCATTCTTAGCTATGGTTAACATACTGATTAATACTCAAAATGGGCAGATGCAACTCACTTTCAGGAACATGACTTTTGAGAATAACATCTTTAATATAGCCCAACATGTGGGAGAAGAAGATGATCTTCACGCGGTAAGCCTTATTGATGATATCATAGAAGAGTACATGAAGGAAAACTTTTGTGGAGATGCGCTAGAAGCTTTCCTGATGTCGAGTAACGAGAATGAGGGAGTGTACACCAACTTTGAAAAGGAAGTGGAGGAGTTGAGGCAAATTCTGGATGAGAGAGCGTCATATGAGGACGTGAGAGATGTGAGTTGGATTTCTAGATTCGAGGAGTTGTCGCTGAGGGAATCATGCATGACTCCCTCTACTAAAAAATTCCCTGCCCTCGAATTAGAAAAACTACCCTCCAATGTTAAATATGCTTATCTAGGAGAGAATGAGACATTTCTTGGAGTTGTCTCCTCTATCCTAGATGAAGAGCAATAGGGTAAATCGAAATTTTTTGAGGAAGCACCAAAGTGATTTTGGTTGGTGCATTGTTGATTTGAAGGAGATAAGTCCATTTATTTGTACCTACAAAATCCACCTCGAGGAGGATGTGAAACCCTAGAGGAAAATGCAAAGAAGGTTGAACCCTACTATGAAAGAGGTTGTGAGGGCTGAAACCATTAAATTATTGGATGCCAGGATTATCTACCCAATCTCAGATAGAAAGTGGGTGAGCCCCATTCAAGTTGTCCCGAAGAAATCGAGCATGAAAGTGATTGAGAATGCTAAGGTAGAGATAGTTCCCCGATGTACCACCACCGGGTGGCGCATTTGCATTGATTACCGAAAACTCAATGCGGGAACTAGGAAAAATCATTTCCCCTTTACATTTATTGATCAAATGCTAGAGAGAGTATCAGTCCACCCTTATTATTGCTTCCTAGATGGTTATTCCAGATATAACCAAATTGAGGTAGATGTACTTGACCACGAAAATACGACTTTCACTTGTCCTTTTGGTACATTATCCTACAAACGTATGCCATTCGGCTTGTGTAATGCTCCCACGACCTTTCAACGGTGCATGCTAAGTCTCTTCAACGAAATGATTGAAAGAGGACTTGAAGTCTTCATGGACGACTTTAGCGTGTTCGACACCTCTTTCGATCTTTGTTTAGAAAATCTTGAGAAAGTAATTGCCCGATGTGTGGCGAAGAACTTAGTGTTGAATTGGGAAAAATGCAATTTTATGATCACTGAGGGAATAGTTCTTGGCCACATTGTCTCATCTAAAGGAATAGAAGTTGATAGAGTTAAGATAAATGTCATAGCTGACCTAACCCCCCCCCCCCCCCCAAATCGCTAAAAAATGTGCGCTCTTTCTTGGGCCATGTAGGGTTTTATAGAAGGTTTATTAAGGACTTTTACACCATCACTAGACCCTTAAGCAGCCTTCTTATGAAAAATACACCATTTGATGGAATTAATCATGCCAAAGTGATTTTGAAAAATTGAAAAGCATGCTTGTTTTCGCTCCCATCATGAAAGCCCGAGATTGGTCCTTACTATTTGAGCTCATGTGTGATGCAAGCGATTTTGCGATAGGGGCTATTTTGAACCAAAGGAAAGATAAAAAGGCTCATGTCATCTACTACGCTTGCCGGACTTTAACCGAACCATAACTCAATTACTCCACTACGGGGAAGGAATTGCTAGCGGTGGTATTTGCTCTAGATAAATATCGGTCCTCCCTCATCGGTTCACTCATTACTTGTTTCACCGACCACGCGGCTTTAAAATTCCTCCTTATAAAGAAATATGCAAAACCGTGCCTCATAAGGTGGATCCTACTCCTACAAGAGCTTAATATCTCCATTAGAGGCAAAAAGGGGTAGAAAACGTCATCGCCGATCATATATCTCGGCTTTCGTCCAACGTACCTAGCGATCCTATACCCAAAGATGAGTATTTCCCGAATGAATAACTCTTTTCCACCTCCTCTTTGCCCTGGTTTACGGATATAGTCAATTATCTTGTCATGGGAGTCGTCCCTCCTGAGTGGACACTGCAAGATAAGAAGAGGTTAATTACTTGGTCGCACATATTTTTCTATGATGATTCATTCCTTTTTAAATCTTGCACAGACCAAATCATCTGACGGTGCGTACCGGATGATGAAATACCCAAAGTTATCAAATTATGTCATTCAGAGGCATGTGGAGGCCATTTTCGACGAAAAAATAGCCACTAAAATTCTCCAAAGAGGTTTCTACTGAGCCCACCATGTTCCGGGATGTGAGAAATTATTGCAAATCATGCGATAGATGCTAACGGATGGGGGCAATTACCCGACGAGACATGATGCCATTGCCCCCGATACTAATTATTAATATCTTTGACTGCTGGGGTATTGACTTCATGGGTCCTTTTCCCCCATCTTTTGGATACCTATACATCCTTGTTGCGGTAGACTACGTTTCTAAATGGTTGGAAGCTATAGATAACAAGACAAATGACAATAAAGTGGTGATATGCTTCCTCCAGAAACTCATACTTTCTCACTTCGGTGCTCCAAAAGCGATAATTAGTGATAATGGCACACATTTTTGCAACAGGCCATTCGACAAGCTCATGAGGAAGTATGGCGTCGTTCACAAGGTTGGGACGACCTATCACCCACAAACGAAGGGACAGGCCGAGCTGGAGAATCAAAAAATCAAGAACGTCCTAGAGAAGACCGTCGATCCTAACTGGAAATATTGGTCCCTTTAGTTGAATAATTCTCTATGGGCCTATTGTACCGCATATAAAAATCTGCTCAGAATGTCCCCATTCCACTTTATGTATGGAAAGCCTTGCCATCTTTTCATCAAGCTAGAACACAAAGAGTATTGAGCCATTAAGAGGGTAAATTATGACATGGATAAAGCTGGTGAAGCTCGCAAGCTTCAGTTAAATGAGTTAAAGGAGATACACAAGACGTGTATGAAAACGCTAAGATATCCAGTGAAATGATAAAACTCTCACATGATAAGATTATTCGACACAAGGAGTTTCGTCCTGGGCAAAACGTGCTCCTCTATAACTCTCGGCTTCATATATTTCCGAGTAAGTTGCGATCTCGATGGGCTGGTCCATTCATTGTGAAGAGCGTATTCCACCATGGAGCAGTGGAATTGGAAGATAAATAGGGGAAATACGTTCAAAGTCAATGGTTAAGGCCTAAAGCCATATTTAGAGGCATGCGTAGAAGATATCGACACCATCTGGTTGTCGAAACCTGTTTATGGGGTAGAGTGAGCTGTAGTTGAGAGGTCGTCGCACCCACGACGTGTATAGGGTGATTCTTGTGTATAGTAGAAATGTGTTAGTTAGGATAGGTAAGGTAAGGTCAATAAGTAGGTGTGGAATAGTAAATAGGTAGGAATCACGCATTGTGAGGATGCCTCGGGATTCGAAACGAGGATTGAGCAAAAATTGGATTCATGGTTGAGTTGTTATCAAAAACGGTAGAGCCTTTAGAAGATAGGAGAGGAGAAAAATCAAGATAAGGGAACTCTGCTGAAATTTAAGCAGCGGTCCGGACCACCCTGGGCACCAAGTTCGGATTGCCTTCGGAGATAACGAATTAAAAAAAAATTAGCAGCGATCCGGACCGCCCCTGGGCACCAGGTCTGGACCTCCTTATGGTTTCCTTCGTTTTTTCCCTAGGTGCAGCCCTCTTTTCCCTAACCCTCTCCCTTACCTCCACTTCAGTTTTACTCACCAATTCCCTACCAAAATCCATACCCTTTTCCCTCCATCCCTTTCCCTTCTAATTCCACCCTTTTCCACCCAATACCTACCTATAAACACACCCCCTTCCTCCTCATCTCTCCCAGACTATTTATTCTAAGCCCTACTCCTCCTTCTACTATAAATCACTCATGCCCACACACAATCTCATCACATGGCAGACCAAGCCTAACCCTAAAAATATAATTTCATTGAGTTCATCCGCAATAATCCCGAAAACTACTATTCCGATCAAGAGGCAAGGTGGTGTGAGGAGTTCTTTGGGCAAACCTGCAAACTCCAAATTCAAAGATCCATCAATTGGGACGAGCTACCAAATTTTGTCACAAAACTTTTTACCCCAAAGGGTTGGCGCCGCTATCTTCATGAGCCTCACAACGACATTTGGGCAGTCGAAGTCCGTGAGTTCTATGGCACCCTCGTCCGTACCAACGAGTTTGTCATCGAGGCATGGTTGTACGGCCAATGCATCCCATTTTCCATACGGTTACTTATCGAGAAGCTAGCCGAGAAAGACATCCCAAATCCCACCAACTTCATCTACCCCAATGATCTTCTACCCATCGACAAAGTCGTGTGCATCCAATGGCTAGCACCCGGTGAATTTGGGGTAAGGGAATTTTTAGGGTCGGTCGAATGAGCGAGAAGGCACTAATCATGTTTCAAATCATGTGCGCCAATATATTGAAAAACTCCAATGATTAAGGCATGCGATCCCAGCAGGCCACCCTTGTTTACCACCTCTTAAAACGCTCCTCCTACATAAATCTGGCACATATCATATACCGCGATATTATCTTTGCTTTGCTAGACAAAAATGGAACTACTCCTCTTCCATATGCGAGGTTCATCACCTTTATTCTCACTGACTACCTTAATATTGCACCCGTCGGTTCTCTTCACCTCCCAACCCCTTTTGGGCAGGCCACCCAGACCAAGAGTGAGCGCTAAAGAGAAATTTTACGAGACTGGGAAGATGAAGACTCCGAAGATGATGAAAGCAATAAGGACGAGGAGGACGATGTGAAATGGGAGATCAAGGGGGAAGTTCCGACGAGGACGAGGATGATTATGATTTTGAGCTTCCCGAGAATGATTTTGATGCCCGCCTCACAGCCCTTGAAACCAAATTTGACGGGTTCCTCACTCAATGCACAAGGGATCAAGTGGCCAACCAACGAGCTTATTATCAAAGGGATACGAGCATGATGCCTCGACTTCAAGCTCACATGTATCGGTTATCCTTTGGTGGACCCCTTCCGAGCTATTTTTATGATCCCTATGACCCGAGCGCACCCGGTAGCTCCCAACCACCACCCCAATGAAGCTTTCATTTAGTGTTTTTGTCGATTTTTGTTCCTTGGATTGGTTGTTATGCATCTTTGTGTTTCTTTTTGCTTGATGTACCAAAGCTTAGTATATATAAAAAAAATCCGTATTTTATCCATTTGTTTGCTTTATTTATCGCACTTATTCTTTTGCCTTATTTAGATTTCAGTCCTTTTATTTGGAGACAATGTAAAAGTCTAAGTTAGGGGGGTTAACGAGTGCGTATTTCTTAAACTTCACAAATTTCCAAAATGCCAAAAAAAATTAGAAAATTTCAAAAATTTCCAAAAAAATTGGAAAATTCTGAAAAGCCAAAAATATTTTTCTTCAAAATAAATAAAATTTGGAATTTAAATTTTCCAAAAATATCATTAAAATTCGATTTAAAGTCTCAAATTGTAAAAATAATTTACACAAAGCGACCAAAGATGGAAATTGAAAGAAAATTGACGACTTTACGAAAAATGTGGAGATTAACCAACCCGGTGAGATTTCGAGCCTATCTATTTTTGTGAGAATTTAAATCAATTCGAGTTAATGGTTAACTCAAAGTTCATTTTAGCGTTTGAATAATTCATTAAATATCTCTATTCCTTTGTTTGATTAGTTACGGGAAACATGTGATATTTTGTCTCAAAATATGCGCTAAATTATCTCTAAACTTAATTCACCTCGAGACGCATATGGTAATGTAACCAGCAACTTGGACAATGAAGTAGGCCCTCATTTGTCACCCAAAAATATTGGCCAGAAAAAGTCATGAAAAAAATTAACCTTTTTGAAACCCAATTTGAGCCGAATAAGTTTTTCCCTTTCGTTTGATAACCCGAAACACCCAAATGGCCCAGAATTGAGAAAATTGGAAGTCCAAAAATGTCAGTCCCAATGGTGCAATAAAAAGGGGCACGAAAAATAGAAAATTCTCAATAAAAATAACAAGAAAAGAAAAATGTGAAAAATAGAAAAAAATTAGAAAAAGAAGAAAAAAATGAGCAACCGCCCGATCCTAAGTAAATTTTCCAATTCCAGATGTCCCAACCATTTCCATGGTACCCAATACACCTTAAGCCCGAAAAGTCCTAACCGAGACCAAATTGCGAAATTTCTTACCACGTGGAGAGCTAAGAAAAAAAGATAACATAAGAGATTAAATGGTGTGAATTAGAGGCGATGTTTCCGTTTCCTTATAACCGTACTCCGATGATGAGATATTTTCACTATAAATTTCTGTATTTTCAATTTCGTGTGCCTGAATTCGTGTTCCAAAGCATTTAATCCTGTCAACACGCACATTGAGAGAAAATAGTCACAATTCCGAGTGATTCGTTTGTGAGAGTATTCCGTGAGCATTTAAATCAAAACGAATTTTCGGAAAAGTAACATAATGATCAATCGGTGGAAGTTAGCGGTTCGATTTCTGGCTTCCCACACACGTACTACGATTTGAGACTCTTGAATATGAATTGGTGGTGACTATTTTCTGGAAAAATTTAAATTGTACAATTTTTGAGTATTTTGAATTTTCTTTGAGTCGAATTTTGTGGGTATATTCAGTGCAAACCCTCACGAGACATAACTCGTCCCACTAGGGTAACCTAGGGGTTTAAAGGCTTGTTGCATATGCTAAATGAAATCGCCCGCCCTCGAAAGTGGTACTCTATCCGAATAAAATGAAATTTTTGAGAGTTGGACCTTAGTTCAATTATTTTACATTCGTCGGGACGCACAAAGTTCTAAGTTAGGGGGGTTGATTAACCTTAAATTCTTCCGAATTTATCCCCTTAATTTATGGAATTTTATCATTTCGATTAATGTAAAATGAGTTGATTTATATCATTTCCTTGATAATGACTCCTTCTAACAAAGACATCTAGTTTCATGTATTTCTCATGAGTTTTACAGATATTTAAGTATTGAGAAAGAAAGAAATTGGAAAAGCATAGAAAGAAATCAAAGAAGGAAAGTCGGAAGGGCTATTTCGTAACTTTGCAACCATAGTCCGAAAGTGGATCTAACTAGAAAGTTGAAGATATCTCAATTACAAGAACACTGGAAGAAACAACACTTCAATCCAAGCAACGGTGGAAAAGTTATGAGCATTCGAAGATGAGAAAAGTTTGGAAAAAGATCCCTAAATAAATTTCATAGGCGATCTAGACCTTTTATTCAAAAAGGATCCGAATTTCAGGGGAGATTCGGACCTTTTATTCAAAAAGGGTCCGAACCACATAGGCAATTTGGTCACTATATGGAAAACAGGAGCGGTCCAGAATTTTTATTCAAAAAGGATCCGGACCGTCCTTGCAAAGATCTCTGATTCAAAAAAGGGGGCAATCCGGATCGCCCAGCTCGAGGATCCAGACCGCTTAGGATTTTCTCAATTTTTTTTCTCAGAGTTTTAAGCGGGTCATTCTCTTGAAAATTTTGGATCTATTTATGCTAGGTTGTTACACAATAGTAGAGGTTCGCCATTTTAGTTTTTTAATTAGGAGTAGAGGGTTTTGGTAGCGAAAAACCTTAGTTTTGTAAAAACTTGATGCGACCACAAATGTGTTCTAGTGTGCGTGCTATCTAGGCTCAAATGCAAGAGTGTCACTCAAGTAATAATCCCAGTAATACGGGGTATCAATCCTCAGGGAAATAGGATGTAAAGACGTGACGATGTTGGAAAGACAGAGAACCCTAACCTGAACCCAAAAAGGAAATATAAAGGTGCTTCGAAAGGGATAATAACTATGACGTAAATGTAAATTAAACGTTAACTGCTAAGTATGCTAAGTACTAAAGAAGTGCAATTAAATTGATTATGATGCTCTACTCTTAAATGAGAAGAATAGTCCAGGATACAATCCTCCAACCCTAGTGCATTTACCAATGTTAAAACTAATTCTCGAATTGAAATAAATGATTAAACCTAGTCTTTATAAATCTCAAGCCTTATATATATGAGGTTCAAGGCCGCATCATATATAATAGAAATCAAGAATAAAGTGGTGTCTAGATAGCTACACGCACATTGCATTCTTAAGCATCCCGGTTACCTAGGGAAAATGGGATCAAAAGTCCTACAACAGTTTTGATCACCACACAACACGATTAGACCAATTATTTAATTCGGAACTTAATTTTATACACATGTAAATGACATCGGGTTGGATTCATGCATCTCAACCCTTAGAAACTTAGCCGAACATGATGAAATTAAAGAAAACATAATTTTTGAGAAATAAAACTTCATGTCTAATGAAAAGTGATAAAGAGAAATATGCTGAATTAAACAAATAACAAATCTAAAGAACCAATAGAGAATTAAAGGATGAATATTACTTGTATTGAAGAAGATTGAGAAATAAAAATGCAATCCTTACAACAATTTCTCTTCTTGTCAAGACTAGGGTTTTTTGCTACCAAAACCCTCTACTCCTAATTAGAAAACTAAAATGGCGAACCCTTACTATTGTGTAGCATATATAGCTCAGAAATTTTCAAGAGATTGACTCGCTTAAAATTCTGAGAAAAAGAAAAGAAAATTCGAGAAAATCCTAAGCGGTCTGAAACCTCGGGCTGGGCGGTCTGGATCTCCCCCTTTTTTGAATCAGAGATCTTTGCAAGGACGGTCCGAATTCTTTTTTAATAAAAGGTCCGGATTGCCCCTGTTTTCCATACAGGGACCAAATTGCCTATGCGGCCCGGACCCTTTTTGAATAAAAGGTTCGGATCTCCCCTGAAATTTATTCAAAACTCTTGATTTGTACCCGGTCTAGATCCGTTTTGAATAAAAGGTCCAAATCGCCTATGAAATTTATTTAGGGATCTTTTTCCAAACTTTTCTCATCTTCGAATGCTCATAACTTTTCCATCGTAGCATGGATTGAAGTGTCGTTTCTTCCAGTGTTCTTGTAATTGAAATATCTTCAACTTTCCAATTGTCTCCACTTCCGGACTATGGTTGCAAAGTTACAAAACAACCCTTCTGACTTTCCTTCTTTAATTTCTTTCGATGCTTTTCTAATTTCTTTCTTTCTCTTTACTTTAAATATCTGCAAAACTCATGATAAATACAAAAAACTAGATGTACTTATTAGAAGGAGTCATTAGCAAGAAAATGTGATAAATAAACTCATTTTACATTACTCGAAATGATAAAAGTCCATAAATTAAGGGGGATAAATTCGGAAGAATTTAAGCCTAATCGGATAACTAGGTTATGATAGATGTACGTTAGGCGTGCACAATAGTGGAGAGATGAGAATCTCATATGAGAGTTCGAAACTAACATGCACATAATAATTGCATTATTGTAGTTTTAAATACTAGGTAAAACAAATATTTTTATAAATCGGGCCCTGACCAGTTTCTTGCTATTCTTTTCTCTTTTGATATATATATATATATATATACATACTATTTATCAGGTGCCCAGCCACAGGGTTACCAGACTTAGACGCGTGGATCATTTAGCGAGTTACAGCAGTTGTGGGAGTTGCAGGCCTTTGTACTTAAACACTTCTATCATTTCTTTCCACTCTATTAAGATATTCCATTTAGGACATGTTTCACCCGTTTCTGAGTCATTTATTAGTGGTTGTACCCTGCTCGCTTTAGTATTTTATTTCTATTATACTTAAGGATATTAGGATTTTCTGGTTTGTGACTTCGAACTGGAATGTTTTATCCAGTCCGATTTATTTCAGTATTTGATTCATGTCCAGTATTTATTTTGTTCTTGTGGAATGTGAGTAGCTTATATTTTAAAGAATGGAAATTTATTAATGTATTAATTGGGTAGAATTAAACGGGAAAATGTTTTCGCACTTAGCGTAATTAGTTATTAGGTGATTAATAATATTAAATGTTTTTGACAGTGATGCTAAGAATGAACCCACCGAACATTATGTTTTAATTTTAATAAAGGACTGATCACCCACTATTAATTAGGCGGGGTGTCACATTTTAATTCTTTATATCTTTCGTAGAGGCTCATTATCTAGTTCGTTCAACGTTAAGAGGTCACCCCTCCTGTAGGGTGGCTTTACCCAATGGAGTCACTTTCTTCTTATTTTGTGAGTTTGATCTTGTATTTCTCGAGTGATGACCCTCTATTTCTCCCAGGGCCTAGGGGCATATTTATTAGAATGTCATCCCATCTATTTAAAGGATATATTATATGGATGTTGGTTCTTCTTAGAGATGAGGTTGATATAAGGGAGGCTAGTTTATGTTGATTATTTGGATTAATTATCCATGTCTCGAGGGAGGTTTGTGCATTCTAGAGATACATGATAGAGTGACCATTATATATATTTAGTATTTGCATTCTAGATCTTCGCAGCTTACAAAGAATTTCCGAACACTTGAGATCTCATGTAAACGTGGAAGATAAGAGGAAAAAGCTATTTTCATTAGAATATATTTAGTTACAGGTTACATATACCCCATTCCTGAACCATACTACCAAAAGGTTAGAACCTAATGTGACACCCCGCCTAATAAAATACCGGGTGATCAGTCCTATACCAAATTAAAATAGGAATCCCAGTTGGATCATCCTTAGCATCACTGTCGAAAACTTTTTTAAGACTTACTAACCACCTAGTATTCCAAAAGCTGGTGCCAAATTTTAATTTTTTTAATTACACAAAACAGTACATGCGGAAATAAACATAAACCATTCACACAACTGAATGAAAATAAACTGAAACATTAATTAAACAATTTGCCGAATAAACCCTCGACCACCAAAGTGAAATAATCCAATACAGAAAATCAACACTTGAATAAATTACACCTGAAAACTGTACCGAGAAGTCTAGGCGACAAGCCCTAAATAAAACTGAAACTGTTACAAGATTCCTAGTCTAGGAATGAATGAATAATGCGTCTAATCCAAACTCCTGCTAGCATCCACATATGCCGCAGCTCCGTGTCCCTATAATAGAATAACAATCCTGGCATCCCTGTGGCTGGACACCTAAAAGGTTTTGAAAATAGTTTTATAGCAAGGGTTAGAACCCAAAACATTTTAAAAATATTTAGCAAGTGAATTAACTGCAGTAATTTAAAATGCATGAATGCGCTTCATATTTAAGTTAGTGTCGCACTCCCTTATGGATATTCTCACCCCTCCACTATTGTGCACACCTACCGGTTACCTTAACCCCACCTAGTTGTACTACCTCGTCCAACTAGTCCTTGTATAACCTTCCCTTGCCAAACTACTCTAACCCGAGTATAATAATTTCTTAAATTAAAAGTTATCGCACAATTAACTTAATTAATTCCTCTTAAATAGTAGCATATAACAGTGTCACAAGTTATATAAAGTAAATACATCACACACTGTATTATTACCCGTATATAATATTTACTACCATTATATACGTACCTTTAACACAATATCCATACACATAACATACGTATATCCATCCCTTCGTGTATACCCTCACTCGATGATTCCCTCTAAAATTCTATCTCACTAGGTGTACTCACAAAACCTAGTTCCCCAAGTTGGAATCGCTCATCAACTTGGCCCAAAATATAAACGTAGTGGAGGTGGTCATATTCCTTCCCTGAAAGAGAGATAAATCCCTCACCCATATATACCGGACGCTATGACCTGGGGATATACTCGCCCTACTCCTCAAGCTAGGGGATTCACCAACATCGCGCAACCTCCCTTGATAGAATTAGAGTATATAAATTGAATAAATATCTAGTCGCTGATATTTAATATCACACACAATATATACACGTATATATATACTATCACTACACCGTATATATATAATACAAACCTCGACTTTACCGTGTACTCAAAATCCCGTACACTGCCTGTAATTTAATATGACACACAATATATATACAAGTATATATATACTATCGCTACACCATATACATATACTACAAAACCCGGCTTTACCGTGTACTCAAAATCCCGTACACTGCCTGTAATTTGCTGAGTCTGTGGCCCGACTCATCGTAATTAATTTTCTCACTTAATAAATTTTCATCTTCCCGAGTCTATGGTCCAACTCTAATATAATTAATTCACACCTCAATCAATATAATACTTTCCCCGAGTCTATGGTCCGACTCTAATTAAATTAATTAACACACCCATTAATTTAATACCTCCCCGAGTCTATCGCCAGACTCTAATTAAATTAATTAACACACTTATTAATTTAATACCGCCCCGAGTCTATTGTCCAACTCTAATTAAATTAATTAACACACCCATTAATTTAATACCGCCCCGAGTCTATCATCCGACTCTAATTAAATTAATTAACACACCCATTAATTTAATACCTACCCGAGTCTACAATCCGACTCTTATTAAATTAATTTACACATTAATTAATCAACACAAATCCGAGTCTGTGGTCCGACTCTAATATAATTAATTTACACATTAATTAATTCATACCAAACTGAGTCTATGGTCCGACTCCAAATTAATTAATTTACTCATTAATTAATTTATACCAAATTCCAGGTCTACAAGCCGACCCTAAACTAATTAATTATAACATCAATTAATTTAATACTTTTTCGAGTCTACCCTCCGACTCTACCTTCATTAATTATCACATCCATTAATTTAATAACTTGGTGTCACCCAACCATTATCCCCGGACTCACTTACTTGGCCCGTAACTTAATATTTCCCGAGTCTATGTTCCGACTCTAAATTAATTACTCTCTCTCAATAATTAATTTAATGTAATGGTATCACTTAACTAATATACCCGGACTCAGTCACTTGGTCCATCTTACATCTCATAATTTTATACCCACATATTCTCCTACAATGTATCACACATTTATTTCCATAAATTCCCCAATTATATTTACCTATAATTACCAACATACCCGGACTCGATCACTTGGCCCGAAATTAAATATTTCCCGAGTCTATAAACCGACTCTAAATTAATTAGTTTATCTCCAAACTTAATTCAATACCTTGGGGTCGCTTGACTAATATGCCCGGACTCGCTCACTTGATCCGTATCTCACTATTTTGGAATAAAATTTCTCAAATCCATCCATAAAGTGCCCCATATAAATTCTTCCTTGTCCCAATTACATTCTCCCATAATTGCTAGGAATATTTGTTTCATAATTATTTATCACTTATTAATGTATGAAACCTACTTTCTAATAAATTTCCCTTTATATAATAAACTGGGCGAACTGCCCAGATTTCTGCATCTTCGATCGATCGAGCCCCCTGGGTCGATCGTTCCAATATTCGTTCTCTCCAGCCACTGTCAGCCATGGACGAAAATTAAAACTTTGATTCTCAATCTAAGCCCTTACCCAAATACAAATAACATATCCTCCATATAAGAAAAGGGTCTAAACATCCCACAAACCTTAATTCATTGTCAATAACCATTTATTCCAACGTTTTTTCGATTTGGGTATTATCCGGGTTTCAAATCCCCAATACGAATTTCATTCATATTATCAGCAATTAACCATTTATTATCACTGGTTTTTAACATATGATTCATTCCTCTACATTCTAGAATCATAAACACAATAAATCTCACTCTTAATCCCATTAAGGTATATTAATTTCCAAAAAAAACCAATTTAAATTTTGGTCACACACCCAAAACAAAATTTTGATTTACACATCACTATGATATGAATTGATTATCATCAATTTAGAAATCACAACAGTTAACCACTTGCCTGGAATCGTTCGTAGGGTCTGATTCCGTTGGTGTAGAGATTGGTTGATGAAGAACACCCCAAATTAACCTTTTAATTTGGCTCCAAAAGCTCCTAATTGCTCTTGATTTGCTTTCCCTCAATTTCCCTCTCAAGCCCTAGGCTTAGAGTTGTGTTGACTGCCATTCCCTAATTCCTCAAGTAAGTTAAAAACATCCTAATCCCGTTTTTGGCCACGTGGGCCTAATTAAAAAGGCCCAACTCAACCCGTGTGGGCCCGGCTATGCCCAAAAATACCCGGAGACCTAATTACTACCCCCCGGGTACTCTTTTTTTACTATCTCGGCCCATCCGGACGTAACCGAGCACTCGGAATTTCCATCCAAAATACTTTTTGACATTTCCAAATTTCGACCTCAAAATGCGACACACGAGATTTCGAACCATTAAACTTAAAAGTCGCCAATTATAAATAATTCGGCTCACTCAAATAAATTCTCCAACTCATGAATTTAAGTTTCTCCAATTTAAATATTTCTATAACTCCCAAAAATAATTAAATATTGAATCCTCAAAATTACGGGGTGTTACATACTCCCCCCCTTATAAAGGAATTTCGTCCTCGAAATTAAGATGAGCGTAATGTTCTAAGCTTCGCATATTACTCTCTAGTCATGTTCCTCCAAGCCCGCTATATCTATCCCATCCTCTTCTAACCATACGTTACACAAGTATGCATTTAGATTACCCAAGGCGCCCATACACCCTATACCCGTGCTTAACCGCACAAAATTTGCCTTAATTAACCAGGTGCCCATACACCCTATCCCCGCACTCTACTGCACAAAAGTTACCCGACTATGCTAGTCGTAACCCGTAATATAACTTCGAACTCGTAGTCATATCACACACACACACACACACACACACACACACACACACACACACATACATATATATATATATATATATATATATATATATATATATATATATATATATATATATATATATATACTGCCCGAGTACCCAACCCATGTGGTAACGTCCAAACATCTCCCCATAAATACTTGTCTCTCAACACAAAAGTATATACACTTACCCTCATGCTACAAAAGACAACATAAAATACCGTGCCCTTACTATCACTAGTCCTTGTGCAAAATAAACCCCGAGCTATCTCTCTTTGCTCGAACAAACATTTAACCACCCTGATTCACTTCAGTAAACATCCCCGCTTATCGGGATAAAATGTGAGAACACGAGACCTCACTATGTGTTACCGCACCACGCAATACAACATATATACACACACATATATATAGGCTATACGCCCTCTCTGGTGATACCTAGTACCAACCATACCCTGGTGTTGGGAACACCAAAATTTTACACCACTATCTACTATAGTTAAATTTCGTCGCTATCCAGACAATTTTTAGGAAATGTTATCAACCCTACTCCCATAATTCTTGAAAGTAGTAATTCCTCGCATAATTCAAACCTTCACTCAGTGTACACCAAGGAAACTCCGCTACCCTACGAAAAGTTTATCCACATTCTATGGCTGCTACAGCCAACACACCCACTAAGTTCGACTTACCCGTGAACTCTAGTGAAAAATAAGTCTTATATTGTGACATCCTCCTTGTCACTCAAAAATATACCCCACGCCCATAGGGTGAAAATAATTACCTCCATAATCCAGCCGCAACGGCTGATCCTCAGGTTCTGGAGCATCTTCTCCCTGCCCGAATGCGCCCATGACCTGCTTTAGTGGCTGTACATCTAGGACCTCATCCTGTAGTTGACCCATGCCCCACTTAAGGCAATATCTCTTCATGTGTCTCGCTTTCCCCACAAATGAAATGCCTTCTAATACGTTCACCCTGCCACTAGTCCCTTCCACGCCGACCTTGTTGAAATTCTTGGCCATCCTAACAATAGCCTCCAGTTCTAAATCGTTTGGCATGATTTCCCTGCCTGAAATTCTGCCCCTCATCTCCCCCAGTCTGCTGCTGGGATACCCCACTGGTATTATTCCCTCCTGCCTTATCCGACTGGCTAGTTCCCACTCCCCTCCCGCTTCCTTTCACATGGAAGCGATATTCCTGACAGTGCCGGAGTGCTGCGTTAACGACATCAGTATAAGCTACTAATGCGAAATTACCAATTAAATGTTGTCTGACTCTCCAGACGAACCCATCTACAAACCTTTACTTTCTTAATGTTTTCCTTGCTTACCTCATCCGGTACAAAATTTTGCCAACGAGTGAATTCTTCCTCGTAATCGGCCACTGAACGCCCCCTTGAGTCACCTTACAAAATGTTCTCCTCATTTCGGTCTCAACCGTTGGAGGAAAATACTTGCGGTCGAACCGCACCCAAAACTCTGCAATAGCTAGTGTGTCCCTTTCCTCAATTGTGGTGATCGACTCCCACCACTGTAGCGCTGCTCCCACTAAACTAAAGTGGTTAGCATTTGCTTCCGCACCTCATCGCAATACCCCATGCGTAGATGACGCTGGATATCTCTCTTCCTTGACATGCTAGCGCTACATCTGAACCCCCTCGCAACTCTGGTGGGTTCCCACTAAAAATAACCTCTCTTTCTTGTTTCCACCCCGACAACCCCGCGTGAGTCTGAACATCCGGCGCCACTAACACTTGTGGCTGATCTCATGGAAAGTACCCTGCTGTTGCGACCACCGTCGTTTATACCACCTGCGCCACTAGTTTCATTACTTGTGCTGCCAAAAATCATCTCTGGCAGTTGCTGCGGCAACTCTTGCTCCTAACGAGCCTCCCTCGTCTTATCTCCCCCTGCTGCCCTAGATGCTCTCTCTCTTCTAGGCGTCATCTGAAATGAGAATCAAATTTGTATGAGTTCACTCTCAAATATAAATTTTTCAGAAGAACGTATATGCGCATATGTATGAGAATACAACAATCCTATGATAGGGCTCTATATCAAAGATTGATAAGCCGAAACGTGAAAAGCCGCACAGATCCTAAGGACACTAGAACCTAATGATCTGATACCATCTGTGACACCCCGCCTAATAAAATACCGGGTGGTCAGTCCTATACCAAATTAAAATGGGAATCCCAGTTGGATCATCCTTAGCATCACTGTCGAAAACTTTTTTAAGACTTACTAACCACCTAGTATTCCAAAAGATGGTGCCAAATTTTAATTTTTTTAATTACACAAAATAGTACATGCGGAAATAAATATAAACCATTCACACAACTGAATGAAAATAAACTGAAACATTAATTAAACAATTTGCCGAATAAACCATCGACCACCAAAGTGAAATAATCCAATACAGAAAATCAACACCTGAAAACTGTACCGAGAAGTCTGGGCGACAAGCCCTAAATAAAATTGAAACTCATACAAGATTCCTACTCTAGGAATGAATGAATAATGCGTCAAATCCAAACTCCTGCTAGCATCCACATATGACGCAGCTCCGTGTCCCTGGAATAGAATATCAATCCTGGCGTCCCTGTGGCTGGACACCTAAAAGGTTTTGAAAATAGTTTTATAGAAAGGGTTAGAACCCAAAACATTTTGAAAATATTTAGCAAGTGAGTTAACTGCAGTAATTTAAAATGCATGAATGCGCTTTATATTTAAGTTAGTGTCGCACTCCCTTGTGGACATTCTCACCCCTCCACTATTGTGCACACCTACCAGTTACCTTAACCCCACCTAGTTGTACTACCCCGTCCAACTAGTCCTGGTATAACCTTCCCTTGCCATACTACTCTAACCCGAGTATAATAATTTCTTAAATTATAAGTTATCTCACAATTAACTTAATTAATTCCTCTTAAATAGTAGCATATAACTGTGTCACAAGTTATATAAAGTAAATACATCACACATTGTATTATTACCCGTATATAATATTTACTACCATTATATACGTACCTTTACCACAATATCCATACACATAACATACGTATATCCATCCCTTCGAGTATACCCTCACCGGATGATTCCCTCTAAAATGCTATCTCACTAGGCGTACTCACAAAACCTAGTTCCCCAAGTTGGAATCGCTCACCAACTTTTCCCAAAATATAAACGTAGTGGAGGCGGTCATATTCCTTCCTTGAAAGTGAGATAAATCCCTCACCCACATATACCGGACGCTATGACCTGGGGATATACTCGCCCTACTCCTCAAGCTAGGGGATTCATCCACATCGCGCAACCTCCCTTGATAGCAATAGAGTATATAAATTGAATAAATATCTAGTCGCTGATATTTAATAGCACACACAATATATACACGTATATATATACTATCACTACATCGTATATATGTAATATAAATCTCGGCTTTACTGTGTACTCAAAATCCCGTACACTGCCTGTAATTTAATATCACACACAATATATATACACGTATATATATACTATCGTAACACCGTATACATATACTACAAACCCCGGCTTTACCATGTACTCAAAATCCCGTACACTGCTTGTAATTTCCTGAGTCTGTGGCCCGACTCATCGTAATTAATTTTCTCACTTAACAACTTTTCATCTTCCCGAGTCTATGGTCCGACTCTAATATAATTAATTCACACCTCAATTAATATAATACTTTCCCCGAGTCTATGGTCCGACTCTAATTAAATTAATTAACACACCCATTAATTTAATACCTCCCCGAGTCTATCGTCAGACTCTAATTAAATTAATTAACACACTTATTAATTTAATACCGCCCCGAGTCTATCGTCCGACTCTAATTAAATTAATTAACACACCCATTATTTTAATATCGCCCCGAGTCTATCATCTGACTCTAATTAAATTAATTAACACACCCATTAATTTAATACCTACCCGAGTCTACAATCCGACTCTTATTAAATTAATTTACACATTCATTAATCAACACAAATTCGAGTCTGTGGTCCGACTCTAATATAATTAATTTACACATTAATTAATTCATACCAAACTGAGTTTGTGGCCCGACTCCCAATTAATTAATTTACTCATTAACTAATTTATACCAAATTTCGGGTCTACAACCCGACCCTAAACTAATTAATTATAACATCAATTAATTTAATACTTTTTTGAGTCTACCCTCCGACTCTACCTTCATTAATTATCACATCCATTAATTTAATAACTTGGTGTCACCCAACCATTATCCCCGGACTCACTTACTTGGCCCGTAACTTAATATTTTCCGAGTCTATGTTCCGACTCTAAATTAATTACTCTCTCTCAATAATTAATTTAATGTTTTGGTATCACTTAACCAATATACCCGGACTCACTCACTTGGTCCATCTTACATCTCATAATTTTATACGCACATATTCTCCTACAATGTGTCACACATTTATTTTCATAAATTCTCCAATTATATTTACCTATAATTACCAACATACCCGGACTCGATCACTTAGCCCAAAATTAAATATTTCCCGAGTCTATAACCCGACTCTAAATTAATTAGTTTATCTCCAAACTTAATTCAATACCTTGGGGTCGCTTGACCAATATGCCCGGACTCGCTCACTTTATCCGTATCTCACTATTTTGGAATAAAATTTCTCAAATCCATCCATAAAGTGCCCCACATAAATTCTTCCTAGCGATAATTCGAAATTTAATCCGTGTGCGACCCTTTTTGATTAAATATTTATTCAAGCAACTTTGGCTTAAATTCCTTATTACGTGAAGTTTATGATTAATTGAAATTGCTCTCGAGCCGGAATTCTGATTAGTAGTTATTTCGATCCGTGTGGTAGGATGTGATCCCGTTCCTCGCTTTACTTTTGTGTAGACATAATTTATTCCTTTCTTTTACCACCATAACAACCTATCACCTTTTAAACTTTTGTTCACGAAGTTATAAAATGATTAAAATCTATTGAACACTCCCTGTGAATTTTCGATACCCGACTTACCGCTATACTTGTATCGCAAGTGCATTCGTAATTTAGGTTTTGTATTAACGCGGTGAAACGAATTCAACGATTAGCGTTTTGACGCGACGCTACTTTCTTAAAAAATGTAATCCTGCTCCCTACGAAAGTGAAATTTATATTTCGATGCATATATACATTTTGTACCGCCTTCTATGGACTAGTTTTGTTTGTTTCATCACTAGGGACTAGCAATGTCTAAGTTAGGGGATGTGATACGACACAAATATTGCATATTTTCGCCCTATATCTTTATTAATTCTAGAACTTTTACGGTCATTAATGCCTATATTTATGCTCATTAACCAGACAACCTTGGATTTGGATATATACATGCTTTGTAGGGGTTAATTGTGCTTTTGTAGGTATTGGAAGGCTAAAAGTGAGCATCGGTTGCATTTTGGAGAACATTTGTCGCAAGACACTACTTCAAGGGCATTTTAGTTAATTCATATTTCATCTATGGCTCATGGGAATTCCACGGATGCGTAGTTCGTTGAGTTAGCATCGCGTGGCTATAAACGACATGTCGTTTCAAGTTCGGACGAAGAATATATGGCCATTTTCGTATTTAACCTTTTCCCCTCATGTTGGATCAAACAAGGCTGAAAAACAGAGTACTGGTCGACCGCGATTATGGATTTTTCCTTGGCTCGGACACAGTGTGTCTTAACTTAAGAGCGCGGTCAACCGCGCCTCTACGACCGGTCGACCGCGATCACTAGATATTTGCCACTTTTGCCATTTCTTTTCTTTCTTCTTTTCTTTTCTTCCAACTTACTATATAAACCAATTTGGGTTTCTATTTTGAGGCATCTTGCATCTTACATTAGGTTTAGGGTTTGTAAGGAGATTTGGCCCTTTTCCATTTCCTTTGGGTGTTTTACCAATTTTTATATATGTAATCTTTAATTTCTTTGTCTCTTTTATTTGTTTAATGCTTTATTTACTTGGTTCCTTTCATTTCCATGCCTAGTTAATATTTATTTCTTTCATAATTAGGTTTACTTTCTTTCTTTCAATACATGTCACTTACCATGCTTTCTAGCTAATTTAGTCTAGGTTGTGTCAGATTGAACTCACCTAGGGTTGAAATGTTGTTGTTCTTTGGTGATGGAGTTTTATGGTTTATTTTGAGTGTGTTGTCCTAGTTTTATGCCTAGGAGATTTGACGGGGTATATCATGTATGCTCCGTACTTATGACCTTGCGTGCGTAATTTTTGGGGTATTTGTTGATGCCAAAATCTTATTAGACTTTTACGCGAATTTAGGGGTGTGACAACTCTTGATTTAATTAACTGTCGAAACGAGACGCAATCTTAATAACTCGTCGACCCATGTAACCATTTTATACTAATTAACACTAGTGAGGGATATTCGACCCAACCTATAGTTTTTATTCTCTTTGTTAATTTTGTTTAAATACACTCGCCTAGTTTAATCTTTTCCTTTTGTTATCTTTTCGTTTTTGCTAGAAATTATCTTTTACACTTTTATTTTAGAAGTATTAAACCAATTAAATTCTAGCAACTTGTCTTTGTGGATTCAATACCCGGACTAGCCACTATGCTCCCTTAAAAGAGTATAGTCATAGTTTAGATTTTTGTTTAGAGTTGGTGAGCAGAATGACAAACGACCGATGCACAGGTGACTCTCGTGCCGCAGTGAAAACCCAGCCTATCAGTGATCTTTTGTGATAGTTTTATCACGAACAGGTGAACAACTGTCCGATTCGTCTTATATCGCGCTAGATGGATAAATATTTTTTTGTCTTCTCTGAGATGCAAACGATTGATTATGAATAGACACGAGAAATTTGACCATAAAAGATATCAATAATAATTTAGTATTATTGCTAGGGAATTCATTTTATGTTTTTAGTTTTTTGCTTGGTTCTTGAACTGTCTGTAAATACATATCCGATTTTCTTAGTTAGTGTCCCATGACTTAATATTATTGGTGTCAAATTAATAAAGCATTAAGATGATATTATTTGTTAAGTTAGAATTCTTTAAAAGTTATATTTCCCCCTCTTGTTTGTGCTACCATGGGTCATGCTATACTTGGATACTATAATACATTTTATTGATTTATTAGATACTATTGGTATGTTCTTTTCGTGCTCATATTAAATTTTCTAATCATTTTGTAGAGAGTGAGCTTCCACTAGTTGAAAATCCAGTCCCAGATTTAGTTTCTCATAAACTTCATAAAGGGATTTAGTTTCTCATTGTGTTGTAGTTGTTTTTGTCAATTCTAAAATGGATTTACCCTGGGTTGATTTCAACTCTCTTTCAATCAAATTTATTGTGTTTGTCATCTCAACAAGAAAACTTGATTGAACTTCATTAATATTCTTTACTTTTCAGAAGATGAATGTTGGTTCTTTGCTCATGGACAATGAGAATCAGAAAGATTCCCCATCTTCTATTTTGGGAGTCCCATCCGAGACTTATAATGAATTTAAGCATAGAAGATCTTTTAGTAATGGGAATGATGATCTATCACATGGTGGCAGTACAATTACTGAATCAACTCAAGCTCGTTCACGACTACCAAACGTATTTTTCTTTCTATTCTTTTCTTCCTCATCTGAATATTATATTATATGAAGCTAGTAAAGCGTTATGAGTAAAATATGTAGTGATTTATTAGGTAATTAACAGTGGCCTTGTATTGAAGCACTTTATTAGTGCAGATGAATGATGTTTTGTCATGGAATCTATATGGAAATCAATATGTTCCTAAATATTCAGTTCTATTTATTTACATAATTACTTGTTAATTGCGTTCAACCATTTTCTGCTAGGTTCTGATATCCATTCTTATTATGTTGGATTATAGGGTGGGATGATGACATCAGATCAGATGGGCCTCCTTGTTGAAAAAGTCAAAATGCTTGCAGGAGAAATTGCATTCAGCACCAACACCTTGAAGCGTTTGGTAGAGCCATCTCTAAATGATCCAGAAAGCTCAATAACTCAAGTATAATGTTACTTCCTTGGTAAGATTAACTCATCTCACTCTAATGATTTCAGTTATTATTGGGTAGACAATAATGTTATCCAACCATTCATGATTCTCTAATGGTTTGACTATTGAACTAATTCCTTTTTATTTCTTATAATGTGAATGATTAATTCATCTTTTTCCTATGTTTCTGCTTTTGCACAGTGTTATAATCTTTGATGCTCAAGAGAACTTTTTCTAGGCTAGAGCGCGGATAGTATCTATTTTTATATATATTTTTTCATTGGGCGACTTTATCTTGTGTAACAATCTATATTTTTATGATATTAAATAATTAGGAGATTAATTATTATTGTTGGATTAATTAAATTAAAATGTAAGAAATTAATTGTTAACCAATCTGAATTAAAATAATTATTATCTAGCGTGCCAAGGGTTAATACTTATTGATGAAAATTATTGAATATTACTGCGTGGATATGTAATATGGAATTTTGAAATTTCATAAATTGTCGGATTAGGAAATATGACATTTTGGTATTTTTAAGTCAAGACGCGCGTGTGAGTCGTGCCGGGATGAATTGAATGGAATAAAGATAAATTATTTTTAAGTAACTCGTATGGTCATTTCAAGTGCTCCATTAAGTCCAGAAGGGTCGAGATAGTCAGAAAACTCTACCCGGGTATTTTATTTGGACACCGGAACATTTTTAGGCATAACCATCACCCCGTAGGGGTATTTTTGTCTTTTATATTTTTGTGGTATTATTATGGAAGAAAATTAGATGATTAAATATGGGTGTACGTGGTTGAGAAGAATTTTGTCAGTTTCTAAACCTAAGAGAGAATGAGAGAGAACCACAGAGGAAGAAGGAGAGTCCATAGGTTTTCCATGTGCAAAACTCAAGGACTCACATCACAAACCCCACCAAAGCATAGATCAGAAGATGAGGAGCAAGTTTAGGTCAATTTCTTCAGTGGATCAGAACATCATAATCAAGTCAAGTGTTTATTACTTGCTTTCTATTAGCAATAATTGTGCTCATGTTAGTATAAGAATCAAATACATGATGTAAAATTGATTTGGGTGAATTTAGAGAATTTAAATCATAGATCAAAATTTATTTTGATGAAGAATTGAACACCTTTGCATGTAGAATAGAAATCCTAAAATTTTATGTTGAAATTAAGAAACGAATCTGAGTTTTAATTTAGAGTTATGCATTTAATTTGAGAACTAGGGTTCTTGATAATTAAATTGAGGATTTAGAATTTTAATGATGATTAGTGATGATGTAATGATGATATATTGTTGGAAATCATATATAGATGTTAGGTAGTTGATTGGAATTTAATGATTGGTGTTTGGGCTGATTAATTTAGAGGTTTTAGGCAGAAGAATACTATCCAATCTCGTTCGAATGAGATTGAGCTTCGTTCGAACTAGAAGGGATCTCGCGAGATGTCATTCAAACGACATCTGACCTCGTTCGAACGACAGGTCCAAAACTTGGAAAAATTCTAGTTTCTGGCTAATTAGGTTTACACAGTTATTTTGAGATAGGAAACTGTCATTGGGTGATTGTAGCATTGTGCAGAATTGCTAGGGAGTATTCATAGAGTAATACTTTAAATATTTGGAAAGGTGAATTAACCTTGGAAATTTTGAGAGAGGGAATAACATAAATAATTATATTATGAGTAGTAATGCGAGAATACTACGTATGGAAAATACAGGTAAGGGTTGGGTCAATACCTTAAATTTTAATGGGATGTGGGAAGGCCTATTATTTGATTATTACTATTGTGTGTATAACATACCTACGCTGCTTGCTATCGGGAGGAGGTTCCGCGCAGTGGACAGTCTTATCCTGGGTGACCCAATGAGGGGATATTTGACTTGTGCCCAAAGTATATTAACTTGGTTACGTGCTATCTGAGATGTAGGATAGTTTCGACGGCTGAATGGGAGAGTAGTTTTATCGTGACCCATTTGGATGGGGAATATACTCGCCTCCAATATTTGTGTTTTGAATTTATGGTTCGTGAGATATTGAACCAGTAGTCCTTTATGCAGTGATTGATGCACCGGGACATGATAGCAGAGTATGCATTGTGCCAAGTGGTCTTAACCAAGGGGTGCAGGATTAGTATATATATATATATATATGTGTGTGTGTGTGTGTGTGTGTGTGTAGGGATGATGTGACTATATGCATATTTATATATATGCTTGTGAATATTTCTACTGTGTGTAACTACTAGATATGGTAATAATAATAATTGCTTTGCACCAAGTGGTAGTAACCAAGGAGTGCATGTGTAGTATACATATATAGGGATGATGTGATTATATAAATGAATAAACTTGGGAAAATTCTATTGTGTGGAATTAGTAGATATAGTGATAATGAGATATAAAATAATCTTAGTGGGTAAAAGACTAACCATTCGAACGGGGAATATAATGAGATTTAGTTACGTGGGATAAACTATTTTAACAACGTATTGGATGGGCGATATGGGATACTCATTCGAGATGTAGTAGGAAAAATAAGTCTATGGCCTAGTTGGGAGTGTTATAGATCACTAGGTTATGATATATGTATAATAGGCGTGCACAATAATGGAGAGGTGAGAATCTCATGTGAGAGTTCGAAACTAAAATGCACATAATACTTGCTTCATTGCAGTTTTAAATACTTGCTAAAACAAATACTTTTATAACTTGGGCTCTGACCCGTTTATTGCAGTTTTAAATACTTGCTTCATTGCAGTTTTAAATACTTTTACAACTTGCTATATATATATATTCATTAGTTGTTTCATATCCATTATTTATTATATTCATATGGAATGTAAATAGCATATGTCTTAAAGAATGGAAATTTTTTATGGATTATTTGAGTGTAATATAAATTAAATGTTTTGACACTTAGCTTAATTATTTATTACGTGATAAATAAAGAAATTATTTTTTGATAGTGATACTGAGAATGAAGCAACCGGTCACTTCGGTTTAATTTAATAGAGGACTGATCACCCGGTATTTAATTAGGCTGGGCGTCACATTATGTCGTTCAGGTTTTTTTACCTTAGCAGTTTTGTGATCTGGTGAAAAGGGTCCAATAGCTATGTTGCACAAATACAGATACTTAGTACGAGTTTTGATACGATACGTGGTAGGAATGATGAAGTGGTAGAAGCTCCGATTTCATTTTTATGCACTTGGAGAGTCATTTAGCGACGGCGTGGTGAGTACTGGCAGTGGCCTTTTGAGGGAACTAGTGACAATGCTCTTATCGAAATGATTTCCTTGCCATACTAATAGGGTTGTGGCACACGTGTATTTGGATACAATAACTAGATGTATGAAGTTTGTTAAGGAGAATACTCAATATATACCTTTGGTGTTCTTGCTTCCTTTCTTGATAAGAGTATTTGTTTATGTCGAACATATCATAAAGTATTGTATGAAAGTGTTTGGATATAATTGTTATATTTTTAGCAATTTTTATTGTTTGTTATATGTGAGGTTGGTGGTATGTGGTGAATAATTTTTATTTTTTTAATATTGTAATTTATGTAAGTGTTCATAACACTTACAAAATGAAGATTTTTTCCTTACATATTAATATTTGTAAGTGTTTTGAACCGTTACAAAAAAAATAAATAATATATATATATTCTTTTGCAAGTGTTTATAACCGTTGTAAATTAAAAAAGGTTGCTGAATTGTGCAAGTGTTCTAAACACTTGCAAACGGAAATTTTGCATGTGTTTAAAGCACTTGCAAATGAAAATTTTGCAAGTGTTTAAAACACCTACAAAAGTTTAATATGTAAGTGTTCAGAACACTTACAAAGTGTTTTGTAACGGTTGTCCGAAACGGATATGTGTTCCCAATGAACACTTGCAAATGACATTTGCAATGGTTTTAAACACTTATAATTTTTTTGCAATGCACTGATTTGTAAGTGGTTTAAACACTTATAATTTTCATTTACAAGTGTTTAAAACACTTACATATCGCCTGTTTTGGTGTAGTGATATGGTACATTATTTACAAAACTTGTTTATATTATATACATTAGGAGACAACTTTAACTTTGATTTTAGGTAGGAACAATAGCCTCGTCACCATAACTAAATTCCAGTTTAACTAAATAATCTTCTTAGTCTGGGGAACATCAGTCGAGTCATCACTGGTGTCAGGCGAGTAATCATCATGCGCTTCACCATTTGATGTTGCATCTGGATACATAGGTGGGGCTGGCGGAGCTTCTTTGAGTAAAAGATTGATATCTTCTTGAAATATCATTAGATCCTTCACGTAGTTATCTATCTTTCTCATAACTTGTATTTCACCTATAACTCTATTAGTTAGTACTAACCGCTTGACATCAATGCTAGAACCTGTCCAATCTTCCTTTACTGAAGGAATCATTTCCCATAGCCTTTCTAATTCTTCTTCCCGGACTCTAATTTCCCAACAGTTATTCGGCTCAATATCCACATTGAATAGAAATGTATCCCAAGTATCCATACTACAAAATGGAAATACCATATAATAGTAATAAAACAAGTTATTGAAATATAAAATAGCTAATATCTTATAAGTTTCTTTTCGTGTATTAAATGCTAATCCAAAGATATATTTAATTTTAAAACATGCTCTGATGCCAAATTTTCACGCCCTACTTTTCGGTGCGCACAAGAGAGTATATATAAAGTAATGAATTAAAGTTCAGGCGAAATAAAAAACTTTATTCATTATTAAAATAATTTACATAGGGTTGTACCACCGCATGGATGAGTACATTTTTTAACATGGACTATAAAGTAGAAAATCAAAAAGTGGCACTCCTTGCTCCCATCTGGCTTATTCTTTGCCCACACGGTCACGTATGAAAATAGGTGACCGGTATCTATCTATAAAAGGGAAGAAATATTCTCCATTTTTATTGGTTCATTTGGAGTAAAAAGTAATTAGCACAAATACGCTAAGCAGGATTTACTAGTTCTAAACAAGTATATGTATAGATGAGAGTTGGAGTGTGTATAGTTCAGTCTTTGTATATCAACGCTTAAAGAATTATAGTTTATAATCCCATACTTATTAGTTTATTAAGGGTTATAAAGAAAATTAAGGATGTTTGAACTAATAATCCTATACTAATCAGTTCACTAAGGATCATACAATGAAAATCAAGGATATTTGAACCAATAATCCAATACTTACTAGTTCACTAAGGGGTATAGAAATAATTAAGCCATCAGTAAAACCAAATAATAATCAACCCAAAACTTTTAGGGAAAAGTAACCGGCTAGGCACACAATTAAAGTGGCACTCATACGTACTTTTCCCCATTGTAACATTTTGAGGCCAATTACGAAATAGATGTCGTGATAGAACTTTTATGAGGTAAAGTCTTAAATTTGGTTAAAAGTATTTCCAACTCTTTCCTTGATTGCCCGTATGTCAACTCTTAACAACATTACTCCTCATGTGTTGATGCAGTTTTTCCAAGGTGAGGTGGGGGAACCAACGACTCCTTTCACTTACGTTAATTTTCCCTTAATGTAAGTCACCTCTTCAAATGTTGAGATTGGTGCTACTTAATTAGACTATGCTTCTTGAGTGTCTCTTATAGCAATTTAAGGGGAGTTTCTTACGCCATCTCTAAAGAAAGATCCCTCGGCCAAAATTCCTATTGCTAAACTTAGGGATGGAAATAGTCTCTCAACTTCAAATGTGATTACTCAAGATCCTGAGGCATATATTATCTTTGTGTCATGTCTTGCATAGATATAACATTTTTTAGAATGATATCACCTCCTTGGTGAGTTTTCTTCCTCAAAAAACATTTAGTGTTTTTTTGCCAATTGCTTGGTGGATACCCTTCTCTGGTGCAATTCTTTTTGGAAAATACACCTACTTGGTGACTTAGCAATCTATTTGCTAAGTTTTTTTTCAATGTTTAGACTCATTATCTCACACCTACTTGGTGACTTAGCAAACTCTTTGCTGTGATTTTTTTTCAAGTCTCACGCTTGCTTGGTGACTTAGAAAACTCTTTGCTAAGATTTTTTTTGTTCAAACCTCATATCTTCTTGGTGATTTAGTAAACTCTTTGGTGAGATTTTTTTTCCAAAATCAAACCTTCTTATTGACTTAGCAATCTCTTTGCTAAGATTTTTTTTAAAATATCACACCTTCGTGGTGACTTAGCAATATCTTTGCTATAATGTTTTGTTCAAATCTCACACTTACGTGGTGACATAGCGAAATATTTGCTAAGACTTTTTCTTAAGTTACCTTTCTAATAACAAAAAGTGCCAAATTATGGCAAACTCCTAGTTATGTTTCTTTTTTAGGGCCCTCGGGAGACCACGTTGCACCTTCTGAGGCATCGCAGGTTATTCCTTCTTAAGTCATTGTGCCTCCTCATCAAATGGAGATTCATCCCGTTATTCCAGAGCCACCTTGTGTTGAGTCCTTTAGTGATAGTGATTATGGTTCCACAATCAATGCCAACTGTTGCAGCCTAAAAATATTTTACCACTTGGACCAATAACACAGCGACACCTGTCAACATTATCCTGGGGTTCGCCACACTAAATAAAACTTGGTCGGCGTAAGTACCTATCGGTCATCCATGCTGCCGACCACATCTAATAAGTTGAACCATCAACCAATTGAAAAACATAACATGGGATATTCAACAATCACCATCCACATGCACGTGAAAAGACACCTAGTTTCATATTATTATGTAAAGGTGTAAATGCTTGAATCTATAAAGTTATTCCACCTCTTGGTTTCCTACTTAATATAAATACACTACTTCCCTTAGTTGTTGAGGCAAGTATTAACATCTTCTCTATTCCTTGTAATTATAACTCGGATTGGAATAAACCATACCCATGGATGTAGGCTCATTTCCTGACCTAAACCACGTAAAAATCTTCTATTGTCCCTTTTATTTTATTTATTTGTGATTATAAATTTGGTAACTAAAAGATAAAATAAATATCCAAATTCAAACATCAACAGATTGGCATCGTCTATGGGAAATGCCAGATTACTATTTTTCCCTATCTTTTAAACCCGTTCTTCTTACCCTTGAAACACGAACGACCTGATAGAAAGAAACCTTGTCGAAAGGAACACCTTCGTCCAATCTACTCCCCCAAGAATGGGAAATTGATAGGGAACCCTACTCAACATCGCTAAAGGGAAAGAAGCGATGCAAGAGACGGTGAAACAACTATCTCTGATGTTGCAAACCAGGCCTGATGCTGCTTCGTCTTCCAGAAGGGAAAGGTCACCTCGGACTCCCAAAATTATAGCAAACCACTCCAGATACTTCGGTTCTTCACAAGATCAAACTTTTTGCCCTGAAGTAATCTTTTCTATCAGGTCCATAGGTTGTTGCGTTGATCGATCTTTACCAAGGTAAGATCGAGCGCTCTGGAAAGGTTAAGCAAGGCTTCATCTTTTGATTGATTGGGACCCCGAGAAAATAGGGACTATCCAAGGTAATTCTCCATATCAAGAAGTAATCGAGAAGGTTCTGTTAGATCCAAAATGAATATATAAGGTTCCTCACAAGCCGAGCAGGCTTCTCAGAAATAGAGTTTAATAAAATCACATGGTAAATTAGCCAACGAGCCATCTACCAAGACCAATCCGACAGATCACCCATGGAAATTGTTAACGAAAATGTTATTTATCCCTAATTAATTAAATTAGTTTAATTAATGTCCATTTTAGTTTAAATCTAATATATTGATTTTGATGATTCCAAACATATTTTTATTAAGTTATTCTATAGATATTTATTATTGTATAATATTTATAATATAATCTTGTTCATATATCATTAATGACATTGTCCTGATTACATATCTACTCTGACTGAGTTATACCTGCTTATGTCAAGTTTTATTTTCATGACTCAGTACGCCTCGACTCGACTCAATGACATATCTGAGAAAAGGTATCTATGTGTAATGCACATTGGCACTTGACACATTAGACACATATGCATATTTTTTATCAATGATTTTAACTGTGACTAATTAATTGTGAGCATAATAATTTTCTAAAAATGAAATTATATTATATTTACTGTGTCCCATTTACTCTCCTGACAGAAAAATGTACTTTAATCTACATATCAGATATTTCTATTTGCATGTGGACTAATATTTTTTGCAGATCCAAATATACTCAAATGAGGATACTGAGAAGATAAAAAATGAACATCTGCGTATCAGACTTAAAGATCATTTTGAAGCAACACCATCTCAGAAAATCAGGAGCATTAAATGCTCAAAATGCATGTGTCTAACAGCTAGTTTTTGAAGACACATTTAAAAGTTGTGAGAGCTGCATTGAAGACAGCAGACTTGAACGAAATTATGAGAAAGACTTATTGAGAGCATTTAATTTACTACTCAGCTACACATTCAAGAGAGCAATTAATTTTATCATCTGCTCAATCATTGAAGAAGAAGACTTGTGCCTACTTCAACATCATTTATTGAAGTCTGATTCAAGAAGGAGAAACTCAGATTACAAATTGTATTTTAAGGAGTTTCAGTATTGTATCTTGTACTACAAAAATTCAGATTTGTTGTGAAGCTTTGTTGAAGCTTCGGTTTGTACCGGTGATTGGTTCCTACCCGCAAGTGGACCACGGGGTTTGAAGCTCGGAGTTAGCTTGCAAACAGTTGTAAGCGGTGGTTTGATCCTACCCGCAAGTGGATCAGGTTTAGTGAAGCGCAAAGGAGACAGGGGCTCTAGGCGCGTGGACGTAGGCCGGGATTTGGCCGAACCACGTTAAATTTCGGTGTCATTTATTTTTTCGCACTGTTATTTATTTATTTGCACATGCTTTCTTGAGTTAATATTTCCAGCACACTATCTTGCAAATAAATTAATTCCGAAATTTGACTAAATTATTTTTGAGGTTAAAATAAATTATTTTTGAATTAAATAATTAATTTCAGATTATCACCTTATATTAAATACGAAAATTAATTTAATATTTCTAGAGTGTTAAAATCTGCATCTCTAGTTATTTAAATTAGTTAGTTGCATTTATTTGATATTGTTGGATTTATTCTTTATAGTTTTATTAATCTGAAATTTGTTTAAGTGATTTAAATTTAATATTTTTCTGAAATATAAATTTGACATTAAAGTTTGTAAAAACTTAATTCACCCCCCCTCTTGAGTATAATCTGGGCAACAATTGGTATCAGAGCTAGTGCTCTTCTTATTTATTTTTAGATTTAACAATCTTAGAGTTAAAGATCCATGGCAAACTTTATTTCATCTCTTGGTGAGGGTCAATCAATAAATAGACCTCCTTTATTTTCTGGAAATAATTATAGCTATTGGAAAAATAGAATGAAAAATTTTATTCAATCAAATGATTATGCTGTTTGGAGAGTTATTATAAATGGTCCTAATATCCCCATAAAAGTTGTTAATGATGAAAATGTTCCTAAAGATGAAAATGAATGGAATGATGTTGATATTAGAAAAATTCAAATAAATGCTAAAGCTATGAATATTCTGCATTGTGCACTTGATGTAAATGAGTATAACAGAATTTGTTGTTGTGAATCTGCTAAAGAAATTTGGGACAGACTAGAAATTACATATGAAGGGACTAGTCAAGTTAAAGAAGATAAAATTAGTATTCTTGTTCATAATTATGAGTTATTTAAGATGATGTCTGATGAATATATTTCTGATATGTTCACTAGGTTCACTAATATTATTAATGGTCTTAAATCTCTTGGTAAATCTTATACTGACTCTGAATTAGTGAGCAAGATTCTCAGGTCACTACCATCTGCTTATATGACAAAGAAGCTGGCAATCAAAGAAGCCATATGAGAAAGACCTATCTCTCTTGATGAGTTATTGGGTTCCTTAATCACCCATGAAATGGAACTTAAGGAATTTGTTGAAGATGAGTAACCAAAAGCAAACAAAATTATTGCTCTCAAATCTTCAAGCAAAAATATAGAAAGTGAAGATGATGATGATGATGATGATAATATTTCTTTATTGGCTAAAAATTTCAAAAAATATCTCAATTCTAAAAAGAAAGCCAAGGAAAGGAGAAAGAAACATTTTTCAAAAGAGTTCAATGATGATCATCAATCCAAATCTGAACCAAAATGCTATCATTGTGACGAAGTTGGACACATTAAGCCTAATTGTCCAAAATATAAGAAAGGGAAGAAGGCATTGAAAGCCACAACATGGAGTGACTCCGACACAAGCTCTTTCGATGAAGATTCGAATGAAAATGAAGTTGCTCATCTATGTTTCATGGCAATGGAAAATGGGGTACATTCTAACCCTAACTCTAGTGATAGTGATAATGATGAAGTTGATGATTATGAAGTTTTACAAAATGTTTTTTATGAATTATGTGAAAGTTTTGAAGAACTTAAAAATAAATATATTAAACTTAAGAAGTCTCATTCATTAGTTTCAACTAAATATGATTATATGTCAAATGATTTTGATGAGTTGAAATTAGAAAATGAATCTTTGAAAAATGAAATTAAATCTTTGAAAAAGGAAAAATCTGTTATTGTCACTACTCCTCTTGAAATTGAAAATATTGAGTTAAAAAGGGAGATTGAATATCTAAAGAAATCATTAGATACTTTTACAAAAGGAAATTAATATTTTCATAAAATTGTTGAGACACAAAGGATTCGATTTAATAATAATGGTATTGGATATGATGAAGGAAATGAGAAAAAGACTTATTCCAATTTATTGAAATTTGATGCTTCATCTAGTCTACCTAATTATTTATGCTCTTATTGTGGTAGACGAACACATTTTTCAGATTTGTGTCCATATAAATTTAGAAAAAGAATATTGGCATGGATTCCCAAAGGAACCAAGATGTATACTAACCCCTATGGACCTAACACATTTTGGGTACCAAAAGAGAAAATTTTCAAAGTTGTGTAGGTTGCATTTTGGAGATGGAATGTGGATTTTCAAGGCATATGATTTGGTCATATTACATATTTGAAGTATCATTGCCTAATGTTGGAAATGCCACACTTGGAAAAAGTTTCTTGTATATATCTTTGGTATTGGTAAGGTGGTAAGGAACACCTTTCTTGAAATTAATTTCATATGTTTATTAATGATTTATTTCATAATTGATATTTTTCCATGCATAGAATATTTGTCATAACACATGTGCGTGTTGATTGATTTCACATGTAAATTTGTATATTTATTATGATTCTTTGCTATATCTCATGCATTTGATTTTAATGATTACTTTATAAGAAAATTCATAACAATTTTTATATATTTTTGTGAATAATAATATTGGATAAATTCATGATTTTATTGATTATAAATCTGAAACGAAAATGTCCTTTTAAATTTTATTAGTCATATGAGCTACATGATAATATTGTAACATTCACTCATTGATTTTGATGATATGAACATATTAATCTCAATGAGTTAGCTTTATTGCATAATACATGTTTAGTGCCATCATTTGAATATTCGTAACAATTCATAATGAATATTTTTTGGAAGATAGTAACATTTGTGTTATGAATGTTTAAATTGAGAAATAACATGATCAACAATTGATATCATTTGCGAGACTTTTCAAAAATGATTTTATGAAGTCAATTTTTTTAATAATATTTTATCTCATGAAATAGATGCACCATATTTGTTATTTGCATATATGCCTTAATTGGTATCCCTTAGGGGGAGATAAAAGTTTATTGAAATTTGTTTGATTATTTGTTCAAAAAATGCTTGATCATAACATTGATATATTATTATGGATTTTGCAATTCAGTTGATTATTTTGAGAATTTTAGCTCGTATCTTGGAAACGGCAAAGCTTGAGAAAAATGCTATATTTTTTTGTTATTTCTAACTCATGTTATGTGCTTAATTCAAATTATTTGAAAACATCGAGTTATGAAATGTTTCATGTTGTGCGCTTAAAAGTTTATTCTATCATGAGGAGTTATACAACAATTGATATTGCGCCTACTGAAAATTTATACATTAGAATTTTATTATATTAGTGAGAGAGTTAATTATGCACATTGATATATCTCTCGTATTTGCACTATTTGAGAACATTGAGTTATGATTTCTATTTTTACAAAAAAAATTGTTTTGAGAAATCATTGTGTGCAACGCACGATTTGTGTGTGATTACAACAATTGGTATCATTTATGATTTTTGTGACTTATGCATTATTTGATGATATCATTATCTATCTACACATTCAAATATATGCTATGAAAAATTTATGATGACTTGTGTGCATATTGAAAATTTTCATATCATTTATATGTCCCTTGAGATTTATGGTTGAATCCCATGCACGAATTATCTTTGATAGGGGGAGCTTCGCATTTTACCCGTGACTCTAAATTTATAAGAAATATCTTTTTGATAATGTCAAAGGGGGAGAAATATTTATGATTCACTATTTGTGCTTAATATTTCATTTTATGAATATTTGTGAATCATTGTTTGTCATCATCAAAAAGGGGGAGATTGTTAACGAAAATGTTATTTATCCCTAATTAATTAAATTAGTTTAATTAATGTCCATTTTAGTTTAAATCTAATATATTGATTTTGATGATTCCAAACATATTTTTATTAAGTTATTCTATAGATATTTATTATTGTATAATATTTATAATATAATCTTGTTCATATATCATTAATGACATTGTCCTGATTACATATCTACTCTGACTGAGTTATACCTGCTTATGTCAAGTTTTATTTTCATGACTCAGTACGTCTCGACTCGACTCAATGACATATCTGAGAAAAGGTATCTATGTGTAATGCACATTGGCACTTGACATATTAGGCACATATACATATTTTTTATCTATGATTTTAAGTGTGGCTAATTAATTGTGACCATAATAATTTTCTAAAAATGAAATTATATTATATTTACTGTGTCCCATTTACTCTCCTGACAGAAAATGTACTTTAATCTACATATCATTTACATATCAGATATTTCTATTTGCATGTGGACTAATATTTTTTGCAGATCCAAATATACTCAAATGAGGATACTGAGAAGATAAAAAATGAACATCTGCGTATCAGACTTAAAGATCATTTTGAAGCAACACCATCTCAGAAAATCAGGAGCATTAAATGCTCAAAATGCATGTGTCTAACAGCTAGTTTTTGAAGACACATTTAAAAGCTGTGAGAGCTGCATTGAAGACAGCAGACTTGAACGAAAATATGAAAAAGACTTATTGAGAGCATTTAATTTACTACTCAGCTACACATTCAAGAGAGCAATTAATTTTATCATCTGCTCAATCATTGAAGAATAAGACTTGTGCCTACTTCAACATCATTTATTGAAGTCTGATTCAAGAAGGAGAAACCTAGATTACAAATTGTATTTTAAGGAGTTTCAGTATTGTATCTTGTACTACAAAAATTCAGATTTGTTGTGAAGCTTTGTTGAAGCTTCGGTTTGTACCGGTGATTGGTTCCTACCCGCAAGTGGACCACGGGGTTTGAAGCTCGGAGTTAGCTTGCAAACAGTTGTACGCGGTGGTTTGATCCTACCCGCAAGTGGATCAAGTTTAGTGAAGCGCAAAGGAGACAGGGGCTCTAGGCGCGTGGACGTAGGCCGGGATTTGGCCGAACCACGTTAAATTTCGGTGTCATTTATTTTTCCGCACTGTTATTTATTTATTTGCACATGTTTGCTTGAGTTAATATTTCCAGCACACTATCTTGCAAATAAATTAATTCTGAAATTTGACTAAATTATTTTTGAGGTTAAAATAAATTATTTTTGAATTAAATAATTAATTTCAGATTATCACCTTATATTAAATACGAAAATTAATTTAATATTTCTAGAATGTTAAAATCTGCATCTCTAGTTGTTTAAATTAGTTAGTTGCATTTATTTGATATTGTTGGATTTATTCTTTATAGTTTTATTAATCTGAAATTTGTTTAAGTGATTTAAATTTAATATTTTTCTGAAATATAAATTTGACATTAAAGTTTGTAAAAACTCAATTCACCCCCCCCCCCCCCCCCCCCCTCTTGAGTATAATCTGGGCAACGGAAATGATCAATACAAAAGCTAGAGGATAGATTGAGCGAAATTACCCAATCCAAGAACCCATTGCAAAGGAGTTTTGTGAAGTTATGTCCTTTTGTTTCGACCATTGTGGACTTCCCAATATCGTCTAAATTTAAACCACTTATGGTAACTCCTAAATTTGATGATAAAATTGACCATGTACTTTATGTTAAACAATATCAAGCGGCATCTGACATTTATTCGATTCCTAATGAGATGAATTACTGAGCATTCTTAAGTACCATTACTTGATCTGCACAAATTAGGTACAATAATCCTCCACGGGGACAAATATTCAACTTCCAGTAGCTCGTCAAGGTAATCATTGGTAATTTATGTTTTGGAGATAAAATTATCAAGAGGGTGGCCTATTTGTTGAGTATTCAATAACGACCAGGGGAGACCACTCCCGAATATATAACCCATTTTACTAGTCAAAAGTTAGACATTATGGATTATGATGAAAAGACTGCCATCACTGTTTTGATGAGGGGGTTACTCCCTATAAAGATTTATTATGCATTGGCCAAAGATCCTCTAAAAATATGACCGAGCTGATGGCAAAGGCACACAAGATCATGAACATCGAGGAAGCTATGGATGACAAATAAACACCAAAACATGCGATTTGTAAGTGTTTCAAACACTTGAAAATGGCATTTGTAAGTGTTTAAAACACTTCCAAATCGGCGCATTGCAAAAAATTATAAGTGTTCAAAACCGTTGCAAATGTCATTTGCAAGTGTTTATTGGGAACATATGTTCGTATCAGACAACCGTTACAAAAAAAATTTTGCAAGTGTTCTGATGACTTGCAAAATTCAGGACGCATTTTTAATTTACAACAATTATAAACACTTGCAAATGAAAAAATATGTTTTTTTAATGGTTCAAAACACTTACAAATAGTAATATATAAGGAAAAGAATATTTTTTTAAGTGTTAAGAACCGTTGCATAAATGAAAATTTTAAAAAAATCATCTGCTATAAGCTACACTACCCTAACTCAAGATGACATTCATAAATATGCCATAATAGGACCACAAACATAGATGACATCCACATTAATCCCACATTTCCACATGACACAAGTTATTTACCCTACACATAAGACTAAACAAACACATGATTTGCAAGAAATAAATTCAGTCCACAAAATGGCATTAGATCAATAAATCTGAAGAAATATCTAGCTAATATTTTAATCAACAACATAACATGCTTAATCAGATGCACAAACACACCCGCTTGATTATAATCTCAACTTTAAAATGATTAAAACACTAAATCTCCAATATTCAGTGATTGTTGTTTGTTTGTAGCATACATTTTAAAACTATGCTCTGAAATTGTCATCAATTCACCAAAATCACAAAAATGCATATTTAACCATTTCAAACCAAGTACACAAAAATCACCACTCCGCCGTGGCATATCTTCATCATACTTAATAGTATTAGCCTTCTCAGAACTGAAAAGTTCATTTGTAATCGAACTATGTTTCCCACTTGGTTCATCATAACTCTCATTAAAAACTATATCTGCCTTCAATGGCTTGGTTTGGTGCTTTACATTTGAAGGCAATATATTCCCCTTTAATTTGATTTCAGTAGAATTTGAACTTGAAGAAGATACTAATCGCTTCAATTCTGAGGCATTCTTATTCTTCTCCAATCCTTCAGCCTTACTCTCTTTATATATTTCCTCCTCTCCAGACTCAGAATGATAATTTTTCTCCAACCCAACATCCAGGTCCTCATTTTCCCTTTAATCTTTCTCCCCACCACTGTGAAGTTTAGATCTATTAGGCTACGGATTCAAAAGAAGCTTGTGTTGCATCTACTACATCCCTGTCATTTCTCCTCCTTTTCATCGAATCAAAATACTTGTCAACTTTATCTCACTCCTCAGGAAAAATTTGAGGCTCATCTTTAATCTCAGGATGATTCTTCTTTATATTGTCATTCGATTTCCCCTGAAATTATAAAGAATAATCCACCAATTTGTGTTAATAAAATTAAACGTTTCAAAAAAAAATATAGGGATGTTTGATTTGTCTTAGATGTGACACCGTTCTCCTAACATTTCATCATTTTCAATGAAAAATACATTTTGTTACCCACTTTTGCAAGTAATTGAATTTGATGCAACACTAATAAAATTAAGAAAACATTGAACCAAGACACACTCCTTTTTTTCTACTCTTTTACCAAGTATATGTAAAATTAAATTGCTTTTGAATCTCTTTACACCTTTATAAATCAAACAAACAACCCTGATAGTATTGGCATTGTTCAAATACTTAATGTAATTTTACTTGCATGCCTTTGTTGTTAGTGAAGATGGTTCTTCAATTAGCTGAACAATGCCATTCTCATAAGTAATTTCCTTTAGGACCTTCATTTTTCTCTCCAAGCTTGGCTGTCTTGTTGACAACTTTTGTATTATCTATACATAAACACAATATTTTTAACAATTAATGTCCATTCACTAAAGAAATATTGACATAATATCTCAAATAACAAAAAATTGTTATACACCTTAGGATTAACTCCATATCTGTTGCATAATTCAATAGCACGAGCCACAAATTCCTTCCCAAAACAAGATATGAAAACAGCTCAAATATCTTGAAGCTCTGGGAATTCCCCACACCTTGATGCCGCGTAAAGCAAGCTTGAAATGGCCTCCTTCAGTTCATCAGGACATTCTCTATACAAAACCATAAATAAACAGATATTAAGAGTTGACAGAATATTAAAAATAAATATAAGAGTTGGATACATATAAAAGACACTTACTTTGACTGCTCTACAGGGTTTATTCTCTCAATCAACAGGTCATAATAGCCTTCTATTATAACAAATGCATCCAACATGTTCTGCTCCTTGATCACTTGCTCACCCTGTCCAACACACCATTTCAATACCAAACAATGAATAAAAAGTAATAAAGATAACTGGGTACAATAAATTATTAAGAATGAAGAAAGTGTATCCAGTAAAGCATATTACTCAAAGAAGAGCCCGTTCATGGTGGCCAAGTTTGCGAATACGCTAACACTGTTATCATGTTAATATGATTTTCTAAAAATCTGTTGACAGAATGTATTTTAATACACAATTGGGAGATATTATGCACCCACTATACCCACTTAAACAAGTGGGAGACCAACAATACCCACTACTTCCGATTTTTTTGCCCAAAAAATTCAACCACTTTTATACCCACTAAGCCACTTGTGTACCCACTAGCCACTTCCCATTAAAAAGAGGCTCATCCGGCCAAAATGAAATAGAGAGTTTTTGAGAAAGTTTGAGAGCTCAAGTTTCTTAAGAGCAAGAAAAGAACAAAAAAAATTATTAGCTCAACCCTTGATATTGAGCAAAATATTTGGTTGAGATAAAAGAGAAACTCATAAATGTTCTTTAATAAAAATTTTAGAACAGTTTGTCCCCCCAAACTGAAATTGTAGAATTGAGCAATTAATTTGGAATGGGTGTTAGAAGACATATAACCACGGTGCATGGTTATATGATATAGAAGTGATTCTGGGTTTGTTTTATCCTGGGGACGGCGTGACTGTAGACTACCAGCACAAAGAGGGTAGAGCCGCGAAACGTCTTAAAGAGAGCGACCTAGTCCGCGACTCAACCCAAGAATCGTCTACGACGAATTTATAAAAGATTGAGGTAATATTGTTTATTTTTATTGTGCAGTAATTATTTGGAATTCACGCATGAGGTTCATATTTTGCGATAATCATATGAGGTAATAATTTAATTTTGAGCAGTAGACTTAAAATTAATTTATGATTTTATTTTTCGATTTCTCCATAAAACTCTTTGACGTGATTTTTTTTAATCACAATATATAAAGTGTACCAACAATTTTAAGACGTTTTATGTCTACCATGGAGACCGAAAAATAAATCTTATGGGCATATATGATTATTTTTATGATGTCGAAATGAAAAAAGGCCAACTAAGTTTCTATGTTTAGAAATTATAATTTTGACCTTTTACCTCTAGAAATGACCGTTTAGCCCCTGAACTTCCTAAATGTTATATTTTGTGAAGTAGATATATAAATTTCAGTATTTTTGGTCAATTCGAAATTGATCAATAATTTCATGAGAAATTATAATTTGAACAAAAATGAACCCCTTCATGGAAAACTTTTAAATAGGTTAATCCTATTTTCTAGTTATGAATGTGAAATATTATTTCACATAAGATGTTATTGTTGGAAATGGAATTGTATATTGTTTTTCGGACAATTTATTTTGAGCCACTTGTGGTTAAGAAAACAAATGAAAATTTGTTATATGGAATCAAATTAAAAATTTGATATTTGGAAACAAATGAAAATTTGTTATATGAAAACAAATGAACATTTGTTATATGGATGGGAAGGGTAAGTTATAAAAAATTTGTGCCTTGCGCTATGTTTAGTACAAAAGAAATTTGTTCAAATATATTTGAAGCGTTTATGTGAAAGTGTAGTTGATATTTTTCAACCACACTAAAGTGATCGTTTATGGGGAAAAAAAAAAACGGAAATTTTTGTTATGAATTATGTTGGAATATCATCTCAGTTTTTTGATGATATATAGACTGAAATTTCGTGAATTTTGGCATGCATGTAGTATGTTGAGATTATAAATTTTGGGCTTTGGAATTTCTGAAAAAAGAGTTGTATATCTTTTATTATGATTTTTACAAATGAGATGCACAATGCTGAATTTTTTGGACAGCTTGTAGTAAAACAAGTTTATCTTCACTTGTACTTAATATTTTTGAGTGATTCCAATTTTGGATAAGACTAGACTCATAAAGGATGAATTTTGGAAAATTTTATAAATTTTCAATAAGCGGTTTGGTCGTGGTGAAATTTCAAACTTGAAGTTTTTCGGTTTGAACAAAGATTTTGGACAACATTTTCTTAGAAAAATGTATCATGTCGTGTTCCCAACGGATTCAAAATATTTTGAAGCCTTTATAAATTTCTTTTTCAAGGATTTATGAAGTACTTAGAAAAATTTGGACTCAAATTTAGAGAAGATGAATTTCAAAGAAATTGTATAAGGAGTTATACAATATTTGAGTTTGGAGTGCAACCGCTACAATTTTATATGAATAATTTCTTATATTTATTCATTTATATGAGTTGGAAAATGTATAGAATAAAATTGTATTCTGCTATGTTGGAATCAATTTGGTGTGCTTCATACGCGTGTAAAAATAATTTAGTTGGGTAAAATTATTTTGACCGTATGCTTTGATTTGGAATAGAGGTTTAAACTCTAATACGGAGTATTATCGTATACATTGTGAAAAATTGTATATTATAATTTTTTATGAAATAGATTGTATCTATATGTGACTTTTAGACACATGAAAATCTGAATTTATGACTAAAATAAATGAACATGTATTTTTTTTTATTCGGCTATATATGAAGACATTAAGCATGTATTTATTTAAGAAATAAGATTAATTCTTATTTAATGTTGAAACTCACAAGTTTAGATTTTATTTTATGAATTGAAGATATAGTGGGGGCACATTATATGTTGCTTCTAATTGCTATACCTAGAGAATAGTGGGGACACTCAATCGAGTACCTCTCAACTATATTTGAAGAACATTTAATAGAATCTGAAACTTTGATTATTTTTTGAGTTGCGAGTTAAAAATAAAAGCTTGCTTATGTTATTGAAAAGGATTTGAAAAATCCTTAGAGAAGTCATGTCATAAATGATTGATTGAATTCCTTGGAATAAACTAGAAATTAGTTATAATTGACTTATCTTATAACTTTAAGATAAAGAGGTGTATACACACTATTTGAAGGAATATTGAGACAATTATCATTTATGAATATAAGCTTTGTTTAATAGTCGAAATTCATCAATATAACTTAGTTATACATGATGCACGTTAAAATATTCTCATGAAAATGAAGAAGCTTCATTTATTTTGAATGCCATTGATATTATATATGATGTTGAGTTAAAAACTAAATATATATAATAGTGTTTTTCGAATGGTGACCTATGTAAGGCAACTTACATGGACCAACTTGAAGTTGGAAAATTAATATGAAAGGCACCAATAAATGGCATGATATTTTGATAAATTATCAAATGAGAATGAATTGAGAATAATTTATGAATCGTGTTTAACACTAACCATGTTGAAATATGAATGCACTCTTATTTATTGTGCAAGAATGATTAGCTAATATTTAGTTATAATATTTTTTTACGTAGAAAACCAAATTCATGCTAAGTCAAAGTGTTAGCATAAAGAGTTTCAATGAAACAAGAATAGTACTTGTTAATATTACAAGGCTATATGGATCAATTAATTGATCGAGTACATTGAAATACAAGAATATCTATTTATTAGATATATGCTTATTATGAACCATCTTGTACTCCACATGATCCAAGTATAAGAACACTATATATAGTGATAAGAAAAGATGAATATGCGAACATCTTAAGTAGTCTCAACTGAGCTACTAAATACAGTTGACTTGAAATTATTTTTTGTTGGAGTACTACGAAGGTTTATAATTAAAAAAAAAAAAGGTGCATTCTTATGCTATTGAGAAAGGTTATGTGTTTTGATAAAATCACGAACCTAAAATTGATTCTGAATTAATAATGGATATGTGTTTAACACATATTATGATGCTATTTTTTGGAACTCCTAGATATATTAATTATTGGCTTAATTAATGATGGAGTATATGGTGATACCATTGGCTATGGCTGGTGAGTAAATGAAAGGTTAAAAAAAATCTATTATAAGATACCATTTATGGTAGAGATTGACACAGTCATTTTATTCACAACAATAGAACCATGGCTATTGTAAAATATTAGAACCGTTATCATAACGGCAAGAACGATAAATATGTCGTAATCACAACATAGTTTTAGAATTTAAAACTAATGAGTTGTGTGTGTGGATTATGATTGGACTGATGAGAATAGAACCTGACTTGTCCTTTGATGAAAGAACTAGTGGAGGAGAAGGTGTTTTAACATCTAGAAAGGGATCGGACTAAAGCCCGTTGATATTGAATCATTTGTGGTGGTAACCCAACCTATAGACTGGAGATCCCAAGAAATAGGTTCAAAGGGTAATAACAAGTCACAGTGATATGGGTTGAATCATGCTAATTATTAGTTACGGGGTTTTACTTCGAGTCCATCTCTATGGAGCATGATATCCTGAAGCGAGTTAAGGTTGAGTTAATTATAACTCTTAATGATGATCTATAGCTCTATTTTGAGTGGGGTACCTAGCTACAGGAATATCATTGATAGACTCACCTATGTGGATGTGGAAGTATGGCCGCTTCCTATGGTAATTTTGGGCAAATTCCCTAGAGCGTTCACATACTGGGATAAAAGCATATGGCCGTAACGTGATGGCTTGAGGACTACACCCAAGTAGGGTTGTGTGTGGGATGTTGTCAGAGATAGAGTTCAAAACTACGAGTTACTCTAGTATAATCTGAATCATCTTTACTACGTAAAGGTTCAAGTCGAAAGACACATTTGCTTATGCACAATTCTATTAATTATTATTGCTCAATAAATTTTCAAAATTTACTAGTGGGGGATTGTTTCTGATGAGAGTGTTTTAAAATCCAAGTGGGGGATTGTTGACAGAATGTATTTTAATACACAATTGGGAGATATTATGCACCCACTATACCCACTTAAACAAGTGGGAGACCAACAATACCCACTACTTCCGATTTTTTTGCCCAAAAAATTCAACCACTTTTATACCCACTAAGCCACTTGTGTACCCACTAGCCACTTCCCATTAAAAAGAGGCTCATCCGGACAAAATGAAATAGAGAGTTTTTGAGAAAGTTTGAGAGCTCAAGTTTCTTAAGAGCAAGAAAAGAACAAAAAAAATTATTAGCTCAACCCTTGATATTGAGCAAAATATTTGGTTGAGATAAAAGAGAAACTCATAAATGTTCTTTCATAAAAATTTTAGAACAGTTTGTCCCCCCAAACTGAAATTGTAGAATTGAGCAATTAATTTGGAATGGGTGTTAGAAGACATATAACCACGGTGCATGGTTATATGATACAGAAGTGATTCTGAGTTTGTTTTATCCTGGGGACGGCGTGACTGTAGACTACCAGCACAAAGAGGGTAGAGCCGCAAAACGTCTTAAAGAGAGCGACCTAGTCCGCGACTCAACCCAAGAATCGTCTACGACGAATTTATAAAAGATTGAGGTAATATTGTTTATTTTTATTGTGCAGTAATTATTTGGAATTCACGCATGAGGTTCATATTTTGCGATAATCATATGAGGTAATAATTTAATTTTGAGCAGTAGACTTAAAATTAATTTATGATTTTATTTTTCGATTTCTCCATAAAACTCTTTAACGTGATTTTTTTTAATCACAATATATAAAGTGTACCAACAAAATCTAATAACAATAGTGTTCTAAAACGCCTCGCTTAGGAGTGAGGTCCCGACCTACTGCCTCGATTAGTTCTTAGGCCTTCTTAAAGTCAGGGTGTACAAAAAAGTGGGCCTAGATGGGCCACGATTAGGGCGTAAGCCATCTCCCTCCCTCTATATGTGTGTGTGTGTGTGTACTTGCAATAAATGCGCAGTGAAGTATGAACTAGCAAAAAGTGAACATACTAAGTTTATTATTTCGTTAGCAACAGACAACCTATTTGATAATTTCAGTAACATCAATTTAAGTAATGCAGATATAGGTCGGGTGTTTAACTGTGTTATGAAGGGTTTTCTGTTCTCTTCATCGTAATGGTGAATTTGTGTACGATTATGCTAAAGTGTAACAAAAACAAGTAAAAATATGATATATGATTAGATTATAAGCTTAGAATAATAAGAACTACCACCTGAAGTGAAAATTTATAAGACCAAAAAATAAATGAACGTAAACCTAAGAGAGAATAATAGGACCACCCTCGGACTAACAAATTTTCACTCTTCATCAAATTGCAAATTTTCTCAATGAAACCTTTCATAGCCATCTGCATCACCACATAATCAAATTAAATATATACACAAAATAATTTAGTACTTGGAAATAGTCCATTGATCATTTTTCATAAACAAATTACAAAAAATTCAGAGAGAGACCTTAAATGGTTCATTATCTGTTCTGAAGCTTATGCTTGGAACATACTTGAGACAAACTTGAAATCCTATGAATAAACCCAATGAAACTAACAAAATTATCATAATCCCATGTAGATCCAGACCTTAATTTACAAGCGAAAGATCTGTAAAGAATACCTAAAATTCCACTCAGCACTAACATAAGGCCCAATGCGAAGATGAGTATAGAGGCCTGCTTTCTGTACCATTTTTAGGAACCTAACCAGATCATATCTCCTTTCAAAACTATACATAGACAAATAAAATAAATATTTAAGAAAACGGACAAAAAGAACTAACTACAAATTGTGATTTTTTTCCAGAAAGAAAATAAAGTATATTGCTAAGAGAAGGCTCATTAACATTCTAAACAACATAGGTTTTAATAACATCCAGTCCTCGTTATTTATCCTTTTATATGAGATATCCCCACATATACACCACATAAGTCATAAACATTATTTAAAGAGAAATTAGAGCATAAAAGGGAATTAATTAAAATACCAATTTGAGTGAAAATTAGAGCAGCATTCCACTAAAAAAAGACGATAAAAAGGCAATAATGGTAGATGGTTCCCATACACCCCATGTTGAAAACCAAAAAAATATATGGTATGTAAAATGTTCAACTCGAAAATAGTTAATACATGTAGAGGTGGAAGACAGAAATTAGGATGGGTGAGAGATGAATGAGAAATGAAGTTTAAATCTTTATATTCCAATTAGCAGTTATTTGAATATAAACTTTATATAAATTATTTGAATATAAAGTTTAAATATTTATACATGTATGCTATCCCATAATGAAACTTGATAATTAGATGACATAATGTATATTTAGGGAGGCTATAAATTATAACATAATATTTAGAGACTCGATGAAAAATCTAAACTTTATGACATAATTGCTTCTATTGTCTCAAATTGGAAGCATTTTCTGAATTTTATCATTGTTCTCATGCTCCTTGTAAATTATGTAACACACAAATTAAATTAAAGTTAATCGCATTGTAAAATAAATGGTAGTAGATGGCCCTAAAATAATGATCTGTGTACTTGCATTTGAAAGAAAATTGAGAATACCTGCATTAGAGCAAAAGTTCAACTTGTAACTTGAAGCACTAGAAGCACATGCAAGTATTAGCTGTTCAGACATTTCCACGTATACTGTATTATTTTTGTTGAAGGCCGAGATTATGTTATAGGTCGTGATGTCAAATCTATTTGTAATTGGAAGTTGATGTAATGAAAAACAGGTTACGGATGAGGAATGTTAGATTGTTACATTACTTATATAGTACATGTTGTGGTCCTTGACTATGGGAAAAATAACTAGTACTCAACACCAAAATAAAAGATTGAACATTGATGGTATTGTGATCATATTTGAGGCAATTAATAAGCTAAGTTAGAATCCAAGGTCGGGGAGTCGTTTTATGTGCCAAAGAGACTGTGGGCTTGCCCTTAAATTCTATAATGCGTGGACCGAAATAATGATCACGTCGTGACCTAGGCATGGCAGAGCATTCTTAACATTAAGTACTACATGTCAAGTTACTCGAGCGTGAGATGGTGAGTATCAGGAATAAACTGACTAACAATATAAACAACATAAGTAATATCTGCACTGGTGACTTTAAGAGCATCTCAACCATGTGCAGATATTGGTCAACATCAGTAAACAACTATCCTTCCTCACCATGAAGCTCGATAGTAAAACCCATTGGAGTATCAATAGGGAGAATACCCCAAATTGCCTCAAAAACAAGATCCAGGTCATGTTTTCTAGTTTTCTTTAAGTGATGACCAGAACAAGCAACTTCAATTTTAAGAAAATAGGCAAGTGCTCCTAAATCATTTGAATATGATATTGCTAAACTAAACAACATTATATTACGTCTACATAAACAATCAAGAGAATAGTTTTATCCAAAGAGTGAAAAACAAAGATACAATGATCAATATAGAGATAGAATGATGGAAACCATACTCAAGCACAATCGAAATGAAGTGATCAAACCACATAGACTATTGAAGATCAAACCACATAGCATTCTGAAGCTCCAGGGCAGTTCCAGCCAAAATGACGTACCTGGAGTTTTAATAGCAGTCATATTCCTGAAGCTCTTGGGCAGTTCCACACAGATCCCTTGGAGGATGAATGTAAAAATTACTTAAAGGGTATACCACTGGCCATGTCTTCAGTACCACTCGCCTCCTGTGTTGAAGAGATATTAATAAGATTTCTTATTGCATCGGACAAGCATAGAAATATGGATATAATAACAAATGTATAAGATGGAAGGTATAAAAACCTCTTCCCTCCTCCTTTACCTGGGCTTGGGACATGCAATGCAAAGGAAATATTCGCATTGACAGAGTTAAAAAAGGTTATACCATATAGCAAAATGCAACTCAAGTAATCTAAAAATGCAAACATAATGAACATAATAAAGTCCATACAAAATACTAGAATAATAAAGTCCATAGCATAACAAAGTCTAGCATAATAAAGTCCATAGCATAATAAAGTCCATGGCATAATCTAGTTCAAAGCAAATACTAGAATAGTAAAGTCCATAGCATACTCAACACAAGCATGACTTTAACAAGTCACTAGCAAAATTTAAAAGTAAGAAGTCATTGGGATCCAACAATATGCGTGACTAAACTCTTCAGCCACACCACCCAACTTCCACAACCAACATCTCCGAGAAGCTCACCAGCACCTTGTGTTCCCAAGTAAAAAGAGGCATTTTCCTCAAGCACTTTGTCCACTAATAATACCGCCTCTTTCTCGTAATTCATTATGTGATTGTGCACTACCTCTCGAGGGGTAGCGTCTATCCTTCCCTTTCCAATAACCTTTCCATTTAACTCGAGCACATCACATGAGACACCATCTTCTAGTGAACATGATTCTACATTAAATGATGAAAATGTCCTATTACTTTCACTTGCTCCAACAGTTGGGGAGGAATGGTACTTCCCCAATGCCATACCTATCATTGTCTCTATATTGCTTAGTTTATTATTCATGCCTTTGATCTCAGATTCCAATATAGAGAGCCAACCTTTAATTTGGTTCCCATTGACCTTTTCAGCTGTAAGCAAAGATAAAGATGGAGCTGAAGCCTCGATTGATGATAGCGAAACTATGGAACCCACACCACGAGTGAGCCCTCACTTGTCAATACCAAATACTTCAGATAAGGAATCATTTATCAATGATTGTGGTTGGTTGGTGTTATCACTATAACTTTCTTTTAGTTCTTTTTTCTTCGCGAGCACCTTGTCCTGTGAAATACCAAATATGTAGAAGTGTCAAGACTAGGGCTGTGTTTTTTTTCCGAACTTTCCGATTTCCGATCCGATTTTTTTCGAATTTGGAATGAAATTTTAGTTTGCCGATTTCCGATTTTCCGATTTTCGATTTTTCCGAAAAAAATCGGATCGGAAATAATTCTGAATTCCCGGTTTTCCGATTTTTCCGATGCGATTTTTCCGAAACTATGCCGATCCGATTTTTCCGATTTTTTTCGGAATTATTTCCAATTTTTTTGGAATTATTTTCCGATTTCCGATTTTTCCGATTTCTTTTCCGATTTTTTGAAAATTTCCCATATCCCACATCGGTTGGGAGAAGGAGAGGGCTCCAAAATATGCTCTATAAAAGGAGAGTATCCTCCTAACTTCTACACAAATGAAAAATGAGCCAAATCCTCATGTGTTTACATGTTGGGTTAAGCCATTTTCATTGTTTCTTTAAAATGAGAATTTCGAGTAATCGAAAATCCATAATTTATTTTTTTGAAATTTTGGAATTTCCGAAATTTCTGGATTTTTAATATATTTTGTGAATTTCCGATTTTTTCCGATTTTTGCCGATTTTTCGATTTTTCCGAATTCGGAATTTTTTTTAATTTTTCGAAAAAATCGGATCGGAAATCGGAATAGTTATTTTATTTCCGAAAAAATTGGAATTTTTTCCGAATAGGCATTTTCCGATCCGATCCGGCCGAAACACAGCCCTAGTCAAGACTAATCATTTGAATGTATAATGTTTTTGTGTACCAATAATCATTCACTATTCATAGAAAATCACCATGATTAGAGCGATTCTCTCTTCGACTGACCCATCTTTGCATATATGGCTAGCTATCCATACATCAACACGCCTTGGGTTTTTATGCAATTTATTTGTCTACAAATAAAAAAAACATAACATATATTATTTTAATAGTAATCAAACAAAACAGTAAAACATAGTCGTATGTACCATATTGCACTAGACCTGGTCATGCCCATCACGCACACTTATGTGAGTGGACCCAATCTTTCCCTACTTTCCTCTTTGTTTTAGACTCTTTCATATTCTCATGCTCCAGAAACTCCTTCCACTGTTTCAGTTTAGCACCTAGAGGTACATTGGCCAATCGTTCGGCATCCGTTGAATACTTATCATAATAGCTCTTCCGTAATGTGGTCTTATATGTTTTAAGTAGGCTTCATATACTTTTGTAGCAACTAATCTTGTAAATTTTCGGGAGTCCATGTTTTCTCTAACAAGACAATTGATATTTTTAAATTATAAGAAATGTGTAAAGTTATACAAAAACAAAGATAATGAACAAATTAATTACACATAAGAAGTTTCACTTTCATGCCTTTCCAAACATCCACCTTACGCCAATCAGTATATGATATTGGGACCTGAGCCTGGACCACTTTACCAAGTCGAGACATGAATCGGCCTTTCTCGCTACCTATTACCTGATTATGTTGATTGATATTAACCTTAATTTTTGTGTCTAGAGATGATCCATCTGGACTATCGTGTGGGTTGGAGACATTAGCTTCATTTAACATTATATTGAAATTCAACTAGTGTTAGATATACGAGGTATAAATATTTTGCGTTAATAATATGTCTAAATGAATTATTCACATATTATGTCCAAATTTACTAAAAATTAATAATCTGTCAAAATCCATAATCTATCCAAATTTACTAAGAGTTGGTCAATTCGTCACATGTTACAATATAAGTGAACTATTAAAGTAGTACATAAACATAATAGATCACAAGAAATAAAATCTGGAAGCGATGCCAAAAATTCTTTTACATAATAAGTGAAGCATTAAAGTAAAACAAATTAAGAAAAAAATATAAAAAACAGCTTTAGTTTTAACTAGAAGTCCTGAAGAATATTCTTCAAATTGGGATTATCGTCAAGAATAGACTGATAAATTATAGGAACCTAAAGTTTGTTAACACTTGTTGTTAATCTCTGTGGTGCATGCAAAATGATAGACCAACCATTGTCTTCAAAACCCTCTGAGTAAAACACTTGAGATGCTTCAGATGCAAGAATGAATGGCTCGTCGTCAATTCTATCCTTACTCTTCAGCATACTTAAGTTTACCATCATTAAGTTCGATTCAATAAGAACTTTGAAACCATTTACCTTGTCCTCAAATCTCACCCAGTCATAGTAAAACGCAATGGTAACGATTTTGAAAGATGTATAATCCAACTTAAATATTCCAAAAATAATTCCAATGTATGTTGTCTCCGCTTCCTTGTAATTCATATCTTTTCTGCTTGAACTGAACTTCGTGATGGCCCTCATTGACACGCCACTATTTTGGGTTACCCGTGACTCATTATACTCACGTGTGCAAAATTTAAAACCATTCACTTGATGCCTCTTATATGATTGTACATCATATAATGCCCCATTTGCTAGCCGCCAAAGTGGGGGTATCAGTCAATACCTCTTTTAATAACTATAAAAAATATTTCATACGATGATTATACACACACATACACACGCACACACACACACCCCACACACACACACACAAGAATAAATGTAAAATTTTATTATCTAGTCGAATTAAAAGCGAACCTCCTTAATCAACATTAGGATAAAACCCTCAGACTTTTCTTTCAATGCAGCCACTCTTTAGTTACACCCATATGTGGATTCCCAATAAAGAATCATATTTCCTACACCAATTCAATACCCACACTTAGGCATCCTACTTTCTGCACTAATCTAAATAAGCGGTATTTTTCAATTAAAAAACCTCAAATCATATTGAAACAATTACTTCTTCCATTCCTCCACTTCATCTGATTGGTGTAACACCCACTTATGTGCTCGTGCAAATTGTAATGGAGTTAACTTCACATTATTCCCTTGTACTAAAGGACCCTCGCCTGCTCATTCATCCTCTTCATCTTCATCAAGAAAATCTTCACGTGTATATTTGTGATTTCCTTCACTAGGGTTTGGCATGTACTCCATGCAATCCCGTGGGAGGAGTTGGTGCCACCCACGGGGCCGTTCGGGGGTTGTTTCGAGTTTTTACCCTCTAACGTCATGTTTTTAAGCCTAAGTCTAGAAATAAGCAAATTACCGTCGTACTCTCAAACCGGGAGACCCACGGCTGCGGTGTCGATTCCTACGAGTTACGTTGGTCCCGTGGGAGGTGTTGGTGCCACCCACGGGGCCGTTCGGGGGCTGTTTCGAGTTTTCATCATCTAACGCCATGTTTTTAAGCCTAAGTCTTGAAATATGCAAATTACCGTATTACTCTCAAATCGGGAGACCCGCGGCTGCGAGGTCAGTTCCTATGAGTTACGTTGGTCCCGTGGGAGATGTTGGTGCCACCCACGAGGCCGTTCGGGGGATGATTCGAGTTTTCACCCTCTAACGCCATGTTTTGCTTAAGTGTAGAAATACGCAAATTACCGTATTCCTCTCAAACCGGGAGACCCGCGGCTGCGAGGTCAGTTCCTACGAGTTACGTTGATCCCGTGGGAGGTGTTGGTGCCACCCACGGGGCCGTTCGGGAGCTGTTTCGAGTTTTCACCCTCTAACGTCATGTTTTTAAGCCTATGTCTAGAAATAAGTAAATTACCGTCGTACTCTCAAACCGGGAAACCCGCGGCTACGGTGTCGGTTCCTACGAGTTACGTTGGTCCCGTGGGAGGTGTTGGGACCACATACGGGGCCGTTCGGGGGTTGTTTCGGGTTTTCACCCTCTAGCGCCATGTTTTTAAGCCTAAGTCTTGAAATATGCAAATTACCGTATTACTCTCAAACCGGGAGACCCGCGGCTGCGGGGTCGGTTCCTATGAGTTACGTTGGTCCTGTGGGAGGTGTTGGGGCCACCCACGGGGCCGTTCGGGGGCTGTTTCGAGTTTTCACCCTCTAACGCCATGTTTTTAAGCCTAAGTCTTGAAATATGCAAATTACCGTATTACTCTCAAACCATGCTTAAGTGTAGAAATACGCAAATAACCGTATTACTCTCAAATCGGGAGACCCGCGGCTGCGAGGTCAGTTCCTACGAGTTACGTTGGTCCCGTGGGAGGTGTTGGTGCCACCCACGGGGCCGTTCGGGGGTTGTTTCGAGTTTTTACCCTCTAACGCCATGTTTGCTTAAGTGTAGAAATACACAAATTACCATCGTATTCTCAAACCGGGAGACTTGCGGCTGCGAGGTCAGTTCCTACGAGTTACGTTGGTCCCGTGGGAGGTGTTGGTGCCACCCACGGGGCCGTTCGGGGGCAGTTTCGTGTTTTCACCCTCTAACGTCATGTTTTTAAGCCTAAATCTAAAAATAAGCAAATTACCGTCGTACTCTCAAATCGGGAGAACCGCGGATGCGGGGTCGGTTCCTACGAGTTACAATGGTCCCGTGGGAGGTGTTGGTGCCACCCACGGGGCCGTTCGGTGGCCGTTTCGAGTTTTCACCCTCTAACGCCATGTTTTTAAGCGAAAGTCTAGAAATATGCAAATTACCGTCGTGCTCTCAAACCGGGAGACCCGCGGCTGCGCGGTCAGTTCCTACGAGTTACATTGGTCCCGTGGGAGGTGTTGGTGCCACCCACAGGGCCGTTCGGGGGCTGTTTCGAGTTTTCACCCTCTAACGCCATGTTTTGCTTAAGTGTAGAAATACGCTAATTACCGTCGTACTCTCAAACCGGAAGACCCGCGGCTGTGAGGTCAGTTCTTACGAGTTACGTTGGTCCCGTGGGAGGTGTTGGTGCCACCCACGGGGTCGTTCGGGGGTTGTTTCGAGTTTTCACCCTCTAACGCCATGTTTTTAAGCCTAAGTCTATAAATAAGCAAATTACCATCGTACTCTCAAACCGGGAGACCCACGGCTGCGGGGTCGGTTCCTACGAGTTACGTTGGTCCCGTGGGAGGTGTTGGTGCCACCCACGGGGCCGTTCGGGGGCTGTTTCGAGTTTTCACCCTCTAACGTCATGTTTTTAAGCCTAAGTCTAGAAATAAGCAAATTACCATCGTACTCTCAAACCGGGAGACCCGCGGTTGCGGGGTCGGTTCCTACGAGTTACGTTGGTCCCGTGGGAGGTGTTGGTGCCACCCACGGGGCCGTTCGGGGGTTGTTTCGAGTTTTCACCATCTAACGTCATGTTTTTAAACCTAAGTCTAGAAATAAGCAAATTACCGTCGTACTCTCAAACCGGGAGACCCGCGGCTGCGGGGTCAGTTCCTACGAGTTACGTTGGTCACGTGGGAGGTGTTGGTGCCACCCACAGGGCTGTTCGGGGGCTGTTTCGAGTTTTCACCATCTAACGCCACGTTTTTAAGCCTAAGACTTGAAATATGAAAATTACCTTATTACTCTCAAACCGGGAGACCCGCGGCTACGAGGTTAGTTCCTATGAGTTACGTTTGTCCCATGGGAGGTGTTGGTGCCACCCACGGGGCCGTTCGAGGGCTGTTTCGAGTTTTCACCCTCTAACGCCTTGTTTTGCTTAAGTGTAGAAATACGCAAATTACCGTCGTATTCTCAAACCGGGAGACCCGCGGCTGCGAGGTCAGTTCCTACGAGTTACGTTGGTCCCGTGGGAGGTGTTGGTACCACCCATGGGGCCGTTCGGGGACAGTTTCGAGTTTTCACCCTCTAACGTCATGTGTTTAAACCTAAGTCTAGAAATAAGCAAATTACTGTCGTACACTCAAACCGGGAGACCCGCGGCTGCGGGGTCGGTTCCTACGAGTTACGTTGGTCCCGTGGGAGGTGTTGGTGCCACCCACGGGGCCGTTCGGGGGCTGTTTCGAGTTTTCACCCTCTAATGTCATGTTTTCAAACCTAAGTCTAGAAATAAGCAAATTACTGACGTACTCTCAAACCGGGAGACCCGCGGCTACGGGGTCGGTTCCTACGAGTTACGTTGGTCCCGTGGGAGGTGTTGGTGCCACCCACGGGGCCGTTCGGGGGCTGTTTCGAGTTTTCACCCTCTAACGTCATGTTTTTAAGCCTAAGTCTAGAAATAAGCAAATTACCATCGTACTCTCAAACCGGGTGACCCGCGGCTGTGGGGTCAGTTCCTACGAGTTACGTTGGTCCCGTGGGAGGTGTTGGTGCCACCCACGGGGCCGTTCAGGGGCTGTTTCTAGTTTTCACGCTCTAACGCCACATTTTTAAGCCTAAGTCTTGATATATGCAAATTACCGTATTACTCCCAAATCGGGAGACCCGCGGCTACGAGGTCCGTTCCTACGAGTTACGTTGGTCCCGTGGGAGGTGTTGGTGCCACCCACGGGGCAGTTCGAGGGCTGTTTCGAGTTTTCACCCTCTAACGCCATGTTTTGCTTAAGTGTAGAAATATGCAAATTACCGTCGTATTCTCAAACCGGGGGACCCGCGGCTGCGAGGTCAGTTCCTACGAGTTACGTTGGTTCCGTGGGAGGTGTTGGTGCCACCCACGGGGCCGTTCGGGGGCTATTTCGAGTTTTCACCCTCTAACGCCATGTTTTTAAGCCTAAGTCTAGAAATAAGAAAATTGCCGTCGTACTCTCAAACCGGGAGACCCGCGGCTGCGGGGTCGGTTCCTACGAGTTACGTTGGTACCGTGGGAGGTGTTGGTGCCACCCACGGGGCCGTTCGGGGGCTTTTTCGAGTTCTTACCCTTTAAGGCCATGTTTTTAAGCCTAAGTCTAGAAATATGCAAATTACCTTCGTATTCTCAAACCGGGATTCCCGCGGCTGCAGGGACAGTTCCTACGAGTTATATTGGTCTCGTGGGAGGTGTTGGTGCCATCCACGGGGCCGTTCGGGGGCTGTTTCGAGTTTTCACCCTCTAACGCCATGTTTTTAAGCCTAAGTCTAGAAATATGCAAATTACCGTCATATTCTCAAACCGGGAGTCCCGCGACTGCGGGGTCAGTTCCTACAAGTTACATTGGTCACGTGGGAGGTGTTGGTGCCACCCAGGGGGCCGTTAGAGGGTTGTTTCGAGTTTTCACCCCCTAACGCCATGTTTTTAAGCCTAAGTCTAGATATATTCAAGTTACCGTCGTACTCTCAAACCGGGAGACCCGCGCCTGCGGGGTCAGTTCCTACGAGTTACATTGGTCCCGTGGGAGGTGTTGGTGCCACCCATGGGGACGTTCGGGGGCTATTTCGAGTTCTTACCCTTTAACGCCATGTTTTTAAGCCTAAGTCTAGAAATATGCAAATTACCGTTGTATTCTCAAACCGGGAGTCCCACGGCTGCGGGGTCAGTTCCTATAAGTTACATTGGTCCCGTGGGATGTGTTGGTGCCACCCACGGGGACATTCGGGGGCTGTTTCGAGTTCTCACCCTCTAACGCCATGTTTTTAAGCCTAAGTCTAGAAATATGCAAATTATCGTCGTATTCTCAAACCGGGAGTCCCGCGACTGCGGGGTCAGTTCCTACGAGTTACATTGGTCCCGTGGGAGGTGTTGGTACCACCCACGGGGCCGTTCGGGGGCTGTTTCCAGTTCTCACCCTCTAACGCCAAGTTTTGCCTAAGTCTAGAAATATGCAAATTACCTTCGTATTCTCAAACCGGGAGTCCCGCAGCTGCGGGGACTGTTCCTATGAGTTATATTGGTCCCGTGGGAGGTGTTGGGGCCACCCACGGGGCCGTTCGGGGGCTGTTTCGAGTTTTCACCCTCTAACGCCATGTTTTTAAGCCTAAGTCTAAAAATATGCAAATTACCGTCGTACTCTCAAACCGGGAGACCCGCGGCTGCGAGGTCAGTTCCTACGAGTTACATTGGTCCCGTCGGAGGTGTTGGTACCACCCACGGGGACGTTCGGGGGCTGTTTCGAGTTCTTACCCTCTAACGCCATGTTTTTAAGCCTAAGTCTAGAAATATGCAAATTACCGTCGTATTCTCAAACCGGGAGTCCCGCGACTACGGGGTCAGTTCCTACGAGTTACATTGGTCCCATGGAAGGTGTTGGTGCCACCCCGCGGGGACGTTCGGGGGCTGTTTCTAGTTCTCACCCCCTAACGCCATGTTTTTAAGCCTAAGTCTAGAAATATGCAAATTACCGTCGTACTCTCAAACCGACAGACCCGCGGCTGCGAGATCAGTTCCTACGAGTTACATTGGTCCCGTGGGAGGTGTTGGTGCCACCCACGTGGACATTCGGGAGCTGTTTCGAGTTCTCACCCTCTAACGCCTTGTTTTTAAGCCTAAGTCTATAAATATGCAAATTACAATCGTATTCTCAAACCGGGAGTCCCGCGGCTGCGGGGTCAGTTCCTACGAGTTACATTGGTCCCGTGGGAGGTGTTTGTGCCACCCACGGGGACGTTCGGGGGTTATTTTGAGTTTTCACCCTCTAACGCCATGTTTTTAAACCTAAGTTATGATATATGCAAAATTATCCTCTGATTCTCAAATCGGGAGTCCCGTGATTGTGTGGCCTATTCGTACGAGTTACATTGGTTCCGTGCAAGGTGTTGATGCCTCTAACGGGACCGTTTGGTGGATGTTTCAGGTTTCTCCCCTCTAACGCCATACTTTTAAGCTTAAGTCTACACATTTTCAAATTATCGTCGTATTCCCAAACCGGGAGTCTAAAATATTTTCAACATATTATCTAATAATTATCCCGTACTCCTTCTAATTATCCCATACTCCTTCTAACATACTATCCAACAACAAGCAACAACCAATAATTATCCAACAGCCAAACCAAACAAAACCAATAATTATCCCGTACTCCTTCTATCATCTAAAAGATTTAATATATAATGCATATCAATTATATAACTACTTTTGTTAAAGTAAAGCATAGCAGATCTAACCTGCAACAATAGCAATAGGGAATGTTCTTTTCCTTCATCCGAAATAACACATTGTCAATGTAGAACTGTGCTGGAGCATACATGGGAATGTTTTTTACTGGCCGTCTAGCATGCATAACACAATATTTTTTAGAAATATAAATTGGAGCAATAGCACACTGATATTAAAATGAGTCCCAAAAAAATATACAATATATTCCCCAGAAGCATAGTTAGCTTTATTAAAAAAAATCTAACGGAATCCAAAAAATCCATTCCAGTAAAACTACAATTTTGGTTGAATTAGGAACATAGCCATTCCGCAAAGTTCAAATTAGACTCACAACACTAAATCGAATAATTAGAAGAATAATTATATAAAGACATGACATTTCGCGGACAAATCTGAATATGCTTAGAGAGAGTACCTAAGGTCCTTTTCGCAGATGGTCTTGCATTTAAACCTGCATTTCCATTGGGATTTTGAAAACAAAAGCATTAAATAAGTAACATCCTTGGAAGAAGAAAAAAACACGAAAGAAAATTATACAAACATCGACTCGTCCTCTAGAACTGGCACCAATCTGAGGATACTTCAATATAGTCCAATCAAATACATAGTCAAATTGATAACCTACAAAGTGGGACAAAATCAGATATAAAAGATGAGAATATATAACTACCGAAAGCCTAAATACTCATATAGTACATAAAAATAAAAATAAAACTCGTTTACTTGCTTTAAAAAACTTATAGTTATACTTTCACGAATAAATAAGTCTCGAACAATACCCGATTAAACCCAAGTCATATCAGCAAAGCGAGAGTGGCTAGTCAGTCTCCCACTTTAATAAATCTAAACCGAGCAAATACGCATTTGATATTGCAGGACATGAATTAAAAAAATGCAGAGCATTGGATATATGCGTATATATGCCCACTTTCAAAATGAATTAGTGAAATTTGACTCTACAAAAATACATAACATCACTCATCTTTGCGAATAGGCACAATGCTTCAATGATAAGAAATATGTAAGTGAGCAATTTTGAAAACCTTCAAACTTTGAGGTATTTACTCAAACACTTGGGCACTAATTGCAGGACATTATAACAAAATAATAATAAAAAGTTTGTTTAACTTCAATACATTACAAATTTCGATTTTAGACTTTAATCCAGATTAATACGTTTATTAGATTTTAGTCATACTAAATTGATTGATTTGGAATAATGTCTAGAATAAAAAATTAGTAATATATTTAAGTAAAAAAACGAATAATAATAATAATAATAATAATAATAATAATAATAATAATAATAATAATAATAATAATAATAATAATAATAATAATAATAATAATAATAATAATAATAATAATAATAATAATAATAACGCAAAGCATGAAAATTGTAGCTCTATAAACTTCTTAACAAACTAGAGACTACTACGAAACTCAAACTCACCAATCCTAACAGTTTAGCATTCAACAGCACAGTGTTGAAATTAAATAATCGAGCACGCACAGTGTTGAAAGCCAATGAATTTGAAAGTAACATAAAATTGAATTTGATAACAACACGAACACGCACATGTACATAAACATACCTGGAGATTTGATTTGGAAAGTCTGCAATTTCGAATGGTAGGATCGGGAGCGAAGAATCCATGGGGAAACAAGAAGGCGCAGACACGATCCATGGGGAGCGAAGAATCCATTTATATTTGAAAATGGGTATATCCAAAAAAATCAAAAAGATAATGTATACACCATTAAAACCTATGCAATTTAAACAAAACTAATGCGATTCATAATTTAAACAAAACTAATGAGTCTTCACAGTTCTATTGCCCTGTTTGGTTCGAGCCGAAATATTTTCAACCATGGCCATGTTGCAAATGGATCGAGTAAAATATTTTCATCCGATTAAAAGGTAATCTAATTCCATGGCCCTTTTTGGTTCGAACCAAAATACTTTCATGCCCTGTTTGTTGAAGTTAAGAGAGAGTGAGAAAATAGTCATTCAAAATCATTGATCTAAAAACCAATACACACCCAAATATTCATAGATCTGAAAATTTGATTATTGAAACTCAAACAATGAAGGAAACGATCTTACATGTTTGCTGGAGTCGAATGAAAATGAGAGACGAACGGGAAAATGAGAGACGAACAGGGAATCAGAGAGATCTGTAATCATCTCCTGCGAGTAACCAAACCCCATCACCTGAATCTAGGTCCAAACCCGAAATCAAACCAGAAATTGGACACCCCCATATCCGGCCAGCTCCCAAGCTCAGACCTACCGCCAGCGCCTCCCTGACCAAATTGGCGCTGCCAGCCCACTTCCTTCAACCCCCTGCGACCACTCCAACCTCCGTCCAACCTTTATCGCCCACCGCCTCTCACCCGAAAAGGCCGATTCCAAACCCCCCGACGCGAATCCCTACCGGAACCACTTTCGGTAGATCAGAGCTTTTTTTTAAGCAATGCATCCCTAGGGATTTGAGAGTGAGTGCCATTTTCACGATCGATGAAGGAGGTGAGGAAGTGAGTGCCATTTTCGACGTTGGTTGTGTCTTTTTCACAGTTTGGGGAACAAGATGAGCGGGGAAATTGAGAATTTAAGACGAGCTGTATTGTTTTAGGTTTAACACTAGTCACGGCTTAGAGTCGTGACCCACCCACCGCGACCCATTAATGAAGCTAAGTGGGAGGTATACCGCCTATTGGTCACGGTCTATAGTCATGACCCATAACAAGAAATAGTCACGGCCCATAGCCGTGACCCTGAATCTGTGATGCGCGACCTTTTTTATCAACCCTAGTGCTTGAATGAGGGATGGTCACGGCCCATAGCCGTGACCCTCAATGTGTGTACTCTCTTCTTCATCATGCCATGGGTCACGGACTTGGGCCGTGACCCATCCGCGACCAAGCTTGGAGGGAATTTTGGCGCGAGTTTGGCGCCAAGATGGTCACGACCTGGTCACGGCCCAAGTCCGCGACCACCGTGGTCACGAATTTGGGTCGTGACCACTTCGAGAGCATCGATAATTTAGTGTGATAATAAATATGGTCACGCCAAATATTGAGTGGGTAACGGCCCAAGTCCTTGACCAGCTGGTCGCGGACTTGGGCCGTGACTCACTGGGCGTGACCATTCGCAGGATTTGGTGTAGTGCAAGTAAGAAACCTCTTCTTATCTTGCGGTATCCAGTCGGGAGGGACGGCTCCCGTGACAAGATAGTTCACTATGTTCGCAAACCAGGGATACGAAGAGGTATCAAAAAGTTGCTCATCCGGAAAATGATCGTCTATGGGTATGGGATCGCTAGGTACATCGGACGAAAGCCGAGATAAATGGTCGGCCACGACGTTTTCTACTCCTTTCTTATCTTTGATGGAGAGATTGAACTCTTGTAGGAGTAGGATCCACCTTATGAGGCGCGGCTTGGCGTCTTTCTTCACAAGTAGATATTTCAAAGCCGCGTGGTCGGTGAAAACAGTAATAGGAGAACCAATGAGATATGACCGGAACTTATCAAGGGCAAAGACTACTGCTAGTAACTCTTTCTCCGTGGTCGAGTAATTGAGTTTAGGTCCGGTAAGAGTCCGGCTAGCGTAGTAGATGACATGAGCTTGCTTATCTTTTCGTTGGCCCAAAACAGCCCCGATCGCGTAATCGCTGGCATCACACATAAGTTCGAATGGTAAGGACCAGTCCGGAACTTGCATGATGGGAGCGGACACAAGCATGTTCTTCAATTTGTTAAAAGAGCTTTGGCATGCTTTCGTCCACTCAAATGGGGCGTCCTTCATGAGTAAGTTGCTTAAGGGCCAAGCGATGGCGCTAAAGTCCTTAATGAACCTTCGATAAAACCCCGCGTGGCCCAAAAAGGAGCGCACGTCTTTCAGCGATTTCGGTGGGGGAAGGTCAGCTATGACATCTATCTTTGCCCTATCAACTTCTATTCCGTTGGATGATACAATGTGGCCAAGAACTATTCCCTCGGTGACCATGAAATGGCACTTCTCCCAATTCAGCACTAAGTTCTTTTCCACGCATCGGGTAAGTACTTTTTCTAGCTTTTCTAGACAATGATCGAAAGAGGTGCCAAAAACGCTAAAATCGTCCATGAACACTTCGAGTCCTCTCTCGACCATGTCGATAAATAAGCTCAACATGCACCTTTGAAAGGTCGCGGGTGCATTACACAAGCCAAATGGCATACGTTTGTAGGCAAACGTGCCAAAAGGGCAAGTGAAGGTCGTCTTCTCCTGGTCAAGTACATCTACCTCAATTTGGTTATACCCGTAATAACCATCAAGGAAGCAATAGTAAGGGTGGCCCTCTACTCTTTCAAGCATTTGATAAATAAATGGCAAGGGGAAATGGTCTTTCCTGGTTCTCGCATTGAGTTTCCGGTAATCAATGCAAATGCGCCACCCGGTGGTGGTACGTTGGGGAACTAACTCTCCCTTGGAATTCTCAATCACAGTCATACCCGACTTCTTCGGGACGACTTGAATAGGGCTTACCCACTTGCTATTCGAGATTGGGTAGATGATCCCGGCATCCAACAATTTGATTATTTCGATTCTCAAAACTTCTTTCATGTTGGGATTCAGTCTTCTTTGCATTTCTCTAGAAGGTTTGACATCCTCTTCGAGATGGATCTTATGAGTGCAAATTAAAGGACTTATCCCCTTCAAATCAGCTATGCACCAACCAAAGGCACTTTGGTGCTTCCTCAAAATTTTCAATAATTTACCCTCCTGTCCTTCATTTAGGCTAGAGGAGATAACAACAGGAAATGTCTCATACTCTCCTAGATATGCATATTTAATATGGGAGGGAAGTTTCTTTAACTCGAGGGTTGGAAATTTTTCACTGGAGGGAACCATGTGCGTATCCCTCGGAGGTAATTCCTCGAATCTAAAAACCCAATTAACCTCTCTCACGTCCTCGTCCGACTTACTCTCATCGAGTAGCTCGCTCAACTCTTCAACCTCCCTCTCGAAGGCGGTGTACATCCCCTCACTCTCGTGTCTCACCGCTAAACAGGATTCTAAAGCGTCACCACAGTAATTCTCCTCAAAGTACTCCTCTACTATCTCATCTATGAGGCTCACCGCGTGAAGATTGTCTTCCTCCCCTGCATTTTGGGCTATGTGGAAGATGTTGGTTTCCAAGGTCATGTTCCCAAATGTGAGTTGCATTCACCCATTCCTAGTATTGATGATTGCGTTAGCCATAGCTAGGAAAGGGTTCCCAAGGATGATGGGAACATTATTACTCGAGTGGAAGGAGGGCTCCGTGTCCCAAATGACAAAATCCACCGAAAAGTAGAAAGTGTCAACTTGAACGATCACGTCCTCGACTATACCTCGTGGGATCTTCAGTGTTCGATCCGTTAATTGGAGAGTGACCTTCGTGGGCTTGAGGTCGCCCAAGTCAAGTTGCCTATAAATGGAGTAAGGGGGTATATTTACGCTTGCTCCCAGTCAAGTAAGGCTTTTTCAATTTTATTCTCCCCAATGATGCAGGATATGGTGGGTGCACCGGGATCTTTGAATTTAGGCGGGAGTTCATTTAGTAGGATGGAGCTCACATTTTGTGCTAGAAAGACGTTCTTCTTCACTTTCATCTTTCTCTTAACCGTCAACAGGTCTTTGATAACTTTACCATACGCCGGAATTTGTTTAATGGCCTCAAGGAAGGGTAAATTAAGCTTGACCTGCTTTAGCACTTCTAGCACATCATCACGGGGATTTCCTCTGTGGGAGGGAATCAACCTTTGAGTAAACGGTGCCGCGGAAGGCGGTTTGACTACTACCTCTGGCCCACTAGCAGCTTCTTGGTCACTCTCATTCAAGGGGACATCTTCGGTCTCTTTCGTGCCGGTCGAAATCTCCTTGGCTTTCATTGTGTCGGGTGGAGGAGGTGATAAATCAACAACTTTCCCACTACGAAGAGTGGTTACAGCTTGACATTGCTCCTGATGTTCAGTGGAGGTGGAGCTAACACTAGGTTGACCTTGGGGGGTTTGTTGGCCTTGGGCAGGAAACTTGCCCTTCTCTTGAACACTCAATGAGGATTGTATTTTAGACAGATTCGCATTTATGTCGCCAATCAGACGATCATATTTGGCATTGGTTGCGATCTGGCTTGCGATGAATTGATTCATGGTATCCTCGAGAGTTCTCCGCTGTGGCAGGATATAATTTCCTTGAGGTGGCGGTGCTTGCACATGTCCTTGCATGTGTGGAGCTTGTTGAAAGTGTTGTGGTGGAGGAGGGGCAACATGCGAAGGAGGGTTCATTGCGGCATGTTGTTGCCCATAGCTAAAATCGGGGTGATTTTTCCATGAAGGGTTGTATGAATTCCCGTGCGGGGCACCGAAATTACCCTTAAAACCTCCTACACCACTAACTTGCTCTTGAAGCATTGCTTTGTAGGCGGGTATCATCGGGCATTCCTCAGTTGAATGTCCCGCCTCACAAATAACACACACCTTTACAACTGGGTTTGGAATGGGTCCAGCTGGTCCTTTTCCATATACCTCGCACAGATCTCGAAATCCTATCTCAAGAGTCTCTAATCGGCTATCCGTCATAGAATTCTTATCTACATGGAATAGGCCGGATGCTGACGGAGTGGTGGTCGCTTGTCTATTTTGATTTTAAGTGTTGGGATCAGAAGTGTCCCAGGATTGGGTAGTCTCGACGACATACCTCAAGTGAAGCTCAGCATCCTGGGCATCTAAATCGATAAACAGACCACTTCCCATTGTTTCAACAAGTTGTTTGGAGTTAAGATTCAACCCATTATAGATAAAAGAGATGACTTGCACTGAATCAAATCCATGATGGGGGCATGAAGCAACTAACTCGTTGAATCGTTCATAACATCGATGGAATGGCTCATTTTCAGCTTGTCTGAATGCTTGAATTTGAGCCTTTATGGAGATTGTTCGATGTGGTGGGAAGAATTTCTTGCGAAATTTCGACTGTAGCTCATTCCAGGATGGAATCGAGCTTGGAGGTAAAGACCATAGCCAGGCCTTAGCTTTATCTTTGAGCGAGAAAGGGAAGAGTTTGAGACGGATTACCTCTTGTGTGCAGGTTTGATCATTGAGAGTATCACACACGTCTTTAAATTCCCTAATATGGAGGTATGGCTTTTCAGAATCCATACTATGGTAATGCGGTAGCATCTGGATCATCCCATTTTTGAAACGGAATTATCCGGCATTATACGGGAGTATAATGCATCCCGGAGTGACAGTACGCTCGAGATATAAGAATTCTCTAATCGGACGGTATGGGGGCTCTTCCTCACCGACGGGTGCACTGTCGTGTCGTGACATCTCTTCCTCACTTATTGACTCGGTGTTCTCACTGGGCGTGCTCGAAGTGTGTCCTAAGAAGGAAAAGGGAGTGTTATCGGAGACTGAGTGCAACGGTGTGGGAGGTGGGATCCAGAACTGTGGGGCGTTTGGAGTGTGGGAATTGTCAGGATTATACTCAACAATTGGATTTTCGTGAATGTTGGTTGGAGTATTATGGGGTGTGGGAGTGGTTTCAGAATTTTGCATTAAAGCTTAGGAGAGATGATGGTGAATCTTTTTGTGCTTTTTTTAAATTTTTTTATGTTTTTGGATTTTTGGAATTTTTGGTCAAAGCTTTGGATTGACTCAATCTAATCCTAAGTCTACCTAAGTCCCCGACAACGGCGCCAAAAACTTGACGCGACTGAAAATGTGTCTCAAAAATGCGTTCACTCTAGGCTCAAGTGCAAGCCTGTCGCTCAAGTAATAATCCGACAAGTCGGGTATCGATCCTCAGGGAAAAAGGACAACGAAGTTGTGACGACGGGAAAAGACGGAGGAATCCGAACTTTGACTCTAAAAATAAAGAAAAAATGATTTGATTTTGGGAATGATTATAACTAAATGCAAATATGAAATTATAAAAAGATGCAATTACACTTAACTACCTAAAATATGATTGAAAAATAGTCCGAAACTTTTTATTTAAATGATGAGAAAAATAGGACGGGAATACAATCCCCCAACCCTAGTGTAGTGCTGATATAATACTAATCTTAAATTTATCTGATTGATTTGACCCAGAATTTAGTACTCCCAAGCATTACGTATACGAGGTTCAAGCCCGCATCATACTTATTCTGAGGATGAGTAAATCAGTATCGCGATAGTAGCATTCGAATTGCACTCTAAATCATCACGAGTACCCAGAGGCAAACGAGATATAAAGATCTACAATCATTGTGCAATTACGCAATACGATCAAGGTCAATCATTAAATTTAGTAGTTTAATTTTATATACACACGCACGAACACATTAGGCTGGGTTCATGCATCCCGGCCTTGGGAAATCTAGCCTAACATGTTGAAAAGAATAGAAACAAGGATTAATGTGCAGGAACTCATAATTACTCGAAGGAAAATAATGATTAGATGCAGAAAAGAATTAGAACTAAAAATTACTCACTAATATTATCCAAGCAATAAGTGAAACAATGAAAGAAACATATACTCACAGAAATCACTGAATAAAATCTTCAATCCTTGAAATAAATCTGAAAATATTAACTACGCTAGGGTTTCTGGAAAAGAAGAAGAAAAACCTACTAATTCTCCGTGTCCATAACAATACTAAATCGGGTCTTTTATACCCTACAACAATATCGGAAGTCAGCTACACTAGGAGTCTTTTTAGGAAGAGAAAAGATTTTCAAATCTCGAAGACCGGACCGGTCCGGGTCTTAGGTGGACCGCTCTACCCCCAAGGCGGATCGGTTCTTTTTATTTTGGGGCGGACCGATTCTTTTTATTTCTGCCTCCTTAAGTTTGCATGCGATCCGGGGTCTTCTGGAGTTTGGCAAGGCGGACCGGTCCGGGGTAGGGGCGGACCGGTCCGGCTATTTGACTTTTTTGTTCCTCTTTGACTGCTCATAACTTTTGTTCCGGGATTCCGATTGAGGTGTCGGTTCTTCCTTTGTGCTCGTGAATGAGATGTATTCAACTTCTCTTTAGGTACCTCATCCGAATTCCGTGTGGAAATTACGCTTTTGCCCTTGAGACCTTTCCTTCTTTCTTTCTAGATTCTACCGATTTCCTTCTTTCGTTTCTTGACATCAAATACCTGCAAAATCACTACAAAATACCAGAAACTCGGTGTACTCATTAGGAACAGTCAGTAGCACATTTATGAGATAAATACAACTCAATTACGTTGTTCGAGGTGCTAAAAGTAACTAAAACGATCGGCGCGTAGGTGACTCTCGCGCCGCGGCGAAACCCTGTCCATCAGTTACCTCATTCTTCTTCTCGGTCAATGCATTCTTTAAGATTGTGTGGTTGTCAAGAATAACGTCATTGCTTTTCTCCAGGTGGTCAGCCCAGTGGGTGAGCTCTTGCTTGACCTACACGGCCTATGTAAACAAGAGCAACCATTAGACAGGAAAATATCTCTATCTCTATCTCTACTACTTAAAAAGAGGAAAGTTCCTCTTCAAATCTCAAAGTACTAAACTACCCTCATTAAATTAACATTTCCTATCATACCCTTAATATTAGTCTCACACATTCATTAAATTAAAATCATTCAATGAATCTTAACTTGATACGTTTTCTCTCCTAATACATTCATCTAACAAAACTTCCAAATACAATTTCCCAGTTGGACATGTTTGTATTCATATTTATTTCTTAAAGATTCTAAAAATTCTTAAAACACTCCAATTACTTTTTAAAAGACAAACTTGCCATTTGCTCTAAAAACCAAACAAATACATTTTTATTCGTTAATTTTTTTTAATAAAAAACAGTATTTTAAACTGTTTTTTAAAACATTTTTCTAATTTTTAAAATTAAAAAATAATTGTTTTTTATAAAAACTGTTATGATAGTTTTAAAAACCCTTTATTATTTAAAAAACTGTTATGATACTTTTATAGAAGTTTTTTTTAAGATAGATTTAAAAACTATTTTTTTTTCAAAAAAAAATGATTTTTACAAAAAATTGGGAAAAAAATAACAAACAAAAAACTGTTTTTAAATTGAAAATTATTTTTATAACCGAACACGACTCAAATAAAAGCAACTCGACACAACCCGACACGACAAAAAAATTTTTAACCAAATATGAACACGATTCTAATAAAAGTGACACGACACAACAAGAAATATTATTTTTCTACAAAACACGAACACGATCCAAGTAAAAGTGTCACGCCACAATATATGTTATTTTTTTAACCAAACACGAACCCAACCAAAATAAAAATGACACGACATGCCTCAAAATCTTATTTTCACCAATAAAAGTAATATGACACAACACGAAATCTCATTTTTTTTACCAAATACTAACACAACTCACTTAAAATGCAACACATCAAGTGGGTCGTGTTTACATTTCGTAAAAAAATGGATTTTGTGTCGTGTCATGTCACTTTCATATGTGTCATATTCATTTTACGTAAAATTAAGATTTTGAGGTGTGTCGTGCCATGTCGTGTTAATTTTATTTTGATCGCGTGTTATAAAACATTTTAAATAAAATTTAAAAAAAAACAGTTTTAAATAAAAAGTTTCAAACAATTTTTTAAGTCCCTAAAGATTTTATTTAAAAAAAATTAAGATTCTAATAGTTACTGTTTTAGAACTACTGACTTTTTATTTTTATAAAACAATTTTTGTAACTATTAGAATTTTTGTAACTATTAGAATTTTTGTAACAATTTTCTTAAAACACTCCCATGCTTGGATTTTACTTAAAACAATTTTTTTCAAATAAAATCTTTAGGCACTTAAAAAATTATTTTTTTTGTACATTTTATTTAAAATGTTTTATAATGTCGCCTATACATACCGCTGATGTGTACCAACAAACTAAAAAAATGGTATTCGCCAGCGGTATGTATAGGTGGTTGGACCGCCTATCCCTACCACTGGCGCGAACCATTTTTTAAATAGTAAAAAGATTATTTTTTAAATAATAAATAATGGTCCTCGCCATCGGTATAAAAAAAATACGACTCCATGTCACGTCGCATTTTATTTGGGTCGTGTTCGTGTTAATTAAAAAATATAAAAAACAGTTTTCAATATAAAAAATAGTTTTCAATATAAAGAACACTTTTTTTATTTGTTAATTTTTTCCCAATTTTATGTAAAAAACATTTTTTTGGAAAAAAAAAACAGATTTTAAATCTGACTTTAAAAAAAATTAAAACTATCATAACAGCTTTTTAAATAAAAAAAAAAGGTTTTTAAAACTATCATAACAATTTTGATAAAAAAAACAGTTATTTTTTAAATATAAAAATAAAAAATATTAAAAAAGCAGTTTAAAATACTATTCTTTATTGAAAAAAAATTAACAAATAAAAAAGTATTTTGTTTGATCTTTAGAGCAAATGGCAAGTTTGTCTTTCAAAAAGTATTTGGAGTGTTTTAAGATTTTTTGGAGCGTGGTTAGCTTTAGACGTTAATACCAAATTGAAAATATTTCCTATAATTAATATTCGAAATGGCCATATATTTCCTTTGAAACTTTTTAGGATATTGTCAATATTTGTGGTCAAAGCTTGGATTGTCCATCTCATAGTGAAGGAATCTCACTTTGGTTTACGAGGTAATTGCAATTGATTAATGTATCATTGCTATTTTACTTATCATTTAGAAACTGATGCATATAAGATTCTCTTATGTTGACAAAAATGAAAAAGTAAGGTCCGTCATAACCGTGATGATAATCATTCATACGTTTGCCTAACAATTTTATAGTCTCAAATACCTTTTTGTAAAATAAATAAATGATTATATACATGGTTGGAGTATATGCTTTGATCCGATTATCCATTGCATATCGTGTGTTTGATAATATTCATCTGTCTTTTTTTTAACATTTTTATCTCCATTTTCTGTTTTGGGTATGCGATTTGCGAATTATAAAATACAAATGTATACATACATGGTACCTAATACTGAAAAAAATACAGGTGATATAGTTTTATAAAAAGGGTGTATTTACAAACTACGCGTGTATAACAAATTATAGAGTAGAACCAAGTAGACACCCAAATTTTTAAAAATAAGGAAGAACATAATTTTTTGGATAAACAAAATTACGTCATTGCAATATACATATTAAACTTTCTGATATCATGATAAATGAAACAACCTATGAACCAAAATAATCAAAGACTCTGATGATTCATTATTTAGTGGGTTTTTTTTGGAGCGATTGGGTACTCAGTGAGTGAAATTTTGGCGCCACTAAGTTTAAAATGACATTCACGCACAAACTTACGTATTGATACATAATTTATTTTTATATTAGCCGAATATATATTTTTTTAACCTAAATTTTTCAAACTATTTTCATTATGTCATAATTGTTGGATTCATATATATGGGAGACTAGATGGAAACGTATATAAAGAGAATGAGGGTGGGTTTGGCATTGGTTTTATAGGTTGCGACATAAATTGTTGAGTATAATGAAGATTTGGCACATATTGTCCCATTTATTTAGTCCTGAAAATTTAGCACTTGGCAAAATACTATCGTCTTTCGCCTACATCAGAGAGAAGATTTTTTTCCCACATGATTAGTGTAGGGTAGATCTGATTGGTAAGTTATAAAAATGGTGAATAACATTTTAATTTTTTATGGTAGTAAGAAAAATAGACAAGTGGTTAGGTACCAAATTAATAAAGTCAATGATGAGAATCATATTTCTTTGGTACGGTAGAAAAGTATACCAATATCAAGTCGAACGCGTTAAAAAATAATCCACCAACTTAACGGAAAATAATGTGACCAATGGTTTCGACTGTAACATCTGCCTAGACATGGTTCAAGACCCTGTAACCACCTATATTGTTGCCCCTGTATTTACAAATGGATTCATTACCCAAGTGTATCTGCTGAAATCCAAGATCACCAACAACCTCAATGCCTTGTGTGCAAGGCTAAAATTACAGAATAAACCTTAGTACCACTCTACGGACGCGGTCAAACAGAAAAAGCATATGAAGACAAAGTCCCACATGCGGATTTAGTCATACCACGAAGGCCTTCGAGTCCTAAATAGGATTTAGTCATCAGTCGATATCACCCACATGCATGATAGGCTGGCAACAACAGCAGTTGTTGCTGTTGCTTACAGATACCTGTCAGTTGGCTGGCACATAGGAGTAAGCACGGATGAATGACTAAGCAAGAACAGTAGCTGCTGTTATAACTAGAATTTTAGCGAGAAAATATAGGATTCTTTCAGCGAAATCAACCTTAGTGGATGCATAATATAATAATGCGTTGTCTTCTAAGATGGTTTACTATTGAGCTTAGCATCTTTCACTTAATATAATTCATGGTGGAATTCTATACATTTTCTTAAAATTTGTGATAACTTCGTTGTTGTGAATATTTGGAGTAACAATTTAACTGGTGAGATAGGAAATTCCCTTGATGTATGCTCTAATATTCAGTATGTTGATATGAGCGCTAACAAATTGAGTGTAGATTTAGGGTTTGAATTTGAGAAGCTGAAAGAATTTTGGGAATCGGAGAACATACTAGGTAACATAGTATCACTCACGAAAAATTTCACTTTACAAACTCTGGACCCGTCGGAAAATGATTTCAGAGGATAATAACATAGGAGAATTTCAAACTGTCAAAATTTACCTGTATTGACTTTGTGGGGTTACAGGGCCAATTCAACAAGAGATTGGTTTATTTTCGAATCTCCAGGGGCTTTTGTTGGCTAACAAATCCTTAATTCTAGAGTCATTATTAAGCCTGAGAAAATTTCTTTTCCCAGATCTAAGTACAAACAAATTTTATACTCCATATTAACATCCCTTAATTTTTTACCCATTTGATGAGCCACATAAATCGTTTCAACCACTCGGGTATGTTTACAAGAGTTTTTGCAATATCTCTGTTGCAGTTATAGGGATTCTAAATGTCTCATTGTGGTTTGTCGAGGAGAAAATTTTGAGGATTGATCGTGAGTTATTTCTACTGGAGGTATTAACCTATCATATGCTTTAAACTGATTTCAATTGACATTTTTTATGATTATTCGATAGATAATGATGTTCAGTTCGCTCTTCTTACTATCTTGTTGTATATGTCTTAGGTTTATGTTATATGTATCATGTGTGTATGCTATGTTTGATCAAATGTACCAAACACAAACTCCTACATGCTTCATGTTAGATATAAACTCAACTCCATAATTAATTTGTAATTTGGTGTATAGTTGTGTTATAAAGTAATTATATTTCTTAAGTAGCTACTATTACTCTTTGTTTAAGTTTAATGTTCTCTTTCAGATTACACATAAAATGTTTAGGTAAAATCGTCAATGAAGAGGAATAAAAGGAATATTTTTGGTTTTCTATTTATTTAAAATAGATTCCATGATGTTAGATTTTTTGGTTTTAGAATTCAAAATCTCAAATCTTTTGATTGTTAGTGTTTTTGTAATATAATTTAATTCCACTTTCCTCTGTGTTGGAATTTTTTCACACTTTATGGTTCAATGCATTCATTTTGTCCTTCTACATACATATATTCTTCTTATTAAGTCTTACGTCGGTTCAGGTTGTAACTCCCCAGCTAAGAAAAACATAACTTCTAAGAACAACCAAATAAGTGAGCAAAATGAGTCCAAATTACCTTACTGAAGCTGCAATTACATGCCTTGGTTGAATTATCTTTGTTAACTCAAACACACACTTTAAACCGTATCTTTAGCATCTTTAGATACATAGTGTTCAAAGAATTTCAATTTTTTCTTCCCTGCTCTTAATATTTAGTACTGAGTGTTACTTATTTAGTTCATGGTCTATGAATACTTATGAAATACATTGCACTTATTCAAGTACCATATTTTTTTTTTAATTTTTTAAAATTAATTTACAATTGTTGTTTTCAATTCATCTTATTGTTGAGTAAATTGTTTTAATTTCTTGGAAACTTAGGTTTGACCATACTTATTAACCGGATGGATTCTCTTTGTTATTTTATAATTTTTATTCAATGAACATGAATGCAGTTTCTTTGTCCCACGTAATTTATCTTTGAAAGTTGTTGTATTGATATGTTAAGACTGATAATCCATCCATCATATTATGTATATGTAATGACTAAAAATAACTAATGCCCTGTTTAACTTCATAGTGATGATTAAGTAATTAAACATTTGGGTATTAATTCCACACTTAGCGATTTCCTTCTAAGGATTGGCAATGGGATGGAAGCATCAACACGTGATGAGGGCCCCGAACAGTCTCTTATTAACGTTATCTTCCCATCATTAAATATAATTGCCAACTCGCCAAACTTCTTGACAGATCGAGCAATTCTTCCAACAATAAACGAGCATGTAGACTCACTCGATGATGAGATGATTGATATGTTCCCCGGAGAATTGAAGACATTAAATAGCTTTGATGAAGCTGTGGATGACACACACAACTATTACCAAGAAGAATTTTTAAATTCTTTGATGTCGAATGGATTGCCACCACACGCATTGAAACTTTAACTTAATTGTCCAATCATTCTTCTACGCAATATAAATCCATCAATTGGATTATGTAACGGATCAAGAATGTTGTACAAAGGTTCTTCGAATAATGTTATCCACGTTCGACGCTCATAAAGTTGAAGAGGAAGAAGAAGCTTTGAATCCTAACAAACGTCAAAAACAACAAATTTAAGCATTAAATTTTCAGTTTTTAGGATTACACACTGTTTTTATCAAATGTAATCTTTCAATAACTGCGATTTGGAATTTGCTTTTTTAACTTCTTTTTTTTAATGATATTTCCCTATAAATCATTTCAATCTAATTTCATTGTGATATATTTATTCGGATTATATATACATACATGTTTGTGTGTATTTCTTCCTGCTTTTGAGTAAGGAGTTCTGAGTTCGTTCGTGATAGATTTAGAGTATTCACAGGAATATCTTGTATAGTTTACAGTTGAATGGAGGTTTGGTTTTTGGGGTAATGATTGATGCTTCGTACTAGGTACTTTATGTTATATTCTAACAAAACAAATTCTACATAATATGTTGCAAATATTTTTATTACTTTATCCTTCACAGATTTGCAGTGAAAAATTAATATCTGAAAACGGTCACACATGCAACGCACGTGGGGAAAACTAGTAATTGCAAAACCAAAACTTTAAAATAAGGTTAAATCCTTACCAACACACTGTGATGGTTGTGAAGACACGCTCCAAAGGAAAATTCCTTAAGTCAATCATGTCAGAGGCAACATGGTTGTTTTGTGCAACAGAGTACGTTGTTGAGGCAATATACTAAAATAATGCTATATGTAATAGCTTTATCTATGAATTTTTTATTGATTAATAAATTAATTTTTCCCATGTAAATGAGATTAATGTGTGGCATAATGTTTGGTCGGTTTGATAGAGAATCGGACGAACTTAGGAAATCCTACTACTGGAAAGTTCTACAAAAAGTTATCTTTCAGAGGCAAAAGTTAAACCTGGAAAAGAACCAAAATCAATATCAACAAAGTATATGACAACGGTTTCAAGGTGGCCATCCAAGATGTTGTTACGCAATTGGACTTCCATGAGTCCATTGCGTACAATCTTGGTTGGTTATTTGGACTTCAAAGGGGAAACATTACCGAGGGTGACCCGTCTTACACAGAGCACCCTCCTTTAGATGACCAGATGAAGAGGGGAAATGATACCGTTGAAGTACCCCAATTTATACCCCCGCTGCTATGACTGATCAAGAAGTTGAGAAGTCTAGTCGTTCCATCCATCTTATCAAACAAGTCGTTACCGACCTTGTTGCTTCAATTGAGGGAGTGGAAGACGTTGTGGATAACATACCTCTTGAAGGTCAGGGGAGGTCACACCTAACCCTTAAGTTTGTTATTTTCTTTTTAATGTTTTGTAAATCACTTTCTCATTATTTTGTAGGCCTTGAATAATTTAATGTTAAATGAAAGTGATCATTTCTTTTTACTTATGACATGCTTGGTATCAATCACTTGATTATGCCTTATGTAAAATATGTTGGAAGAAAAAAAATAATCTACTTAACCTTATTTCCAAATAGGTTTATGTTTAAGTGTATTTTTGCTTAACCCGCGGTAAACTTTTATGGAATTAACGGATTGATCATTTCAACTCATAGATCATATTGACCAATATATCAAAAGTTAGATTAATCTCCCAATTTTGAGTTAAAGTTCCATTCTTAGGGAGATCAACTTATTTCTAAGTCACACACTTAACCCTTGGGTGAACCCAACTTGGATCGTAGCACCATTTACACATGGGTTTTATAATAAAAATAGACCCCAACTTTACCACTCAGTTCTTAAGTGGATTTATGCCTATTCTAAGCTGACCTACCCTCTTATGCTATACCACTGTTTTTAGGTGAATTTTATACCAAATGTAGGCCCCAACTTATTTCTAAGTTATACCACTAAATTATTGAGTGGGTTTATACCTCTTCAAGGCTAACCAACCTTCTTGGGTTGTACCACTATTTTCAGGTGAGTTTTATGCCAAACGTATGCCCACAACTTATTTCTAAGTTGTACTGATGTCGAACAATCAATTGAGGAAGTCAACGCCCTCCTTGACTCCACACCCATCATGGAAGAAGGAAGTTAGAAGTATAAACCCGAGACACTCTCGTTTTCCACGTCACATATTCTACCCTCGATTGAGAAATCCCTCAAGCTTGAATTGAATCCACTACCTGAAACGCTCGAGTATAGGTTATTAGGACCTTCTGACACCTTACCTATTATCATCGCGTCTGACTTGGACAAAGAACAAGAAGGTAAACTGTTGCGTGTTCTCAAAGAACACAAGGAAGCCATAGGATGGAGCATATCCGACAGTAAGGGGATAAGTCCCTCAGTGTGCATGTATAGGATACACTTAAAAGAAGCAACGTATTCTTAATCCCAATATGAAAGAGCTCGTCCGAGCCAAGGTGCTAAAACTTCTCGAAGCGGGTATCATTTACCCCAACTCTGATAGCCAATGGGTTAGTCCCGTTCAAGTTGTCCCGAAGAAATCCGGTGTTACGATGATGAAAAATAACGATGATGAGTTAGTACCCACGAGGATTCAAACCGGTTTGCGAGTGTGTATTGATTATAAGAAATTGAACGCTGTTATAAGGAATGATCACTTTCCTCTTCCTTTTATAGACCAAATGCTAGAGAGATTTGTCGACCATTCATATTATTGTTTTCTCGATGGTTACTACGGCTACAATCAAATTCCCATCGCTCCCGAGGATCAATAGAAAACCACTTTCACTTGTCCATTTGGTACTTTTACTTACTGACGTATGCCCTTTGGGTTATGCAATGCACCCACTACCTTTCAACAGTGCATAATGATTATCTTTTCAGATATGGTGGAGCCTTTTCTCGAGGTCTTTATGGATGATTTTTCTATATTTGGGTCTAGTTTTGATGAATGCCTCCATCACCTCACTCTCGTTCTGAAGAGGTGTAAGGAAAATAACCTTGTGCTTGATTGGGAGAAGTGCCACTTCATGGTCACACAAGGCATAGTGCTAAGTCACATCATTTCTGAAAAGCGTATCGAGGTAGATAAAGCTAAAATAGATCTCATTGCTAATCTCCCATCCCCTAAAACTGTGCGTGAAGTTCGATCATTCTTAGGACACGACGTTTTCTATCGGAGATTTATTAAGGATTTTAGCAAAATCTCTTGACCCTTGTGCAATCTTCTTGCCAAGGATACACCATTCGAATTCATAAATGAAAGCCTTCAAGCCTTTGAAAGGATAAAAAAGGAATTGACCTCTGCACTTATTATGAGACCCCCCGACAGGAGTCAGCCGTCTGAGATTATGTGTGACGCTTCTGACTATGCCATAGGTGTGGTTCTAGGTCAGCATAATGAGAAACTTCCTCATGTCATCTACTACGCTAGTAGGACTCTTAACGATGCCCAATTGAACTATTCCACGACTGAAAAGAGTTCCTCATTGTTGTTGTTTATCTTGAGAAGTTTAGGTCTTACTTGATAGGATCCAAAGTTATCATTTTCACCGATCACTCGACCCTGCGATACCTTTTGTCTAAAAAGGATGCCAAGGCCCGTCTCATTAGGTGGATCCTATTACTGCAAGAGTTTGACCTTAAAATTCGGGATAAGAAAGGATGTGAGAATGTAGTGGCGGATCACTTATCTAGGTTAACCATTGAATCATCCGATAACCTTTTGCCACTAAATGAGTCATTTCCCAATGAGCAACTAATTCTTATCCCTCAGCTTCCATGTTTCGTCGATATTGTGAATTATCTTGTGATGGTTGAAATTCCTATGTATTGGCCTAAACAAGATCATTCCAAATTTTTACAGGAAGCTAAGCATTTCTTTTGGTACGACCCATATCGTTTCAAGTATTATCCTGATCAAATCATTTGAAAGTGTGTATCCTATCACGAGATTCAAAATGTAATATTTTTCTTCCATGGCTAAGCATGTGGAGGTCATTTTAGTGCCAAGAACACTGCTGTAAATACTTTGCAATGTGAATTCCATTGGCCCACCATTTTTCATGACTCGAATGATTACACTAGGAGTTCTGACCGTTGCCAGTGGTTAGGAAAGATCACACGTAGGAATATGATGCCCTTAAATCCCATTTTTATTATCGAAGTTTTTGACTGTTGGGGCATTGATTTTATGGGTCCATTTCCAAATTCCTACAAAAATCTCTACATTCTTTTGGCGGTTGATTATGTGTCTAAGTGGGTAGAATCCATACTATGTAGAACGAATGACCTCCACATGGTGGTCAAATTCATTCGAGGAAATATTTTCTCCCATTTCGGTACGCCTCGAGCCATCATTAGCGATCAGAGAACCCATTTTTATAATACTTCGAGAGTCTCATGAAAAAGTATTCGGTCACGCACAAAGTAGGATGTTCTTATCACCCTCAAACTAGTGGTCAAGTAGAAGTTTTCAATAGGAAAATTAAGCAAATCGTCGAGAAGATAGTGAATCTGAACCAAAAGGATTGGTCCTTAAGGTTATTTGATGCATTGCGGGCTTACCGCACTGCCTATAAAATGCCACTTAATATGTCCCCGTATAGGCTTGTCTACAAAAATCCTGTCACCTTCTGGTAGAGTTAGAACACAAAGCTTATTAGGCCATTAAGACTTTCAATTTCGATTTACCTTCTGCGGGTGAGGTCCAAAAACTCCAACTCAATGAGTTGGAAGAAATTAGGAATGATGCGTACAAAAATGCAAAATTGTACAAAGAGAAAATGAAAATGTTCCATGATAAGTCCATTCTATGAAAGTCATTCGAACCTGGATAGAAAGTTTTCTTGTACAATTCTAGGTTGCATCTATTTCCCGGTAAGTTGAGGTCTAAATGGTCTAATCCCTTTAATGTTAGGACAGTCTACCCACATGGGCCGATTGAGATAGAGAATCCTAAAAATGGTGAAATTTTCAAAGTTTATGGTCAAAGGTTGAAGCCATATCTGGAATTGTGAGATCGAAAAGTGGAGGACAATCTCCTCTAAGACCCCGTGTACCACGAGTGAACATGAAATTGGGTCATTGTTGTTGTATCATAGTTTTTGTTTTACACGAATTGTGCGTTGGAAAAAGTCCCTCTTTACGGTAATATATTTCCCGCCTTTTGCAATTTTTGTCTTGTACATGGAGGACAATGTAGAAATTAGGTTTGGGGGTATTGAGATCATTTTTGTTCGCAAAAAAAATCATAAATTTTTCAAAAATTCGAAAAGATTTTCAATATAATTGCGTTTTGAAACGATTTCTCAATATAGAATTAATTCATGGATCTCTCAACTTATGAAATTTTTACACATTGGTCGTATAATATGATCGAAAATGGATATTGAAGCAAAAGTTAATATGCTTAACGAATAAATATGGGGATTTTAGCCCGGTGAGATTTGATGTGCCATTAATCATTTTCGAGAGATTTAAATCAATCCGAGTTAAAATAACTCAAACTTTCCTTCAGTGATTAATTTTTGATGATCTCAATTTCTTTGTTTTGTTTGATTATTGAAAACAAAAAGTCAAAATGTGAATCTTAAGCACTAGAAGTCTTAGTAAGTCGTCTTGAGACACAAATCAACCTAATAATACTTGAGAAATGAGAATAGGCCATCATTTAAAAGCCCAAAATTAAGCCTAACTCCACCCTTTTTATATTATTCCGTTGCAAGCCCATTTGAGCCAAAAAGAAAATATGCTTTTTTATTAAAAACCCATTATCCTACCCAACTCCAACTCGGAGTTTAAAGCCTATAAAAAAAGAGTCATACCCATGGGAATACTAGGGTAAAATTACGATAGAAAAAAGACCATAAATGGCAGAAAAAAATTTGCAAAAGAATTATGTGGAAAAATAAAAGAATGAACACTACACCAAAATGGGAGATTTGTGAGTGCTGTTAGCAGTCACAAATGACCTTTATAACTGCTATTTATAGTCATAATTTAGGGGTGACAAAAGAAAATTTGTAACTCCTAACAGCACTCACAAATTTTTATAACCCCTACGGGGTTATGACTGGTGACCCCAATTTGTAACTGCTATTTGTAACTGCTAACAGCAGTCACAAATATTAGATTCATAACTGCTCACAGCAGTTACGAATATTATATTTGTGACTGCTAATAGCAGTTACGAATCTTATATTTGTGACTGTTGTTAGCAGTTACAAAATTGATAGTAGTGACAAATTTGTGACTGCTATTAGCAGTTACAAAATTGAATTTGTTAAATGTGGTAAAAGCTATTATAAGTTCTTTATATTTTCACAAAATGATGAAATAATGAAAGTAAAATAAATATCAAGATAACAAGTCTAAAAATTTTGACAACATTTCATTTATATTTCTCATATTCCAAATATCCAGTACACATAAAACTTATTTAAACTTAATTTAACATCAAACAACCCCTTCGTGAGCGCCAAGTACAAAATGAACATAAAATAAAAAATAAACTAAAAAAAATAACGACACAACACTTCGATGACATGAAATGTCATGAACATGTAACAAATAATTCTAAATCTAGACCAAGAGTCACCACGCAGTGGATACGCTTCGTGAAGTCTAGGTATATCATCCGTGGGGGGTATTGATGCGGTGACATCCTCCCTCATGTACTTGAAGTATGCCTGTTGAGCAAGTTCATGTCAGACTTTATCTGTAGTAGCGTTTGTTGGTGGCGAATCTATAATTCTATGAGTTCATGTAAATGTTGAGCATATCTTCAGCAACTTGTCGATATTGAGCCTCTCGATCTTCACCGTCTTTCTATAACCACACCCTTCTTGTCATATATGAGATAGGTATGTGTGTAACAATCGATCATCTGCAATTTTCCAAAGATATTGACGCATTATATTGGCATACATAAGTGAAGTCATATATAAGATATATAAGTGTGTTTTGGTACTCACATTGTTTAAAAATGGTGCTTGCCACAGTAGGTTTGAGATGTCTCCTAATGATGTCCAGTCATGAAATTGGTGCTTGCCACATCATCCCCTGAACGAAAGAGGAAAAAATATTCATGAACCAGTTACAACTCGTAATCATCTCCTAAAATGATTACAATATAGATATGCATAACAGGGAGAAGTATAGATATCTATGCATATCTATACATAGATATTTATACACGTGGCATGCTACATAGATATCTATTTTAGCCCCGCGCGATGCATGGGCTGATTATAATGCTTGTGTAACCCACAACTCAACAAGCGTGTCATTATAAACAGATAATAAAATAAATAAAAAGGATATAAAAAATACATCAAAGAAAAAAGTAATATATCACATTAGATATGGAGAAACCCTCCTAACTGAATTGAGAGCTTGCTTGAGTTTGACTAGGTGAAGTCAAAGGTTGCTAATGTCCTCCTCCACCAACTCAGTTAAGAACTCGTAATTGTGTGCTTTATACAAGTAGTTTACCTACTTGAACTTGATAGACAAGAAACAAAACAGATCAAACTGTTCTCGACCCAAAATGGTGGATCCATATATGGTGTCATACTAGAATGGAATTGATCAGCAGAGCTCGCCGACTTCATACTCACTAATATTGAAAACCATATCATGTAAACCATCTCATGATCTAATCTTAATCCTCCGTATATCTTTGGTGAAGTACCATCTTGCTTGGATGCAAATAGTGAACTATTAGAAAGCAATGTGCACCAGAAATAATGTCAACAAGACAAATAAAAAAGTTATCAACTAACAGTACAATACATAAGATCAGGCATACCCATAGACGCTGCAATTTAGGACACTGGGTAACAAGCTTGGTAAGATCAGGGCTTTGGGTAGCAATTTAGTTCTTGTATTTGCTAGGCTTTTTCTCATATAAAATCCCTAATTTGTCATACTGAATATGTTTACAAATCTGATTGGGGACAGAATCACACTAAACAACATTTGGGTAGTTAAGACCCATATTATCAAGGCAATTAGTCGCATTGATTGTACATATGTAAATCCCAAGACTGTTACAAATGAAAGTGCAGACTTGATTATAAAATTAGCCACGTGTAAAGCAAGAAGTTAGTTCTATCTCATTCATTTTAACAAGTAATTGATAGCTATTGTACCAAAAACATCAAGTTACAGCATTTGTGAATCATATAGTAGATGCTTCTTATTGAGAAATAGTAGCTATAGTGCCAAAAACATAACTGTTATATAAGTTATATAACATAACTGTTATATGAGTTGTATAACTCATATAACAGTTATGTTATATAACTTCTATATAACATAACTGTTATATAAGTTTTATAACTTATATAACAGTTATGTTATATAAATTTATGAAAAATACGACATTGCCGGCTAACGACCAAATGAGATAATTAAGATTGTTGTACTAAGATTTGAACCAGATATGAACCAAAGATTGAACCAGATTTGAACCAAATGAGATAATAAATATAAACAACTACTTAATTGAACCAGATATGAACCAAAGATTTGAAATTAAAATTAATAACGAAATTCACCTTATTTTATATATCCATTTCGTATGTTGGTGGTGGTGTATGAATAAGTGAACCTGATTCCCCCTTCTTGAAATAGCTCTGATTAGTTATGTTTTGTTGGCCCATTATGATGGTATACAGTAGCTGTCCGATGCTTCATGTAAAGATACCATGAAGAACAGTTGAAATTATTGCGCCCCTAAAAATGAGATATAGTTACCTGATGTGTACAACAAGGATGGAAAAGAATAAGGGTGTTAAAAATGAGATAATAGTTTCACATTGATAAACCAAAATAATGGTCAAGAATGATTGCATGCACAAAGTATTTCACTCGATAACAAAACTAATTGTGTATAATTTTCTAGTAAATCGTACAGAAATTGGAGTACACATGTTCAAGCGAAAATACAAACACAAAGATGAAAAGGAGAAAATCAATGTACTTGGTGGAATGTCATATCATACAGAAAAGTCATATCATATCAATGTACATGGTTGAAATTCTCATCAAAATATAGTGAATATAAATTTAACACAAATAAAATCTTTTCACCAACGAATTTCTTACGGTAATCAGGTATATAGATTAGTATATATATTGATTTCCACAATATGCTATATGTATGTCTATAATACTAATTAAAATGTTGTGATTTTATCTAGTGGACATTGTCAAGTCTGTTGAAATTCATGGATGGGTTATGGTTGAGCTGTGGAGATGAGCGAGTGATTGTGTTCACCACCAACCATAAGGACAAGCTTGACCCGGCTCTGTTGCGCCCTGGCAGAATGGATATGCACATTCATATGTCATATTGCACTGCTCACGGATTTAGGACACTGGCTAAGACATACCTTCGAATAATTGATAGTGATCATTTTGGTGAGATAGAAGAGCTAATAGAAAATGTAAAGGTCACTCCTGCAGAAATTATAAGGGAGTTAATGAAGAGTGAGGATACCGATGCTTCTCTCCGTGGTCTTATTGATTTCCTCATGCCGGCCTCATAGTTAAAATTAACAATAACTCTTCCTATATTAAAAGTTTCTTCCCTTCTTCCATCACCATGCTTTCAAAGATTTAGCCTTCTGCAAAAATTGGATCCAAATATGTTGTTGTTCTACGCAAGACCATTGCCAACAACATAGAAAAGATTTTCTATGTTAGTAAGGCTTGGAAAAGAGGTTACTTGTTGTTTGGCCCTCCTGGTACTGGTAAGTCCAGCTTGATAGCTGCTATGGCCAATTTTCTCAAATTTGATATATATGATGTGGAGCTTACTAGTATCCACTCTAACTCAGCCTTTAGGAGAACACTGGTGTCCACCACTAATCGCTCTATTATTGTAATTGAAGACATAGATTGCAGTCCGAAGAACAAAGATAGGGGATCAATTCACCAACGAATTTCTTACGGTAATCAGGTATATAGATTAGTATATTTATTAATTTCCATAATATGCTATATGTATGTCTATAATACTAATTAAAATGTTGTGATTTTATCTAGTGGACGTTGTCAGGTCTGTTGAACTTCATGGATGGGTTATGGTTGAGCTGTGGAGATGAGCGAGTGATTGTGTTCACCACCAATCATAAGGACAAGCTTGACCCGGCTCTGTTGCGCCCTGGCAGAATGGATATGCACATTCATATATCTTATTATACTACTCACGGATTTAGGACACTGTCTAAGACATACCTTGGAATAACTGATAGTGATCATTTTGGTGAGATAGAAGAGCTAATAGAAAATGTAAAGGTCACTCTTGCAGAAATTACAGGGGAGTTAATGAAGAGTGAGGATACCGATGCTTATCTCCGTGGTCTTATTGATTTCCTCAAGCATAAGATAGAAACCCGTGATACCACAAAAGAAGAAACTCATATTAACCAAGAACAAGTAGTGGAAGTGAATCTGAATGGACTGCTAGATTTTTGCAACAGGTTAATTACGAAGATATCCCCTAAGTTTTTCGCATTATATGAAAAAAGTCCATAAAGTAGATGACTATTTTTATTAAGAACCCTTAAAAGAACCATGTAAAGAAGCAAAAAAAAACACATACCCTATTGACATTGACCTCGCTTTGGCTCCCATAAAGAAGGAAGATCGGGACTTACAAACACAAACAGTTTTGAAAGTGAAAAACCACCAAGTTGTATGGAAAATCCCTACTGAAAATTTAGTTCCTCATGTTGGCCTCATAGTTAAAACCAACAATAACTCTTCCTATATTAAAAGTTTCTTCCCTTCTTCCATCACCATGCTTTCAAAGATTTAGCCTTCTCCAAAAAGTGGATCCAAATATGTTGTTGTTCTACGCAAGACCATTGCCAACAACATAGAAAAGATTAATCATGGAGATATTTATATTGAGGAGGTGATGATAGTAGATCATTGTAATCTCTCCCCAAGGGTCACTGATCTTCCTGATTATGATAAACACATAAGCCATGAGAAAAAATACAATTATGATTTGAACCTATATGAAAGATTTCAGCCACCACTCCTAAAGAATTGGAGATTTTTTCCTCCTCTTATGATAGTTTTTATAGGAAGTATATAGATGATAAAGCTAAGGCTGTGAAGAAGAAAAATCCTGTAATAAGCCCAAGTACAATAACGATCAGCAACATTGACACTCACAAGAAGAATTTTCCCATTGATCCCCTTTTAAAGAAAACCATATCAGTTATCCCATCACTTTTAAAGATAAAGGCTCTGCTAAAGACTTGCATCATTTTGATTTTTACACGATGAAAGTCTCTACCAAAGGCTCTGAAAGTTTGGCAATCAAGTGGATCAAGCCTCTTAATGGCCTTTTGAAACACAATGTGGATGAATTTTCTATGGGGGTTTCGAAAGATAGTGGTATAGGAGGCATTATTAGAGATCGTAAAGGGGATTTCATTGGTGGTTTGTCTATATGCATGGGTGTTCAAGATGCTTTATTAACTGAAGCTACAATTACTCTGTAGATTAAATTTTGTTTTAAGTTGGGTCACAATCAGTTCTAATTATGTAAAATAACATGGTATGTTATAAAAACATTTAAACCATAATTCAATAGTTGTATATCCGGTCATAGGTAATACTCTTGGACACACCGTTAACATCAAAAAAATATCTTGAAAGTACCATATGGCGACATAAGAAGCATCCGATGTCATTCTACACGGAATAAAGCATGACACATTAGAGAAACGACCATCACAAAGACAGAATTATGTCCTTTCGCAGTTCTCGATCAAAACATCCTGTTGGTTGTGGACTAGAAGGGGTGTATAAAGTCCATCATTGGGAGCGGTGCCCTTTAATTGACTACCAAGTGTAGCACTTTGGGATGACAACGGGGCGGGTTTGACCAAAGGCGACCCCGTTACCCCTGCCCAAACCCTCTTACCCCGCCTCCGCCCCAAACCCGTTTAAAAACCCTGCGAGCGCTCTGAACCCGCCCCAAAACATTTTTTATGATATTTTTTAACTTATTTTATTCAAGTATTTTAACTTATTTTATTCAAGTATTTTAACTAATTTCAAGTTTTTTTAATGTTAAACTACTAAAAACTTGAAGTCCTCTAACTAAGAGTATGCATTGAATTATTATTATGCCAAACTAACTCAGGTGCATAGATTTAACTACAATATTTGTAATAATACCCTTAAACGGGGCAGGTTTCAGGGTTTTTACACACAAAACCCGCTCTACCCCGAACCCTCCATTTTTTATTTCAAACCCGATCAATCCATTTATTTACCCCAAATTTCCCCCAATAGGGGCGGGTGCGGGGTGGGTACCCGCCAAACTAAGAGTATGCATTGAATTATTATTATGCCAAACTAACTATGGTCCATAGATTTAACTACAATATTTGTAATAATAGCCTTAAACGGGGCGGGTTTGGGGTTTTTACACACAAAACCCGCTCTGCCCCGAACCCTCCGTTTTTCTATTTCAAACCCGACCAATCCATTTATTTACCCCAAATTTCCCCCATTAGGGGTGGGTGCGGGGTGGGTCCCCGCCAAACTAAGAGTATGCATTGAATTATTATTATGCCAAACAAACTAAGGTGCATAGATTTAACTAAAATATTTGTAATAATACCCTTAAACGGGGCGGGTTCGGGGTTTTTACACAAAAAACTCGCTCTGCCCCGAACTCTCCGTTTTTTTATTTCAAATCCGACCAACCCATTTATTTACCCCAAATCTCCCCCATTAGGGGCGGGTGTGGGGTGGGTCCCCGCCAAAACCCGCCCCGTTGAATTAGATGATCGATTATAAACAAACATATCAATAATCTAACTAAAATTCACATAAACTAGTAAACAAATATTATCTTATATTATAAAAATATACTACAACAACCAATTTGCAATCCGGGTTTTCAATTGGCTCACCCTCAACCTCCTATCACCACTACAAATCAATCCAGACTTTTAATTGGCTCACCCTCAACTTCATATCGCTACTAAAAATCATATGTACAAAAAGTAATGATATAGATAAATAATTAAGAATTAAAATAATGAGGCAGTAGACTATTTGATTGAAGTAATTATATGGCAGACTCAGGGGGGCATACCACTTTGCCAAGCTCGGCGTGCGCATACAACTTCCAATCATCCACACAATCTACGAAATAGGCACCTCCAGATGCAAACACATTTTTATCGTCATTATCATGGTTGACAGGAGCCTGATATGAAGAGTAAATTTATAGTCCTGGTGCAAAAGACCGTAGAATTTCCGTGGATTTAAGCTCCACTAGATTGATTGTATCATCCAACGCAACAAATAGAGCGGTAAATATTTTATCCACTGCTTCAAGTAAATATTTCAACAAAAAAAAATATTTTAATTAGCACAAAGTTAACCAAACATTTATTTTGATACAGTAAATATTTCATCTCGCAGATTCCACATCAGATTTAATCATACGACAAAATTAACTGCATTTAATCAAACATTTATTTTGATTAGCACAAAGTTAATCAAACACGAAATTAAGCATGAAGTTAATCAAACATGAAGTTAAGCATGAAGTTAATCAAACACGAAGTTAATCAAACGCGAAATTAATAACAAGATTTAATAATCAAATAACGATCCCAGATTTTAAGAAACCAGATTGAGTTATTATTACAGATTGGAAGATAACTACATATTAAAATCTTACAGCCCTAATACTTCGAAGTTTTGCTACAATGAATCTTAAAAAAAATCTTACAACCCTAATATTATTATAGCCCTAATATTATTATAGATTGTAGTGATGGAGCTTAAAAAATCGCTTATAGTGAAAAGATGGAGAGGAAGCTTTGCTATCGAACTTCGAAGTTTAGGAGAGAGATGAAGCGTTTTGGTCGATTGAGATTTTGTCCAAAATTTTGTCTTGGTCGAAAATTTGTCAAGAAGGGAGCGGGAGATTAAGTATGGATGGAGGAAAGAGGAGGGAAATTAAACCTTAGTCAAAATTTTGGTGACCGCTTATAGCACTCACAAATAAACTCTTACACTAAAATTTGTGACCGCTACGAGCAGTCACAAATTTGTGACCACTCATAGCGATCACAAATTAAGTCTTAAGCCAAAATCTATGACGGCTACGAGCAGTCACAAATTTGTGACCATCAATAGTAGTCACAAATCTAAAATGTATGACTCCTCATAGCAGTTACAATTTTGTGAATGCTCATAAGAGTCATAAATTAAGTCTAGTGATAAATTTGTAACTCCTTGTGGCAGTTATAAACTTGTGACTCCTTATAGCAGTCACAAATTAATTATATGGTAAGATTTGTGACTGTCATTAGTAGTGACAAACCAATTGACTCAAATTTTTCATTACCCAAATATTTTATGACTGCTAATGGCAGTTACAAATAATGTTGTGACTCCTAATAGCAGTTATTAAGTTTGTCACCCCCATTAGCAGTTACAAGAAGGCAGTCACAAAATTAGTATTTTGGTGTAGTGGAAAAAATGGAAAGAAAAAAATGGATGTTAGAAGAAAAAGTGCCTAAACGTAGAAATATCGAAAAACCTCTACATTATCATAAGTTTTGAACTCCAAAAGCCATTCTTTCTAGCCAAAATCTGAGCCTACAATACAACCAAAGAAAGTCCTAATCGATCTCAAGTGAAATTAGTTATAGTGTGGAGAGAAGATGAATAGGATCTATGGCTTGATTCAATTTTTTTAAAAGTAATCGATGTTCCATTCATGAGATCATATTCATCCATTATAAAAGTCCATTTTTTATCATGTATATTTAAAATTTGTTCATTTAAACTTACTCTTTTATTCACATTTACCGAGAGAAAATAACTAATTTCTGAGTGTTTGATTGTGAGTGCATCCCGTGAGATTTTGAAATCAAAACGAACTTTCGGATAAGAAATGTAATGATCAAATCTTTTGAAATGGACGGTAATATTGGCTATGCACACACTCACGATAAGTTGAGATTGAAAAGTAAAGTTCTACTATATTTATAAAGTTTTCATTCAAACTTGGTTATATTACCTTTGAGTCTTTTGTATTGAATCAAGTTTTTGAATTTTGTGGGTACATTCACTGCAAACCCTCACGAGAAAAAACTCATCCACTAGGATAACCTAGGGGTTTAAAGGCTTGTTGCACATGTTAAGTGCAATCATGATTCCTATGAAAGTGAGTTAAATTTTAAAATGTAGTTTTGCTCGGGGACTAGCAAAGTTTAGGTTTGGGGGTATTTGATGAGTGCATTTTTTTGTATATTTTATACCCAAATTTATACTTTGTTAGCCCCATTTTATTTTATTTAATACGTTTTTAGGACCATTTTATTAAAAAAGGAAAAAAATACAAGAATGATTGAATTTGAATTGAAAATGGCAATTTTAAGTAAAAAATGGGCACTTCGATAATTTTATAATATTTTTGTATTAATTTGTGAAAATAGTTGCCTAGTGAAAATTTTGCAGGTGATGATGGAATTTGGTGCAAATTGATGATCAACTCGAAAAAGGCAGGAAAAAATTGATTTTTACGGTCGTTCAACATGCGTGCTCAACAAACAATCCTAAGAGTTATCAAGTGGGGGGAAATTCGATCCCTTATCCCGATCCAAAGATCGAAGAGGTGAAGTGATAAGTTTCAACACGATTCGGCCAATCAAGAAGAGTTTCACCACAACCCTAATACCTCATTCCTAAACCTATAAATAAGACCCTTGGGTTCATTATTTCAGGTGAAGAATTTTGGAGAGGGCTTTGGGAGATATTTTTTTGTTCTTTTATTTTGAGAGTATATTTTTATTGAGGGCCAAGAATTATTCTTTTGTGAGAGAAGTTTTGTCAAGATCAATTGTAAAGACTCGATTATTTTTGTAAGTTGATTTATTAATGAGAATTGGTATTCATTCTTACACTTTTATTTTGTCTTCAATGATGCTAGCTTAATTTCTAACTAGGACTAGGTGAAGTTTATTATGTTTGATTAATATTATGTGTAGTTTAAATTCGTTTTTATTTCCTGATATGTTCTATAAGTTTTAAAAATTCGGTATTCATTTAAAACGACACGAGAGTGTGTTTTAAACCTTCGTCTTTGTTTGAAAAAATCATTTTTTATTTTATGTATGAGTACTTTTTGATGGGTTATACTTTTATTAAATTAATTGATAGCCCATGCTTAAAGACTGTACTTTGAAATTTAAAAGTGAACTTTTTAAGGGAATAGGAATTTTTGCCATCTAAATTTAGAGATGTTAAATTTTATTGTGAATTTAACCGTGTTATTTTCCGAATTAAATACGACGAGAGTCGGTTTAATTTGAGTTATATATCAGGAATGACGAGTTTAAATTATTGCATAATATTAGTTAACCGTGATAAATGGATTCAACATCCTAGTTTTCATGTTTACTTGATTATATCTCTTGTAGTCACACTTTTTATTTGTGTTAGCTTAGTTTAATATTACATCTCATCTCTAAACCCATTTAGTCTAGTTAGAAAGTTACAATTATTTTGAATAAAAAAAATTGATAAATCCTCGTGGATTCGACTCGTACTTACACTCGCTATTCTATGCAATTGTGGTATTTTATAAAATTGACAACATGTACCAGTCAATTCTTAAGTGGGTTTACGCACGTTCTAGGACGACCATCCCTTTTGGGTTGTACCTCCATTTTCAGGTAGGTTTTATGCTTTGAATAATTGTATCAAGTCCACAGTAGTAAAGGAACAACTTTTATTAATAATAAATAAATATAAAGTTTATAGAATTAAAAGCATAACTAATGTTAGAATTTTCTAAGGTTCGTGGAATTCCATGACTTTGTTAATAACATGCCATCTAGTTCTTCTAAGTGATAAGATCCATCTCCTCCTTTTGACATTATTATGTACGGGCCCTATCAGTTCGGTGCTAGATTTTTGTTTAATCATTTTTTTTCTTCCGGGAGGAGATTCTTGAGCAATAAGTCATCGACCTGGAATTCTCTAACTTTGATTTTCTTATTGTGTTGTCTGGATAGTTCTTATTGGTAATTGGCTATGTGTATGAGAGCACGTTCTCTTCGTTCTCCCGTTAGATACAACTCGTGAGTTTTTCGATCATCATTATGACCATCTTCAAAGACCTTTTTCCTAAGATTTAGAAATTCGATCTCCAAAGGGATGACTGCTTCCATTCTGTATACTGGAGAGTATGGAGTTTCCTTGATATGTCTTCTACCCAGAGAATATAGGGGAGTTCGTCCACCCATCTTCCCTTTTTGTTTTCCAGACGGTGCTCAATTCATTGATGACCACTCTAAAAAGGTGTGGGTTTACTTCTTGAGACATAAATTCAAGGTGTAAAAGGTGTTAAGAAGTGGAAGACCATAGAAGAAAGTGAGACAAGGTTGAAGAAAAATAAGTTTAAATATAACAACAATGGGGAGTACAAAGACACTGGGTTCTAGAAATTTTGTTACTAGAATGGCAAGTCTGACAAAGCAGGTATACCCAAACAGTTCTAAGCAGATGCAGTCGATACAACAGCCTACTTAATTAATCGAGGACCATGAGTGGAGCGCAAGATAACAAATGAGCTATGAAGCAATAAATATATAAAACTTATCACTTGAAAGTTATCGGTTGTGTATCGTATGGTCATGTTAGTGATCACGTCGGGTAAGCTTGAACCTAAGTCACTAAAATGAAACTTCATTGGATACAACGAACAAGAGTTTGGTTATCTATTCAAGGATGACTAAAACAAGAATATCATAAGAAGTTGAGTGGTCGTATTTAATGGAAGGGTAATGTACAAGGATTAAGACACAGCACATGTTCGGGGTCATCGTAGGATGATCCTATGGCGATTAATTTGGAAGATAATTCTAATAGTAGTGTGGGAAGAAGAAAATTGAGAATGATTACTCAAAAATGCCTCGTAATCTGAACTGTGGAGGTCCTCACGTGCTATAATGAACCTGAATGCTATAATGAAGCACTTGGAGACCAAGTAAATTTGGTGCCCAATTCTAAACTTTGTGAACAAGTTTTTATGACCAGATAATGTTCTTATCTAGGCCTATAAATATGACATAGAATATTGCAAATACGCTAAATGACTAAGATTTTGCTTATATAAGAAACCAATTATAAGAGACCAATATGCACAAGGTGTGTGTTTGTGTGTGTGAGAGAAAGAGAGCCAAAACATAATGTGTAACAGTCTCAAATATTTTAAAGCGAAGGCGGGTGTGATTTGTGGATGTTGGCAAAATTTGTCAAACCAAGTAAATCTTTATATTGTCTGTTTTTGCATATTTTCTTGCATTATTATTCTCGTGTTATTTTTGCCAATTGTGCAATTTTGGGTTCACACCCAAATAGTAATGTTATCAAATGAGTCGTCCTTTGTTATTTTCTTGACCCATTAAATCTCAAGATCCTAGAAAAATTATAGACAAAATGAGTATTGTATAATTCCCTAATAGCTATATAATTTCTAAACAAAATATCATCCAATCACACTTAACGACACAAAGTTATCACTTTAAACAAAAATCAGAATTCAACATTTTTTCCTAAAAGCTCTTGATACACGGGGTAATCATAAAGCACGCTATGAGTGTTTATACATTACTCTTTCCTTCTTGAAAACATAAAAGTTGTAGGTAATCTCTATATTCTATCTTTGATTGTTCATTAATTGAGTTCATTTTGAAATGTACTACTTGAATAAGATTTCAACATTATTTTGTCTCGAGAATCATGTAAACCTTAGGGAAAGATCATAAACCCTCTTTGTTAACTAACCCATATTGATCTTGACATCGCTTTATGAATATCCCTAGTCAACCCCTTTGAGCCTAATTATTAACCTTTAATTTCAAAACTTAAAATCCCATAACAAACTCTATATTGCAGTTTTTAAATCATATATTAACCTTTGTTTGGAATGGTACTTGGGATTTAATGATGTTTTCATTTCGTGGTTG